>JAXRJS010000061.1:220000-881666 GCA_037127375.1 Dione juno | reverse complement strand
ATACCTATAAATTAAAATCAAGGCACGATATTTAGTATAGTGCTAACCAAAGTGAAAGTGGAAAATATTGAACGAAACTCTAAAAGTATTCTTGAAAATGCCTCTTAAATATAAAAACAGTAAATGGAATGATTATTTTTATTAAATTAATTATAGATATACTGTTTAACAAGAGATAGATGAATGTCTCTCCTCTGACATATGAAGGGTTTTATTGTAACTATTTATATCATTATAATATTTATGTAAAAACATACTATATATTTTTTTGATAAATAGATGTTCTTCTTTTATATTAGTTTTTTAAAATGTTATTAGAAAAGAAAAATAAGTTTTAGAAAACATATGTAATAATTTCAACGTGGCTTGATAACAACTTATGGCTGAGCGGTTAGTGTTTGGACAGTTTTCAAGAGGCATTGATTTAAACCTTGCTACATTCAAATTTATATGTATGTGTTTTCAAAACGGATGCTTTTCTTATCTTAATTGTCTGCATTTTGCATTGCAAATTATGATAAAAAGCAAAAGAGCATAAGATTTTTCATCTCTACATTCTCCAAAATCAAAAATACCTGTAGTACATTTAACTTTATAAACTAACAAAAATTATATATATTTTAATCAATAGTCACCCAAAAAGGACCTAAACACTACCTACTTTCACAGTTTGTGTTAATTACATAAAATGAAACATTTAAAATTAGTTTTAGAAACATTATTTAAATATTGCTTATATTGCTTACATAAATCCATCCAAAGGCGATCTTAACGGTGATGGTTCAATGTGGGTTCAATTCCCATACGGACTGGAAAGAACAGAAAGCGTGGGGTTGAGTTCTCCTACTCGAAAATTGTATGAAAAGTCTGAAATGGAGTGTCCTAAGACCAGGTCCCCTCTGCCTACCCTGCAATATGCAGAATATACAGTGAAGCTAAAAATGAAATAATAATAAGCTTTTCATTTGTCAAGTCTGCCTCGTGTTTTAAAAGTTTAATATGGTAATTATTTTATGTATAATGATTTCATATAACGAATATATACTGAAATAAGTATTAAAACGATTAAAAATTGCTCGTAAGTCTATTGAATAAAGAATATTTTGAATTGAATTGATAAGATTATTTAATTGAGGACTGTGTCAACAAATAACAACATTAATTAATGTAATTGAATGTTTTCATTCAGGTTAATCGTGTAAATCTTAAAATTAATAAATATATAAATTTAAATTCTTCGTTTTAAAAATAAAAATACCAAAAACAAGCGATTTTGTTAAGTTCATTTAAATTTAAATACTATTTCAGTTCTTTTTATTTCATTAAATTACAAAATAAGTTAATTTAATTTGTACAAGAACGGAAACCTACTTGTCATTTAAAATGTATAAAAAGAAACTGCGGTCATTGAAAATGTAGGCATGTATAAATGAGATAGTACTTTTAATTGTAAAACTTTGAGTAGTTGGCAGGACGCCCTGTTCTACATCCTATTAGATAGCTTGACCCACGTCTACGTATAACGTCTACCTATAAGTTAGATACTTAAATATTTAATTAAATTTATATGCAATAAAAAAATTATACACTGTAATATATCTTATTGTATTTTTTTGCCAAAATGAAATATTTAAATAAAAAATGGTGTCAGCTAGGCAATCGTAATAATTTATCGATATTTAACTAAATAGTAAATAAGTTAAGAGACTAACTCATCACGTACTTTAAAAAAAATATATTAAGCGGGCTAGCCCTTAATTCATTTACGGAATAATAAAACGTCAAACCCTCTTTTAGAAATTATAAGATATCCTCTTTTAGTACTTCTACGCACTCCCCAAGGACCCTGCATGTCAAATTTCAAATTCGTTGTCTGCCAGTCGTTTAGTAACGATAGAGTTTTATTTGTTTGTATATTTACGAGTTTGTCGAATTTTACTGATGATGTGGCTTGCGTAGTGTTATTTTACCTAATATATAGTTAACATTTTCCCTATTTTTTTTAACCTTTCTAAAAAATTCCCATATACAGGCCATATGCATATTCTAAAATCTCTGCAACAATTGATTGAATACCCCATGCTATTTTTAGCGTCTTGAATCGAACTCGTTTGTTTGTCCGACGGGCTTAATCAAATTATTCAATCTGTACACTGCATCTCTTCAACGCTTTTTGCAAGTAATGACCTCAGTGACAAATGACAATTTAAACTACCGTAATAACCTTAACATTGAATTATAAATCGATGAAAAAGAAATATAAAACCTATGAGTTTCATTTTAGAACTTTATAAAGACTGTTTTCAAATATTTAATTAAAAAAATACATTATAGTCATTATATATTTTTATTGCGTTATTGCTCAGTGATTGTACGCGATGTATTTTGACTTAAATCTCGTTCGGATATTTATTTATATAAAAATATATGTTTTGTCGATCTGGTTACAGTAATATATTCTCGTTTAGGCGGTTTCAATTTGCGATTCCAATATTAGACCGTATTAAAAATGACCACTCCAGCTATACTCAGAAAGGTATATATATATATATATATATATATATATATATATATATATATATATATATATATATATATATATATATATATATATATATATATATATATATATATATATATATATATATATATATATATATATATATATATATATATACCTATAAATTAAAATCAAGGCACGATATTTAGTATAGTGCTAACCAAAGTGAAAGTGGAAAATATTGAACGAAACTCTAAAAGTATTCTTGAAAATGCCTCTTAAATATAAAAACAGTAAATGGAATGATTATTTTTATTAAATTAATTATAGGTATACTGTTTAACACGAGATAGACGAATGTCTCTCCTCTGACATATGAAGGGTTTTATTGTAACTATTTATATCATTATAATATTTATGTAAAAACATACTATATATTCTTTTGATAAATAGATGTTCTTCTTCTATATTAGTTTTTTAAAATGTTATTAGAAAAGAAAAATAAGTTTTAGAAAACATATGTAATAATTTCAACGTGGCTTGATAACGACTTATGGCTGAGCGGTTAGTGTTTGGACAGTTTTCAAGAGGCATTGATTTAAACCTTGCTACATTCAAATTTATATGTATGTGTTTTCAAAACGGATGCTTTTCTTATCTTAATTGTCTGCATTTTGCATTGCATATTATGATAAAAAGCAAAAGAGCATACGATTTTTCATCTCTGCATTCTCCAAAATCAAAAATACCTGTAGTACAATTAACTTTATAAACTAACAAAAATTATATATATTTTAATCAATAGTCACCCAAAAAGGACCTAAACACTACCTACTTTCACAGTTTGTGGTAATTACATAAAATGAAACATTTAAAATTAGTTTTAGAAACATTATTTAAATATTGCTTATATTGCTTACATAAATCCATCCAAAGGCGATCATAACGGTGATGGTTCAATGTGGGTTCAATTCCCATACGGACTGGAAAGAACAGAAAGCGTGGGGTTGAGTTCTCCTACTCGAAAATTGTATGAAAAGTCTGAAATGGAGTGTCCTAAGACCAGGTCCCTCTACTTACCCTGCAATATGCAGAATATACAGTGAAGCTAAAAATGAAATAATAATAAGCTTTTCATTTGTCAAGTCTGCCTCGTGTTTTAAAAGTTTAATATGGTAATTATTTTATATATAATGATTTCATATAACGAATATATACTGAAATAAGTATTAAAACGATTAAAAATTGCTTGTAAGTCTATTGAATAAAGAATATTTTGAATTGAATTGATAAGATTATTTAATTGAGGACTGTGTCAACAAATAACAACATTAATTAATGTAATTGAATGTTTTCATTCAGGTTAATCGTGTAAATCTTAAAATTAATAAATATATAAATTTAAATTCTTCGTTTTAAAAATAAAAATACCAAAAACTAGCGATTTTGTTAAGTTCATTTAAATTTAAATACTATTTCAGTTCTTTTTATTTCATTAAATTACAAAATAAGTTAATTTAATTTGTACAAGAACGGAAACCTACTTGTCATTTAAAATGTATAAAAAGAAACTGCGGTCATTGAAAATGTAGGCATGTATAAATGAGATAGTACTTTTAATTGTAAAACTTTGAGTAGTTGGCAGGACGCCCTGTTCTACATCCTATTAGATAGCTTGACCCACGTCTACGTATAACGTCTACCTATAAGTTAGATACTTAAATATTTAATTAAATTTATATGCAATAAAAAAATTATACACTGTAATATATCTTATTGTATTTTTTTGCCAAAATGAAATATTTAAATAAAAAATGGTGTCAGCTAGGCAATCGTAATAATTTATCGATATTTAACTAAATAGTAAATAAGTTAAGAAACTAACTCATCACGTACTTTAAAAAAAATATATTAAGCGGGCTAGCCCTTAATTCATTTACGGAATAATAAAACGTCAAACCCTCTTTTAGAAAATTATAAGATATCCTCTTTTAGTACTTCTACGCACTCCCCAAGGACCCTGCATGTCAAATTTCAAATTCGTTGTCTGCCAGTCGTTTAGTAACGATAGAGTTTTATTTGTTTGTATATTTACGAGTTTGTCGAATTTTACTGATGATGTGGCTTGCGTAGTGTTATTTTACCTAATATATAGTTAACATTTTCCCTATTTTTTTTAACCTTTCTAAAAAATTCCCATATACAGGCCATATGCATATTCTAAAATCTCTGCAACAATTGATTGAATACCCCATGCTATTTTTAGCGTCTTGAATCGAACTCGTTTGTTTGTCCGACGGGCTTAATCAAATTATTCAATCTGTACACTGCATCTCTTCAACGCTTTTTGCAAGTAATGACCTCAGTGACAAATGACAATTTAAACTACCATAATAACCTTAACATTGAATTATAAATCGATGAAAAAGAAATATAAAACCTATGGGTTTGATTTTAGAACTTTATAAAGACTGTTTTCAAATATTTAATTAAAAAAATACATTATAGTCATTATATATTTTTATTGCGTTATTGCTCAGTGATTGTACGCGATGTATTTTGACTTAAATCTCGTTCGGATATTTATTTATATAAAAATATATGTTTTGTCGATCTGGTTACAGTAATATATTCTCGTTTAGGCGGTATCTGGAGAACATACAAGCGTTTTCTCATTCACTGGGAGAACTCTTTACCGCGTTAAGATGAGAGAAATACATGAGGAAAAAAAATTAAACCAGATTTCGTTCAACAAAAGAAAAAATAATTACATACATCTTGTGTTTTAACATGGTAGCTACGGTATTTCGCAGTCACGTCATGCGTCGCCTCTAACGGACAATTAGCTATAACGTAGGTATCCAATACCGCACTCATATCGTTAATTTGTTTAATAAACATGAATTAATCGTACAATCTTCCAAGTCCTGGCACCACGTGATGCTAATACTGAATAATATTGTAATGTCAAGTCTCAAGTGGATGTAACCAATATGTGTGATATTATGCGGATTACTAGAATTGGAGTCGGGAAGTTTGAATATCAGTATGAATTTCAATGTCATCTTTTTATTGAATGGTTTTATTGAAATTAATCACCTTGTAAGTTCAAAGTATGAATTGTTCAAAAGTATATAAACTTAAACAAAATATTCATTACTTTCAATGCTTATATCTTTCAAAAGATTTTTTTAACTTCCTGCTTAAGCTCGCCTGACTTGACGAAAAATATAACTGCTACATTATATTTTTTAAAATATCTGTTAAAAATTAAATTATGCTATATCAATGAAAAATTTTTTAAAAAATCAAGTTTCAATATTAAATAACGTATTTTTTAAAAAGCATACCGTCTATAATCGATAAAGTTTTTATACCAATATAAATAAACATATTATTTATAAAAATCTGAACAAAAATGATTATATAGGAAATTGATAATAACATGATAATTATTTATTCGTAAGAATGCGACAGGTTTGATGGTTTGACATATTAATGTACACGAATTGAATATTAGCAAAAATTTATTAATAAGCGATAACGTCATCCCAAGCATGAAATTGTAAACAATTCCACCCATGGATTTCACAAAACATAATTTTATATACCACAAAGGCTTAAAACCACCGTGTTAGTCCCACAGGAATCGAGGTATCACATACAGACAACATTGCGGGCAACACAAAGCGACACCCTGAAATAATTTATCTACGAACGTAACGCCGCAATCCTTTCGTCGTCATTTTGGAAAGCACTCTTGAATGTAGCACAAATTGACACTCGCGGCTCTACACTAAGTTTCACGATCGGTAAGACGGTTACGAGCTAGGGTTAGAGTACACGTTGCGTGCTCGTTTCAGAGGCGGATTGCGACATGTCAGCGCGCTCGGCTGGGCGGCGGATAACTGCACGTTTGCAGGCCAAGTCTGAGCGACCATGCGCCTTGCCGCTTCGACTGAGTTACGGACGCCCCACATTCATGGTCAATGCTAACAGCTTGATAGCTTGTTCCTGTCACCGAAAATCGAGTTTTAAACTTAAACGATTCAGTCATCATCCTTATTGGGTAATTTGATAACGCTTGTTTTTTAGTCCTGTGTTCAAAACCAGTGGTTACGGCTTACAGTAAACACGATAAGTGAAGTGTATTAGATATTCTAATATGTTCCAGACTGCAGTTCCCCCTCGTAACGCGGAGATAATTTAAAAACGTTTCTTTCGACCTATTTCATTTGAATACCCACATTATCTGAACATAGATTTGTGTCCTTGTACATTTTGTTAAAATTACTTTAAGCTGATACATCACTTTGTTATAATCATGAAAAAAAATGCGATTGCTTATTTTTTTTTAGTAATCTATAAAGATTTATAAATATAAATACGCCACCGTGTGGTGTAGGTAATATTTATTTTACATAATAAAATCACTTTTACATATAGAAACGCTTCTTAGAGAGTCTTGCCTAAAATCCATCTAGCTAGCGAATAAAATAGTCCACGTTCCTAAGGGGAATAGACATTATATAATACATGATCACATTGAATGAAAATATTTTAGAATGTCTAACTAAGTATGTTCATCTACTATAGAATTCATTACTATAGAATTCAATATTCACAATGGTTGTGACGCGAATAGAATTTTGAAACGTCGTTTAATACTAAATTCGTTTTAGGGTTAATTGATGGTGAATGGGACTTGATATATGTACATATTCAGTTTATCCAATGAAAATGTCTCTATTTTAATATATTATATACATCATATATTATATACCTATTATTTTATTATAATTTTAAAAGTATTTATCTAAATTTCATTAGATATTACTATGTAAGATAAATTTTAAGGTCAAATATATTTTTAATGATTGAAGGCACTAGGCTAATTGAGTGATAAAGTAACAATTTTATTTTATGTTTATTTCTGATATGAAATTAAATATATTTAATGGACGTGATATATTCTGTTTATCCAATGAAAATGCCTATAATTTAATATGTTATATATATGTACACATGATGACGTAGCACTCTATGTGTGTATTATGAAATCACATAACAGATAAAAACACGCATGTATGTATGTATAATTTACATACTTATACAACTTCTACCACTAATAGTAATATTTCTATGAAATAAATTAAGTTGTATATCACTTGTTATTTTTAAAGTACACACACTAAGGGTAGAAAAATATATAATATCAAACAACTAATATAAAACAATGTAATAAGTTGCAAAAAGCTTTTAAAAAATTTTTGACACAGCCTGATGAAGAACGCATGGCTTAGTGGTCAAAGCTGGAGGGCTTTCATGATACGCGGCTTCAAATCCCGCTGCGTTCAAATTTTTATGTTTTCTTTAAGTATAAGTTGTATATATTTGTAATAAAATGTATTACACAAAGTTGTAAGTTGTATATGAGCATCATGTGAAATCAAAGTAAATCATGCTATAATATACGCATTTACTATTGAGTAACATACTTCAGTTATAAAATTCATATTTTCACCAAATGTCATGTTTTGACTAAATATTTTAGATACTTAATTACGCCGTCGTGGTTTTGGTGACCGTCTGGGTCTTAAAGTAATTTTTTTCTAACGTAAAATTTTATTTTATTTACATACAGCATATATCCGCCTATAGTCACCAGATAGAAAGTTAGAGAACGTAAGATGTTCCATTCTACGCTTTCCAAATTCGAGACACTGTGAGTCGGGAACGTGTGAATTGAACTTACAGCCATTGTTATTAGAGTCAGATACTGTCTAACCACGTTACGATGACCTATTTTTTTATTTCAATACCTATGTATTGAATACATTAGCTATGTATGTAAGCTATTTGAAATGTTTTGTAATGAATTTCAATCTTGAAGTCGATTAATTGATCTGTTTGCGTAAAACATAAGGACATAAAGCAGATCATCACGAATATTTAATAATCTAACGTTAAGTTTCTTCAATACATCATGTTAGCACATAGTGCTGAGATTAATATGTAACTTTATATAAATTTGTTTTTTTAGCTTCGCGCTGTATACCGCACATAGCAGGGTAGGCAGAGGGAACCATAGGCAGAAATAACCTATTGTTAAGATACTCCGCTCCGCCTTTCGAGCCATTGCGTGTTAAGTGGTGGAACTCTACGCCGAGTTCTTTTGCCTTGTTGCCAGAGCGAAGAAAATGACCACACACCGTCATGTTTACAGGCACAACGACTGCCGCTGCGCCACGGCGGTCCTCGTTATAATTTTTAAACGTAATAAATTTAAGTTATAATAAATATAAACTCAAAAAAGTAATGAATTAACTATTTATTATTATATAAACTAACTATAGGTTATTTTAAGAAATATTACTTAAGTCAGTCTTTGTGAGATTAAAAAAATACCAATCGGCATTGTATGACAAACAATAAATCAATGCACCGCATAATTATTAGTTGTTATATTTGAAATTCTTACAGATTATTATACTAAAAAAACATAAAAAATCTTCATTCGCACATTTTTTAAATTAAATATATTGGCCTCTTTATAGTACTTAAGAGCAAATTATAAAAGTTTAATGTATGATATACCTCATCAACATAATCTCGTATCTCTTGTTCACTTTTTATTTCAAGGTTATTTTATGTTATTAATGAAATTTTCACCGTTTATTTGACCTTTCATAACGTAATCAAATTATTTGCGAGTAATGTGATGCCACCGAAGCTTTTCAGAAAGGTGTCTTAGTTGCAATTTAATACATTAGTATTAAATTTGTTAAATTATGACGATTGTTGATAGTTAATATTTTATCCACTTTATATAATACCTATATTTTCAAAATTAATCCATATAAAAAAAGAATAATTATGTTTATTGACATAGATTTATCAGTTGTCATTGTTTGTTCAGATTCAGGTTGAGAGTTAATTTCAATAATGTTCATTCAGCACTAAATGGACTAATTTCGGCGAATGTAGGACGTGAGAGCGTATTGTATACAGGGAAAGCTCTTATTTTCTTATAATTAAATGTAAGTAGACAGTGGCGGCGTCTTTTGCCCATGTAGCGCTTGTGTACAATCGTTACTCTAACGCCCTCTAGTAACGCGCTGTCAAATAGATTTCGTTTAAATGTAAAAAATTGGAAATTGTGAAAAATCGATATTCATACATAATCGCAGATGATCGATTATGTATGAATATCGACTTTTCACAATTTCTAATTTTTTGTATGCAGAACTAGTCGAACATTTTGTATGCAGAGCCATTTTTTTACAAATGATATATATCACCAACCGGATCCGATTTGACGTGAGGGTTGAGATCCAATGAAAGTGCCTAGACTCCCTAAGACTTAGATATCTCTGTATATAGATGTTGATCTTGATGAAGTCTTTCTAATGAATTGGACAGAAAATAAAATGAAGTGCTTGCAAAAAGCTCTATGATGACTAAATTTTATTATCTTGGGTAATACGGCAAAGCATTACTAACTGCAGTTTTAGAACGTTTAATGGAAGATATCCGATCATATAAAGTACCTGTGTCATTTACCTGTTTGACTCACGTTAACAGGAAACTCTTTGTTAATAAATCCTGCTCGTAAGATCTATTTTAAAACGGAATTGTACGATGATGCAAGTTTAGCAATATTGCGACGACTTGTTCCAATGACTTTGTTCTTATGTCCAAGCAAAACATTTAGTTCCTTTGTTGTAAAAGTCAGAGACTGGTATGTGATGAAACAAACAATGTTTAAATTTAATTTATATCATATTCGGATTTTTAGGTTGCATCCATTAATTAGGCGATTCAAAGGAGGGCAGGGGACAAGTTGAATGTTATCTAATTTCACTTTGGGAAGAGAGAGGGTCGGCATATTTTTTCAATAATCACTCTCGAACCCCACATGAGTGTCCCTGGACTTAATTAGAATAAATACTCTTTCTAAAAAATTTAAATCACGATTTATGTATTTTATTGTTAATTTCTTCTTGCTTAATTAGTCTTAGTTGGTCGTAACTAAAAGAATTGATTTTTTACTTTTTTAAATAAATCTAACTCACTCTAGAACTGCCACTGATTGACATAAGATTGAAGGATGGAGGAGGGGGTTAATTGAAATCTCATGAAATAGTAACAACGGAAGGGAAAGGGGTGTAGAAAAATAAAAAAAAAAACACCTCACGTAATTAATGGACGCCTCCTTATCCATAGATAATTAAGAGGCAAACACTATGTTCTAAAATTTACACTCAAATTCAAAACATTGTGAGTAGTGGAGCTTAGTGCCGCTGAGCTTTGACAAGAGCAGAGAGATGTTAATATTTTTTCGCCAAACGGGGATTGAACCTACAGCTATCACGTATACAGTTAGACTGATTTCACCCAAATAAAAAATGAATTTACAAATTTATTACTTGCGATAATTGTAATTGTTATAAGCTAATTAACTATTTAGAATTTAAGATTCAATGAAACCAGGTTATCATAATACGAGATTTAAATACCTGTTGTTTATTTAATCGTGAAATGATCTTCAATTTTAATAGGAAAGTTTCCTGTTCAGTTCATTAATTATGGCATTTCGAGCGTGCCAATTGAACACAAATCACTTTTGCCAATGTCACGCTGCATGGAGAACACATTATATTTTAATAAATTATAAATCTGATGTCATTCACGCTATATCCCGCATATAGCAAGGTAAGGCTCAGGGTTTAAGTTCCCTGGTCCCTTTTAAACACTGGGTTCCCCATTTTTCACCCAATTTTGCGAGACACTGCGTGTTAATTGACAATACTCAACGCTGCATTTTGTCTTGTTACCAGAGGTAAGAAAATAAAATAATTTATTTCCCCGAGTGGGAATCGAACCCCCAACCGTCGCGTACAGTCAGACGCTGTGCCGCTGCGCCATGACCTACTATTACTAGTCCTTTTGTTATGTCGTTAGGCATTAATTTAGAATAATACCATTTAATGTATTTGTATACATTAATCGTACCCAAAAGTTATAATTTATTAGAAAGGTCCGCGACTATTAGAGTATCTATATTGGCTATTGTTATGTTTTGTCGAACAGTTTGAAAATTGAGAATAATAAAAAGTTACATTAGCTCCACATAAAGTGTAAGTATGCTTAATTTCAAATAAACCAATATTTTTATTTTTAAACGAAACAAAAAAAATAATTTAAGTTAGATTTAACTCTAGAAGTTTCTGTAGGTTTTTAAATGTATTTACAATTATTATAATATTTTCCCCTTTCGTGAGGCGTTGCATTTTATAGAAATATACGGGTTTTTTTTAAATTGTCGTCGTACGTTGAATAATAAATGTTTCTTGATTTTGCTTGTATCGAAATATCATGTACTTGATTGTAGATATACTAAAACTCATTAAACGCCATACATTTGGAGTAATCATCGACTTCTACAAAATATAATATATATTTTTTAATTTTATTCCTGAATATTTGACCGCTCTGATTCTGTAGTACTAACCAAGTAGCAGGGTTTCATCATCGAGTGCCGTAACAAGCGAGTCCGTACAGCAAGTGTTTGTGTTGTCAATTGATATGCGCACGGACGCGCAGTCCGCGGGCGAGTGCGGGAGTTGCTCCGCCGACTGCGCTGCCACCCGCCCGTTGGCCAGCCGCAGCGACGCTGTACGCCCGCCCGCCCCTGTCGCCGCGCCACCTCCACCATCTTCGCATCTGGTTGAAAATAAGATGTTTTTGTTAAATTCAGTTCTTGGTACGTGAATATGACATTTATACCAACAGTTCTTGTATTTTACAAGTTATACCTATAATTAGATAGATATTTAGAATGTCACAAAACACATACTACATATTCCTATGTAGTATATAAATATATGACAAATATATGACAAATTCATTTTTCAAACAATTCATTTTTCACAAAATAGGTAAGAAATATATATACATAAAAAAATAAAAAAATTTAGATGGTGTATTGAAAATTTTGTAGCTTTACATTATTTTAGTAGTCACATACGCGGCCAACATGTGCTTGATAAATTTTATTGAAATATTCTAGGTATCGCCATCTTTATTTTAAATCCATAATTTGGACTGTTCCTTACAGCTTACTATATAATAAATGCCTATCGAACTTAGACCTACACTCAGAATTCGAACTAATATAAGTATTTTGAAATAACATAAGCACTTTCTTACTCATCTAAAACTTTTGTTTTCGTTCATAGCACGAAAGGCTTTAAAGTGTAATACTTTAATATAGAAGTTATATATTTAGAAGTAACGATACGAATAATTTCCTTAAAAAAGTTACATATAATCATATTGTAAAATAGGTATTTGCTACCATCACCAGTACCTCCATCTAGAAAATGAAAGAATTTACCACCCAAAAGACCATTCAACCAACGAATGTTGATTCAAATTTTTATGATGGACATAAAATGGCACATAAACTGTATTTTAATTTTTTGTTTTCGCTAATACTTGGATATGGCGCATTTCAATCTTTAGTTATGGCGCGAATAATTTTTTTTACATCCACGCATTTCCGCTTTGGGTCGTCAACATAGCTTTGGGAATAATATTGGGAGCTTAAAAGTAAGCTTTCTGCGATTTGGTCGTTAGAATTGGATTTGAGACATTAATATGTTGAGTGACCAAATGAGAATATGATTGAAATTTTTACTTGTATAATTTCAGCTTACACTTAACGCGCACATAAATATCTCAAATGCGCCATAATGACGCAATGAAATTATTGTCTTTGATCTAATCCAACAACACTTGTGATGTGATTGCTTATGCTTAGTATCAAAACAGATATGTTTTTGAGATACACGTTTTGTGCTTTCTAAACATTGCAAAAATAGTTTCAATAGATATTCTAAATAAACAATTCTATTCTATGTTATGTAATTAAACTAAATATTTTATGTTACAAATGATAAATGTGTGAATTGACACTCAAGTAATTTGCTTTTCGAAATTATTCTTCGTATAAATATGCAGATGAAAGAAAATCTCCACACTAGTTTTCCTCTGCCTTCTTTGATATGATTCCTAAAGCCATAAACACTAATTAAAACAAATATAATGATAACTACGTACAAATTCTGTTTGTATAATAATATGTGTTTGTAATATTTATATGTATAATATAAATGTAACAAAAATACCGTATATAATCACGACCTTTTTAACATTGAGAGTTAAAAATGTCAAGTAGTAAATTGTATCAGGTTTAAAATAAATCTAGCAACAATGCCACTCCATTTCAAATAAACTAAAGCGCTGATCAATCTCTTGAGAGTTGTTCGTACTTTAATTATGTATACTCAGGGTCATTTGGATCTGATATATCTCTCGAGGGATGCTGACAATATGAAGTATGATCCACCTAACGAGGGCTTTAACGTCGGATTCTCTTATAATTTTACCTTGATTTAACGACGATGCTATGTGGGTCAAAGTTTAAGTATGAAAAAACTATGAAAAAAAATTTTAAGCATCAAGTATTATGGGCACAGATAATTAAAACGTATTTATAAATATGATAAGTTAATAAATGTTTAACCGGACAACTGATTTCATTTAACGTGTGGGTAGTAGCTTTGACCGCTTAACCGGAAGTAGTGGGTTAAGCCCCAACGTATGACTGATATTTTCATGATAAGTATCAGATTCATGCCAGTTATATGAATTATTAATTTATAACATATTTAAAGATTTACATATATGTATTACCATCATAAAAAATTACAAGTCCATAGTAAAACAATATAGATTTGGCGTCATGTCCATAGTAAATTAAAACGCATGATAATAAATAGGGGCTGTCGTGGCGCAGCAGCACAACGCCTGACTGTAAACGCGATTATTACTGGTTCGATTACCAGTTGCGGAAATTAATTATCTTTATTTTTTATCGCTTTGATAACAAAATAAAGTACTGTATTGAGTACTACCACGTTAAACAAAATATCTCGAAAATTGAGCGGAAAGTGGGTAACGCAGTGCCTTAACTCTAAGTTTTGTCTCTCTATCCTACATAAAGCTACGTGAGGCTTAGCAAAATAATAATTTTAGAGTAGAAAAATGTTAATATTAGTTAACCATAGAAAATATTCTCATAATTTTTTTGGGTTCATTAATAATTTATAGCTCTAACCACGAGTTTTCCGCTGGGACGTGCACGTTCTATGTAGGCTACACTTATAAACAAGTACTAATTTAAAATTCATATTTCAAGTAACTGTTTATCACGTAAGAAACTTTTTTATAATATACATATATCTGCTAGGTTTAAAATTTAAATTTACCATGTTTTAATCTAATAAAGAAAGGATTAGCTTGCGATCCTAATAAAATGGTCTGCCATGAAATGGGTCCAGGTAAATTGCGTTATTCTGAAACGCTACGAAGTCTCTTAATTGTTGTTTTTGCGGCCAATTTTAATTTGAAAAAGTGTAGCACTGTCGGTACTCGCAGTAAATTAGGTTAGCTGGCGAAATTTTTACGAGCTAATTTGCTCCCTTTGTTCGTGAAATACAAAGTTAAATTAATTCCACATATCTATTGTAACTATTCGTTGGCTTTGCAAATTGCTTTATACCTGCAGAAGAACAATGGTCACTTCCGACCCTTTTTAATGAATGTAGGGATACGGTAATTTCATTTTATAGCAATCGATTTTAGACTTAAAAGTGTACCTAAAGTATATAGTTTATGATTGAGAAAAGAGTCAGGTATCAAAGCACACCATTTTATGTTATATGTTGCAATTTATAATTAATGTGAGTACAAAGATAATATTTTCTTACGATCCACAATAATTGAAATAGTACTATAAATATTATTGATTATAAGTAAATAAAAAAGAAGAAAGTAAACGTGGATGAACAAAGTGTGTGCAGTGTAATAGAATATTGAATTTAAAACAAAAATACATATCATTTTATGTGATCATGTTATTTATAGTATAATAAAAGCAAAAATAAAAATATTGAGACCTCTCTGTCTGTCTCTAGTATGTTACTCCATAAGAGGAAAAGAAAAATTTTATACCTTTTCAAAAATATGTATGCAAGATTCCTAGCGCGTTAAACGGGTAAAGTTTAGATTAACTTAGTATTTCCACATTAGGTTCTCTCTATGTGCGAGACTATCATGCTATGGGCGAAAAAAATTGCAAAGGTGCTTTCTTTTAAGAATAATGAAAATGTTTAATTACTTTTTTAGCTACTAGACCTGACCAGACACTGGATGTTTTTGATTTTTGAGACTGGGACCTCTAAAATTATAATTATAATAAATAATTTTATGTATATTGATCATAGCCGTCTTATAAGTTATATATTAATAAATATATAAAAATAGCTTCTTTTGTGTCATATAGATTTTAACTTCGTCTTAAATACGATTAAATAAAACTATTTTAAACGGTGGAATAATTACTTAACACCTAGATTTCTTTTTCTGCATAGTAAGATTTCATGTCTTTGATAATTTAATCTATAAATTTATAATTTGTATTAAAGCGCAGTGTTGAGCTTTCGCTTCTCAATTAAATTCTTAATTCCGTAATTAATTAATTAATTTCTTAATTCTGTAAGTATAATTAATTAGTCTTTTTGTAATTTACAATGTAGACATCAAGCGGAACGTACACGAGTTTAATAAATATTAATAAAAACATCAGTTATTTCATAAGTCTCTTATACATTCATTTAATAAAGTTATTTACCTGAACATTTAAGTAATATCTGTAGTAGGTATCCGTAGACAATACGAATAGTAAATGTAGCAGCAGGTGGCCTCTGCAGAAGTTGGTATATTAAATCCACTGTGAAAACAGAACAGAACAGTGTTGTTTGTGTTGCGAATTTATAACTGAGTCATTTAAAATTTTACTATCAAAATATTTATACATTTTCCTTACAGTCGTAGCTCAATTTATAGTTCACATATATAATTTTCTTATAAATTGTGTAAATCATATGACTCGATGATACGACTCTATTATTATATGTTTGGTTAAATGACATAAAAAATATTTCTTTACAAGATATCTGATAAAATTTCTGTTTTACTCATCTTATGTTGAATATAAGGAAAGGAACAAGTAATGAAAATCTATCTTTAAGTTTAATAGTCATTTTCAGTGACAATTATCCTTATATAAGTCCTAGCGTACCTCGAGCGTATCTACCGTAGTGTAAACTTTTATACAGTTATCATATATATTTATAGTAACAAGAATGAATTAAAGATTAATTGTTTTTTTTTTATATTATTATTATTTATACACACTTATATATTATATATGCACACTGTATATATAATATATGTTAACCCTGTTGTCCGTATACCACCAAATTTGTGTTTACTAGACCAGGGGAATTAAACAAATTTTAATATGAAAAGATTCTGTATGTGGAAAGCGTACTCATAAGTATCGTGTGTAAAAAGTGTTTGGATTCGTTATTTAGACATATATTTAATTTGAGAGTTATTATAAATAATGTAACCTACGTTGCTGTTATAAAATGTAATAAAAATAAACTTAATGTCAGTACATGTATTGCTGTGGGAAAGTGTGATGCAAGTAACCTTTACAGTGTAGTGGCATTTAAAGTGTATTGTTAGATAACCCTGGAAGCACGCGACCTCGCGTGGTGGTGTCAGGGTCACACCATCGGCACATTAGGATTAGTTTGATGAATTTGGTAAGCTTTTGTGCTTTTTACTTATAATACTGTTTCAGCCAAACTTTGTGTAATTAAGATCTGTGGGTGTAATTAAGAGATATTTCTTTAACTTCGTAATCTCTTGCACATTGCAGAGAAGACATTATATTCTCCACGTTCAATTCATCTATATTCCATCCATACCATCACGTTTAATGTGACCACAACCAGTACATTGAATCACAATTGCTTAAATTTTTCAATAAAGATTTTAATATATATTTACTACATAAAAAGTATACTGTAATATAATATTTTATACTTTATATAATATAATCCATTATTTTTATCAATAACATTGTATGTACAATAATAAATATTAGATAAATACAAATGAAAACTGTAACTAGTTGTAAGAAGCTGTAACTTTTAAATGTAAATCAAGGAACATTATACTCTATACAGGAAAATGTCTATGATGTAAATGCCAAAGCGTTATAGTGTTCAAAAACTTTGAACATGTAACGCCATCTATGTTTCGTTAAGCTAAACAAGGACGACTTCTCAGTTTTCTCATACTGAAACATGGCGCTAGTGTGCTTCTTCACAGTGCAGTATGTAGTCGTCTTGTTTTTGGGAAACTTATTTTTGCTTTAAAAGGCGCTAGTATCTTTCTACATATATTTCAATAGCTAAGATTATTCTATAAATAGTAGTTTGATGTGAAAAAAGCTCTATATATTTAACTTGTTTTACTTGTCAAATGGAAATCACATGACACTGTGGGCTAAAGCTACTAAGATACAAAGCTATACGGTTTTTATAAAGCTTATGTCGAATTTGTATAGCCCTTTTTATTATGTGTTTCAGTTTTGAAAGACAACAATTAATTTTACATTTTATTAGATGTCAAGCTGATATTGTTTATATACATAATTATATATCACTTAGAAATATATAATATTAAAATGAAATAAAATATTTATTTACATTGCATATATTTCAGAGAATAATGTTATATGTTATCGTCCTTAATTAAATTTTTTGAAGTGGCTTTAAAGTATAAAAAATATTACATATTGCAATTTATTAGATAACAAACTATTGTATTATAAGATCAATAATTTTAAACCCAAAAACAGCTGAATATATAATAAATGCGTGTCCAGGGACGATTTGTTATAGCGTGTTTTGTTAATTGTCGCGACACTCATAAATCGTAAAACGTCAATACAACCATGGAATTGTACGTAATATTGCTAGAACTAAGGAATCGTGATTTGTTCTGCCTTTACAAGTATTAAATTGTTATTTGTATACTGCCATCACACGAATTTAGTTTTTTTTTAGAATATATGCATACTTAGTTTACCATTTTCGGTTCACTTAGAGCGTATTCATTGGTTTTTGTGTGGGAGATTGGCACCGCATATTATCTATCTAAAGAAAAATATTCTTTATTATATCGTTTCTTATATTTTTCTCTGGTTTGATTGGCTGAGGAATCAAAATTTTATTTCATCACCTAGGACATACATCCTGCAAAATTTTAGTATGAAAAGTAAGAGATTGACGTCATCGAGGCCCAGTGTAATAACTAACACGATCGTTGTGTGTTCTAATACCATGGAGAGGAATTAATTACTTTCATCTCCATTCTTGCAAGCCAAAATTTGGCGTTGTTTTCCTCCATTCAACGCAATATCTGGAATTTGGCTGAAAATTTAAGATATTAGTGTCTAACACTGCGATCTCTCTGCCTTCTGAAATAAGTGTACGTCAGTAAAATACTTAAATTTGCGAACGTATGCACTTATTTAGTATCAATTTACCTACAGTATAAGTTTGTAATTTTTTTTTGGGGTATATCTATAGAAATCCATTTGTCGGATTTTTATAAGGTCTAACTTGTTGCCGAATTTCTTCTTCTTAACTCTAGGTCAACGGAAAGTTTTATTAAGCAAAAACGAAATCAACGTGTTATCCCAATAAGATGTGACGTATACAGTGGCATTGGCTATAATCTAAAATGTCTAAGACTCAATAAAATATATTATGATAAATCAAGTCAGTTATTTTAAAATATTTAAACGTTATCAATATGAATAAATGACCAAAGGGGTTCCTTTTGTAAAATACATTAAACGATATAAAACCTTGTGTTTTCATAATTCATATATGAAAACTGGAGGAGGGCTTCCATAAAGGGATTTATGGATAAATTAGGCTAAAGTACATTTATTAGGAGGGTGGAATGAAATTGGCTTGGACCCTCTGTTTACGTTTTATATAATAAGTGTAATCCAGAGTTGGAATAACATAAAAACAAGTTATTGATCATAACTTTTTCATTCAAGTTTTTTGTTAAACGATAAATAATTGCATAGAGGTTTATAATTTAAGGTTAAATAAATAATGGCAAAATAGGCAATTTTGTATTTTGGTAAATAGTATTTCAAATGTTTTATAAAGTAAATATATTAAACACTGAATTATTTAAATTTTAGTTATGTTATGTATGTATGTGTATGTATACATATATGTATGTGTATGTATACATAGTTTTTTTTAATAATTCATATAAATCATAATTTAAAAAAAATATTCGTACTTTACAGTTACGCTGTGATCAAGTCGTATAGGTTGCTAAAAATAGCCGGGTCAATAGTAGGACGGCGGCGCCGCGTCTGCCGAACTTCGCACAAGGTCTTGCTTTTATAAGGAATTTAACATGCTACCTTTCAAGCCGAGTTATGTTTTATTCAGATAATTATATTATTCTGTTATGTAAGGCAAAAACAACTGTTGTAATAAATTTATATAAGAATCAGTATGGTAAAGTAATTTATGTTTTTATCTTATTGTTTTCTATTTAAAAATATAAATATTAATTGTTAATACAATATAAATTACCTCTCAGTTAATTTTCTGAATTCACTGAAATATTAAAAATATTTCTAAGACAGAAATTTTAATACAAAAACGCTCTGGAAATGATATTAATAATCTTTTTTAAAGCCAATATTTTTTAAAAGTTGTTTTACAATAGTGTACATTATACTATAAGTTTTAATATATGCGACTATGTGTACCTCTTTGTGACTTCAAGCATGGTAAGCTGTTTGAATGTAAGCCGTAGAAAAATGAATATCAAAGGAAAGTTTAGTTTCCGTTATACTACGCGAGAAACTAAGTACATGAGTATAATTTTGCTGAATTTCTTAGGAGTTCGGCAATAGCGCTTGTTCAGAATATTGCTTTTCACTATAGAATGTCGTTACGAGAAATTGAATATGGAGATTAATAATCCTTTGTGTGGGCGGGTAATTCAATTACTGCAACTTCGTGTTCAAATTTCTTATATTACTTGTATACGTGATACATTAAATATTTATATAAGCTTCTTTTATATATTACATGCTGTAGAAATTGTTTCGACCTTCAGCATTGAAGTGGCACACAAAGACGAAGAAGAAAATGTTTATTTTAAAATTGATTCAAATTTTATTTTATAATATTTGATTTTCGTTCGTATTGAACCTGCATATCTTGAATACCACCCAAGCTCTTTGACCTACTACTTTTAATATATCTGTGCTTTTTGTTACAGATTAAATATAGGAAATGAGATTATTTAACACGTTTTTATTTAAGCTATACCCAATTAATTATTATAATAAAAATTTAGAAGGTATGTTTCATCTAAATAAGGTAGTTGTACAGGTGAAACAATAATAAGGTAACATTAAGCCGGTCTGATGATGAAGACTGAAGTTGAGAAGCGAAGAAAGGATCCTCGTAAAACTATAGATTTTGGTCTCTTTAGACATGTTTAGACATATTTTGTTTTTTTTTTCTGGTCAAGTACCTGACAATGGAACTTGATGGTGGTTAATTAAATTCAAAGCGTGTATCTAGTTTTATTAAAGATTTGTATATATATTATATTTTATGGAATATAAACATATATCTTCACTAAGTAGCTTTTTTACTTAATAACAATAGCATGTTCAGACTATAAGTATTTAAGTATTTTCTCACCACGTACAGTAAGTTATTAATACACAGTGGTATTCACGCAATTCGTGCTCATAGTGCGTAGGCGTCTCACGTAGCAACGCCTACGAGCCGTAGAGATTCTTCAATATTAATAAATGGTTATATATACGGACGACTATTTATGTATTCATATTAAACAATAGTGTGGTGACAAAACTGAATGGCAACATTAGCTTCCGGCAATTATATAATGAAACATTTTATTTTGACAGACTGAAAACGGATACCGGAAACGCAGAGCAAAAGAGAAAAATGAAAATCGTTCTTTAATATTTATGTGACCTTGTTTCTGGCGTATAATTTATTTTCTACATAAACTACTTTTGCAATGTTTTGATGATTTACTTAAGGTACTTATTTCTAAATCAAAAATTAAAATCTAAATAAGTGAAAAAATGGAGAATTTATTAATTTAAATTGGTGGAAAAAAGTTTCGACTCTAGAGTATAAAACATATTAATACTAAAGCCATAGACAATCCGTACTCCACGTTCCATCCGATTTTGAGACTTGTTGATTGGAGAAATACAATGCCGCACTTTGTCTTACCAGAGCATGGTAGTAAAAATGATTAATTCCATTGACGATACAGCTGTCCCACTATATTATCATGGCTGCATTTTATATTATATATTAGAAAATAGATATCATCGTAACTGTTTCAGCTAGATAACTATATATCCGATTTCTAGTCGTTTATCCTGTCTGTAACAGGTAAGGAATGTTTCAGAAGAACAAAAATCAATGAATCTAAACAGACAAAGTACGTGTTCTGGTTTTTATGTAATATTGTCCTAATGTCGATTAAAAATATCGGTCAAGTGCTAGTAACACTCGCGCAGAGAGGGTTACCTGTTTAATGATAGGTAGTAGGTATTCCACTGAGGAAACTACTACTAATAAAAATTACAAACTTAAATTTGCGGTCGTATCTACTCATTTTATATGAAATTAACTACAAATATATATGTTTAATGATTTCTTTTGGTGTTTAACTTATAAACTATCAACTTAATTAATTAATTTTGTATGAAATGAACTACAGTATAAGTTTGTAATGGTATTTTTCCAGGATAGATCTATAGATTTTCGGAACTTACTCTTTGTTTGTACTATAAGTTCTAATGCCAAATCTTATTGCCAAATTTCATAAATCTAGGCCAACGGGATGTACCCTGTAGGCAATCAGATTATGCATAAATGCTCATATCTTTTTTTCTGCTCTTTATAAGGTCATTGGACACACTTGGATATTTGATATAAATTTCAGCTTGATTCGTTCACGTGATTTTAAGAAAATGGTCTTGACAGATGGACAGTCAGACGGACAACGAAGTGACCTTATAATGGTTCCGTCTTTTTTTTTCGAGGTACGGAGCGCTAAAAATCATGACATATGTCTTTTGTATTGAATTTATATATGAATAGGAATAAAACGTGAAGAATTATTTTGGGTTCATATTATTTTATAGATATTATATTAGAAAATTAAATATTTTTATTTTAAAATTATTTATTAAAATCAATTTCGGTTTATTATAATATATTAACTTAGTAAGTTCTTTTATTTTCGCCACTTTTACCCATTGCTATAAGCATAAGGAAAAATCATTCGATTCCTAATAACTATTATCGGACAAAGTTTTGTATTAATATTAATTCATATTAAATTTAGGTTACAACAGTAATATAACTGTCTAAAAAGTTATGAACCGAAGGAGTAGCTGTTCTCATAATCTCAAAGTTCACGACAGCGAAACATACAAAATTCATCGCAGTTTAGCCCTGGCTAGCCATTTTATTGAACGGAAGCACAAAGCGATCTGCGGTACGAACCTTAGAATGACCGGAAACATTATCTGCCGAGTAGTGAGATCAAAGTACAAATTTATTGTACTTTGATCTCACTATTGAGCGAACGATTTTTGAGCAAGTTTGGGATATATTTGCAACAATAGTCAAAATGGCGGTACAAGGTGCTCGTGGAACAAGTGTAGACACTATGGGGGTCAACTACAGCAAGGAAGAAGAGGCAGATCCACTTGGATACATCCACTTGGAAGGTATCCAAGGTGAATATTTGATCCTTGATCCTTAATGAAGTAGAAGCCTATATATTACAATGATACCACTCATACTATCAGAGGCAACCTAAATTAGAGTTACGTAGCGGCGTAAAATTCTACAGTAGGCTTCGTGAAGTTGGATGAAGAAAAAACCAAACGAACAAGTAATCTAAAATTCAACCCATCTACTAATAACCTCATTCTAGTTAACGCCAATGCTGGAGGATAGAATACTTGAGATGGCGAAAAGGTCCGAAAGCATTTTTGGGCCAATATCGTTGTGGTCATGGAACAAAAAAAGACCTAAAATTCATATATCCAAATATTCATATACCAAAATACCCTGAGGAATTTGCATAGCAAATGCATCTTTCTCTTAAGATTACATGAAAAAGCATATTTTGTGTAAACTAAATTGTACATTCCAATGAACTACGTCATAAAAAAGTTGGACAACTTTAAAGCATTCAGCTTCTATAAAATGCGCGCGCAGATGTTTAACAAAATATTGAATATCTGGCTCGGCTTATAGCTAAGTATGATTTTTTTAAATGAAAATGTCAATTTAAATTGCATTTGATTCGTTTGGTTCTGAATTATTACATAATAATGGATTTTTAAGTAATAAATTGCTTTAAATATAGTTGTAAGTATATTCTGTAAAACATGTTACATACATACAAAACGTGTTCATAAAATATATTAAATAAACTTTATATATGCTATATTCTATCTAGACAAGAGAAATTGAATTTAGTTCGCCTTGACCTAAAACGTTGGCTACATTACCATACTATTGGTCTAGATGGTTTCGTAACTATTTTGTACCTTTGATATTTTTTTCTAATGCCTATTTACGTATTTAAACGTTATTTCTTGTTTTTTTTGTGACTAATTAAGTTTTAGATTCCTAATATTGTCATAAAATGTATTTTATTATCAAAATTCAAAGATAATAAAAAATATGTAAGGAAAAAGTTATCAAAGCGTTCCTTCATATTTTTTTGTGAAGTATTTTTTCTATTACATTATGCAAATATATGAGATGAATGTGACTGCAACATCAATCTACTTAATGATCATACATTTATACATAATACGTGCCCCACATCTAAACGTCGAACTACGGTACACATATATTGCTAGATACACTTAAAATATCTGAGGTGGTTCATGTAAGCGCAAATAAAACACATTTATAGGTAAACATTTTTAATGATTCTGATTTACATTGCATCGTCGAGTCGGCATCAAAAGATACGGGAAATATGAAAAGTGAAGGGAAATATTAAAAGCGGACAGAACAGCGGCGAGGAAAATAAAATGAAAAGCCGAGTTTAAAATAAAGTTCACTGGACTCTTTAACATGGTACTTTTTATTGTGCTACAGTTAGGTATTATTTTCAGTTTGACCTATGACATTAACGTGACAATTTTTTTTTTATTTAAAGTAGTTTGTGAATTGCCTTGCCTTAGTGGTTCTGTGAAAGCTTGTGAGCAACTGATATTTGAGTCCAATGAAAGTGCAAAGAAAATAAAAGAAACACGGAAGGCGACAAATCAGGTTAACAACAGCAAGACAGAGTGAAGATAGAGAGAAGAAACGTACAGGTGGTTGGTCTGTTCATGATCATTCGAGTCGTGTGTGGGCTGGGAGCCGGAACGCCGCAGTCGCCAGATGGCGTGGCGCGCGGCCACGAGGCGCGCGAATCCGTGACGAGCCACTCTCAGGAGCGCTACACGCGCATTGCACCTCCAGCCGACAAGTCTCGCACGGCACCCGCGCGATCAGTGCTCACCATGGACCGAGTTCGGATGCGGGACGGACGGATCAACAAGTGGACGACGGGACCAAGCTCAAGCCTCCGTTACAGTACACCCCGTTACACCTTAACACGAAAAACTAACAAACTAACCAGCAAAAAGCCTGCCTATAACGAATATCACAACCGAATATCACAAAAGCGGTGGCAAGCGAAGCTTAGTGGACGGCGGCGGCTTACGTAACGCTAACTTATCTAAGCTTATAAAAATGGTGCAAAAATACTGATCACAGAAAAAGCCTTAACACTATTTGTTTGATATATCCGTGGGGGAATTATGTAACAGAGTCTTGGTTTGTAAGGTAATTGATAAAGGGCGCGCGCATAGGACATGCGCGTGGGTTAGGAGCCAGGCGAGCACTGTCTGCGCCCCGTGGGTCTGAGCGCTGCCGCCCAACCCCCGCTGCCTTCATTCACCCGCCACCCGTCGCCGCCCTTTAATTCAGATATCCTAGCCTCTCCCGGCTCTAGACGAGCAGTATCGACGAAACGTTAAATGATTCAGAAATTATACTCTGATTCCGTTTATAATTACATTGATTTGTAATACAGTTAATCAAGATGATTTTTTATGTATTTTGTATAAAATCATGCAGTTTCTTAAATTATATAATGTTAAAATACAAATTATGTTAAAACACAAAGCCAATGTTTTAACTGTATATGTCCTTTATTTCTCTTAAATATACATATGATCTTGAATTAAATATTGATCTTGAATTATATTTTTAATACTCTATATCTTAAAATATACAAAATAAAAAGTAAAATAAAATTGAATCGCTTAAATTTAAGGCATCATTGCCATCTACCGTCTGCTAGTGGAACTTAAAACAAAAGCTCGCCCCAAAACGTTCGCGTTACTTTTTTTTAGTGCTACTAAGATCCACTTCAGGTGAGGGTAGAAATATGGGTTAATCTGCAATATCAACTCTCTATAGTCCTCAGGCGAAGGGCGGGCCGTCCTTGAAACCGTTTTTCTGTGCAACAATAGAATATACTTATCACGCAACCTTGACTCTAGTACGACTTTTAATATTTTGTACGGATTTTCCCATAATTTTTGGTAACATGTTATAAATAAAAAAAAATATAATAGTATTAAGTTCGAGATTTAAATTTATATCCTAGCGATAGTAATAAATGTTTAGATATATACGAGTATAACCGTGGAAACTATCACTTAATTTTATTTAAGTTTAAATCATAAAGTGACTATGGTAAAAAATAAGGAGCTTATCGTTTTGAATATGGATGAGAATTCAGCATCAGTCAGGGAGATATTTAAAAATAAATTAAACTTTTCTTCACGCTTATTTAAGATGCACATTTAAAATAATTAATAATAATTATCCGCTTATTAATATTATTTTGATGTTAATCAAAGTAATTCTAATCTCGCTATTCTATACTAGATGGCGTTACATACTACCAAGATTTTCTGCATGTTGTATATACGACATATACGCAATATTTCTTTTTACTTTTTATTGACAAAATAAATAGATTTGCTTATAAATATGCATGTTATGTTACAATAAAGAAGTTAAGATGCAGTTATCGAGTAAAATATTTCATTTAAAAAATTCTAAGGTTAAATAAAATAATAAATAGGTAAATTAAATAATTTTCCCCATAAAATGTTTTGATCATTTCATAATCTTTTAGAAACAATCAAATTTTAAATTTTATTTGCTTTCTAAAAGATTATCAAAAGGGAATTAGAATGATAATGGATATTTTTATATTTATTAAAGCGTTAATCCATACTATGAAAGAGAGAAAAAATACTTAAAGAAAATATATAAAAATTTCAACGCAGCGGCATTCAAACCTGTACCTGAATGCATGGCTTAGTGGTCAGAGTCCTTGGACACGGACTCTTGATAATATGTCACATAACTGTCGTCCATGCATTGGTTGATTTTAGCTGCACTATATTTTCCGAATATTATCATATAGCAGGATAGGGAAAGGGAACCTACTGTTAAGACACTCCATTCCCAATTTTCCACTTTTTGAGACATAATATTGACATAGAGTGGTGAAACTCAACGTCGTGCTTTGATTTGTTACCAGAGCGTGGAAAATTAAAATGACTCATCCTCAACGAGTGGGAATCGAACTCATAACCACCGCGTTTGCAGTCAGACGCAGCGTCAGTCATTGACATTATCGTATAAAATTTAAAAAGATATATATGAGTGACGTGTTTACAAGATAGAAGACTGTGACAAATTTTGCTGATGATTTTTCTCGGTCCAGTAAACTTCCATTTACGTTCGTAAAACAGTTTTCTGCCACCAAACCAGTAATTGGCTTCTTCTTTCACTGTTTATCAATTGTAGCTCTTTTATGAAAATAGCTAATAAATAATATTATTATTTGCCAGCGAAATAGGTAATGTAATTATTTTTTTATAACTTGTCTGAGTGGATCATGTTATTGAATTTGGAGTGGAGGTTCAAAATATTTTTTCGTGTAATTCTAACAAAAGTCGCCTTATATTTAAAGCTTAACATTGACTTGATTTGGTTGATTTCATTAATTTTTACAAAAACAGCTATTTGCATCTTGATAGCGTAAAGTGAACATATTACGGCATCCTTGCCTTAATATTGTATTGCTTAAATTACTACAATATAAATTTAATATGAATTATAAATTTAATTTGTCTTAAATAGAGCTTATATTCTGAATTTAAGATATCTCATCTAGATTATATATAAAAAAAAAGTAATGAAAATCGTTAAAGAAACCAAGGAAAAAGTTATTAGCCAAATGCAAGGTATACAACCTTGAAGGGTTAATATTGTGATAGCTATCCGTTAATAGTTATCATCAATCATTTTATTCGTCAGTCCTTTTTGTCCCCATTCTATCTCAGTCATCTAATTGTTGATGTTTGTTGAGAACAAAAGCTTTTCTTGATCATTACCTTTGAGTTTTTAAAAGCTTTCTTACTTTGTATAGATCGCATTGGCGGTAGTAATTAGTAGTATAGTATATAATATCTACAGGAATCCTTTGTGCTGTGTAGGATAAGCAGGATAAATTGGTAGCACAATTTTTGTTATAAACTGTTTGTTTAAGCATACCAAGGAAACCTTACTATTTGAATAAAAATATTCTTTCCAGTGGGATTCAAAAACTTAATTATAGCCTAATACTTATCGAAATGTAAACCTTACGTCACTACGAACTAGCAAACAAGTTGTAATACTCTATATTTGGCTATACTGTTCTTTATAGTCAATTACTAAATTTTAGTATACTAAAACTATAGTTTATATACCTTTAGTAACATTTATATACCTTCAGTAACATTTTATATTTGAGTAGAAAATGAGAATGAACATTTAATGAACATTTTCCGAATTTCTCTTCATATTATTTTCGAAATTAAAGTCATATAGATGAATAATCTATATATATCAAGCATAACTTGCTTCTAGAGACTGACACGCGGTAAGGAAACTTTTCTATATACAGCGTTGAATAATACATGTGTAAGTTGTAATAAACGTAACTGGGTCAAACATATTGCATTTCATATTGATGTAAGAGCAATACATAATTTATACGATAATCAAGATTTTAAGTAGTATAATTATATATATATATATATATATATATATATATATATATATATATATATATATATATATATATATATATATATATATATATATATATATATATATATATATATATATATATATATATATATATATATATATATATATATATATATATAATTCGGGACACTGTTGAAGGACGGAACCCAATACCGTGTTTTAAATTTTCGATCTGAGGAAATTAAATAGAAACTACGAGTAGTAAATAAATGAGTATATAATATAAAATAAATAATTTTCAAAGTTAATGCCTATCTGGCGTAGTTGGTCAACGTCTGACTGTGCACACAATAGCTGTGTTTTCAATCCCTCGTCAGAGGAATGCTTATATAATTAACCTCATTCTTTTAAGATAAAAGGCGATAAAAACATAAAAGGCATTAAAGGGATTTTTTTTATGTGGGGCACCTAAGAGATCTACAGCGATATAACATACAGGAAATACTGGAATGGAACTTTAGAAACAGCGGGATTTGAACCCGCGCCTCATGGAAACCGTGCAAGCGCTATGACCACTAAGACATGCGTTCTTCATCACGCTGTGTCGGAATTCTTATATGCTTTTTACAATTTATTACGTTCCGTCCAAGGGGCGCGGCTTCAAATGCCGCTGCGTTCAATTTTTTACAGGTTTTCTTTGAGTATTTTTCTATCCATAGTGTGGATTAACACTTTAAAAATAATAAAATATACAATGTGATGTACGGAATTAGACCCCTAAAACGTATTCGAATGTGAAAGGGGTTCGGACCTAATTTAAAAAAAAAATACGATTGATAATCGAATGACAAGTATCATAAGGACCTGCTATTATTATAGTTAGTAATTTTTCTTATAATGTAACTAGCGACTTCTCTAATGTCATTGTTTTTTTTTTAGAATCTTTGGGATCGTGAAGCTCTTTATATATATATATATATATATATATATATATATATATATATATATATATATATATATATATATATATATATATATATATACCGTATAGTTTTGTTGTGATGAGATTGGAGCTTATTGCTTTGGCTGTAATCCAAGAGACTCGGGTTGTTATTATGCTACTTACAAATTTCATACTAAATTTCATTATGTTTATAATTAATATTATGACAAAATTGAGAAACGTAAAACGTAAACTGTAATGGTAGGATATAAATAAAATGCTTTTAATAAAATAAAAATGACATATGTACTGTAATTAAGATGACAGTGGATTTTTTTGTTAGTATAGTAGAGGTGAGTGATGGCAGTTGTTCTAGTACACACTGTATCACGATTACTGCCGATTTAGGCACTATTTAGATGACAACTTAAATAAATAGGCGTTGATAGTCAATTACATACTGTAATAATGACTTAAAAAAAACATTTAAAAATTTTGAAATTGAATTGAAAATAAAGGAAAGGAGTTAATTTCCACGTGCAATATTATTAATACAATAGATAATTAATTAATTATAAATAACTTATAGTATGTAAAATTTGAGACTTGATAAAATATATAAATATAAAAACGTAGTTAAATAGAAATAATTCAAATATTAGACCTTAAGCTAGTCTAATCAAAGTATTATAAGAATCTTCATAAATCTCTCAAAATACGTAATCAAAGGACAAAATTCAAGCATTTTGTAAATTAAATATAATTTAACCACTAATGGAAATAGGGCCTGCTATTCGGCTCATCCAAATAATCACTTAGATCGTCGCTCGAGGCGCTATCTTATTACTTATTCAAAGAAGACGCGCCTATAGTGTGATATAATTTCGACACAAAGTTGCATTTAAAATACCTTCTAACTTTTACTTTACTATCGTCATTACATATTTTACAAATCAACGACTATGTTCCCTCGGATGAATTGACTATAAAATGCTCAGAGTGAACAAATAAATATGTTAAAAAGACATATTTTTAACATATTTTACTTTACATACTTTACATACTTTTTTCATGTACTTATTTTGACAGCAAGAATGCAATGCTCGCAATATTGCTTTTAAAAAAGAATATTTTATCATACAGAATGCAGTTAAGTGGCAGTAAATTACAACAACAATAGCAAATCTGATATTCAGCCGTCATAAAGACTGAAACGGTCCAGAGTTAAATATAAAATGTTGGAACGATCACATTTTAGGCCAAGAAAAATTTGGTTAAAATTCAGTTTTGGACGGTTGTGGAGTACGAAGCAGTGAAGTCGATCTCAAATTGGGGTAATGATAGTGCTTTAAATTATTTCTCGGTTTAGTAAGAGATGTGGAAACGATGTGGCTTTACGTACACTCAATGCCTCTGTAATAACGAAAAATGAACATAAGAGTTAAGGTGCTAGATTCTCTCGGCGTACCCTGCGAAAGTATAAGTACATATATAAGTATATAGACTTAAAAGCTCAATTTGAGATATCTTCGTCGTCGATGTCGGTGGTAAAGAGGTCACGAGGAATTGTTACAATATGTTATACATATATACGAGTATAATATAATGAATTTCATGCCCTGGTTTCACAATAAGTTAGATTATAATAACAATACTGGCACAAGTAATCGACATCTTAAAAGAATTGCATATTGTTTTCAAAGATAAACTTTATTTTACCTTTTGACTGACCTTTTAACCCAAAATAGAATAGATTCTAGAAATAGTCTTAACGTTAATGAAATAACGCGTATTGACTTTTTATTTTAGGCGTCAACTATACGTCGAAAAATGTTTATCCAATTATCGACACCTTGTTCATTATAGGTAAACATGCCTTGTGTACTTTTAGGAAAAGCAATATATAAGTACCGGTTATTGACATTTCTTATTTCTAAAATAATCTAACCTCGAATTGTTTTGTAAGCAAATTAGATAAACGTTATCTATAACACTTTTTAAAGTTAAAGTAAATTTAAAAGGTAAAGAAAATAATGTGTAATATCTTGAACTTAATCCCTAAACATTAAGTGTTGACAACCTAAGAAATGTTTTATATCCTTATATTCCATAGTTAAAAGAAGTGTTGATAATTGGTGCTTGTACTGGTATATATATATATATATATATATATTTATATATACATATATATATACTTAATGTTAAGACAAGTACAAAAACGTAACTAAAAATTCTTGTAAAAGTTGTTAGTTTTTCATGTTGTAGTTGCCAAAAAATTTAAATATATAGACAGTTTGTTAAAATAAAAATAATGAATGACGATGCTAACGACTTTAGCTGACGTTTAAGTATACCTCATTTCATGTGTAGTGCTCTAACGTTAAAGCGACGAGGCAGCACTGGTACTCTTACAGTTTGGAGTGTACCATTTAATTATAGCAGCCACATTTGTAGCTAAAAGAAGTTAAAAATAAATTATTAACATAAATTTATATTTAAATTTTATTGTTTTCATCATATCTACTATATAAATATTATGTTTAAATCCACTGATACAAGTAATATATACAAATTTTCATCAAGTTATTGCTAATCGTTGGATTTTGATGAAAATTGTGGTTAAATTATGGAAATTTGGTAATAATAATTATGCAAATTAATCAGTATAACACAACTTCTCGTGAAAACATAGCATAACAACAATATAATACGCAAATAGTTAAATAAATTACAATAAAATTCGATGCAAATCACAATTTACGATGATATTCATAGAAACGCCTCTTTTTTATCTTGTATACAAATACACATTAACTAAGTACAGTTTGTGAAGGTAATTCATATACAAAATATCGATGCCTTTTTTTTCATCTAATATATTAATCAACCTAAATATTTCATTTAACTATGATGTCTTTAATGTCACCCCTTATTTAGCAAAATATTATTCTTGCTACTGTGTGAAGCAAAGAACAAATCGTATTTAAGTAATTATATTATATATACTAGAGAGCAGCGACACGTCCGTAGCTTCGTCCGTTTCACAATCACATTTAAACTAAACTGGCTTGCATTCGTTTCGTAATGATTTTCTCGTAAATAACAATAACAATTTTCGTTAAAACTATACAATTTTAGCTTCACTTGCTAGTAATCAACGTAATTAGATAGTGTCTATTTTATTTTTCCTATGGAAACTACAGAGATCACCAGGACGAAGATTTGTCTACATGTTGCTTTAAGCTTTAAGCTATTACTATGTTAAAATATTTTCTCTTCTATCTTGTAGTGTTATTTATCAGAAACTAAATCAATTCGACATTTTATCCGTCTTTTTACGGGAAATTTAATAATTTAGTCTGGATTATTGATTAACATAAACTATTTATGAAAATTCTTTAATTTCTGTGCTTAATATAATAACAGGTACACAAACAAAAAAAAACAGAGAGGTAAGAGAGAAACTGCTCAATGAGTTTTTTTATCAATAGTTATTGATATATTAAACGAGTTAATTTGAAGTTGGCTTTTCTATTATTTTATTATATAGGTACATACATTATTAGTAAATAATATTTATACATATATTTCAATATTTTTTTGCTTCTAATTTTATTCTAACTGATACCATTAACAATGGAAGTAAAAGTAATATTGCGACTTTTACAAACAAAGTCTAAAAAAGTTGTGATTACATATTACATGTGTAATAAAACAATAATTTTGGCATAATTACGATAAGATTTGCTTTTCATATTTTCAATGACACCGTTATTTGAGAAGCTTCGTTAATTAAGAAATCTTTTGATTCTGTCACACAAGGAGCTTTTTAATGAGAGTGAAGGAGCCTTCAAAGCTGTTAGGCGATCGTAAAAGAAGCAATAGTATTCATTAATAAGGTCCTTAGGCACACTTTATATCATTAATATTTATTTTATAAAAGCTCATATACTGATGATTTGATAACTATTTAAGAGTGGACTTACTGTCCACTGCTGTCTGTCCATTTGCTAAAAAAAGGTTTTATTCATACCTGTTACAGTATATTTATCTGTTGTAGTTATTTACAACGTCTGCTTTGCGTAGTTATTTAAATTTATTCTTTGTTGAATTACAAGGAATTATTAATTTAAAAGACATAAATAAATTAATGACATTAATCAAATTTTAACTTTTCTTAGATTATCATGTTTTGAGCTCCAAATTAATACTTGCTTTAAATTCACCTTTTGCATTTCTAATCATTTTCTTCCACATCCCATTCTATATCCTTTTATATATATCTAGATCTCAATGGCTGAAGGGTGACGGATGAACGATAAATTCTACGCTCACGTTGTTGTTGAAATGAAAATTATTCATTTTCCTGAGTCAAAATCGAAACCACAATCATAGTTTTGATACAGAATCTGCGCCACTGTATCACGACGGCAAATGAAAAAGTTTTATTAAGTACAAACGTGGAAGGCCGAATATATTTTCTCAGCATAATGCAAAAAACAAATGGAAACAATTGCAAAATTGCACATGCTAAAACGCCTCTAGCCGTTGATGAGACCTAAAGTTTCTACAAGTAACAATCGTGAAACAAAACAGCAATTTCTTGTTTCTTCAGCTTCAAAACCATACACAGTTGAAATGTAAGCGACCGATTTTCAAAACAATGGAGTCGCTATACGGCTTTAGGCTTATCACTTTCTAGTACATATATTGTGTATTTTTATACGATAAAGAAACAGACAAATAAATATCATATATTCAGATGATAAAAATAAAGAATATAAAATATAAAACAATTCTGTATCCCAGCTAAAGTTTTCCGATATCATATTGATATCATAAATTACATTTATAATAAAATGATAAGATGATATTTGATATAATTAATATTTCTTACAACTTTGTATATATTTAATATTGTTATTTTCCAGCCCTACGCACGTACCAATTTTCGCATTCAGAACACTTAATTCTCCATCAGAAATATATTTATCCCAACTTGAAACGCAGAGAACACCTACTCATTACGAATCAGGAAACTTTTCTAAAAGTAGCTAAAATCGGATATTGAAGGTCCGATGTAATCCCAAAATCTTTTAACGCTGGCAAAGTCGATAATCTTTAGGACTTGCTTAGGTGTGACTCGCGTCATTTTAGCATATTTATTGATAAATTGAATCAATATGGTGCCTGATTTTACGAATTTACCTATCATAAATTAAGAACAGTATTTTAGATTTAATAAAAGAATACACTAATGAAATATTTATATATATATATATATATATATATCTTCTTCTTCTTGGCATTAGTCCTCGTTTTTGCCAGGGTCTGCCTTCCGACTGAGCCTACTCCACTTTGCACGGTCTTTAACATCCTCAGTGGACAATCTATTGCTTCATACTCTTCTTCTCTCTTGCTCTCATGTCTTGTGTCACGACATCCAGCCATCCTTGGGCGTCCGGGTGGTCTAACTCCAGGGACAGACATGTCAAGGCACTTCCTTCCGACATAGTTCTCAAATCGGCACATAACATGGCCATACCATCTCAGGCGACGCTCTTGGAGCTTATCCGCTACGTCATGGACCCCAAGACTACCTGGAATGAATGTGTTGCGTATGCGGTCGGACCGCGTAACGCCACACATCCATCTCAGCATCTTCATCTCCGTGTCGTGAAGCTCCTGAGTGGACCGAGATAATGTTGGCCAACATTCGCTGCCGTATAAAAGAACCGGTCGGATAATGCTCTTGTATATCAGTCCCTTGAGCTTGGGCGGTATTCTGCTATCGCAGACTACACCAGTGACCTCCCGCCATTTGGCCCAGGCAGCGTTTATACGGGTATGGAGGTCGTGGTCGATGCCTCCAGACTCATGCATAACGGATCCAAGTAACCTGCACTTCTCCGTCTTAACGGCTGGCTCAGGCCCGATATGGATCGTGCTCGAGTCCGGGTTCCCGCAAGCCATGTACTCGGTCTTCGACACATTCAGTTTGAGACCACCGTTCTCAAGCGAACCCTTCCAGGCGTTCACTTTACGCTCCAGCATCAGTCGGTTCTCGTCGATGAGTACTATGTCATCGGCATACATCATTCAGCCACGGAGGCTGGCATTGGATGTGAGCTGAGACAGTATCCAGCACTACATTGAATAAGAAGGGACTAAGAGCTGAGCCCTGGTGAACCCCTACTGTAATCGGGAAGGGCTTGGTGTCGCCAACAGCGGTCCTAACCACTGAAGCGGAGTCGTTGTACATATCTCTGATAACGTCAATATAGGCTTCAGGGATCCCCTTGGATCGCAATGCCCACCAGATATACTGACGTGGCACACAGTCAAAGGCCTTCTGCACGTCCAAAAAGGCCACATGCAGAACTCTCCTTTTTTCCCTGTAAGCCTCCATCAAAGCTCTGAGGGTAAAAATGGCGTCCATAGTGCCTGATCCTGGTTGAAACCCATACTGAGACTCAGAGACAGTACATTCTTGGCGGAGCCTGAGGCCGATCATGCGCTCGAAGAGCTTCATGGTGTGGCTCATAATCTTAATGCCCCTATAACTACCGCAATTTTGAACATTGCCCCTTCCTTTGTAAATAGGGATAATAAAGCTCTGCCGCCACTGATGTGGCATCTTTCCAGTATTCACGATACGGTTAAACAGGTCAGTAAGTATAAGCACACCAAGAGAGCCCAACGATTTCCACGCCTCGATTGGGATGTCGTCAGACAATTACGAGTTTCGTCACGGGTTATTGGAGCAACAAGTCCGAAGTTAGGAGATAATTCAGGAGGAAGACTACAAGACTGCTGAGTGTTCAGCAGGTCCTTAAAGTAGCTTCTCCATCTCTCCTTCACAGAGGCATGACTACAAAGCAACGTGCCCCGAGAATCTCTGACGCAAAGACATTTTGTAATATCCTGCGTCGCTTTATCTCGAGCACGAGCCAGTTTATATATGAACTACTGCCCCTCCACAGTTTCAAGTTTATCGTACAATGGCGACAAACTTTCTCTGCGGGCTCTGGCTACAGCTCTTTTGCTGGCCCGTTTCGCTGCTATGTACTCCAGTCTGTCTTCAGGAGAGTTGGAATGCTGCCATTCTTTAAACGCTGCCATTCTTTTCCTGAATCCCCCTCTGCACCTGGTCATTCCACCACCATGTCTCCCTGTCGATGACACGCCCACCCTTAGTAACACCAAGAACTCGCTTGCCCGCCGCAATGATTGCTGAATGAGCTCAATCCGGTCTGAGCGGTCTCGGTGTTAGTCAGTAGATTTTGACTCTCCACCTCCGCCAAGAAGTCGGCCTGCATCGGCCCATTCAACAACCACCACTTAATCCTAGGCTTACGTTTCTCAGCTACTTTCTTTTTCGGAGTAACATTATAGTCCATGACAAGGAGGCGATGTTGGGCCATCAGGCTTTCGCCGGGAATGACCTTACAGTTGGTCACCCTGCCTATATTACACCGTCTAGTCATCAAATAATCAATTTGAGTTGAGTGGGACCCGTTCTTATACGTTATAAGGTGCTGAGGTTTCTTCTGGAAGAAAGTGTTCACGATGGCCAGATCAGACGCAATGCAGGTTCTTAGAATATTTTCTCCCTCTGCATTGCGAAGACTATATCCGATACGCCCGTGAACACGTTCATACACCTCAGCGACCCTACCCACGTGACCGTTCAAGTCCACCCCAACTAAGAGTGCTTCGGTAGACGGTATAGCGAGTAGGACCTCTTCATACTGCTCCCAGAAAGTCTCCTTTTCAGCTGCGCTACAACCCGCCTGGGGAGCATAAGCACTGATTAAGTTTGTGATAACGCCCTCGATCAGTACCTCTATCCGCATCAAGCGGTCGCAGCGACGGTCAACTTCAAGAAGCCCATTCTGAAGCTCTTCAGAAAACGCTACCGCCACACCGTTTTTGCCTGTAGGTAACACAGTGTATATAAGGCGGTAACCCTGCCCGATGTTACGAGACTTATTGCCCTTCCAGCGAGTTTCCTGAAGAAAAGCACACTGGACCCGATGTCTCATGAGTACATCTGCGAGTTCTCTGCATCGGCCGGTTAGAGAGCCAATATTCCATGTTGCAAAGCGGAGTTTCCGTCTGGGTACTGACGTCGTTAACCGTGCCCGTACTTGACACGGTAGCCCTTGCCCACTTAACGCAGGTGTAGGGCGATGTGCCTGAGCGTCGTTTAGCGGCGACGCCCTAGCCATACCCAGCTTTTTTCCAAATCGGTCCATACGAGTGGCGAAGTGGTTTTTAGTGGAGCGATTGCCATCTGACCTCCAAACCCATTACTGGGAGAAACCAAAAAAGGAAAGGGAATAAGAGGCCGAAAGACTTGGAATATAGGGGAGGGACATCACTTTCATGGATTGGATCGGGTTATGAAAGTGGTGGGTCGAGGTCCCGGGGTCGCGTACCCGTATGCCGAAAACCAAATATCGGACAGATAATTGGCTAGACACCCTCTGGGTTATATATATATATATATATATATAATATATATATATATATTAATATATATAATATATATATATATATATATATATATATATATACATATATATATATATATATTCGTAAAATATATATATATATATATATATATACTATATATATATATATATATATATATATATATATATATATATATATATATATTTTACGAAGTAATGATACAGAGATATTCAAAAACACTAAGAGAATACGATGATTTTTAATATATATATATATATATATATATATATATATATATATATATTTAAAAATCATCGTATTCTCTTAGTGTTTTTGAATATCTCTGTATCATTACTTCGTAAAAATTTTCAATATACAAACACAATTTTTAGGGCTCCGTGCCTAAAAGGTAAAAACGGGACCCTATTACTAAGCCTCAGCTGTCTGTCTGTCATCAGGCTGTATCTTATAAAGCGTGATAACTAGAAAGCTGACAGTTTCCTAAATAATGTATTTCCGTTGCCGCTATAACAACAAATGCTAAAAATAAAAACAAAAAAAAATATTTCGTAAGCGGAATACCTACAATCATGAAATAGGTTCGTACTTATTTACATTTTATTGAAGTATAGATTACTGAGTATTACTACCATTTAAATATCCAAAATTACACAAAAGCTTCCAAATAAATCAGCTCAAATTAAGTGAAACATAAATTAACACTTATAGCTGTAACAGACAAGGCCGTCCTTGTAGCATTCGACTTTTGGCCTCTATTGATGGCATCTGACCCCTGTCCTACATTTCGACTTGATACACTTACTATGATAAAATTGATTTGCCGAAACTAGTAGCAAATCTAACTATTTTATTTATATATAGCTTTCAAAAAATACCTATCTAAATTTTTCTATTATCTAATATTAATAATAATAATATTAATACCTAAACGATTCATGTATTACCTAATCCATGAATCTGTATTTCTGAAGAAAAAGATTCGTGAAGAATCTTTTCTTCTTACTATATATACTATACAAGACGAATTTTTATGACTTCACTTCATATGATATTATATATATATATATATATATATATATATATATATATATATATATATATATATATATATATATATATATATATATATATATATATATATATATATATATATACCTTGTATATATCTTGTTTATGGATAAGTCGGCACAAATAAGCTATTCAGGTCTATATTTGATATATATTTTTTTCTAATTTTGTCTATAGCTATTATCAAGCTTCTTTAAAAAAATCTGATTCAATACGGACATCGATCAAATTGAAATAAATTACTTGGCGTTATTTGTGCGGGAGGACATTTAAATAACACGGCGCTTTGCTTCAATTTACTTTATATAAGAAATAAGAAGATAATTGGTAATTCATCCATAAAGTGCATTTATTTGTTTGTGCGGAAGTTGCCGAAACATAGGTAACTCCTGCATTAACTAGAATAAGAAGGTAAAAGCTAGTGTTGAGACACTCTGCTTATATACTTTTTTCGGAGATATTCAAAATATTAACATTTAAAACATTGTTGGGCTAAATATTTACTACCATTTTCATGATAGTCATATGAATATAGTAATATAGTCATTTTTTATATATTTTTTTCTGTTATAAAAGAAATGACCTCCATATTTCATACTTTAGACTGACACAACCCCAACTCTAACTACTCTAACTCTGTTTTAAAAAACGTGACCATTCCCAAAAAAAAGGATACAATTCGTGTTTTGGAAGCGTTCAAATTAGCATAGAAAAAGTCACGCATCGAAATGACAGTCAGCCACTTGAATTTTATTGGCGTTACTAACCGCTTCCTCTTCAAAATGATTGAGCCCGAGTAAACACTCATATATAGTAGATTTGTGATTTACACCACTTTTATAAACAAAATTGCGATACTAGACTTTGTTACTCAAATAATATTTGTTTGGTACGGTCGATCTACATCGTAGCAAAAGGAAATAACAATTTCAACAGTTTCTCTTATCTCCCTATAGTTTCTCGGATATAAATAGAGGCGTTAAACAGACAAAGATAGGCGTTAAACATCGACAATCAGCAGGCAGTGTTTCTAAAACAAATGACGTCTAGGACGAAGTGACATTATCATGTCTACCTAAAACAAATTGGCACATATTTCAAGAGAAATAAAATTACATAGATATACAGTATAAGGTAGATAAGGTATTTTGGAAGGGCATTGGGTATTTGATATTGTATTCCTAAATAATGGATTGCGAATTTAATTTAAATTTTTCTGGAACGCGACTATAGCAGAAGTATACATAATCTATTTTTATAAGCAATTAATTTGAATTATGCAATAAATGTACACAGTTCATCGTTTTAAATTTAAAGTTTACTTAAAAAAAGACACCATATTTGTGCACACACACTTACTTGTACATGGCTTAGAACAGCCGTAATAATCCCATGGTAAGCTGAATAATGTAGCTGTAGTGACGTGTCGTTCGGCACGAAGTGTGCTCGCGTGATACTCTACATTGTTTACGTTTTATGTTTGTTATGGGGAGTTTTGGCACTTTTAGTAGCCCGTTTCATTTCACCCCGACGGTAAATGCTGGCAGAATCAACACAATTGCCGTTTCAAGTGGCCCAGAGCGATGTCCCGGTGAGAATTAGTCCACTTTTGTGAGATAGAACATAATACCAGCATTAGCCGTATAATTTATACAGTATACTTTAGCAAATAAGTATTTAATTGCGTAAACTACATGTAATATTGTCTTGTCATGATCAACCAAGTTGAGTGAAAATTCATATTTTGATCCTTGAGGTAGCAAATTTTTAGGTTCGCGCAAATTTCACATAGAAAGATTATATATATATATATATATATATATATATATATATATATATATATATATATATATATATATATATATATATATATATATATATATATATATATATATATATATATATATATATATATATATATATATATATATATATATATATATATATATATATATATATATATATATATATCATATAGAAGAGATTTTTAAAATAGTCACAAGGAGCAGGCCTAGGTAACTATATTTGGTTTTTATAGAACCAAATATAGTTATCAAGGACTTCATCTATGTATACAAAGGATTATATAATGCTTCGACATTACTTCTCTGTTTGCACGAATTTCTTTTATGTGGTGGATAGCAGAATTATACGGTTCAAAGTATCTAACCCGGCCAGAAAAACATCACTGGAATTCGAATCCACCAAAACCCATAATCTTCAATTTATAAGATATTTGCTGAAGCTATTGTCTGTCAATTTACAATATATATATGTTTTTATAAAGTTTTTATATTAAGAAACTTGTAGTAATATTTTACAAAAGTGTAGGTATTAGGTATGTTAATATGTCTGCTAACCTAAAGTGTTATTTATCCTACTTGAAATCTGGTTGTCTTTTGTTTTATTTAAGTTATGATCATCATTTAAACAAGATGTTGTATACATATATACGTACATATAATGAATATGAAACGTATAGGGTTTTAACGCGATGCGTGCTTACTTTGTCACAATTTAGGAATACTTGAAACTGGGTCAAGCACGAGGATTACATTTGGGTTAGAAATATCTTCTGAATAACTATATATTCCATTGTAATGGTAACAACATATTTATGGTAATAAATTCTATGTAAATGATGTTCTTTTGATGTTTTATTAACAAATTCGGAACGATGCTTGGAGAACATACAAGTCAATAGCTCTGGAAAGTACTGAGCGAAATATTTGCACCGAAATGAATTGATTATAATCTACTTAAAGAAAACATATAAAATTTGAACGCAGCGGGATTTGAACCCGCGCCTCATAGAAACTGCCCCAGGCGCGGGCTCAAAACCTGCTGCGTTAAAATTTTTACATGTTTTCTTTGAGTATTTTTTCTATCCTTAGTGAGGATTAAAACTGTAAAAATAGACTATCATTTATATTTCACAATATTATTATTATGATGCTATTCTTTTCTTGAAAGTTTTCAGGGTATTGAAACTCTGTGCAAATATTTCAACCCACGCCCCTGGTAAGGTACCAATTGCGGCCAATCATTCCAGCCATAAATATATGGTTGAAATTGAAGTTTTCTTAAAATAATATTTATCGAATATTTTATAACTGGCAACAACCATTGCCTATTTTGGACATGTTACAAATAACAACTATGCCAAGGTGAATTCTACTTATTATTATATTATTTATATATCACTAATACTAAAGTAAAATAAAAAAAAATCCCCTAAATAATTTTTATTATTTTTAAGTGACTTTTCACACCAAGGATTGAAAGATTTTTTTTAGAGAACGTATAAAATTTTAACGTGATGGGGTTTAAACAATCGCTGTTTCCTGTATATAGCAGCGTAAACAGAAAAGGAACTTGTGTCAAGACACTCTGTCCCGTCTTTCCTTTCAATTTTGAGACATTGCGTGTAGCCGATGCGCCACAACAGCCTCTAAAAATATTTTATTAATTAATTAATATTATTTATACAATATTCTATTTATTTATATTAATTATGACTGTTATTATTTACAATAAAACAATATCCTACTTACATACTATTATTCTTTCTCAGTTAAACGCCTTACTGTTAATTGCAAGGTAGGTAAAGTGAACCCAGTGTCAATGCACTCCGATCTTCGTTTCCTTCTGAATTCATTAAACATTGCGTGTTAAATAACGTAACTCAACGTTGCACTTTATCTTGCCAGACCGTTTATAGTCAAATGGCCCACTGCGACACGTGCTAGGACCCACTGGCCTCGTGTATAATTTCTCCGTACTCGGTACCTCTAAATCATAATTTTTATATGAATATTATTCCCATTTGGGAGTTGCTTGGGCAGGCTTTTAGTGTATAATGCATATTATATTTCCACTTACTGAGCTTTTATATGCAGAAACAATGCGCAGTTTTGTATAAGCAAAGTTTTTAAGATTATTGGTAGCGTCAATATGTTATTTGATCATATTATGTTTTGTGAAAACTACAGTAGTAATTACATCAGCTTACATTTTCGATAGTTATAATGAAAATAGTAATTGCTTCTATACTCGTTATTATTTTCTAATAGATATTTAATTTAATAATTTACCTCAATAAAAGGAATACACCGACTTACTAAAGACTAATGTTTTTCAGATAAATATTTCAAAGAAAAAATAAGTAGAAAGCCGCTCTATTTTATAACAATTTCGAACTCGCCTCACGTTTTTACAACATCTTGTTTTCACCTCATTTTCGTCACGTTGTTACAAGATGGATGCTCTGAAATGCATAAAAATAAGACTAAAATAAAATTTGAGCGTGAGTAGAATAATTAAATATTTCGTCTGAAGTGCACCTCCGTGTAAAAGCGAAGACATATTTGGGTAGTACGTTTTTTTCATACCATTTTAGCTAAGCGAGGTACGCTTTACCGAACCACAATTTGGCACAAGCCGCTGAAAGAGTTTACATTATGGGTGGTTTCTAAAAATTTTTGTCGTTAAATTTTATTTATGCTCAAAATTTCACAGATGGTGAGCGTTTCTTGTAACTCAAAGGGAGTTATGCATTTTTTAATACATTTGATTCATTTTGTCCATACACGTTCTTCACTTATTTTAAGATCAGTGTAAGTATACGGCTAAAAATTTTTACCTACATATGATCGCCCTATTTACAGTTACTGTACTGTCTTATTAATTATTTTACATATATATATATATATATATATATATATATATAATATATATATATATATATATATATATATATATATATATATATAATGGAAATAGGCATGTGCTACATACGTTTGTATACAAAAGATTGCAGATAACAAACCGAGTTACTCACTATGTTTCCAGTAGCTTTCATGGCAGTGTTGTCTTCTCTATGTCTATTTAGATAAACAAGTTTCTAAAAAACAATTAGATGTAGACGAAAAAGATCCTTTATCTTAAATAATCGTATTCGACACCCTTCTACCTACTGTAGGTGCCTAAAAACCTCATGAGCAAATGTCAAGTACAATATCAAAATCCACGTTGATATTTGATATTTCATCTATATTAGAGGTTGCCTTAAACTAACATAATTTGCCAAAATGGATTTATTATGCGATTATTCAGATTCACGGCTCAATTGGTGTTAACAGCTGTTTAGTACTGTTAACTATGATATTGTGTTATAAATTAATTTCGCTTGGTGTATTTTGGCTTCTCGTTATATGTACGTCAGTCAGTACATTTATGTGGCTGTGTATAATGACTGTATTATGTTTAGTCAACTCGTTAACAGTCTAAAATTCTGGGATATATAGAATAATACATTTGTTTTAATATATATTATTTAAGGTTTTAATAAAATATATTCAATATAGTTCGCACGTTATCTCACAGTAAATACAGTTGAGTAGTAGTCAATAATAAGGTAGGTTAAACTGTTCTATGATAAACGTACGTATATAATTTCTATAGAATGTAAACATATAAATCAATGTATTTTATACATATAAATTATGTGAGCAAATATATTAGTGAAAGTACATTTTAATTAATTTTGAACATAACAAAAACCGTATGCATGTATATATGTATGTATACTGATATGAAATTATATATATATATATATATATATATATATATATATATATATATATATATATATATATATATATATATATATATATATATATATATATATATATATATATATATGTGTGTGTGTTATAAATTATTATTATTATAAATTATTCAATTCAAAATTAATTGTTCGCTTCTCATCGCGCACAAAGAGGTTTGTCTAATGTAAATTCTGTTTCGAGGAAGTGTACGAGCTCATAATCCTGTGTGAGATTTGTGTGAAAACATTCGTAATCCCTCGTGCGTTAATGGATTGCAGCTGCCTTGCCTATAAACATATATATGTGTGAATAAATAAATATACTTGAAAATGCATTTAACTAAAATAATAAATTTGATAAAAGAATAACTTTTTATAGAGGACCGTCGTGGACCAGGACACATCGTCTGCCTGAAAACGCGACGGTTTGTGGGTTCGATTGTGTTAACAAGGCAAGAAGCGCGGCGTTGAGTTCCGCCATTTAACACGCAATGCCTTGAAAAGTGGAAAACGGAGTACGGAGTGTCTTAACACAAGGTCTTCAGCCCACAGTTCCCTTTGCCTACTTTACTATATGCGGTATACGGCATGAAGCAAAAATATATATTATTAAAAAAATAATTGAGCCACATTTTGTTCTTGTTATATTTTCTGTCTTACCTAAACGTAAGCAAGTGTTATATGAATATATAGTAAAATTTGTAATAAGTTTTTGTTTCCAGAATTCTGTTGTATCCTGCATATAGGCAGAGTAGGTAAAAAGAAGCTAGTGTTAAGATAATGTTCTCCGCTCTCCGTCCGAATTCTAAATTTAGTGTCCCGCTTTCCCTGAGTGGAATAAATAATTCTTTCCCCTGAGTTAGAATCAGACGCTGGGCGACTGCGCCAATAACAATACTCATATTCAATGAGTACATTTACATTCCCATGCGTTTTATGCTGTATTCAGCACAGAGGCGGATTGAATCTACTGTTACACTCAGTTCCCAACTTTACGTCTTTCGAGATATTCTTTATATCCGCCACTCAGGCGGAATTCAACACCGCGGTATGTCGGGTTTACAATCCCATTGTGCCACGACGGCCTCTAAGAAGATATAATGCACCGATATGTAGTAGTTTTCATCTGTATTTCAAAACAACTAATTATGCGACTAATATCTCAGTCGTATAGAGACTGGTTTCTAAAACCTCCTGAGATTTGAACTGTTATACAAGCTGTATAGTTCAGGTTCGCTTAAAGTTTCGGATAAACATAAACTTCGCTGGATAACTAAACAACTTCCTTCCTATCGAATTATGTTATTGTCTGTAGTAAACCTAATATTACTCACCTTTAAACAAAAAATAAATATATTTGGTAAGTACATAGCCTACCTGTAAAATAAATTTATTTATTAATCCAAATATTAACGTCTAATAAGTGAATATTATTATTATTATATACACATACATTATATTTCATATGATTTCACTCAAATTGTACGTAAAATCTTAACTATACTCGTAGATATTATTATGCCTACTATGCCTTCCTTCTGTAAGCTTTGCTTTTAGCCATAGTCATAAATTACACAAATATATAAAATATATTTTTATAATTATTTAAAAAGTAATGAAAAAAATATTAAGATCATTTTACCTTCAAGTAAGGGTATATATATATATATATATATATATATATATATATATATATATATATATATATATATATATATATATATATATATATATATATATATATAGACAAATATATAGATAGATATAGCAGGGCGGACAGAGGGAACCTTATTTTAAGACACTCTTCTCTACTTTTCGCTCAATCTTTGACACATTGCGGGCACGCCCGAGCGGGAAAATGAAGATAATTCATTGTTCATGTATAAGTTAAGCCTTCATTTATTTATAAATATAAGAAAAGAAAGCTCTATATGTCTACTTACGCATACTATAAAATTAATATTTAATTTTTATATTTGCGTTTCTAAGTATTTAAAACTTTTTAACATTTACATATTTTATAACTCAATAAATATAAACTTTGAACTATAGTATAATATATATTAAGATTTGATTTTCTATGTTATACAGGGTCAGTACAAAGATGTACTTGACCGATATTTTTTCTTTTTTACCTAAATATAAACAAAAGATTTCAAAACCGCTATACGTGACAATCTTAAAAAAGTAACAAAGAGACGTGCTTGGATGAAGAGCCATCCAAGCTAAGTGCAACACAGGAGAACACGCTTCGGAAATTGTAGCATTTATGATTCGCGTGGGCTTAGATTTTACATAATAATGTTGTTTTACACATGTTATAATTATTTTACTGGTTTTAACCTAAGTAGGGGTTAAACACTGAATGTAACAATATGTAGCTTGCAAGTACTCAAATAGATCCTCAGTTCGCTGATTATGGCGTTATTACCTAATCCCCAAGGGCTGAAGCAATAAAAGTTAAGCATAATTAGCAATGAAACAAGATCGGTATTAACTATCTATAACAATAAAAATAATATCCACAGAAAATATATAAAAACACTTCTTTTAAATGTTAAATAAAATATTCACACATGAAATAGTGTAATGAAAGAATATTAAAGTCATATGAGCATTTTATTTACTACAATACTAAAGATTCACACACTTAGCGTATCACAAAAAGGCATCCAACGGTTCTCGTAGCGAGTGCTGTTGACGAAATCTCTTGTGTCATCTAAATGGAGTGTCTTAAGATTATGCGGACGCTGCAATTCTTTAAATATTTTGTGACAGATTATGACAAATTTATGTTTATATTATTTACATTATTATTAATCATAAGTAAAATAATAGGGCTATCGTAGCATAGTGGAACAGCGTCATACTGTGATAGCGCTGCCTGTTGGATCGACTCTCACTCAGGGGCACCCCTTAGTGTGGAAAAACAAAACGCGGCGTTGAGTTTCACCGCAAATATACGCAGTATTTTAAATTTAGACGGAAGCTGTAGAACGAAGTTTCTTAATGCTAGATACACTCTGATTATCGTGTTATATGAGGGAAAAAGCATGACGCTTACAAAATATTACTTTATAGTTGTATATATGTGTTGTAAGTATGTATGTATAATAAAACCCGAAAAAAATTTACCGCATAATACGCAATTTCAAATCCCTGCAACTTGAGATATATTTTCATTCGTTTCTCAACATTGAATGTGATCATCATTCCGTTTAATACAAGAGCACGCGTCACGAAGATTATGTAATACATCACTATCTTAAAGAAATTGAAGACCTTAAAAGCAAAAGACCCTTGACTGTGTATGATGCGATTCTAAATAGTGCAGCGGCCTAGGGCAATAAAGCATACAACCATTTAAATTAGTCTTAAGAGGAAAGTTCAGAAATAACGTGTTCGACGTTATGTTGGAGAAGAAGAAGAGAAGAAGAATCTGTGATAATACAAAATTTTACTATACATTTTTTCATTAATAATATTCTGGTACCATATGAATGAAATTGAAGATCTTATCGAAAAAAACGCGAATACCGCCCAAAAAAACCCTTAGTGATAATGTTCAAGTTGAATATGAGTCAACTGTGATTATGACAAACACCCTGGCAGGAGCAGTTTTACGATTCTTATTATTTATAATTATGAAAACAACAGCATATTTTTAATTATAAAGAAAAGAAAATTTTAACAAAAAATAAAGCCAATTACTCGTAAAATAATGTAGCTGATTTGGGCACAGATTCACTGCAAAAGTAAATTATGTCAAAATATTATAAATTCAAACGCATCGAAGTCTTTTTATCTTAATATTATTAATATTTAATAAATTATCTTAATATTATCAATATTTAATAAATTATCTTAATATTATTAATATTTAAAAAATTTATTAAGTATAATTAATATTTAATAAATTTTATTAAAAATTGATCTATTTTCTATTGTATACAAAGTCAAAATGTTTTAACTAAAACAATAGACATTTATTATGTACTTGTACGATTAATGCTTTTCTATCAATAAATTAGAATCAATCTTTATTATTATGGATAAAATATAAACCTAAAGTGAGCACTCGTAGTGAGAAGAGAGTTTTAGAAAATCAAACTACTATTAGGTCAAATTAAAAGGTCCTGTTGTAAAATATTTATTTGTTAAATCAAAGCAAATCCTTCGCGTTTTAAATTTCATTTTACAGTAGAATATATTGCAATGTGTAATTAAATCGCGTCAAGCTTGCGACTACAGACAAAATTGCACATTTACGAACAAAACAATTAACATTACGGTGTTGAAAAGTCAACAGCTAAACAAGTGGGAAGTCACGAATAAAAAATTAAAATTCACCCGAGGCATCGTTGTCGCTTCACACGAACGGTGCTGTGCAAATAATTACCTTCTACTTACTATGTATCAACGGGGGGAAGATTATACGAAATACAGGAGCTTATAATTCTAATGAAAAGAAAACATCTTGAAAAAGATTTCAATACTCATTACGCGATATATATTATTGTTTGTAAATTTAAATATTGTTCTTGTTTGCCTTATTCGGGTGTAATTGCAGAAAGTACACAATTTTTCAGTTTAATATCCAAAGAATATCGTTTAAAACTCTAATTGAAAGATTTTTATTGTACAACCTGGTAAAATTAATTGTTCACGCATCAGATAGAAACGGGCAATTGGAGCTTAATGGAATTTTACAGCTTGAAACGTTGATGCGAATAATAGCTGTAATAAAATACTGAAATATTTTTATGACTTTTAATAAAATATTATGTAATAATACGTATTGTGGTGTAGCGCTATATATTCGATATCAGTCTTACTTGTGCTGGTACTAACCCGGTTATGTAAATCAAGATATTTTACATATCGTATAACCGATAGTGGATCTAAAAATATCGGTGAAAAATCATTACTTCTTTTAATGTAGAAAATTAAAAGTCATATGAAAATAGTTCAGTGGTATATAGAATTGAATCATTATATTATCATTATTTGTATTCGAAAAATTACAATATTACAAGCCCTGGCTACTAAACAAGTTATATATTTATGTAACAGATTAATTAATATTAAATACAAAATTAAAAACAAAAAATTATTCCTAAATGTAAGTGTATTGTGATTTTGTGCTGACACGTTACCTCGTTGTGCGTTCTCTACCGCTTATATAATAGGGAGTGTTCTGGTGAACTGTTTGACCTGATATCTGCTACTGAATTTTCTAACCGCTCAGTACAGCTGGACACTTGACACTCCACTACTGTTGGGTTTTGTAGGAACGTATTCACCGCCGGCAGTGATTCCGGGTCGATACGGTACCTTCAAAAAGCGCGTCTACCTCCACCTTAAAGTTTGGCAACACACCTTTGGCGTTACACGGGGTCTTGGGTGGCGGTGATCACTTACTATCAGCTGACACGAACGCTCGTTTTCCTTGATTTTTCCATAAAAAATAATTGCATTGTGACTTGCAAGGGATAATGTAATATAATGCTGCAAACTATTATGGCTTTATACTCTGCCATCGCTATGCCATATTTATAAGACAATAGCTTTAATTTTTAAATTTTACGTTTCACAATTAAATTCGGACAAAAACGTACCGCAGTCAATATTTTAATATAGTTCTTACTATTGCTCTGTAGTAATATTTCTTTTATTTTTATTGACATAAATATTATAATAAATTCTGTGAGGCTTTTTTTATTTATATAACAAACGTGTCTATGTCGATAGAAGAGATCTATGGTTAGCATAATAACATGTGTTCATATATACATATACGAGGTGTGTTCAAAAAGTATCGCGAATCTATTTTGACCCCTTTAAAGTAATCCCCCTGGGATATTATGCACTTGTGCTAACGTATTTTCCAATCTTCGAAGCACTTCAAAGAATTATTTTTTTGTATCTTGTTCTGCTCCTCCTTTGATGCCGTCTTTATCTCGTCCGTCGTGACGTAGCGTCATCCTTTTAAGGGCGTCTTCAGTTTCAGGGACAAGAAAAAGTCACAAGGGGCCAGATCTGGGGAATACGGTGGCTGCAGTATCATTACTGGTGTTGTTTTTGGCCAAGAAGTCGCGTTCAAGCAGCGATTTTGGTACGAAATTTGCGTTGGCCCGTCTCATGCCCAAATTATCGATTAAAATCGTGTGGCACCAGCCAATCGATTTGCCTAGGTAATTGCCACGGCAATTTCTCTAACGGTGATTCGACGATTGGTCAATACCATTTTCGTCACTTTATCAATTTTTTCGTCTGTTGTTGAAGTACTCGGGCGTCCGGCACGCTCTTCGTCGTTCAAATCTTCTCGGCCTTCTGAAAACATTTTGTACCACCAATAAACGTTGCTTTTGTCCAAAGTAGCTTCTCCGTATGCCACAGTTCAACAACAACAACATTTGAAATGCATCCGCGCACTTAATTTCAGTTTTCAATCACACAAAATTTGATGCAGGTTCTTTGTTCCATTTTTTTTTTTTGAATAGGTAAAAATCGAAGACGAACCAAAACACGTGTAAGCATAGCAGCTGTCAACAATTAACTGAACATTCAAAATGGCCGAATTTGTCAGCATAAGTGAGAGACATATGTACCAACATAACGCCACAAAATAATCGAAATTCGAATATACGTAACCCACGAAAATTCAAAATTAGCGTTACTTTTTGAACACACCCCCCGTATATATGTGCATACGTACATACACATAAATATACTAAGAAATATAAAAACTCATAGACAACATGCGCAAGTATCTCCTTTTGCTTCAAGCATAACCAGAGATAGATAGATAGATAAATATATAATAAAAAATACTTATAAGAACTAAATTGTATCTTATTTTGTCGGTGATAAATCTGACAATCTTTTAAGTGACTATTCCGTTTATGTACCTACATTATGTTATTTTAAAATTGTATAATATATACAAGTGAAGATTTTGGCCTACATAAAAATTGTACTACACAAACGTGACTAATTACACATGGGAAATAAAAATATATTTAACTTAACATTTAATCTCACATAACTGGGATGACAGAGATAATGTAGTGCCAAAGGGACTCGTTTGCCCACTCTTCGCCGCAATTCGATACATTTCGTGTTGAATGGCGGAACTCAACGCCGAGCTTTGTCTTGCCACCAGAGTGAGCAAATGATAACAATTCATTTTCCCGAGTGGAAATCGAACCCACAAGCGTCGCGTTTACAGTAAGATGGCCTGCCGTTACGCTGCGACGGCCTCTAACTAATTTAAAATAATGAAATGTTAAAAAAACACTACAAAGAGCATCTTATTTTGTTAGATGGTTATCGTAATGATCATTAAATTACAGACTACTGCTACTTTCCTGTAAAGTATTGTTGAAAAACACATCGTTGCAACTGTACTTCAAAGTTATTACAGGTTTTTTTCACTTTGCATAAGTCGGAAGATTAAATATGAAAAAAATTATAAGTAGCATTTTTAAAGTAAATCGAAACCACTTTATGTTAAAATAATATTTTCAAATGTTATTATAAATAATATTTAACAACGGTAGATTTAATTTATAATTTTTTACTACTACTATAAGTTACAATTAATTTATTTATTTTATTTCAGTTTCCCGCTTTATCTCGCATATCTCACACGGTACGCAGATTCTTCCTGCGAACCGTTTCTAGTGTCAAAATTCGTCACATCGCGTATTGATTAGTGGAGCTCCACAACACACGTTATCTTACCAGAGCAGGTAATCCAAATAATTCATTCTCAAGAGTGTGGATAGAATACACAACCACCGCCTTTATAGACAGATGCCATCACGCTGTGCCATTAGCTTAAAACACTAGTACGTTAGTTTTACGGACTACTTATTTGCAAAGACATCCTTTGCAAATAAGTAGCCTGTAAAACGGCAGATAGGTATCAAAAGGCAAGTACAAGCAACAGAAATACAAAAGTACAAGCAACAGAAATACAAAAGTACAAGCAACAGAAATACAAAAGTACAAGCAACAGAAATACTAAAGTACAAGCAACAGAAATGGTGCGGTCGTGAAATAAGACAAATGGGTATTGACTATTGAGAATCGAAAAATAGCGTTAAGTCACGTATGTCGAAATAAGCGCAGTTGTGACGTCGTTAATCTGAATTATAGACTACACTTAGAGTGTAAGGACCTGGATTAGTTTTATAACTGTGATTTTGTTTTATCCTTCGTCTAGTTTAGGAATTACTAGAGTAGGAATTCCGATGAATCGTTTTTTAGTGCTCTTTTATGATAACCAAGACGTTTACATGCTAAATTTCGCCCTGTGGCACTCACTCAGTAATGGCGGAGTTTTAAGAATCTATATTGAATACAGATAATAAATGATTCATGACAAAATTATTTAATATAGAAGAGAATACTACTAATTAACTTAATAAAAAATATATAAAATTAAGTCTGCATACAATACATTTTGTTAGTAAAACAAACAAAATGTTTGTGACAAGTGACGTATCGCTTCGTTCTCCACATTGTTTATTATAGACATTTGGACGGAGTATCTATTTTGATTCGACGACGCCTTTACACGATAGCGATGCCTTTAACTCGGCCATAATAAGTGACAAAATGAAGAAACCCTATACAAGTCATCCAATGATAGATGACCATACAACTTTTCTCCAATATTGCTTGATGGATGACGTTCATAACTTTTTACATAAATTGATATAACAAAATAAAATATTATAATTTTTTTAATCCACATAAAAATCACTACAGGGCACAAAATAAAAGTTTTATTATTAAACAAACGGGACTATATGACAAGTCCTTAACAAATAAAAATTGCTTGTTAAAAAGTAAGGGTTGTCTATGGCTTACAACGCATGGAACACGACTTCCGTAGACGAGTACATATTATTGTAACATCAAAGAGCGGCACACTTCATTGAATCATGAAAATCCTCTCATCAAATCTAACTTATAATAAAATACAAGAGATATTTTATTAAACTTGTAATTGGAGGATATATCTGAGAATATTTTGAAGATGAAATTAAATTATTCTTATTTTTAATGTAAAGAAATAGTTATAATGTTATAATATCGTATAAATTTCAATTTTGATAAGTTTAATTATAATGAAAAATATGTTTGTTTGTTGGTCAAATTGTGTTCTTGTTAGCTGACTTATAGCACTAAGTGAACTGTTTAAAAATATTCTAGTCTCATTATTACCTTAAAGTAGAATTTATCCAAAAATGTATAATTATGTGACTCCAGCATGATTGTGAGATAAATCGTGTTATATATCTCATTATAAACCCTCCATCCTTATATTCTAAATAATCGGGTATCTTGTTTTTATCAGAATTCACGATTATTAATTTAAAGCGTGTCTCTTATGGAAAATGTCTTCTTTTTAGTGCATACATTTTAAAGATAAACAATTATGTATACCGCAAACACGTAACGTAACTGTACTGGCCATGTAACTTAATATGAATAAAATATATATATATATATATATATATATATATATATATATATATATATATATATATATATAGAAAATATAAAATTTTCCATTCACTTTAAGTTAATGTCCATTTGAAAATTTAATAGAAAGCGTAGCGAAGAACTTTACGAGGGAACTTTCACAATATCTTACACATGCACCAAGAATCGGGATTACTTATATCTCTTTAAAATGCTTGAGAAAAATTGCAAAGTTCTTCGAAGTTGTTCAATATCATAAAAAAGTTATTGATAGTATTAACTATTAACAACTTAAGCAATCTATTGCTAAATTCATTTGTTTTTATTATTTTTGATAGAATATATGTAACCCTTCAAATTGCGAAAACGGTTAAATTGTAATATATCTCGTGAATATATCTATTGATAAATTGCTATCGAACCATACTGTTTGCAAATTGACACTTTATTTTTTCGATAGATTATGATTTGTCGAAGTGAAATCATGAAATTGTGAAATGGCATAAAGTTACTTTACTAGTGGATGAGTGAGCATAATAGAAATAGTACAATGGGCAATACAGTGTATCTGTGAACCAGAGTGTGTGTATTCAGAGCCCTATGATCAGAGATATTGCGGACACATACGTAAATCTCTTAGAGTTGTGGAGGTATTTGACCGTACCATTCGTCAATGTTTAATGATTAAATCGACGTTTGGTTAACCGTTTCGTAAAATAGGATATTTAAATAAAAGTGAGAATATGTTGTGCTCACTATCTATTATGACAATCTTTTTAGAATCCTCTAGAAAATCTGTTAAATTGCAAGTGTAAACTCCAACCAAAAAACCCCCATTCCTTGATTTAAAATTATTCCGGTTGCTTACCTAGTTTAGGTTAAACTTTTTATATTTAATTATTGCTTTAGTATTTACATAATATCATTTTATTAATTACGCTAAAGTATTGACAACTTTAACGTACGTTACCTTTAATAAGGTATTTGAAATTTAATTTAAAATAAACAAATTTAAAAAAAAAAATACACAAATACAGACTGATATTTGATTAACTGATTTAGCTATCAGGGACAAATTTTAAACAGTTGGCAATTTAATGAGTGAAGATAGTAAACAACTGTTTCAGTCTGATAGATTATAACCTAACAAAAAATAATACATTAAATGCTGAAATATATTGCACTAATCACGGTATATTTACAGATTACAATCTCGAAAGATATTATAATCTAATATTTTTTTGTACTTACGTTTTCTGCAAGGATTAAGGCAGATAATACAAGTATGTACTTAAATAAAACATAGAAATCTTAACACAGCGGGATTGCAACCCGCGCCGGGCGGTTTCAATGAGGCGCGGGTTCAAACCCTGCTGCGTTAAAATTTAAGTATTTTTCTATCCCTAGTGTGGACTAACTCTTTAACAATAATACAAATAAACAACTATGTGTTTATACACTTCGTTATCTATTTACCTTCCATTAAGTAAAAACATTTCATATTAAATTATTAAACTCTATTGAAACCGTTCCTTAATTTCACAAGTAGGAATCGTATCCAAATACCTCAGTTACAGTCAGGTTCAGTCCAACAACCGTACTACGTCGGTATCAACATTTATTTTTTTCCTGTAAAGTAATCAAATTCCTCATACAACGCTCTATTCATATAATATATGATACATTTCGGTATAGGTATACATTTATTTTACCTAAACCCGTCACTTAATACTGATACGAATACACTTGTCGCATCGATCGTAAAAATTAAGTTTACGATATCCACAACATTGGTGGGACCATAAAAGCTGAATCGTTTAATTACTCGGTTAAATGATGTGAGTGACAAATTACTGACAAGCGGCAAGTACGTCGACCTCGCACGTTGACAGGACGGTGGGTTCTCGATAATTTTTGCTATTATTAAATTTTAACCAGTTATTTTAGACAAGATGAAAACTATTTTGGCATTTTGATAATTTTATCATAAAAAAAAATATTTTGCTAATAAAGAATTAAAATTTGAATACACATTAAATTTGAAGATAAAAAAAATATATTATATAGTAATAGTGATAAGTCAGTGTTTAGTAAATCCAATTACAGAACCAACTCATAAATACATTCATGTGTATACTCCGTACATGCGCAGGCAGTACAATGAGGACGACCTGGTTCCTATTAGCTGGGCATTAAGCAAATCGAGTGAAAATTCAAGGAACACAACCGATCGAGATAATCGATCAACCGTTATAACTAGCTCCACGATAAGACTACGGTGTGTTCTCACTTGTCCTAGTTTACTACAGAGGTATGTATTACTATTTGAGATATAGGTACATACCATAACATACCTGTACATTTATTACAGAATTGAGATTGTAAGGAAATTAATTTAATTTTAGTGTATGTGTAATTAAATAATTATTATAACATAACCTTGATAAGTAAAAGTTAACAAAAGGTTTAATATACCATACATCCATAGATAATGAAATAGTAATCTTCCTACAGAGGTGCTAACAATGTAATAAGTTGTATAAAGCATATAAAAATTTTGAGGCAGCGTGAGGAAGAACGCATGGCTTAGCAGAGCGCTTGGACGGTTTCCATGAGGCGCGGGTTCAAGTCTTGCTGCGTTCAATAAATTTTATATGTTTTCTTTAAGTATTTTTTGTATCCTTAGTGTGGATTAAGACTTTAAAAATCATTAAAACATCTTTATAATATGTTTAATATTATAAAATAACTATAGTAAAGATTTGAATGACGGCACAAGTTTTACACATGCATAATATACAACGTAACATCTTATATACCACAAAGCGCTCATTATATTAAGCCACTAATTAGAGGATCTCAGGATCTCAGGATTGATTGACTTGAATTTACTGTAACGAAAAGCAAACCTGGCAAAATGGAGGATTTTTAACACACCTATGTTTTAAAATATATATTATATATATATATATATATATATATATATATATATATATATATATATATATATATATATATATATATATATATATATATATATATATATATATATATATATATATATATATATATATATATATATATATATATATATATATATATATATATACATTTCAGATTTAAATATTCTTATCTGTATGTATATTTAGAATTAAAGTAAACAAACTATAACTAAGGAATTCCTAGTTATTATCCAGATTTTGTACAATTTTTAGATTTATTTCTAATCATGTGGTAGATCCTAACTTTGCAATTTATTTTATTAACAAAATTACTTTAATCATATATTTACCCGAGTAGAAATTTAATCTATAACCATCATATGATCATATGCACATCTACTATCTACTCAACTACGTCATGATAGTATCATGATATACATTAACAATACAAAATACTTTCACTCAAGCGTAAAAAGATTTGTATTTTGAAATATATGTCAACATTTCCCCACTGATGAAGCGTTTCATAGTTACAAATTTCGAGAGCGTAATACACCATCAAGAGCACTCCACACGATATTACTGCACAGGTGTTGAAAATTTAGATTTTCTTTTTAACTGTTGCTTAAAAAAGTAAAAAATATTTTTATCATATCAAAAATAACATTTTCTTCTTGTTGCATGAATATTAATTATTAATATGGGTATTACAAACTTGTATGAGAACTTGATATGACACGATGGTACCTACAAACGTATTAGCAGTTAGTGACGATAGACTTAGTATTACTTAAAAATAAAAAAAAATATTATACTTATAAAAAACACTATAAACACTCTATTTTCAATTATAATTACATGTTGATGCCATTTCTTGCGCTGTAGCGTGTTAAACTGGTCTTTTGTAGAATCTCACCCTAATAGGAATCACAGTCTACATTTTACTATGTTTATTCTTCGAAAATATTTATGAATATTAAAATTTGCGAATAAAATTTAAGTGTTTACCCTTAGTATTAACTATACGATTTATTTAAAGTGTAAAATACTGACACTAATACGAAAGCCAAATAAAAATTTGAATGAATTGAAATGAATTCTATATGATCTTTTAAATATATATTTTTTTTATTGTCTGAATATATACTAACAAAGTCAAGATATTGCTTATTAATCATCAGCCTTTCCTCATCCACTGCTGGACCATGGCGTCTCCAATAGCATGCCACTTCGTGTATATCGTCATTACACCCAGCTAATGGACGTCTTACACTACGCTTATATCGAGGGGTGGTCTACGCGTTTATTGGAACCGTCATTGGTTCTGCGACAGCACCAGCTCACTACCACTTCAGCATCCTAACCCTTTGGGCTATGACGATAACAAAGCTTCTCTCTCTCGTATTTCCTGGTTTCAGGTCCAATACTTCCGAGCTACTCCAAACATAGCCCTCTCCATAACACACTAAGCGGGTTTAAACTGCTGGACCAGTCGCATTATCAATGTCATCGTCTCCGCTCCGTATGTCTTAATTTGTAGCAGGTACTCGTTAAAGACCTTCGTCTTTAGACTTTGCGGTATCGGTGATGAAAAGAGTAGATGAAGTTGCCTTATACGCTACATAACCAAGCAGTATTCTTCTTTTATCTAGTATTCCTCGAAGTTCTTTCTGTCTAAGTATACAGTTTGGCCAATGTAGACAAATCCCTAAACAACTTCGAGAGGTAGCCCCATTAAGTACAATTGGTTCCAGTATGATATAATTGTTGAATATTATCTTGGTTTTATCCAAATTCATTCAAAAACCTATGCCAACAGGCGATTGCTGCTACAACAGCTACTGCTGACATTGCATACCCTGCATAGTTTCTGTCGCAATAACAATGCCATCTGAACATCTCAACATTTGGATACGAGTATATCTCAAATTGACAGTAGAATAGACAGTGGTCTATGGTACTATATCTACCACGAAATCCGTATTCGGCGTATGATGTTAAATTTTATCTTAACCTTACCCACCTTTGTTTATATGTTACAGTAATACAAACTGCACAACATTAGTCAACAAAGTTTTTGAGAGTATTAGTATTTAAGCAGCCCCAGAGTATTAACGATATTGTATGGCTGTTCCTGATACTGTTTGTCTCTTGTTTTTATACAAATAAACAAGTCTTCTGTTGTTATCTTGAGCAAACTTCATAAGTAATCATTTTGCTTGATTGTTTTCGTAGTTTGTATTATATTATATCCCATTTACAACATAAATATTCACAGGCTCTCATCTCTCAAACTAAAAATATTTGTATCACTAATATTGTATATAAGTGTCACTAATAGTGAGAAAATTAAAATAATTCATTCCCCCTAAATTCGCTCAATCCTCATCGAAGGCTCGTTTTTATAAACTGTAAAAAATTAAATTTATGCCTACATCGTATAACTAACAATGCAATATTATCAACTATAATTTAAATTTATATATATACATATATATATATATATATATATATATATATATATATATATATATATATATATATATATATATATATATATATATATATATATATATATATATATATATATATATATATATATATATATATATATATATATATATATATTTATATTATAATTATATTACAAAATAAAATAATATACATCTCAATTGACTTAAAAAAATTTACAACGCCCTATTCTTAATTATTATGTCAAAGAAATTTATCTCTTGCTTATTATTACAAAATACAAACTAAATCAAGAAAGTTGTAAATTTTTTTTTATGAAACGGAGTTTGGTGTGTTCAGCTCGATAGTAAATTTTTGGCCCGCTCCGAACTGTTGAGTTCGTGAACTTATAAAATATCATCACTTTTTTTTTTTACAAATTTATTTCCGCTGTGCTATTTTTGAAAATATTTCACCTTTTTATATTAATTAGAAAAAAGAAAGTTGACCTATTTGATGAACTAGCACTATTTTCAACTTTAAAAATAAAATATGATATGGAAGAGATTGTGGTAGAGGTTTTAGGAATTGTGATGATTGTGTATACTATCCTATTTCGGAGGAATTATTTCTACTTTTTTTTTAAGTTTACGCTGTATCCCGCACATTGCAGGGTAGGCAGAGGAAACCATAGGCTCAACGAACCTAGTGTTAAGACACTCCGTTCCCCACTTTCCGCATTTCAAGGCATTGCATGTTCATTGACGGAACTCGACGGAACTCAAAGAATTATAATTTAATAGAAATAATTATTCATATTTCCCAACATTTCAACATATTTTTACGAATTTTGGCGGACAGTGGAGAATAGTGTGTCCAGACACTAGGCTACCCAAGATAAATTCATCAAGGAGAAAAACAGAGAGTTAGTAGCAAGTAAGTACGTACGCCTGTCTGGCGAAATGCGATGGTGTTGGACTGTATGGATGTGGATATGGATGAATGGATCAATAACCATATATAATACCTTACAAAGCCTAGTCAAGACAAACACCAACCAACTTCGCTCATATTATCAACATTTTTCTTTATAAATTTTATAAAAAATGTATAAAGAAAAATGTTGATGATAATATGATGATAATTGAATTTTAATTAAAACAAAAACTACTCTGATTAAGAGACATACGGTTTTCATTATACAAAATAAAAATAATCGCAACTGTATCACACACACATATATATATATATATATATATATATATATATATATATATATATATATATATATATATATATATATATATATATATATATATATATATATATATATATATATATATATATATATATGTTAAAAAATGTTAAACAAAGCAATAAATATTTCAAAATAGCACATGCCAGTTTTGAACTTCTGCCATATCCATTCTCGTCTGCAAATATCCCTCTAAAACCTGCCCACCTAAGAACGGCACGGTCGGTTATTGATTCTATCTCGAGACAACGACGTAACCCTGATATGGTACTCTTTCTTGGACTATTTTCATTCATAAATATAGACGAAGCTTAAACCTAACATTGTAAAATGAATATCTTAATAGTAATGTCAAAGAGTGCAAAATATGTTAAATATTATAATTTGATAGATTTTCGAAGAGTGTCTTCGCCCGCTTGATCTTAGATTTATTCCAACATAATATGTATATGTCTCGTCCATATAAGTATTTTTATATAATAATAACTTTGTTATCATTCATATTCAATTTTACCTGGGCTTAAAGTCGTTTTTAAAGCATAAAAACATAAGAATCAGTTCAACTGTTCTGGAGATTAGCCCTAGAATTAGAAAAGTTTGTTTGTTTTAATAGCGTGTAAATAGCTATATGCATTTTAAAACAACAATATTATTATTTTTTAAAACCAAAAAGAAATTTCAATTTTATTGATATGAATAGATGTATACATTCTTCTTCTTGGCATTAGTCCCGGCTTCGTTTGCCAGGGTCTGCCTTCCGACTAAGCTTACTCGACTTTGCACGGTCTTTAACATCCTCAGTGGACAATCTATTGGCTCTCATGTCCTGCGTCACGACATTCAACCATCGCTTCCTTGGGCGTCCGGGTGGTCTAACTCCAGGGGCAGACATATCAAGGCACTTCCTTTCGACATAGTTCTCAGGCGGCGCTCTTGGAGCTTATCCGCTACGTCACGGACCTCTCAAGACTACCTCGAATGAATGTGTTGCGTATACGATCGGACCACGTAACGCCACACATCCACCTCAGCATCTTCATCTCCGTGACGTGAAGCTCTTGAGTGTGCCGAGATAATGCTGGCCAACATTCGCTGCCGTATAAAAGAACCGGTCGGGTAATGCTCTTGTATATCAGTCCCTTGAGCTTGGGCGGTATTCTGCTATTGCAGACCACACCAGTGACCTCCTGCCATTTGGCCCAGGCAGCGTTTATACGGGCATAGATGTCGTGGTCGATGCCAGACTCATGCATATCGGATCCAAGGTACCTGAACTTCTCCAACTTAATGGCTGGCTCAGGCCCGATGTGGATGGTGCTCGAGTCCGGGTTCCCGCAAGCCATGTACTCGGTTTTCGATACATTCAGTTTAAGACCACCATTCTCAAGCGCACCCTTCCAGGCGTTCAATTTACGCTCCAGTATCAGTCGGTTCTCGTGATGAATACAATGTCATCGGCATACATCATCAGCTACGGAGGCTGGCATTGGATGTGAGCCGAGACAGTATCCAGCACTACTAAACTTATATTTGCAGTCATATGCAATCATTTTCTATGAAATTAACTACACAAGTTAGTTTGTATTTTATAATTTTCTGTAGTTGTTTGGCTTTTTTCTAAGTCTAACTTTTTTTTATAAAAAAGAACCTTCTTCTGACTACAATTAACGCAGCAAAAGAAATTGCGAAATTGTTTCAACCGTTTAGACGTGGTATGATGACAGGGTAAATATAATTCATTTTTAACCCACATCCAAAAAGGAGGAGGTTCTATGATATTTTTTTTATGTATGTCAATCGATATATCAGTCATATTTAGTGAACCGATTTAAGTTTCTTTTTACTTGAAAAAAATAATTCAATATAACTTAACTACTAAGTACATCGAACACAAGATAATAAAATGAATTTAAAAAATACCCAATTGGCGCCCAATAAAGGATTTTAAATAGGCCTATATATGTACGTATCAGTAATTTAATTTATTTATTTTTAAATTTTATTAATTCTAATGTAATTAAAATATTATTTTCTACTTTTTAAAATTTATATCTGCACCTTAGTTATAAAGTGGCTTACTTTATATTTATTTATTTAAAATTTTTAAAAGATTAGGTTACTATAAATTTATTATTTAATATATCTAATGGATTATAATCTCTACTATACCTCAGAGATATCAGTTATAATTTATCGTAACAATATACATAACAAGTTATGTAAAACGTCTCATACCTTCAGTTTAACCGGCTTAGGATACAGTTTGTTGGACATTTGATATCGATTCAAGGCGACACCGAAAACACCTCGCCCTCGTTCCTCTAAAGATTAAGTTACGTGAGTTCTTAGTAGCTGTACAGTGTTTGGAGAAATTGTGTTACTATGGACGCTTTTTAAATTTCAGTAAAATAGATTTATCATTGATAACGATATTGTATAAAATTATATTAAAAAAATGATTTCATTATAATTATAAGTATACACAATAAAAGTATTACTTATATTCCATCAGTATCTAAAAAATGACGATAACATTGACTGATAGCTATCAATAAAGAAAACTTTCCAACATTAAAGCCCTTTGTGATAAAAAGAAACAAGTTTCACGCAGCATCCTTACTGAATATATATAAATATTGACGTGCACACAGAGTACAAGTTGCTGAGTTAAATTAATTATTAATTGAAGAAGGTAATTTCATGGGTTTTTTTTATCTATAGGTAAATGAATATCTTTCTTTTCTTTTCATTTCATTTAAAGACAAATTTAAATTTTAAAATTATAAAATAATAACACAATTTTTGGATTAATTATATCATTGTTACAAACACGTGTCGTATCATTATTACGTAAATGTTTCATTCGGAGCTTATAGCTTTGCGGTTTTAATAACACATTATGTAGTAACGAAAAATTCATATAAGATTTATAATTTATACAAAAAAAACTAGATATTTCCCTGAACTTAATTCTGATATCCAAAATAAATCTACATATAAACTATTTTCAGCTTAAAAATGTAACAAAAATACATGCACACAGAAACTAAAAAACGTTATTGTGTAATGACTATACAACATGTTCAATTGAATTCGAAATGCAATACGCGTCAGATTAAGTACTATCAAACTTACGGAACGACGTTGTTGAAGTTACGAGGAGTGTAAATATATAATTCTTTCCAAGCTTCTTCTTCTTATTTATGTATTTAGTTCAATATATATTTATAATCTTTAGAATCTTACCACGTAATATCGTACTCTGTGGTCATATGTGGGATACATATGGCAGGTAAGGCAGGTAAGGTTCCTTAAGAACAGTGTCAAAGCACTCCATTTGCCAGTTTTCCTACAGAACCAGAACATTGTGCATTGTGTGGTGGAAATAAACGCCACACGAAATCTCTTATTTGTTTCCTACCGTTCTGCTTATTTAAGAAAATTGATTTACTATACTTGAAAACTTGATATAGGGCTGGCATTGACTTGTTAGGCACAAAGTCCACTATTTAATAAAATTAAAGAAAAACGCAATTGCGAAAGCTACTGTCATAATAAAATATCATAATATATATATATATATATATATATATATATATATATATATATATATATATATATATATATATATATATATATATATATATATATATATATATATATATATACATATATATATATATATATATATATATATATATATTATATATATATATATATATATATATATATATATATATGTATGTATATAGAGATCATTCCACATTTACAATTTCTTGCAAAATATTGTATTTTCCATTTTAATTGAATATTGTATCAAATAATCCCCATTTCCAATTGCACACAAAAACCACGAATGCTATACACTTGAATAATTTTAATTATAAATTGGCTATTGTTATCGTGACTGTAACCATAGTGCTGAGGTAGGACTACGCATAAAGTCGATACTTACTATATATTACTATAGGTGTATATTTAACGTAAAAATAAACAGGGTGACTGGACACCTTATATTATATAAATTTAAATCAAATATAATTTTTGTTCTAATAAATAAAATAACAAAATAATAATTAATTTACATATTTTTAGCAGATAATTTATTTTCGTTATCTCTTCGTATTTTTTTTTCTGTTTTTATTTTGAATATAATTATTTACTTTTAAATGTTATAAAATATAAACTCATAATGTAATGGCTCGGGGAGAATTGCATTTGTAACAAGACTTCACGTTCACCACTCAACACGCAATGTTTCAGATTTGAGCGGAAAGTGTGGAACGGACTGTATTAACACTACCCTACTGCATATGCAGTTAATAGCGTGAAGTTATCAAAAATATTACAATTTATTGAAATATATTATTATATATGCTTTATTCCTAGCCAGTTAGTCTCTAGTATATATAATATATATGTATATGTATATATGATATAAATACGTACCTCTTTCGCATCGTCGACTATCACCAAGCTCTTCCGACATACTGTTCCTACATATTCTCCGAGGTACTTTATGCTCTTTACATAAACTTCCTCCTGAATCATCGACTCATCGACTCTATGTTCTCGAAGGCTAGTCTACTTCTACCTCTCTTATCAATTTTGCATCATATAGGTCTTCACCTCAATCTACTACGAGTATTTTCCAAATTTTCCAACACACACACTCAAAGAATTTTAATATAATATATATAATTATTAAAGAAAATAATACAAATAAATTCCTATTTAATATAATGAAAAGGTTTATTTTAAATTTGCACATGAAATATTAACAATATTTATTATAATTTCTGATCTAAATTTATCTTTTATTTTTGAGATCAAAAGGTATTCTTTTCGTGGTAAACGTTTATGTGACAGTACCAATACACGGTGCCGTCCTTTGTCTCTAAACGTTTATCTTCATGACTTACGCTTAGGTAGGCTTACGCTTGTAATTTTAAATGATATTCACATGAAAATGTAGCTTTTTTTAGTAAAATTTTTTTTCATATTAATTATTTTATTTTATGATTTTAATCATTTCATATCAAATATGCATTCGCACATGTCCGAAATTTATGTTCATCGTCGTTCACAATCAAGAAATTGGTACGTATTATATATTTCCTATGAGAATTGAACCAAGTACCCTTGTGTGCATATTGAGATACTTCATAGCTGTGCCACTATGGTGCTTAATTAAATGTTTAACGCTATATGTACATGTTTACCAAATATCGCATTAACTGCATAGTCACGATCTTTGTTCCTGAGCCGAGGACAGCAAAGCTATCTGTTAAGCTGGCGCATTAAAATGTCCCCACTATAACCTGTTGACTTCATTTCATAATGCTGGCTCTCGTCGAGGACAAGTGAGACCAACTTGTCCAATCTAACCACAGCTAACTAGTAAACCAGCGATATAAAACATGAAGAAGCCTTTTGTATACTTAAGCTTTAAAACTCAACATGTTGGGAGCTTTATTTTTCTTATTTCTTACATATAATATATACTTGTATAAACATAAAAGCTCGTCCTTACTATTATAAGCTATCCCTTGAATATTTTTTTATTTTTTTATTAACACAACACAGAATTATAGCGTCCATGAAATTTTAAACAAATTTTGTTGTTTGGGCAAAATTTAAAAAATAGGATAAAGCTCCATAAACATCATGTGGAGTTAAACAATAAATACATTAATAGTATGGCGTTATTAGCTTATTTTACATAAATGAAATAGAAGTTCTAAGACTTAATTAATATATTTTTTTTTTAGCCTATTTAAGGTGGTATATTAAATGAAAACAATACCTATTCAAATCCATAAATTATCTGCAGGAAAATTTAGAAAAATCTTGCTTTTCCGTAATATCTAAACATTTTCCTCTAAAAATAAAATATTACATAATACTTTAAATAACATATATCTAACTCTTTATAATATTAATACATAACTAAAAATTATTAAAGCTTTTACGTAATTTTTATGTTGTTTCGATTAAAAAAATACATTTAACCAAAAGGCAAACGTGGTTACGGGTTGCGTTTACAGAAAACGTTATAGCCACCAGCGGCAGAAAGGAATTTCTAAGTAGGTCAGACCGCTCTTCCGTTGCTAATGTTGACTCAGCGGAGTTTAACTAGACAGGTATTAGCTAAGCAAACATTTGTATAGGATGGTTCAAATTCAAAACGCGTATGTCTCATAATGGTTATTAATCTGAGATGTGACGGCGTTTCTCTGCTATAATGAGATTATATCGTACAATTTTCGTAACGTACCTGTTAAACTTTTTTTTTAATTCGCTATATGTTATTCGGTAATAAGTATATATATAGTTTACTATATATAGTTTAAAATTACTTTAGGTGTATATATAAAATATCGTACATACATACATACATGTAAATTATACATATTTTATTTATAGCTTTTCATTTAAATATATACGCTAAGTGGAAGAAATAAATATAAAATACTAGAAATATAATATTGAATAAACAGTTATTTACTAACATAACAATATTATGTAATAATTTGTAATAATTATAATAATTAATATTCGTTGTTCAATAGCTTTTTTCACAGCGCTACAAGAGGCCACCGTAAATATACATTATAACTTCTTTTTTGTTTGTTTCACGCATTTTCCCGCATATAGCAGGATAGACTGAGATATCCTTGTGCCAATACTTTGTACTCACCTTTCCCTGATCAAAACTTTCGAGATAAAACAGAATACAATATAATATAATTTATTACACACACACAAAACAGATAAACGAAGAAATAAAAACATAGAAGTACAAAATGTATGCAAGGACGGTCTTATTGGTTTAAATAATCTCTAACTGACAACTTTTGGCAAAGGTAGGACTGGTTATTCATAAAAATAGAAGAGGCGAATTAGGCTTGGTTCAAATTAAGTATAAAAAGTATAATATAAAAGGACTGTCTTGGCGCAGAGGCACAGTGTCTGCCTGTAAACTCGATGGTTTGTTTGTTCGTTTCCCACGCAGGGAAAATTAATTATTTTCATTATCTTTGCTCTGGTAACAAGGCAAAGCGCCAAATTGAGTTCCGCCTTCAACACGCAATGCTTCGAATGGCGGAAAATGGGGAACGAAGTGTCTTAACACTAAGTTCCTTTAACCTACGATTCCCTCTGCCTACCCTGCTATGTGCGGGATACACCGTGAAGCTTTACATATATTATATATAATATATAAAAAAAAACATGATATTGCGCGTTGAGTTGTAGAATGCCGCTCTTTATTCGCGCGTCACGATGTAGTGAATATAATTCTAAAGCTACACTGTTACATTTACATATTTATATAATAGTAAAGTGAATTGCATTCGTTTACCTATAATTGTAGCCCATATATTATACTGATAAAAAAGTTCTATTACTGCAAAATTTCATCTAAATCCGTTCAGTTGTTGTTGAGTGAAACCGGAACTAATTCTCACGTTGATAATATTAATCGGATATATATTAAGATTAATATATCCCATTTATCCCGTTCCCGTGGAATAAAAAGTCTATGTAGCCTATGTATTATTCCAGACCATGATCTAGCCCTACTCCAATGATTGAGTAACAAACATACACACAAACTCACTCGCAAACTTTCGCATTTATAATATTAGTAAGATTATCTACGATAGCACTACGATGGCACTACGATGACCTCAAGCTGAGTTTCTAACTATTTTCGCATAAAAGTGTTTACCCTTGCTCTAGACGCCATATGCAAAATTAGAAATTTCATTAAAATTGAACAGGACGCTTAAAACGATGGCAACAAACATGAAACATTACAAAGGCTTCAAAGAAAAGTATAATTGTAGGAGTTTTAGCATAAGAATAAATTATTCATACTACAATTTTGATGTTCTAATAACCTGATGCGTTCTCTACTCTGGTTTTATTATGGCTAATGTATTCAAAATCTAATTGTCGTTTTATGACAATATTATACAGTGCAAGGCAGTGAGGTTACTCAGAAGACACTTGAATGGCGTAAAGATTTCCAATTCAAGATACACAATATCGAATTTAAATTAAATGACAGGTAGCTTTTCTTGGAGAACATGATACTTATATAGTGAATTTAACTTATAGACGATTTTTAAAAAAAAATTTGGAGATTTCATGGTTATACTTACATATAAATTTTCTTTAAATATGTTACAAACAGTTTTTCTTTTATAAAATCGTTAAACCAATTTTTTTCGGGTGTTTTCTCGACCGAGACTGGCCGGCTCTGTAAAACAACTGAATTTATTTTCGATTATTTCGTCGTGACGTCTATTTTTGAGATAAATGAAACTTCATATGTATTTTGTGAAATATTTATTTTACGTTGTAGAATAGTTATTTTGTGTACGTTTTATTAAGTTTTGTTTGTCGTGTTGTGCTTGTTGGTTTTCGATGCCTTTCTTTTTAAAGATAAATAGTATAGCAAGAATATCTTTAAAAAAACGCTATACAGCTTTAACTGATTATATATAATTTGCTTAAAATTGATACATACACTGTTTTAAATGGAACGACAATAATAAACTATGCCATAAAGTAAAGACTTACTAAAATTACTATTTTCATTTCAATAATATGAATATTTTATTAGCTATTCATGAAGCCGTTCTCTTCAACTGATTTACGACGGAACTATTGTTATATTGATCTGTGCATATAGATTTTATTTAAATAACGTTATTAATATGTTACTCAGTATAATAAGAGATCAGTTTTTTTTAATTTTATTCATACTCGTATATGAACTAATTAATTATATTTTGTTTTTAGGGTTCCGTATCTCAAAAGGAAACTAATAACTACAGTAGTTATTAGTTGTGTTATTCGCCTGTCTATCTATGTGTCAGTCCGTCAGTCCATTTTGTCAAAATCAAGTACAAATTACAGTCAAATATCCAAAGATACGTTTGTCTTCAACTTTGCAAGTCATATGAAGTTTGCCGCGTAATCAAAACCTATACGATATTTCCTGTCGAATTATAGATATATCACGAAAAAACCATTCACAAATGTATTTTTGTATTAAAAATCTGTACTTACGCAAATTTTAGTTTCAACTTTTACAAGTTGTATTTTTCGTTGATAATTCACTCGCACTGGACCGATATTTTTTTATTGAAAAATTTCTCAACAGTAAACATGCAACATGATATCAAAATTTCACAACAAAAGTGGCACGTTACACCTGGTATACAAAAATAAAAATTTAAAAGCTTAACCGAGGGCCTTATTTATAATAAAGCTCGCTTCACTGACGCCCCGTAAAGACTTAAAATTTAAAATGGTCAAACCGTATTTCACTTATTAATGTTGAAGTGAACAAACAAATGTATAGACAAATCTGATGCGAATATTTTTGTTAACTGTAAATTGATAACGTTAAATTACATTATTTACCTTACTTTTAGGGTAGCTGGTGTACCTTTACCTCTACCTTACTTTTAGGGTAGCTGGTACTAGGGTGGTCCTATAAAGAAAAAAATACTAAAATCCACTTAATATTAGTACAACAATTACGAAATAATTGACAATAATTGTTTATTTGAGACAAACTTATTTTTATTTAATACAGTCTATCGAATAAGTTAGTCACTTTAAGCCATTTCGGAGATTAGCCGGAACAAACAGACAGACATATATACATATATATGTATATATATATATATATATATATATATATATATATATATATATATATATATATATATATATATATATATATATATATATATATATATATATATATATATATATATATATATATCCTATATATATAACTAATGTTAATGTCATATTATTTCTATATTAACTTGTAAAGTGTAATTAAGTACTAAGCATGAAAAATTAATTTTAAATTAAATTTTATTCCATTGATGATCTCAATGATGAGGTGAAGTGCACTTAAACAAAGTTTTTAATTTTTTCAGTTATGGCTACCATAATCTATCATTTCGTTTTATATTTAGGTATATCACAAAAGCTCAATTCCTCTTTGACAATACTTTACAGCTATGCTATATTATACATATTTTCTATAAGAATGTACAATATATTATTATAGTGTATAAGTTTTAACTAAAATTGAAAGCTAAACTCAGAGCTATAAGAGCTATTGAGCTATAGCGTTTTAAAGGTATCAACAAAATAATAACCATTTCTAATACCCCTTATAGCATGTTATCGATGAATAATAGACGAAATATTTTTTGTATGGAATATTCACGTCAGTAAAATTAACTAAGTTGGCGATTTTATAATATACATAAATGTTTTTTTTTTTTTCAAATAATATGTACTTTTTGTTCAGCAGAAAACACTCCGTTCCTCGCTTTCCGCCCAATTCTCCCGAACTCATCGCTGTGGTCTGCCTTGCTACCTGAGCCAAAAAAATCATTCCCTCGAGTCAATCGAATCCACAACCGTCGGGTTTACAGTCAGGCGATGTGCATTTTCACAACCGAAGGGTAAGACAAATAAAAGGAAACTTATATATATATATATATATATATATATATATATATATATATATATATATATATATATATATATATATATATATATATATATATATATATGTGACTTAGACTTATGTATGTTAGTTAATTAGACGTCTAGTGTACTAACAGCACAACTGTAACACAATCGATTGATTTCAACAAAAACTAGATTGGAAGTGAGAAAGGAAACTCGTTAATTGCCATTCCTTATTGAAGACATTGTACTGGTTAAATGATTTGCTGCTATTGTTTCATCAGTAAACAGAACAACAATATTTTAGACAGACAGGTAGGTTTATTTAAGGGCTTGTCATGTTAATAATAATTTACATTTATATGAAATTAATATCCATCGTGTCTACATAAACATACATAGAGTAATACATAGAGTAAAAAAAAAACTAAAATTCCTCTATAATTTCCATCTAAAGTGGTTTGTTTTTAGTTCCATCATTTCATCATATATATATATATATATATATATATATATATATATATATATATATATATATATATATATATATATATATATATATAAATACTTACTTAATCTTATTAAGTTTGTATATAACAAGGCTTCGCACAGGTGCAATGCTTAAATATACTTTAGAATGTTTTTACATACAACGTTAACAGCTTTTTTGTCATCCATTACACTAATACGAACATTTCCTTAGAAGTTACAACATAGCAACATATAATTGACTATGTGAAAAATATCACTTTAAAAACCTCAAAATTTAGCTATGTTCCTCTACTATATTGTGCATGTATTATACATACAAACCTTCCTATTGAATCATTATATCTATTAAATAAAACCTCATCAAAATCCGTTGCGAGGTTTGAAGATCTAAGCAAATACAAATACATATATCGGGAAGCGACTTTGTTTTATACTATGTAGTGATGTTATTAAAATATTGAAATCGCGTTATATACAATATTCTGATATTCACATTGATATAACACGATCCAAATAGAAAAAAATGTACATTAATGCATAGTGATACTATGAAACTTTTCATTTATACGTCTATCTCGTACAGGATCGATTTTAATATAACGAAAATAGCGAAACGTGGATTCCTATGCGACTGTAGATTCTATATTCTATAGAGCAAAAGCGAGGTGAAGAAATCATTATAAATAACACGATTCAGTATAATATATTTAGCAATGCTAATTTCTATATTGATATTAAACTTAGACATTGTTTAATATATATATTGTATCTATTCTATATATATATATATATATATATATATATATATATATATATATATATATATATATATATATATATTATATATATAGTATATATATATATATATATATATATATATATATATATAAATATAACAAAATAATAGAAAAGTCAATTCTGTACATTAAAGATTTATAAGAAACATTGATTGAATATATCGATAATAGAAGCTAAAAATCCACTAAGCAGAATTTTTGTCTGTCTGCCTGTTTGTCTCTCTATCTGTCTGTCTTTTTGTCTATCTGTCTATTTATTTGTCCTCCAATCACGCAAATACTACTGGATAGAAATGAATCAATTTTTGTATAGTAATAGCTTACAGTCCCAACCCGCATTAATTTTAGTTTTTATCTCGGTATTTCATGTTGTTCTCGGAAAATAAATGAAAAAGTAATAGAATAAAATTTTTTTGAATTACTGAAAAGAATTGAGTAGGATCATGGTAATAGTTCATAGCGTTAAACATATATATATATATATATATATATATATATATATATATATATATATATATATATATATATATATATATATATATATATATATATATATATATATATATATATATATATATATATATATATATATATATATATATATATAGGATAGTCTTTATCCTGATGTGCTATGCAACCCTCGAACGAAAAATAAAAACAGAGACGGTTACATTACGTCGATTACTTGCAAGTAAGGGTAGTTCTTTTCTAATCTCACTTTGTAGCAGTGGCAAATGGTAAAAGTTGTATTAATTAAAATGTAAAATATAAAAACATTTGAAAATTTTTTCCATAGTCTAGCTAGATGTCATAGTAATAGTCACAAATCATTTGATTTACAATTATTATATTGACATTTAGTAATTAGAAGGTAGAAGTTAAATTGTACTAAAAGCTGTAACTTATTTCCAGTTCCAGTTTAGATTACGCAACGATTTTCATACAAAAAGCAAAAAATTAAGCATGAACGTTCATATCATGTGTAACGTTCATAATTGCGTCGATTTAGAAGTTTGATTTAAAAATACTTAGACGGTTTCCATGACGTGCGGATTCATATCCCGCTGCATTCAAATTTTTATATGTTTTCTTTAAGTATTTTATGTATCTTAAAGCTTCCATTATCACGTTTTTATTCAAATTTTTTTTAAGCAAATTCTTTGAACACTTAAATCTATTTACCTCGAAATACGTTTAAATACGCTAAAAATCCAACCAACCGTAATATTAGCAGTCTTCGGTTGTTTAATTAAAAGATTACGCTGGCTTCCGTCAACCTGTTTATTTTGAGATCTTACAAGAACGTGCTACACGACATAAGGCAGGTTTTGATTACTTTTTCATCTCAATTTCTCACTTTTACAGTTTATTTTTTACTTTCACAATTGCGTGGATTTGATATTTTTTATTTTTATTTATTTTTGTGATGATTTTTGGCACAGAATATTCCTATTGACGCGTTTGTTGGCATTAAGTTTTGTCTGTAAATACGAACAATTGAATTACGAACAATTGAATTATAAAAATTATACACATTTTAATTAGCTTCTATTAATATTTTGTACTAAGTATAGGATTTTTAAAATCACAATCAATCAAATTCAAAATCATGTTATTAATTTTCACTTTTGTCGGCATAACTCATTATTGCCTCTGATATATTTTTTTAATATAAATATTCCCTGGCTGTGAATTATTTTTTTTATTATGAGTATTAGTTATATTCGCAATAAAATTAGCAACGTATGTGAAAAATAAATTTATATTCTGTTTTATCGTACAGCTTTATTCCAATGAAATCCCTCTTTAACCTTATTATAAAATATTATATTTAAATAAGTATATCTGGCTTTTTGCAAGATTAAATTGAAACGGGTAAAAATATAAACATAATTATTATTTAAATTTTATAGTTTCCACTTCCTGTAGCAACAAGGTAACGTAACATTTAGTTATCCGTTGGTATGCAAAGAACAGTGTCTTGTTGTGTGTGTACGGAAAAGACGTAAAAAACGGCCAAGCTAATTTTGTACTTGTCATATGTACACATATAAGGATTTTTCTCCACTTTTGCTGTTTAAGACATATTTTCCTTAAATTGCAAACGTGTATATATGTAGAATCAGTCAGTATTTAATATTCTAGACAGAATTGGTTAAATCAGAAATGAACTAGTTTGAGTTAGACGTGTCAACCGGGCTGGATGCCGGCCAGCGGAACTTAGCGAACTTAACTGCGAACCAATGGCTCTGTACACTGTAACAAGGTTTGGATATACATATGTAATATAACTCATTGGAAGACGCTCTATTCGTATATGGAATAAATTTACATATGATATATAAAAATATTTTTTAACATTAAAGCAAAAAATTAAACCATTTTCTATTGGCACTTTATATATAAATTAAATTAACTTCACGCTGTATCCCGCACATGGCAGAGTAGGCAGAGGGAACCGTAGGTACCGTGGGAACCTAGTGTTAAGATACGTCGTTCCCCGCTTTCCGCCTTTCGAGGCATTGCACTCAACAAGTGGCGGAACTCAACGCCGCGCTTTTTGCTTTGTTACCAGAGCGAAGAAAATGAAAATCATTCATTCTCCCCGAGTGGGAGTCGAACCCACAAACCTTCGCGTTTATCTGTGAGATGAATTATCTGTTCTAGCGGTAAAGTTAGCCTTGTACAGGTCTATAGAACATTCATTAATTTACACCATAATCGTATCTTGTAGAAGTGTGTGAAGCACGGGTAATGTTAGATATATCCAAATTATATTATAAAATTAACACGATAAATTGTTGGCAAGAAAATAGTAAAGTAAAGTATAACTTTTTATAGCTTCCCGCTGTATCCCTCATATAGCAGTTTAGACAGAGGAAACCTAATATTAGGACACTACCGGTCTCCGTAACTCAACGTCGCGCTTTATCTTCACACCAGAGAGAGGAAAATGAACAAAAACAATTCCCCAAGCGGGAATCGAACCCCAAACAGTTGTCGTAATATCTTACGATATGCCATTGCGACAAGGCGGTCTATTCATATGTATGTACATTGTATTATGTACAAATTAATTATCCTGTAATTATTTCCTTACATGATAACAGACAGGAAGAAAGCGATTATATTCTTAGAATGATATAATCGTATGTTTTAAGCAATTCCGTACTTGCTGGAATGAATTACGATGGAATAATACAATTAATGTTAATTGTTTCTTACAATTATTAGATATTTATCTCTGTCTTGCTCACTTTATAAATAAAGATAATCAAGAAACAGAAAAAGTATTGTTTTTTAATCAACACAGAGTTTTTACATTCGGTGACCACCACAGTTCGAAGGATTGGTGAGAAATAAAAGTCTATCAAAAAAAAGGTAGGGAATATCTATATTAATTAATAAATAAATATCTATATTAATTGTGAATACGAAAGTAACTCTAACTCTGTCTGTTATGTTTTCACGCCTAAACTACAGAACAAATTTGAATGAAATTTCATACACATCAACCTTGGGAAATGGTAAAGCTTCCTGTTGAAAAAAGGGGTCAAAGAGGTTGAAATAGGAGATTAAAGTCTATATACAACTTGCTTCCTAGCAATGTACGCATGTGACTTTCAAAGCTACACAACTGATTTTAATAAGGTTTTCTCTCACAAAGATAGTGATACATGTATTCAAATAAAATAGACAATGTTGAATATTTGTGATGGGACGATGAAAACACAAATTACTTACTTTGCGAACGATTAAAATAACATGGTACGTACATGTTAAATAAATGTATAAAAAGTATTTTATATAATTACTTATTTATATAATATTATTTACTGTCATATATTACACATATATAAAAAATGTTAATAATAAAAATAGCTGAACTATGAAATGAGAACAATAATTTAAAAAATATTCCACATTGTGATTTTATTTTATGGTGGAAAGTAATATGAAATTTATAATATATAAATATTAATCCATTTATACATTTTTTATCAATGAAACAGTGTTCTTTTTGTATATAGATTTTTAAAAGGCATACACATATTATTTAGTTAAAATTGATATTAAATTTTCTTTTTTTAAGCGACCACATTAAGCTGAGCTTTTATAAAATCCATATAATATAAGACTTTAGCATAGAGGCGCTAGATATCACTATTTTAATAATTAAAAACAATATACATATAAGTTAAAAAAAGTGCTAAAAATGAAAATCATTCATGCTTATTTTTAGAGTTCCGTACTGCAAAAGGAAAAACAGAATTTTTATAAGATCACTTTGTTGTCCGTCTCTCTATCTATCTTAACAATAAGTTAGAAATTACTATAATTTCTAAGTTATTGTCATATTTCATAACTTGACAAATAATAAAGGGAAAGAACTGAAAATTTTGATATTTATAGAATTCTTAAGTTCATTTAATAAAAATGAATGTATACGACCGCAAAATTTTATTAGTTGTATTCTTACTATTACGTCATTAGTTTACTTCATTGACCTTACGAAATTATGACGATGAACTTACGACTTATGAAATTAAAGACTCATGAAATAGATACGGAACTCTCGGTGCGCGAATGCTACTCGCACTTGGCCGATATTTTATATTTATTTTTGAAGTTAACTTGGTGAAATATAAAGTGCATTAAGAGATGATTTCTCAAAGTTCCTACGAGAATAAGATAAAACGACATTTTACGTTACTAACACTCCGCAAACGAATTCGCCAGCTATAACTTGTATATCATACATTCTTCCCGAGCCATTGTAATTAACACGTTATATGATATTATAGTGAACCCCAATATAGAAGTACCTACCGTTCTTGAAATAAATGAACGCGTATTCATAATGATCGTATCAAGGTTTAGATAGTAAAAATCAATATGCACCTGCAATATGCCGCAGTTAAAGCAATCATGACGTATTGACGTGTTCTGATAAGTAGAATCTATTTAACAGTCCTCTATATTAAAAAAATAGCACTTTGCAAAGTAGCGCTATATCGTCTTTAGTAGTATACAGTCCAAGTGGTAATCTTAAGTTTTAAAAATTAGATGGTAATTTTAAGTTTTAAAAATTAAACACCTATGTATCCTAATAGCTTACGGATTTATTGTAAAATAAATATAAAATTTATTGGAATTTAACGTGAAATCACAGCTTTCTAAAATTATTTCAATAGCCAATATACGCGTCAAATTGTTATAAAAATCCTTCCAATCTAATACCCGCCTCCACAAAACAGATTACAAAAGAAAATTCTATCAACCCATTTAAGCTCTTTGTATGTAAATTTTATAAATAATACATTATTATAACTTTCATGGATAAAATAAAATGACATTACGTCGTAGTAGAGCATTACGTTCTCGTTATAATAAAGTGCGGCGATGAGATCCGCCACTAAATCCAAACCGGATACTCAATCTTGCCTCAAGCTTTTTTCTTAATGAATTTGTAAGTGATTTTCAACTAACCGGAATACCTTTATACATCTTATTTGTCATAAAAAAAATAAAAAAGTATGTCTCGTTTCGCTATCAACTGAACATATATGTATAAAATATATGTATATATTCGATATAACTTTGAACCGTATTACGAAGTTATTTTAAATAATAAAATCATACTAGAAAACGGCTTTAAAGCTGGAACCGTAGGCACTGCTTCAATGGAATAAAATATTCATATTAGAAGTCAAGACCAGTAAGGCATCTTGTACTATGTAGCTGTGAAGTATAAATGAGTATCTCGAATAGGTACTTACAAAGAAACCAGTGTCTTGACTAAGTGGCATTTGATACCGCTTGCGAATCAAAATTGTGGTAAATTATATTCAAACTTTAAAAGGCTAATGCTTTTAGATTTTTCAAATATATTTTTCTGGAAAATATATGAAAATAGTCACGTAAAATCTTTCAGAATTGATTTTCTGGTAAAAGCTTCTGTGTTATCCTGAATAAGACTTAAAATATATTTTTTCATATATACTAGGTACGCGTACTATACATAAAAACATCTGAAGTGAAGATGTAAAGAACAGCTAAATTTACCGGACCTAGAACGTACTAATGTACGTTGGGAGTATAAAGGAGTTTCTAAGAAGGTTTTCTTAAAATTCCTACGGGAATAGGGAAAACCAAGATTTAATGTTGAATAATCTACACAAACAAAGTTGCAACCTCAATTTATAAATTAAGTATTGAAAAAAACGTCTTTAAGCTATTGTCACCATTATTTCAAAGATAATTTTGTTAGATAGTAGTGTAATGACAAAAGGTAGAGTAAGTAGATCCACTTTTAAGCATGACATGGCTAACAAGCTGTAAAACGACAAGTTTTTCGAAATTCTAAAAATATTTTTACTTTTCTCTTTCCTTTTTTGTGGCCTAGTTTGTAATATTACATTTTAATTATAACAACAGTATTGCAAAAAAGAAAAGCAAGCAAACATATCTTGCCTATGCTATTTTAAATAAAATACTCGTATATATATTACAATGTTTTTTACAATCATAAAGTAAAGTACTACTATACTTAAATTAATAAAAATAAAAAAAAAGAATAAATGAAGTTGAAATATTACGTTTCTCTTATATTGAAAAGGCTCTGTTGCCATCGTAATATGAAAACATTTTTAATAAAGCTGATGTTTATAAAATATACATACCATTACGCTTTGAAAGAGAAGATAATATTATTTAAAAAATAAACGAGCATTAATGAACGTCTGTTTTGCCTTTTAAGTTACACGTAGTACTAATAAAAATTAAACCAAATGTTTTTTTTTAATCTCACGCCTATTCCCGCTTATAGCTCCGTACGCAGATCGAACTTAGTGTTAAGACACTTCGTTTCCCACTTCCCATCCACTTTTTCAGATTCTGCGTAAGCAGGACGGAAGTTACTGCCGTAAATTTTGATTATCAAAATTACTCATAATAAATAAATATAATTTAATATTTATTTATTATGAGATATTACTACATTTTTTTAATTTATATTTTATATAGATAAGGCCATCGTGGCGCAGTGGGACATCGTCTAACTGCAGCATGAAGTAAGCCTGAAGGTTGTGGGTTTGATCACCACTCGGGGGAATGATGAATTGTGTTTATTTCCCTCTCTGACAACACAAAGATCGGCGTTGAGTCCTGCCACTCAACTTGCAATGTTTCGTATTCGCAGAAATCGGAGAAAGGAGTAACTTGATTCTGGTTTCCCTATACTCTTGCTTGATTAATGCAGGATACAGAGAGAATTTTAAAAGAAAAAACGTACATAAACATAGTGCATCCCATTTCCCCGATTAGACACGTACGTACGGAAGTTTTATTTTAGTAATAAAGTACGCGTTGGAAAGCGAGATTTCTCTCAAGCCGAGATTATAAAGTTTAATAACTTTGTATACTACTTATTGGCAGCAAGATTTTGAAAAAGATTAAAATTAACAACTAGACATACATGTTCTTATTCAGAGAAAATCTACACCAGTTCTTATAATATATTGGATGTTTATAGTGAATTAGTAATTGTGAGTTGAAATCTCAGTCATAAAAATGTTTATACTATACTTAAATATAGATCTTTAAAGATGTGGAAATAAAGTACGCTCCATGTATCAAAATGGCGAGCGTTGTTAAATGCCTCTAGTTTATATCCGTTTGTTCCGCAATATATAGTAAATTAATATAATATTAAAATGTAAAATATTTAGTCAGCAGAAAATAAATAATAAAATTATAAACTTAAAAACTTATGTTTGATGGACATCGAGGTGAATTTAGTTAGTTTCCATGAACACATACAACCGTCTCTAGTTAAATGTCTAAAACAGAATCCCCGATTTATATTCAGTTACGAGTTCATTTGTTTATTTTCTTAAAAGGATTACCATTTCAATGCAGTGTTTGAACTTTATATATGGCTAGGATACTATTCGCATGCACGAACATGACAAGCACAAAGAATAAAGAAAACAAATATCAAACGTCATATGTAAGCGTAACTTACATATATGTATGTATATTTTATTAAGTAATGCATTTATGCTCATACAATATTTAATTTAATTTAATTTTAAATTCACGTAATCGTTTATGTTTATTTTTATGTAATGTTATTACGTTGTAATGATAAAAAAATTACGTAAGCGTACAAAACTTCAAGTGTACCCACTATATGCAATGGATATGAGAAACATTGATTACCATCTTCACAGGCTCTACGATGGGTGTATGAAATAATGAATTGTTGCCACATTGTTTTAATATTCCAAATATTAAACATTATTATTATTAATAAATTATTTATTATTATAATGATATCTGTGAAAATTACTTACATGTTATCTTTTTTTTGACATTCAAGATTACTCATTATTCATTTTTATTATAATAACTTAGTGATAGTGATAGAAGTGTATATAGTAGTGGCGGAACTCAACGCCGTACGCAATAAATAAAATATAATTTATTTCGAATGAGTAGCGAACCTACACCCATCACGTTGACAGTCAGACGTTGTCCCACTGCGCTACCATATCTAATTTATTTATTTTAAAATATAAATTATATTACTTTATTGAACAATTTTAACAAAGTAATAAAACAATTTATTTTGTGCTGAAACTGTCACGGGTTTTTATAGTGATATATCAATATATCTATATAAAAACTTATGACACATTTGTTATTGTTGAGTGATATTTTTTTTATTGCAAAAATTTCAATTTCATCAATGATTTAGTATCGTTTACTTGCATTATTAAAAATTGCATTTGATTTTTCATTTCAAGTGAGCCTTTATAAAAATGACTCACAGTAGAAATTTTATTTATGATTTATTGTACAATTCCCCGACATCTTAATTACCATTTCTTAAGTTTGAACTAACGTTCGATTGCATTTATTGACCTTTATTAAGCTTATAACTCCGTCAAGTTCGGACAGGTTATGTAAACGTGTCAAGGATGTATCGTTATAATGAATGCACTGCAGTTCCCAACGTCAAAGTCAAGATAATTAAAAAAATTGGAAACTCTATTATTTCTCTTCACAGTTGATAACACATTTTGGCGCACCGCCAACCCCTTGCATCTGGGTCACTCGATTCGCGCATATTTTTAAGGGTTTCAATTTTATTGTTTCGTATCGTGAAATATGATATTCGATTTTATTTAGTCGCTTTACTCATCTTATTTATAGGTTGAAAATCATTTTTTTTTCCAGATTTACGCTATCTCGCATATAAAGTCAAAACGTTTATTGAATTCCGGCGGAACTCAACGGCGAGCTTTGTATTGTTAGAACTGGGAATTGAACTCACAACTGGCGTTTACTGTCAGACACTGTTCCACTGTGCCACAATAGCCTCATGGTCTCAGATGGATATTTTTTTATAATGAGAGATTTATCAATAAGTTAGCCTCAAAATCTATGGACAGATCATTTCAATAAAAATATAAGTTTCTGATAAAATATTAATGTGTTTTTTTAATCCGTATAGTAAATATATAAAATTCTTCCATCACCAAGTGACTCACAGACAAGTGACAACAACAGCCGAAATTGAGAAGTAGGGGAGTACTAAGAGATTATTTCTCAAGTTCCAGCAAAAACGAAAAATAAGATTTCTTATTTTATAATCTATAGCATGTTATAGCATAGCTTCTCGCTATATCCCTAAGGCAGGGTGAACACAGCGAGCCTAAAGCCAACACATTCAGTTCTCTACTTGCTATTCACATTCGAGACATTGCTTGTCGAGTGGCAAAAATCAACGCTGTCCTTTTGTCATGTCAATGAGTTAAGACGAATGGGATTCGAATCTACACTTACTCGTGTTGTTACACTGCGCCACGATGGCCTCGATTTATGATACACAAAATCATGAAATTGATGATATGCTCGCTGGCAATATTAATTCGATCTTGACACTATCTCTCTATTCATTCGGTGTATTTGACGCCCCGGCACTTTAAGCGGATTGTCGCAAAACTTGGCACAAATACCGTACATATTACAAATTGTTTTAATAGCCTTAAAACTTAAACCCTTCACTTAAGATAAACAAATAAGTTACTAGTTTTGAACTATAACTTCACAAATTGTTTGTATAATCATATAAAATTTAAATCAATTTAAGAATTAATTCATTAATAGATAATAAATGTAAATATCCATAAAATTTAAAACATATATAAAATTAAATAAATTATACATACAATTTAATAATACTTTTATTTTTTATGAACAAAACACAAACCAATTTGAAACTCAAAAAGCAATATTTAGTGGTCGTTGTGTAATACGGGCTCGATATAGAGCGTTTGCAGCGTGTACAACAAACATTTATTGCGCAGTATTAGAGCATTCATCTTGTACGGAAGCTCATTTTATTTTGCATGCAATTTCATGCATTTTATGCGCTGTCATTTTTTTTTATTTTGCCCTTTCCATTCATATCATTAATTATCCTCGTTCATAAACAGGCAGGTTGGTTAACTAGAAGTAGTAATAAATTTATGCTTTTTAGTGTATAGGAAGTGATTTTTATTTAAATATTTTATAAATCACCATATTTTATATATATATATATATATATATATATATATATATATATATATATATATATATATATATATATATATATATATATATATATATATATATATATATATATATATATATATATTGCCAACGTCCATGCCACGTTGAACACACCGGTTCTCGTCCGATCACCGAAGTTAAGCAACGTCGGGCGCGTTCAGTACTTGGATGGGTGACCGCCTGGGAACACCGCGTGGCGTTGGCATCTCAGAGGGTGTCTAGCCAATTATCTGTCCGATATTTGGTTTCCGGCATACGGGTACGCGACCCCGGGACCTCGAGCCACCACTTTCATAACCCGATCCAATCCATGTAAGTGGTGTCCCTCCCCTATATTCCAAGTCTTTCTGCCTCTTATTCCCTTTCCTTTCCTGGTTTCTCCCAGTAATGGGTTTGGAGGTCAGATGGCAATCGCTCCACAAAAAACCACTTCGCCACTCATATGGACCGATTGGTCTTAGTCGGAAGGCAGACCCTGGCAAAAAGCCGGGACTAATGCCAGGAAGAAGAAGAGATATATATATATATATATATATATATATATATATATATATATATATATATATATATATATATATATATATATATATATATATATATATATATATATGTATATATATATATATATATATATATATATATATATATATATATATACATATATATATATATATATATATATATATATATATATATATATATATATATATATATATATATATATATATATATGTGTATATATTATGTATGTGATAGATTCATGTGATTGACGTTAAAGTGCAATTTGTATTATAGATATTGTTAAGCCATATTGGCTATAATATTCGGTCCAATAAAGCAATTTCTAAAAGTGGTCTCAAGGGCATAATTTTGTAGATCAAAAATAGATAACCAGACATTTTCATCACTTTACATAATGCGACGTAATATACGATATGAGACCTCCTTGTTAATAACGTTAAATTCTTTAGCAAGGATCTTTATAACAAAAGAGTCTTACAAGTACGTAATTAAGCTGTCATGGATCTCCGAAATGAATAAAAAAGCAAAAATATTTTCTTGACATTTTAACTCAAGACGACATTATAATAACTTAATCTTGACAAGTTATAGTATAAAAGTATAATTTATAAAGTATGGACTTCGTCCGTTAATGCCTTTGCATTTTTTTTTCAGATTTACACATTATCCCATATAGTACAAAAAATATACAGTAAATAAGGAAATACAGAAACAGAAAATAGTAGTATAAGCAAAAAATACCTCCGATGTCACTTTCTGTCGGAATTCGAGACATTGAGGGTTGGCGTAACTCACTAAGAATATTTCATTGCACCGAATGCGAATCGAACCCACACAATGGTTACGTTTACAGTCAGTTGTTGTGCTACGGCGCCACGACGATCTCAATAACATGTTATCCATATTGTTAAATAAATTATATATACCTGAATCTAAAGTATTGATTTATGCTACACTGGCGACCGTCCAACCGAACTCCAATTACTAATAATTAGGCAAATGTAAATACAATGTCATGATGTGTGTACTTTTTGAAATTCATCAATTATTAATTAATACCATTCAAATCCAACGTAGTAGTTAAACAAAAGTGGAAGATTATACTATTTATATATATATATATATATATATATATATATATATATATATATATATATATATATATATATATATATAATGTGTATAGGATAAGGTGACTCAGAGGGTGTCTAGCCAATTATCTGTCCGATATTTGGTTTCCGGCATACGGGTACGCGACCCCGGGACCTCGAGCCACCACTTTCATAACCCGATCCAATCCATGTAAGTGGTGTCCCTCCCCTATATTCCAAGTCTTTCTGCCTCTTATTCCCTTTCCTTTCCTGGTTTCTCCCAGTAATGGGTTTGGAGGTCAGATGGCAATCACTCCACAAAAAACCACTTCGCCACTCATATGGACCGATTGGTCTTAGTCGGAAGGCAGACCCTGGCAAAAAGCCGGGACTAATGCCAGGAAGAAGAAGAAGAAGAATGTGTATAGGATAACCAACATATCTATCAATGTTTTATTTTTACATAATATAATTACAAAGTTGCTTCGTTACAATGTACGCGCAGGTATTTTAAACTACTAAATGGATCCTTATGTGATTTTTACGGAAAGACGGAGAGATCGAAGAGGTATATTAGTATATATGAACGAGCATATTATGTCAAATTAAAGTCAAGAATCGATGATGAATTCTAATGGAATGTCTTATAAAATTTGTTGTATATTTAATAAAACATTCTACCTATCAAAACGTTAAATAACCAAGTCACCATAATCTTATATTCATCGCGGACAAAGTTGCAAACGGACCACTTGATTAACAATACATAAAAAATGTTAGCTACCTAAGAAAAAATACTCAAGTACTAAGCATTTACGTTCCATATATGGCATACGTCTCGAAGACTGGATGTTTTATTTTTTTTTATACACTTTAGAGTGAAACTTTACACTGCCAGTTCTCGAATTGATTTAAGTGATTTTCTTGATTTCATTTCGATATACTTATGAATATATATATATATATATATATATATATATATATATATATATATATATATATATATATATTGTTTTATATAAAAATTTCTCACATGTGACAGTTTGAGTATAAAAAGTAGTTTAAGAATATTTAACAAAAATGCTAACTTCGAAAAATTAAATGAATTATTATATGAACTTAGTTTAATGAATAATATATTATATAATATATGTTGACAAGACATAGGTATTTCTAAATTCCTGGCTAAATATAATGGGTTCATTGTTTTAGGTTTCAAATTCCAGTTACGAATTGCTATGAAGCAATGCAAGTGTACCAACCTTACGCGGTAAGAGAATGTTTATATATTGTTAAATTGACTATAGGGCTTGAACGGTATTCAAAAGTATAAGCAATTATTACCTAGTAATAAATTATATACAGATAATAAAATAATAATACCGTCCAATTTAATTAAGTAAAAATACAGAGAGCAAACGAAATCGAAAAATTAATGAAAATAGATGATAAATGAACAGACTAGTCATACTAAGGGTCGCTTCTGAATATTTGCCAGCCAGCCGCTGTCATGAATATTTAGAAGCTTTATGCCAGTACGCCAGTAACCATTACGATTTTATTACTCGAAAAATCACTCTTGTGATTACGGAGTGATTAAATTTGTTGCTTATAGTCATTGTTGTATATTTTTAAATAAATTACGAATTTAATGTTTGTTATCTTTTTTTTACTAACCATTTGCAAGCTTAAGCGTGGTTTATCTTTTATCTTTATGATCGACATTTGATTTTCACGTAGTATGCAACAATAGTTTTAAGTTCTATCCAAAATGTTAGTATTCTGATCTAAATACTTTCTAGGTCCTGGCAAGACGAAGACAGCTTTGGTGTCTCAATCCAATATATTAGAAAATTCAAATCAGAGTGCATTATCATTAGTTTGCTTTCTTTGTACTTTACATTCTACCACAATTTAGGAAGATGTGTGACATTAGCTTACGTTACGTTTTTGTACATTTTAATGGTTATAAACTAAATAAATCTTAGTAAACATGTAAATTGTAAAGCTATCATTAAAAAAATAAATTGATACGACTACGACCTTTTTTCACTCAAGTACTGAAAAAGGAGGCACGTACAACCTTTTCAGTTCACACTACGTTTATGAACGCCACACTCAAAATGAGTAGTGACGGAAGTGTGTCACCTAACAGGATTTATAAGAGTAATAAGCCTTATTTGTGAGCGTAAAGAAGCCAAAGTCACGGTGACCCAGTTACTGTACGATCCTTTAGAAGGTTTTACGATTTATTTTCCTACAACTAACGCTTCAGTATATGTAAAACCGTTCCATATATTTTATAAACCTATTTTATATTTAAATGATTTTACACAGCTTGTAATTTCCGTATTGACATTTAGTTGACAAATAAACAGTAACAGTATGGGATAATGACTTTTTTATTTTACAATGAATAAAGGAAACAAAATTCAAAATTAATTAATTATTATAAAAAGTCCTATAAAGGATATTATTTCTATTAAATATTTTCAATGATTCATTTAAGTTATTCAATTCAATTTAAATTGTTTAATTGCAGTTTACTGTTTACTGTTTTTAAGTCGTTTATTATTTTATATTATTTTTACAAATATTAGTATAGTAACTTACAATCTACAGCATACAAATAACAGTACTTTACCAGGCTATAAGCACCTTTAAAAGTATCTACCCACAGAAAAGATTAAGCACTTTTTACATCTTGTAATAAATATATGAATCAACTCACAAACAATTATTATCTATCATGGAATTAATACTACTAAATCCATTTATTATTGTTTATCATTATTATTATACATTTTTTTTTTTTTTTTTTATATGAAGGTAATTAAATAACATACGAGTCAGAAGTCCGCAAGAAGTGGTCGCACCGGCTCACGCATTAGTCATTACTCCGGCGACAAAGGTGTAAACAACAGTTAGTGATGGGGCAAGCGGTATGCACCGTATCTATCGATATATGATAAATCCTTGGCTCGTGATTTGCGAATATGTGAAACTAGACTATTAGGATGATTTATATTATTTAAGTAAAACTTTTCAGATAATCTGTGTATTAAATCTGTGTAATCTGTGTTTTAAAGTGGGGAAATTTATCGATTGGTGTAATTTAAGTAAGTTGGTGTAAAATGGCGTGTTAAATGAGACCTTAAAAGCTTTGTTCTGTATGACCTGTAACTTAGCATAATTAGTGGCACAAGTGCTATTCCACACTGGACATGCATATGTTATGCAAGGTCTTATTAGAGTAGTGTAAATTCGCAATTTTGTTTCAGCGCTAAGATTTGACCGTCTATTGAAGATAGGGTATATGCTACCCATAGCTTGAGCTCCTTTGGTCTTTAAGCCGTCAATGTGCTTTGTCCAATTTAGTTTGCTATCCATTGTAACACCAAGGTAGCGAACTGACTTACTCCAAGGTATCACATGCCCATCTATGACTAAATTTCTTTTAGGTATCTTTCTTTTTCGTGTGAAGAGTATAGCTTCTGTTTTAGATGCGTTCAATTTTAATTTCCAGCTTGAAAAGTATGTTTTCAGTGACTCAAGGGACATTTGAAGACGACTGATAATTATATCTATATCGTCTGAAGAAGTGTATGATGCTGTATCATCTGCAAAACATGCCAGTTTAGTTTTATTATGAATAGGTACATCGTTTATATATAATATAAACAAGTACGGACCAAGAATTGACCCCTGCGGGACTCCAGCGGGGATCAGATAGTTGTTTGACCTGTCTGAACCTATATATACGGAAAACGTTCGGTCACTCAGATACGATTGAATAAGTTTGATATAGCTAACTGGAATTCCTAGAGAGACCAACTTGTGCAACAGTCCATAATGCCAGACTGTGTCAAAGGCCTTCTCTATGTCTAATAAGAACATCCCAGTAGATTGAAAAAGATTAAGGTTATGTATAACATGTTCGGATACCCTGGCCAACTGATGGACGGTCGAATGAACTGTTCGAAAGCCGAACTGCTCATTTATTAACATATACTGCGAAACCTTTAAAAGTCTTCTATAGATAATTTTTTCAAAAACTTTGCCTAACGTTGGAAGTAGGCTGATTGGCCGATAATTTGTAGGGATTCGGTCATCTTTGCCCGGTTTCTTTAATGCTATTACTTTAGCCTGCTTCCACCTAACAGGGAAGTAGCCAAGAGCAAGGCAGCCATTGAATATTTTAGTCATGTAGACTATAGATTTTCGAGATAAATTTTTTATTAGTATATTGTGTATATTATCGTCACCTGGTGATTTTCTACAATTTAGGGTACAAACCATATTCCATACCTCTCGTGGCCACACTGCACTTATCAATCCTCTAGAGGTGTAATTAGCTAAAGCACTTATGGTTTGCGAAGTAACGTTTTCGTGTGGACTGTCCCAAGTTTGAGTTAGTCTCATGTTGCTTTGAAACGCTTTAGCCAATTCTTCACATTGTTCATGGGTGTTAGTAGTTAGTAACCCATCAAGTTTTCGAAATGCCGGCATATCTTTTGATTTAGGTTTTAAAGAATTGGCGATTTTCCAAATACCTGAGTTAGAGTTGGCAACTTTACCTAATTTATTGTTCCAAATCTGATCCTGGTGTATTATGATGGCATGTTGTATGACTTCATTTAGCCAGTTAATTTCAGTTCGTATTTGGCGTTTATAGACTCTATTAAAGGGATTAGCTTCCTTTCGGCGTAACTTGTTTCGGTATTTGATTAAGTTTTTCACATTGACTGGTAATTTAGACTTTAAGCAATGTTGCTTAACAAGAGGAACGTGATTGATTCTGGCATTGGTTATACTCTGCGACAATAAAGAAACTGATTCATCTATATCATACGTACTAACAAATACTCTAGAAGAGAGAGAAAGCTTTCCGTCTATCTCAGCCCGGTAGCCCTTCCAGTTGGCTTCACTATAGTTAAAGATCCTGTGAACTGGAGCACAGACCGGCGTACCCTCCACAGATGCGTAAAGAGGCAAATGGTTCGATCTAAGTGCGTAAAGTGCCGTAACCTCGCCTAGCCCAGAGACATTTGAACACAAGATTAGGTCTGGATTTGTTGGTTTTTTATGAATATCATAATTGCGTTGTGAAGGTGTTCTAGATGCGTGTATAACATAATCCTGATCAATCATGTGATCAAAAAGGATCTTTCCGCAAGCATTAATGTAGGTACTATACCAATATGTATGGTTAGCGTTAAAATCACCCATGATGATCACATGTTGACCGAGACCAAGTAATATGTTTAAGTCATTTGGTAACAACGGTAGGTTGGGTGATTGATATACAGATATAAGTAAATGTGGTACTTTTGATATATAAATTTGAACACCTATGGCCTCCATATGTTTTGTATGATGTACAGGTACAACAGAATATTTTATGTCATTTCTTATAAGTAATGCAACACCCTGGCCTCGCCCACTTGGATGTTTATCTTGGCGAAGGCAAGTATAACCAACAGCTGTTAAATTTATGTTTGGTGTTAGTCTAGTTTCACATAAAGCGACAATATCTATACAAAGTTCACTTACCATATCCATTAATTCTGGAAGTTTACCCCGAATTCCGTCGGAGTTCCAACTTAACAATTTAAGTTTACCAACATTAGACATACCGACAAAGCTTTGACAATACTAAGAAGACTTTATCTATGATAGAAGTACAACCTACGAATTCATATTTAATTTCTGAAATAACGGCAAGAATTTCAAATATTTCCTTAGTAGCTTGATCGCAAATTGGTTTATCAATCTTTGGCTCTATTTTGCTTTTATTTTCGAGCAGCTCGGTGGTGTTTGACCTAACGAAACATGAAGAGTAAGGTTTGTTATATTTGCTAGAGATGTCGTGAACAGGAACAGGAGCAGGACGCGCAGAATTCAGTTTGGGGAAGTCCTGTTTACTAAATTGGATAGTTTTATGCCAAGGACGATCTCTCTGTTCGTATCTGGAATTTTGCTGAATACGTTTCAGATACGCCAATCGGGCGCTGCATTCGCGGAAGTTCGCAGGATGTTTCTCATTACAGTTGCAACATTCCGCTGGTTCCTTATTGTCTCGTTTTGGGCAATCGGAAGTAGCATGTGGTCTAGTGCATTTCACACACCGAGGAGGTTTGTTGCAGTTCTTTGAAGAATGACCAAAATATTGACAACGGTAACATTGTGTCCCTGCAGAGCGATTTGGCTTGAATCTTTCAATGTTAACGACACAGTTGAAAAGATACTTTATTTTTCGAAATTTGGTGATATCAGCTCCAGCCTTCAGTTGGATCAGGAACGGAGGACATTGTGGGTCACCCTTCTTTGAAGTAAGCTTAGTTACCTTTACATCATCGAAGCCCATCTTTGAGAGCTCTCCTGGAAGAAGATTTTCAACATACGCTGGTAGATGCTTAATCACAACTTTAGGAGATTTCTCATCTTTACGTGTGTACGTAAAGAAAGCTGCATTTTCTTGACGCAATCCATCCTTGGCCTGCTGGTGTGCTTCAATGGTGTAACACGAGACCGCTACTTTGTTTCCAGTCCTATATTGGATGTGGAAGCGACTTGTATATTTCGAAACGAGGTTCTTAATTGTTTCATGGGTCCAATTCTCTTGAATATCTAACACTATGGCTGGTATATGCCCTGATTTTTTAGGGGCAGCTATAGCTTTATGATAGTATTCATTTCCGGGATCAGCCTCTTGATCGACTGGGAGTTCACTAAACTTGTTCTTTGATTGCAAGTTTCGCAAACTATCATATTTTGAAGAATCCTTAGTAGGAACTGTCTTCTTTGATGGCCGCCATACCTCGTTGTCATCCTCTGCAGAACGTTTGGAGGCTAGGCTGCCTACAGAATTGGTCCTAGTCAGGAATCTATCCATCATGACACGACAGTCACTTCAGATACTTCACTTGATGCAAAGTATCGATAACGTGTTGTCCCATCACTATTCTCTAATGACTCAATAAGCAACGCATACAATACAAAGCTTACGCACGCGCGGCTCTGGCGAATAGCGAGCGAATACTGTTTAATTGCAGTAAAATTTATACCGACAACAATATAATTACACGCTTCCTGCACGAGAAATCAGTCACTAGAGATTTATATTTTTTTTACTAAATTCTAAAATATGGGCTACGATGGTTTTGAAGTTTAAAATTAAAAAAAATCGTGTCAATAGCCGTTTACTATTTGAAGCTTACAAGAAGATTTAGATTAAATGTTTTTCAAGCTTTCATGCTGAATGAAGCGAGCTATTGGTATTTAGTATATATTGGGCGAGTAAAAATTTCACCTTCGACGTTTCGAACGTCATTCATTTTGTACACTCTAAACTTGTTAGATTGTTTTGTAAATATTTTATTTATTTTTTATGTATTTTATATATTCGTGTAAAATTAAAATGACAAAGTATTTATAGCATTTAAAATTAGTGTATTTATATCAAGTAATATTTTAACTAACTCACGCTTATACTTTTCGCTTTCACATTTCCTAAAATACTTTTTAAAGTACGTAAATATTGTGACCTTTACCGCCTGCGCATTTCCCTAGTCGGTACAGTTCTTAAGAGAAATCTCTTCGAACAATACCTTCTCTGAAGTAAGTCCTTGTCATAAAGATATAAAATATAAAAGAATGTGAATTTTTAGAAATGTAATATTTTCTGCATCACTATATACTGAGTATTTAATGTGATGATAATTTAAATCGTTATTAATATATCTATAAAATACTATGTTTTACCTACGGCTTCAGTCACGTGATAAGTGGAAATAACTAAGTTATAAATTTTTGACACATTTTAAGTGCAAGAAGTTCTTCTAGCCGTACGTGTAGTGGATTACTTTAAAATATTTAACGTGATTTAATACAATATAATTTTCCTCCTGGACTGTGTCTCAGAGGTCCAAGCCAAGCCCAAGTTCCATCTGATTTGAGTAGGCCAAATATTTTCCATATAAATGAGTTGAAAGTGTGAAATTTAACAGTTAAAGATTTTGAGAACCAAAAAACCAGAGAGATTTTTTCGAATGATAAAATGTGAGTGGAAAAGATAGAAGAGAGTTCTTCCATACTTTTGAGAACTTGTTCTACATGTGCTTCCATTCTTCTTTTATTTACTTAGTGCAGAAAGTATGTGACACAGTTTCTTATAATCAACTTTACACTTAAATATTAATTTTTATAAAAAATATGTATAAACGATAATAGAGAACTAATTAAAATAGGTCTAGTCACTGCTGTGTCTACCCCCAAAAAAAATTATTACAATTTTCGAGTTTTGTTTCAATAATTTTGATACATTTATTAGTATTATTCGATGTATAAATTTCATTAAATTGAATTTCAGACGCAATATTATAAATATTTAACGACTAGCATGCAACTAATTAACCTAGCGACCGCATGTCTTTAGTGGTCGTTTTGTGTCCGTTATGTAATACCTGGATACCACCCAGATATTTAATACTGTGCATTAGGCTTGTGGGAAACATGTATTCAAATATAATGATATTTTTGATATTTTCTAGGCAAAACGAATTTAAAGAAGATACCAGATTCCATTACGAGAACTTATTGTACAACATCTTTTACCTGCATCATCGCTTGCGTGGTCAAATGAAAATAACCAAAGAGTTGTGATATATATTATATTTTTTTGTTTCATCGTATTAAATAGTATCGGTAAAATAATGAATCAAAAGGTAAAGCCTATAAATTCAAAAGGAAAAAAGGGCCAGTAAATGTATTTCCGTTTAGAAAAATAAATGCTTTCATTATTTTGCTTATTGTGCTGTACGTCTACTGGTAGCTGTATTATTTGCTATTGTTTAAAAATATACATTATAAAAGTTTTATTGAAATCCAAGGCATGGATATGGGATATTAAATTATAAGTGAATTTTATGTATAATAATATCCTTGTAGTAATGAAATATTTGAAAACACTAATGTATTGTAAAATGAAATAAAAAAGATCTTTTTTGTATTATTTGTAATTCTTCATAAGATAATAATTTTGAAAACAAAAAAATACGCTTATGGAACTTACGAACATACTTACCTACCATTAGAAAATTGTTCTAAAGATTGTAGAAATAGAAAATATATAGCGAGTAGAATACCGCATTAATTACAACCGAATAACTACATCAACGTTGAATTTTCTTTTAACGAGCTTATTTTATTCTTAACTAGCTTAACGAAGTATTCTTATAAGACTAAGCTAAAATGAAAAGCTCTTTGTGAAAGCGAAAAAAAATGCTAACGCTTTCTAATCAGGCCGTAAGATATTTGGAGCAATACCTTGTCCGTAATTCTGCAAAACGCGTGTGTGTTTGTATGTAAGCTGTATATAATGTCCCCGGAAATACATTCTACGCGGTTTGGAATCCACTTTGCGGTTAGACCCTTATACAACGAAGCTTATGTAAAGTTAATATGAAATGTATAAGAAAATTAAACCTTAATGTACTGTTTTAAAGTATACAATAGCCTAAAGCAACTGATTCGGAGGCAAGAAAAGCATGGCTACGAAACTACGGAATTTTAACTTTCAACATTACAATGCCTCAGAACAATGCATTTACTTCAACCGTTACTTCTTGTCGCAACTGCTGGAATTTTCCGGTATTTTTTAACTCTCATACTTGGAATCGTGTAGGTAGTAATCGGAAACGAGTCCACTAAAAACGAAAAATATTGTATTGATAAATTATTATGTGTTTTCCTTACGTTATCAAAGAATTAAACTTAATAATTAATTTACCGACGATCTCTCAATATTGACGTGGAACCCAAAAAAATGTCAGATACTATTAAATAAAGTAATAAAAAATTTGGTATGTGGATGGGAGAAATGAAAAGCAAAATAATGCCAATAATAATCCAATGATGCCATTACAAGCATTATTAAATCGACAAAGTACGTAAATATGTGACTTTTTCAGAAAGCTACCAGCGATTCGACAAGCAGAATTTCTGAAAATAGCTGGCGAAAACCTAATCAGTTGTTCTTCTTCAATTAAAATTGAACAAAAATTTATGTATCAGGATAAACCTTTTCTTGCCTTAAACACAGTAGAGTCCCAAAACTTAAATCAAGATTTCAATTTCACAAACAATTGATTACATAAAAACAATCAAATAGAGTAGGATTAGGATCGAAAATTCTAGACTGAGATATAATAAAATCTTTTATTCGGCAAGACGAGAATGATGAAGCGTTGCGTTGCGACTGTAAAGCGTTAAAATACAATGACCTTAGAAATGCAAAATGAATGACTTCATCATCATAATCATCACAGCCATGTTTTGCCGCCCGCTGTTGGACATAAGCCTCCCCCAAGGATCTCCATGACGATCGGTCCCGAGGTGAATGACTTACTTTAGGCGTATTCTATCCATCAGCTTTAAAATGGCGTACGTTTAATTAGTATCCATGATTAGTCCTGTTGTCGGTATACATCATGAAGAAGCAGTCCGGGATGGGAGCCGTTACCGTTAACACTACATTGAAAAAAAACAGACTAGGAGCTGAGCCCTGGTGAAACTTTACTGTTATGGTGAAAGTTTCGGTGCAACAGCCACCACCAAAAAAAGGTCATTAAGCATAAGCACACCAAGAGAGCGCAACGATTTCATCATCTCAATCAAAATATTGTCAGGTCCCACCGCTTTCCTGTTCTTCATGCGTTTAAGGCAATTTTGAGTTTCGTCAACGGTTACTGGGGTAAGCGAGGTCAGGAGATAGTAAAATTTTATATCTACGTCACAATGCAATTCTTCGATTTTCTCGTCGTGAATCACTCTATTAAAAATCACGATCGATATACTTATATGTTTCTTGTATGTATATTTTAAAAGGTAAACGTATATGTAATTAACATTTAGTCTGTAAGCAGATTATGTTCTAGCTTTTCTATCATAGCGTTAAAAATACAATATCCACTTCCCACACTTGAAATTTATAAACCAAATCATACCAACACTATTTATTTTTTATTTAAAATAAGGAAATTGAATATTTTTTCTACACTACACCGCGTTCTTCGCATTTTTTATTCTAGTCCTGACAAATGTACTAAATACTAGTATCTTCTATTTCAAACATCGCCAATGTTTAAAATAAAGTATTATACTAAAAAACCGTTACTCATATTACAAAGAAATTAAGTAATTTATTCGACAAAATCTTATATATATAATTTACATTCTCTTGCTAGTAATCGACGTTATTAAAATATTTCTATTTTTTTTCTACGGAAACCTCTTTGAATGGCAGGACGAACTGTTGTTGTACTAACTATATGTTGATTTAGTTCAAAATGTTGTCAAGCTATCCAAATCTATTTATTCTTTAGTAGATACCAGTAATCAAAATAATTTGACTTTCCTGATATTTTTTTTAGAAATCTGTTGCGGTTACGTGATTCGCGAATTAGTAAACAAATTTACGGACAAAAAATTCACTGCGTAGTTTTTTGCTAATATTTCAATAACTAGCTTTACGCTATATAAATCAACCCAATAATACATTTTTAAAATGTTTTATGAATATTGACTTCTCTATGCTTTAATACTACGTTAATTTCATCTATGGTCTGTAGATGTATTTAAGATATATGGACATTAATACAAATAAAAATATCCCGCCAGCGTAATGCAGAAACTTTATTTCAATGCATAACGACATCTGTTGACAGATATTACCTATAAAATATTACTATAAATTTTTAAACACATTATATTGGTTTTCGAAAATGATTTTAAGTTACCTACCAATAGATAGCATTCTAGCAAATACTAAATTACCTTCTAATTGTTAAATGTCACTATAATAGCTTTTACAGCTATGATTTTTTCAAATGATTTGTAACTATTACTGTAGCTAGACTGTAGAAATAATTTTCAATTGCTTTTATGTTTAAATTTAAACAACTTTTGCTATTTGCCACATTACTAAATGAGAATGGAATAAAACTACCTTTACTTGTAAGTAATCAACGTAATTTAACCATCTCTGTTTTTATTTTTCGTTCGCGGGTTTTATTGCATATCAGGATAAAAACAATCCTATATATATATATATATATATATATATATATATATATATATATATATATATATATATATATATATATATATATATATATATATATATATATATATATATATATATATATATATATATATATATATATATATATATATATATATATATATATATATATATATATATATATATATATATATATATATATATATTATATATATATATATAATAGCTGTCTGTAATATATATATATATATAATAGCTGTCTGTCTTTCTGTTCATTTGTCCTCCAATCAGACAAAAACTACTGGACAAATTTTAATGAATTTTTTCACATAAATTTTAGTTTTTATCCCGATATTGCTGCTCCCGGAAAATAAATGAAAAAGTAATAAATTTAAATTATTTAAATTACTGAAGAGAAGTGAGTTAGATTTGGCATGCTAATAGTTCATAGCCTTACACAATATATATATATATATATATATATATATATATATATATATATATATATATATATATATATATATATATATATATATTATTTTTAAGTGATATTAATCTGTCATTTAAGTGATACGCCCACTGTTCTGGACAATGAATAACATTTTTATACAAGAAAATTTCTAAGTTTATATAATTTTCAATTACATAAATATATATTTAAAAATATAATATTTTCCTTTAGCTTGAAAAATTGTACAAAACGTAAAAGAATGTCATACAAAACTTAACCATTATTTGCCAAAGCTTTCATTCGCTATAAAACTCATGGACCATTGATCCCTCGTAACGAGGGCTCACTATAGTGTTAAGTTTCGCTGTCAAGCAACAATAGTGTATCATAACAATATGCCATCTTATCTCAAACACGCTATGGAAACTGGCGACAAACCGTTCCTGTCAACGTGCTATATAATACCCGTGAGCTTTTAATTTTATATGAATTGTTTCACATTTGTCTTTTTATTTGTTTAATTTATTTGTTTTATATCTGTTCTGTAGTTGTATTTAAATGTTTTTAGTACCACGCTTTATTACTAGCGGGCTAGTCAGGGAGAACGGAGTGCTACATACTACTGCCCCATTTGTCCATCAAATTCTTTAGACATGAGCATCAACCCTTTAGGGTTTTTTTGTGTATTTTCCTCTAGTATCATTTACATTCGAATATTTATATACTCTAACTGTTTCACACACAATGCAAAATCCATCAATAATAGCATTGATGATGTATAATAATAACGAGAATACGCTCCAGGACAATAGTCCTGGAGCGTATTATCGTTATTATTCCATATAGTGATACAAATTTACATAAATTAAATATTGTCAAACGACCTATTGAACCTACGCGATAACCCTGGTTCGTGAGACATAATACTTGTAAAATATATTTTGCTTTTAGGACTTAGAGTACATTTCAGAATACAGCATTCAGGCTAACACAGTAAATTTCGAAGTCAGCTAGTAATTGAATATTCACACCTCGTTGGACTTCGCTTGACGTTTTGATCAGCCGTAGAAAAAGTTGATTTTGATCATCTTTCGAAGTTCACTGCAATTACTTACATTGGATTGATCCCGTCACTGCAATTCGCGTCACCGAATATATGGGTCTCATTACTGGTGGTTCATAGAAATTATAGAACGAAAGTATGCCAACACAAGAGTCAAGCATTTAATTTGCGATATAAATATATAAACATCGCAATATTTTGTTTTCATTTACGTATTATTCTACTTATATAAAAATCAAATATCAAATTCATAGTTTGCCTTACCCTCAAATTAAAGACATATCTACGACGTAAATACTAATAAGAACGAATAGAGATCCAAATTGTAACTTTTAACCCAGATTAGTACCAAGAATTAGAAATCATTACCTATCTAGTGATAGTCATAGCCCGACATATTTATTTTTTACCTTCACGCTGCCCGGACATAGCCGGGGTAGGCAGAAGGAACCTTAGGCTGAAGTAATCTGGCATTAAAATACTCTGTTCCCTACTCTCCACCTTTCGAGGTATTGCGTGTTGAATGGCAGAATTCAACGCTGCTTTCTCAAGCTTGCCTTGTTGCCAGAGCGAGGAAATGAAAATAACTCATTCTCTCCGATTGGAAATTGAACCCACAAACCGTCGTGTTTTTAGACAGATGCTGTTCCTATGCGGTCTGCAACTACGTATACTCGTAAGTAACTTATTTAAAACTAATGTTATGTAAACATCTTGCAATACTAAATGTTGAGAGATAGTAATGAAAATATAATGCACGGTATTAAATAATTCAGGCCTGATATACTGAATAAAATAATAGTAGATCATCTTATTATCCATAATTTTTTTACGAAGAATTGGCTCACTTTTTTGTTAGGCTTAAAAATAGTTTTTATAATAGTTCTTCTTAAGATGTTGCGGATCCTTTCTGTAGTCTGTAACTCCCTTTACATATGGTAGAGGAGCTGGTTGTCTCTCTACTGTGGGTGGCTTGTTGGTCTTCTTACAATTCTTGAGACCAGTTAAATGTAAAATTCCTCTGCAGTGTGCAGGTGTATACAAACTTGATTGTGACTGTTGCTTATCTTACATTGGTCAAACACAGAGAACTATCAGTGCTAGAGTGAAGCAACACATCTCAGGTGTCAAGAATGGGCGTGTAATGAAGTCTGTGGTGTGTGAGCACTTAATGAACAAATCCAACCGTTACATTAGGTTTGAAAAACGTCATATACTCGCTAGGGAACAGATATTTACCCAGAATGATCCACGAGGCTATTGAAATATAAAAATATCCCAATTTCATCAGAGAAGACGGTTGGAAGCTTTCTACTACCTGGGACCTGCTTATAAAGATTTTAAAGTCCTAAACCCACCACACCAGAGGCCAGGATACAGTTAGTTCATTCTGCAGGAATCCAGGGCAGTACGCGAGGTAACTCAGAAACCGTTGGCGGTAGTTTAATATAATAATTATATCAACTGACAGACGAATGCCACCTCAGTCTACTCATGACCACGGACTACTGCAAAGAGTTCGAAACGTCGGGTTTCCAAAATAATGTCCATACGCGAATAGTCGGCAATCTGTTATATCATCAGTTAAACTGTTTATATATTTCAAATATTAAATATGTCAATATCGCGAAAACCAAACATCTTATTATCCTACTTTTGGTTTTATGAAATATCTTAATTCAAACCTAAAAATATAAATATTTATATTTCGAATTTTTTCATCAGGTTAGGAATATACTGAAATATAAAATAACATAAATAACTTATATTTAGAGCATCGTCTAAAACTCTCCAAATAATACAAAAATATTTCGTAAAATTCTTATAAAATCTATAAACAATATATGTAGTAACTTACGTGTTATTGGCGGAGGAAAGCCTCCTGTGCAGGCTGCGCAGCGACATGGCGTACCCCTAGCAGGGCGGGCTGCCACTGCCCTTGCCGCGCGGCCGGCGCAGCGCTCGCGCGCCGAAGAATGCGCCCTCCTCGTTGCACGACTGCGAGCGCTGCGACGCCAGCATGCCGGCCGCGCGGCCTAGCGCGTGCAAAGGCCGCACGCGCGCGCGCCTACCCCACCCGCACCCGGCCACCACCTCAATCTTGCCGACCGGGCACAGTTTAACGACTTCTGGCCAAATGCACACTAAATGTAGCTAAACAGTCCGCTTCATCAATGTCACACACAGTCTCACACGCATTCAGTACTAAACTAACGCACGCTTGGCACTTGATTTGTTATTCTACTTATGCTAACATTACTTTATTGAAGGCGCTTTGTCTGTTGCTCGGTTAATTTTGTAAAAAAATGATTTCGCTCCCTCAGGCAGCAGTCGGATCTGAAACAAATATTTAGTTGAGAAAACATTCAAGCACACATTTGTATGTTTAATTTAAAAAGACCAATTCTTGCGTCTTGTGAAAAGTTCTATCTAATTCATATATTTCAGTAGTCAAATTTCACACCGTCGTAATTATTCACCCTATAGTCATATTTGAATACTTAATTGAGTTTTAAAGTGATTTTCCTTTGCATGTAAGTAACGTTTTATGGTAAGATAATTTAAAAGGAAAAGGCCTACCTAATAAATCCTTATATTTCATCCGTATATTTCATCATTATACAAACCTGGATGGAATAACAGTTGACGTTTCTAAGTAAAAAAGGTCAAGTCTAAAAATGAAATGGGAAATTACGGGATTCTTTTCGTCTTTTACGGAGTAATATGACAAAATAAATACAGTAACTAGATTCTTGTGCCTTTAATTTCTTCCATTAGTAAAGTACACAGCTGTATTAAACGTTTCATAAATGTTTATTTTCTTACAAACTTACTTACTATATTTAAAGAAAGCCAATATAAGCTCTATTTGTAAATATTCTTTTGTATTGAGAAAAACGCTTGAGGCGGTATTTAAACATATATTCAGCAAATTTTGTATGCATTTACCTACAGCTTTGTACTATGCCATTGACGCGATCATACAATATGTACGAGTATGTTATACAATAATACATACAAAAGTATTAGAAATGTGCAAAAAACTAAATAAACAACAAATATTACTGCAATAACATTGTATGGGATTACTTTTAATGACCCGAGTAACTATTTAATGCCAAATAAAATAAATCGTCACAGATGCCAATAAAGTACTTAATAAGCAATGGAGCGCACTTACGGTATGTATTTCCAATTTTGCTACTCGGCTCGTTTATTATTCAAACAAGTTGCCAATTAAAGCTAAGACTTTCTTGGTTCTTTGAATAAATTTCTTAAATAGGTTCATAACTTAATTTCGCCAATGTTTTGAAATCTTTATAAAAGAATCTTATAAAATAAGTGTCACGGGCAGCTTGACGATTAAGCTCGCTAAATTTTTTAATTAAAAGTTCATCTGTTTTCTTAACTTCATTTTAATCTTTCTGTAATCATATTGAGTATAAACATGAATTTCGGTAATTTATTGTGTGAAAGTTTGGATAGGTGGAAATTTAAGGTTTTGCGAATTAATCGTTCTTTGCTATCGTACACGCCGTAACATAACAAGAGAGAAGAAGAAGAAACCACCGACTTTTCAATACAGGCAATAAAATTAAATAAAACAATTAACATCAGATAAAATTCCTTAAGTTTCTTGTACCCTTAACTATCTGGTGCAACTATACTCCATATATAGGAACAAGTCGGAACCTATATATTATAACATATCAAATAATCTCATTCAACTAATTTAATGCGGAAAGCGGGGAACGGAGTGTCTTAACACTAGACTAACTATCTTTAGCCTTTGCAGAGAGACCTGGTGAGCAAGTTAAGTAAATATTCATTCCATAACCAAAGTTTCTGTTATATTTTTTCAAATGCATAGTGCCTATAGCAGAAAATGTTTCTACAACTGTAGGGCAACGCGAAATGAAAAGTTTTATGTTGGAAAATATTAAAACAGTTTCCTCGTACTATTGTATCCAATTTTATGGAAACTCAGGAAAATCAACTTTGGCTTATGAATTGTGAGCGTGTGCGTGAACAAAAACACAACATGATGATACCTATCATACATAGAAGCAAATATCAGTTGTTATACTGAATGTTTATAAATAGCCATTTATATATACATATATACATAAAAGAGTGAATGTGCATGTTGTATGTTGTATTATTGACATAATGTAGAAAATCTTTTACAATTTTATTTTTGCGAACAAGTTAAATAAAATTTCATGAATTTAAAAAAGAACTTAAATATTAACAAAAACAAATGCAATTTAATTAATCAAGTCCAATGGATATCCAAAATTTTCAAGCTAGTTGAACAGTGCAATTTTCCAATTTTCCATTGAAGGTTGCAATTTTCGAGACAAAAAAGATATACAGTGTTATTATTCATTTTATACGTTAAGTTCATTTTAAATGAATAATATCACTTGGCTCGCGTAAAGCGACCGACATGCAAGTGTGCTAGCCTACTTTGTAATGCTTGAACCAATCCTAATATCGTACATATCGCATAAGCGAGAGAAAGCTTACCGACAAAAACACAATTTAAGCAGAACATCCTCCACGGTAAGCCGTGATACGTATTAGTTTTTGATTATTATTATGTTTTATTTATGTTTAATTATTAATACTTGCTTGTGCTTAACATATCGTTAAGTAATTCAATTTTATTTAATAAAATATAATTGATATTTCATTATATATATATATATATATATATATATATATATATATATATATATATATATATATATATATATATATATATATATATATATATATATATATATACGAAAGAAAGCTTACCGACAAAAACACAATTTAAGCAGAACATCCTCCACGGTAAGCCGTGATACGTATTAGTTTTTGATTATTATTATGTTTTATTTATGTTTAATTATTAATACTTGCTTGTGCTTAACATATCGTTAAGTAATTCAATTTTTATTTAATAAATATAATTGATATTTCATTATATATATATATATATATATATATATATATATATATATATATATATATATATATATATATATATATATATATATATATATAATGAAATATCAATTATATTTTATTAAATAAATATTGAATTACTTAACGATATGTTAAGCACAAGCAAGTATTAATAATTAAACATAAATAAAACATAATAATAATCAAAAACTAATACGTATCACGGCTTACCGTGGAGGATGTTCTGCTTAAATTGTGTTTTTGTCGGTAAGCTTTCTCTCGCTTATGCGATATGTACGATATTAGGATTGGTTCAAGCATTACAAAGTAGGCTAGCACACTTGCATGTCGATCGCTTTACGCGAGCCAAGTGATATTATTCATTTAAAATGAACTTAACGTATAAAATGAATAATGACACTGTATATCTTTTTTGTCTCGAAAATTGCAAGCTTCAATGGAAAATCGGAAAATTGCACTGTTCAACCAGCTTGAAAATTTTGGATATCCATTGGACTTGATTAATTAAATTGCATTTGTTTTTGTTAATATTTAAGTTCTTTTTTAAATTCATGAAATTTTTATTTAACTTGTTCGCAAAAATAAAATTGTAAAAGATTTTCTACATTATGTCAATAATACAACATACAACATGCACATTCACTCTTTTATGTATATATGTATATATAAATGGCTATTTATAAACATTCAGTATAACAACTGATATTTGCTTCTATGTATGATAGGTATCATCATGTTGTGTTTTTGTTCACGCACACGCTCACAATTCATAAGCCAAAGTTGATTTTCCTGAGTTTCCATAAAATTGGATACAATAGTACGAGGAAACTGTTTTAATATTTTCCAACATAAAACTTTTCATTTCGCGTTGCCCTACAGTTGTAGAAACATTTTCTGCTATAGGCACTATGCATTTGAAAAAATATAAGAGAAACGTTGGTTATGGAATGAATATTTACTTAACTTGCTCACCAGGTCTCTCTGCAAAGGCTAAAGATAGTTAGTCTAGTGTTAAGACACTCCGTTCCCCGCTTTCCGCATTAAATTAGTTGAATGAGATTATTTGATATGTTATAATATATAGGTTCCTACTTGTTCCTATATATGGAGTATAGCTGCACCAGATAGTTAAGGGTACAAGAAACTTAAGGAATTTTATCTGATGTTAATTGTTTATTTAATTTTATTGCCTGTATTGAAAAGTCGGTGGGTTCTTCTTCTTCTCTCTTGTTATGTTACGGCGTGTACGATAGCAAAGAACGATTAATTCGCAAAACCTTAAATTTCCACCTATCCAAACTTTCACACAATAAATTACCGAAATTAATATCGTACATATCGCATAAGCGAAAGAAAGCTTACCGACAAAAACACAATTTAAGCAGAACATCCTCCACGGTAAGCCGTGATACGTATTAGTTTTTGATTATTATTATGTTTTATTTATGTTTAATTATTAATACTTGCTTGTGCTTAACATATCGTTAAGTAATTCAATTTTTATTTAATAAAATATAATTGATATTTCATTATATATATATATATATATATATATATATATATATATATATATATATATATATATATATATATATATATATATATATATATATATTTATTATATTATTATATAACCGCATTGTACTAAAATATATAGTGAACCAAGAGGCAAACTTTCGTTGCGTGGTTTAAAACCACGTGGTGGTAATCAAAAAGATATACATATTGTGAATTATCATTTTTTTTATTCATATATTTTTTGCGAATTCCAGTGTCCACTGTATAAACTACCTTTTGAACTACCAGTTACCGTTATAACTGTAAGTCCCAGCTGAATTGTTACGAAACTCAGTTATCTGTATGTTCTTAGAGGTCGCTTGAGTAAGTCTATTCTGTTAAAGGCTTATTGATCCCGAGGGTACTACTGGACGATCTATCGTATAGAATCGTTTACTATTGTTAGATTTGAAACTAGCTTCCCGTTGTAGTTTCACTCAGGCCATACAGCATTGCAACCCTGTCCTATCTACTATAGGCATCGTGAATATAAGAAATTAGCCCTGTTGTACCACGGTTCCGAGAGTGTTACCGCGTTCCGTTTTAACTTCTAATTACCACAATTGAAAATTCAAATTTTAATAAATTAACGCTCCTTTATACATAAATAATTATTTAAGGATTATTATTGCTGGCGAAACCCAATACCTCATTGTGTCTAACCTTTTTCTTATACTCGAGTTTTGTTCGAACTTGTTACCAGCGCTCTAAATCAACTTATCAGTCGTAGATTGGTATTTTTATTACTTATCTTTTTATTAGTAATAAATATTACTAATATACGCAATTCGGATTTGTTCGTCGGAACCCTAAATGTCCTATTAAAAATTCCTTGTAAATTGACTTTGCATCTCAAAGATCGCTTGAGTGAACCCTTCCAATTATACATCGTATCTAAAGTAAACCGATTATATTTACTGCTTTTGTATAAATTAACATTTCTTTTTAGAGAGATATTAGAATGGTGTATTTTCCTCAATTTGTTTTATACATTCTGCAGAAATCACTATTTAAGTTATGATTTTTCCAATTAGAATATTTGATAAAATATTTTTTATTTATATATTTACAGGCAGTCGTGACGCAGCAATGCACCGTGTCTAACTGTTTACAAACATGTCCTCGGTTCGATTTTCACTAGGGGTAATTATTTTTACTTCTTCGCTCTGGTAACAAAACAAAGCGCAGCGTTGAATTTCGCCGCTCATCATGCAATATCCCGATAAAATAAAGAGAACGCTGTATATATATATATATATATATATATATATATATATATATATATATATATATATATATATATATATATATATATATATATATATATATATATATATATACTTTGATCTTATAATTAACTTATAGACGTCACACAGACTTGTCCACGTTACACGCCACTGCGTGTTAAAAAGTACTTTTTACAGTAGCGTTTTTAATGAAAACCAAAATTTATCTTATATTGTTAACATTTAATAGCTTCGTACACAAATTAAACAATATTATTGAAGTGGTTAATTATCTTGTCAGTCGTTAACGAAACCAGTGTCGGCTTACTGAAATTGAATCCAAAAATATTTTGCTATAAGCACAACTTTTATTTAATTTTATTTAATTATATTTTTGAAGTCATCGAATATTTATAGCACATCTCGTATTCAACTTAAATTCCGAGGGAAGTTTACTTATTTGAAATAATAGAGGCTGCAAAGCAAATGTGATAAATTTTAACTGCTAAGCTATAACTGTGACTTTGTTAGTAAAAATTAACTTAACTGACTGAAAAATGTACAAATATAGAAAAATGCAGTGCACTATTAAAAAAAATTATTTACTTATGACCTGATCAAATATGATAATTGTACAAAATATATTTAGCTCGATGTGAAATGGCCTTGTGAATACTGAAATATATTAAATCGATTTTTATTTCGATAAATATAATATTACCCTGTATATATATGCATTATGAAGAGAATGAAAGTAGGGTATATATATATATATATATATATATATATATATATATATATATATATATATATATATATATATATATATAATATATATATATATATATATATATACCCTATATATATATATATAATGAATGAGTATTAAAATTTAGCACAGCAACTTAAAAGAAAATAATAAACTTGAAACACATTTCTAAAGGAGTCTAGTGAGGTTACGCCTCCTTACACAGCTAAGACGTTTTCGATTTCATCGATGCTCTGAATGAAATCGTTATCGATAACTGCTATCCTTTGTTAGTTCGCATTGCTATTGCACTCGAAGAAATTGCTTTACATTCTGTTTGTACATGGCTTAAAAGCTTCTTTAGTATATACCCACATAGCGATATGTACAGATAAATAAATGAGAGCACATTTAACGCTCTGGATAGAGAAAATATATTTCTTAATATTTTTAGTAGCTAAAAATATATAAATGTACATTTATTAAAGGAAAAAGATACGTAGAAGGAACCAGAATTCAATTCAATTCAATTCTGGAATTACTTATTTATATTAAGTGCCACTGCCGTTTAGGTCTTGATCAGCATAATATGAGTATGGACGAAGAAGACTGTAAAAAAGGTAAACGTTGCCAAAATCTCTTCATAGGCTCAACATAGTCATTAAATGATGGAATATTTTTACTAATTAAAAAATACTACAGTTAAAAATACTTTTCATAGATTATTAATTTTTAATTACTGCCTAACTCATTATCGTTATAAGAATAGGACTCACAACGAAATACTAAGTCATTATTAGAAAATTCACCACGACATGTTTACATTATAGAGGAGCATTTAGACCATTTTTACCGCAAATATATAAAACAATGTTTTCACAGTGTAATGAAGCGTGAAATGTAACATTTCCCGTTACAATAACAAGCTTGACCGTTAAACGGCCACGCGAAAAGCAATCACGAATACTACCATCCTAAAAAATAATTGGAATATGACATGATAGATAATTTGTTATTTCAAATAAAAATTATAAAAGTATATAAGTGTATTTATAAAAATAAAAGTTATCAAATAAGAGCTGAAAAAGTTATTGCTATATATGGTTAATCTCCATTCCTTTAATGTATTAAATAAAATTCATTAAATTTATTTAATTTAAGCCATCACAGTTCGATTCGGACTCGATTATAAATGACTAAATTATTATTAGTTCTTTGTCCTGATAAAACAAATTGCGGAAGGGAGTTTCGCTTCTCTACATACAGACAGATTTACTTCAGAATATTCTGGGATGTATGTTTAAATTAATTTCATTCATTAATTCAGAATTTTATTCATTTAATTTACCGAAATCACTAAAGTCTAAAACGGTAAATTCGAACACAGCACGCGCACGCCTACCGCATTTAAAGATGACGATACTGATAATACAATACTGACATCATACCAACCGAAGCAAATTTCGGATCAATGCACTTTTAAGTCACAATGCCCCCGTGATATTTGTATACAAAAATAAACAAGAAATACAAGTGTATGTTTACCTCCCATATGAATGACTTCATTGGTATCTCAAGCCTTCATACAAAATTAAACATGCAAGATTGATTCATTCAATTCAAGTATCAAGTAGTGCTTGTAAGCTATATAAATGTTGGATACAAAATATATAATATATATTTTTTTTCTATTTTATTTTTTTCTAGTACCTTCTGAATATTTTTTTCTTTTAATTATGAAACAGGCAACAGCATTTCACAATTACTATCTTCTATATTATAAGATGGATTCTACTTTACTTGCTACTATTTTAATAACCTACCTTCTGAGGTACAGTATCATTTCATCCAGAATTTGATTTTTATTTTCAATATTTTATACTTCCTACGTTTGAAAACTGACGACTGATATAAGCTCATTTAAAATTATAACAAATATCTGTGAATAAAAATAAAGATTAGAATGGGGTTTTAGTTTTATACTAAAAAACTAGAACCCCATTTTCAGGATTGTAATGGAATCTATTGATGCAATTTACCTAACCAAATATGCTTAACACTTAATTAATTAATAGATAGATATTTAACAGTTATTAAGAAATCATTGTCAAATATCTATCTACTAATCTCAATGGACCGGCATTATTATTCAGATTTATATGATAAAAATATTATACATTTTCAACTTTACGGTGACTACTTCACGGATACGGATACTTTACGGATATATTCCTCATATAGTAAGTAGTATAGGCATAGGGACTTGCGTGATAAAATGGTATCGACTATGTATTTATATTGGAAGTCTTGTTTGAAGCAGGGTAGTCAGATAGAAACTAGTGCCAAGACACTTCGTTCTATAATGCAAGTTAAATGAAAGGACCTAACGCCGTTATTTACTTGGCCAGGACTGAAAAATAAAAATAAAACATCACCCTGAGAGAAGATCGAACCAACAACCATAGCGTGTGCATCTATCCCATATACTTGGCTACCAAAACACTTAACCAACTTAAAAAATGCGTGCATAAGAAACAAATACATAATATATTATTTAGCAAACATATAATTGCGCCAAAATGCCATACTATCAATTTGTATTATCTCTTTGTTTATTTCAGTATGCGCGTAGGTGTATACTTTTCCAGCCATAACGCACGAATGATCATTAGAGTGAGTTGGTGTTTACTTGTCTGTTTTATTTAACTCATATACCAACGAGTTCTTGGTAAACATTTCAATGCTTTTAATGTATTGTAAATCTATAATAACATTACCACGTGCGTATTCTATAATATATTTTAGATTTTTATAGACACAAAATGCTTAGAAATAATTTAGAACGTCAAATGTATTTAATTTGAATGTATTAAGTTGTCTAGAGATGGAAATGTTAATAACGGTAATTTGAAGTTAGGTAATCTCTTGATAAATTTGCTGTTCGAATTAAACATTTGACATAGCTTAAAAGATTCTTGGATCTAAATTCTCATAAGTAACAATAAAAAAAAACTCACATGCCTTCAAACCTCCTCTTAAACTTATAAACTTATAAACAAAACGTTTAACCCCAAAAACAACAGCGTCTATGATGAATACTATAATTTCCTCAGCATAGCATCGTGATAGGATCTGCTGTTAATCCAAATGTCTATATTTATAAACGGATTAGGCTGAGTATCAGTTATGCGATTTACGGAAATTTGCCGCGAGCGAGATCCGATTTTAATTAATGGGTTATTTGCTAGTATATACTCCTTGCGTAACGTGATATAGCTTGGCCTAACGAAGTTATAAAATATTTTTATTTTATTATTATTGATTTTTTTATCGACTTATATTATTTACGTAGCTTGGCTTACTCCTATACTATTTATAAGTGAGCCAGTTGGAATAAATTGGCTAATATCAACATCAATAGAGAATTCGTGAAGGAAATTGTAGATTATAAACTGTATTAAAATATAAAAGAAAACTTTTTTATTTAAAGGCCGCCGGAGCTTGTAAAGGCCGCCCTAGGTAGGTTACTGCCGAATGTCGGAGGGCCGGACTCTTTATGCAGACAGCTTTATATTGAGATCTATGGCGATGTACGGTGCACTAGTGTGGGTGGATTCTCTCACCGCTCGTAATAGAACCCAACTGCATAAAGCGCAGCGGGTTATAGCAGTGAGAGTCATCCGTGGATACCGTACCGTATCATGGACGACGGCTACTCTCTTGGCGGGTGATCCACCTTGGGAGTTGCAGGCGGAAGTGCTTGCTAGAGTGCATGCATTCCGGGCAAGCGGGCGGTCCCGAGGCGAACGACCATCGAGGGATGACGAAGCTCTAATCCTGCGATGGAGGGAGGACCTAGAGTCCCCAGCAGGCAGGCCTAGTAACGGTAGAGGCGGTCCGACCACACCTAAAACGCTGGGTAAGGAGAAAGTTCGGTGTCCTGACGTTCAGGATGGTGCAGGTACTGACGGGGCATGGTTGCCTCGGCAAATACCTGCATCAGATTGCACGTCGGGAGCCGTCGCCGGTGTGTCATGAGTGCAACGCGCCAGTTGACTTGGCACAACACACTTTGGCCGAATGCCCCGCATGGGCCCCACAACGCTGGGCTTTGATGACTGTAGTGGGTGGTGACCTCTTTCTTTCCAATGTGGTAGGGGCCATGCTGGATTGTGAGAAAAGCTGGTCTGTGATGGTCTCCTTCTGCGAATCTGTTGTCGCGGGCACGTGAGCCCAGTGCAAATGTAGACCCTCTCCGCCGCCGGAGGTCAAGGAGATGGAGAAGGCACTTTCAAGAAGTCCAACTCCCCCTACCCTAGAGTGGATACTACGGGATTCTTGTAATCCTCCTCTTCCAAGTCGTGGAGGCTCCAGATACCCTTGGAACCTCAGAGAACCGTAAAGACGATGGTGGCTCGTAGCAGGCGGGCCTGTCACCGAGGCGTCGCAGTAGAATGCTCAACAGATCCTACGGCGTCTCACAGAGGTGAAGAGGTGAAAACTTTTTTATTTAAATTTTTTCAAATTAGAGACAAAGCTTCTACAAAATTGTTATGACCTTTCAAAATAAAATAACAGTTAGGTTCAGATTAAGTTGTCTTCACCAAAATTGTAATATATTTTATGTTATTAAACATTTTCGTATGTCATTTTCAATAACTTTAAATTTGAATGAAGATATTAATGGAATTAAATAAATATAAGATGAGAAACATAATGTAAAAAGTTTCTTACCTACTCTGGATATTGTCAAAAATCTATAAGAGGCCACTTATCAGAGCTTGCTCTCAGTACAGGCACTTGACACAATCAACAGAGAAATAATATATTTGAAGATTTTAACAAATTATCCTGCGATACGCCTTTGAACAGAAGTATCATAACAAGACCTTACGTAGGCATATGAGATATAGCTTAGGAACCGTTATGATTACCGACCTTTACGATCGTCAATCTTCTACGTGACATTTTGGAGGGTGCTTCCCTAGACCCAGTTCATTTTAGACTTAATACGCCGTCACGATCAAGAAACCTGATGGGGAATTTTGTGAAAACTATTTTATAATATCATTAATAGATAATTATAATATGTTATACTAGTTAATTATAATCTTTGTTAAATTATTTAATGAAAATTTCGTAAATTAAGATATAAAATATAGCGTGTATATATATATACGATAATATAGAATAAATAAATAGCTCTTTTATATAACTTGAGCGGTAAATCAAACTTATTGTACCAACAATGAGTCTAACTACAGACGATATCAACTATTATGCCTGGGGCGCTAGTATTCTGAGAGCAATTAAACGAAGACAACGAGGGTGGCACAGTTGAAATAAATCTTGAATATAAGAAAAAAATTCTAGGAAAAATAAGAAACAAAAAAAAGTGAAATATTATAAAAACCTATCTAGTAAACTTAAACAACAAGTAAGATTATTAATTATGCACTAATAAATGTATTTATAATAAGAAAAAAGAAAAAAAATAATATAAAATAATAACAACAAAATGATTATAACTTCATTAGTATGAAACTATGTCGCGGTTATTGGTTACCTTTTAGACAGTTTCAATTCTATACAGTTTATAACCTTTATAAAAAAATAGAAATAATCAGTTTTAAAGAAAATAAAGCAATTATGAAGCCCAGCTACTCAAAGGTAAGAAAAAGAGGTAGCTTCTCTCTGGCTACCCCGAAATAATCAAATCAAACTTTAATTTCAATATTCTAATAATAAAAATTACAGCCAAACAATTAAAATAAATGCATAAATTTAAAATAGTTAATGTAAATATTTAACAATCTTGTTAAAATACGGCAATCTTATTACACAAGAATAAAATTAAAATTATTTATTCTCTGTGGAAATTATGACGTCGCAGGTAATATTCAACGAGATTCGTTAAGGGATATGCGTGGCCTTTGTGTCAAAAGGTTGTAAATGAAAATCTACGAACCCACTAGTCGTTATATTCATAAAAAATATTTATTGGTTTTATCTATTATATTTTATTGTTTTACTTTAACGCTAATCCCGCATAAAGCGGGGTTGACAAAGATAACCTAGTATTAAGATACACCGTTCTCCGGTTTTCGCCGGGGTTGGAACACAACGCCTCAATTTTTGTTGCCAGGACAAGGATATGAAAATACACCATTCCCCTGAGTCGAGATCGAACCCGTAACCATCCCGTTTACATTCAAACGCTGTCCCAAGTCTATAGTCCTAGGATTAATTGTCCTTAAGAATTAAGAATTTAAATTTCCTTGAATTTTTTTTTACAATGCGGTTATTATAGTAACATAACAATTATTTGAACTAGTGACTAGTTTAGTTTTTGGCGATATTACTATAGATCAATATATTTCTTAAATTTGTAAAAGTAAATTAAGCGCCAAACATTAAAAGTAAGTGAGTCACCATTACGCTAATGATAACAATGTAACGCTTGCAATCAATATAAACAATACTACACTAGGAGCACTTGTATTCGGAGAGTAATTAAATGGAGTGAACGCGGCTACTGAATCGCTTGAGATATTAAATGTACATTTTATGTATCCATTGCAACATTTGTTTGTAACATAGATTTATATATTTTACTTAAATTTGTATAGAAAATATTACATTTAAAAATATATTTAAAGTGAATGTTTTGTAACTAAAAGACAGCTATAGAACATTACTCACAAATTTATTTATTTAACTGAGTAATATTTTGCTTTTCTTGATTAATTAGATATATTAGTAATCAAGGCTATCGTGGCGCAGTCGAACGGCGTTTGACTATAATACGTTTACTTTTTCTCTACATAGTTCCACATAACTGAAAAACAAAATGAGATCTCACTAAGATCTGTCTATTATTTTCTTCAACATTTTCCTTAGGTAAGGTTAGGCTCTATAAAATATACAAGATACAGAATTAGTATTTTTAATTTATATGTTTAATAATTCTCATAGCTTAATGAAAAGAAAAATAAGAATAACTACGTTCACTCGTAATAGGCTGAAAGTGTTGCTCACTTTTGTAGTGGAGCTCACTTTTATTTTATATATAAAGTGTTTATATTAATTGTGCATAGAGCACAACATGAAAATAAATTTAAAAAATCAAAACAACATATTATCGCGCAATTCACATATATAGAACATAAATTAAGAAAATATGATTATAGAAACTCTGAAATAATGTTGTATCTGGCAAGATTTTGTTCTGCGACACCCTCTTAATTACCTGTGAAGGTAAATTAAATAATTAAGACACCTGTGACCTTTTAATTAATTAATCAAGAAATGGATGGAATGGAATAACGTATCTAGTAGTGGTAATATTATATAATATACAATATACACGTTCACGTGATATTTATATTTCTCTCAGTCAATGTCTTACAATTAATTAATTAAAACACAAGCCGAGTAATAAAGATACTCTTAAACAAGAGAGTGAAAATGTTATATCTTAATTTATAAACAAGTCAACAATTTGATTGCATACAAAACTGAACACGAAAATAGTGAAGCTTGATTACTAAGAACAACACACTTTAAACTTCCCACAAACCAACAACTAAGCTACATGAAAAGAGAAAAGTGTAAATGAAGTACAAGATCTCTTACATCCAACACAAAGAGCCGTCGAGTATTTTCAAGTCCGTTGCAAGGACTCGTTTTAAAGAAACTCCATAGGTCGACTAACAGCAATCCTACGAGGACGCCATTAATCTCGCAAGATTAGACCGCACTGGAGATACGCTGATGGCCGTTTAATGACAGCCTTCTGGAATCGACCCTTCAACACTGTATGAATTTAATTGCGCGATAAAATTTGATTGTAGGATTTAATGCTCAGCGGTACCGTAAAGTGTAATTGATGCCATTCCAATAGCGCCCCAATCGTACCTGACGAATGTAGAGACTTATACAGCATCTATCATTTCAATATTCTAATAATATGATTTGATATTTGTTTATCAAGCATATGCCGTATAGTAAAATATTTGATTCAAAGCATGTAGACGCTGAATGAAACATTGAAAATTGTTGTAGATTAAGCTTTACATTAATATTGAACGCATTTTCTAAGAGAATTGTATTAGAATTCTTTTCTTCGCTCCCTTTGTATCATCTCAAAGAAAAATGAGCTGGATATAATTAATAAAAATAAAAATCCCTCGCTGAATCACCATTATGTGAAGAGATGGTAGAAAGGGACGCACTCTAAAAATGCCAATAACTCGACAACATCACGTTCTTGGTAACGAGCGGAGAGCCCCCGGCAAATTGACTGGGTAGTGTGTGACACGAAATTACCGCACTGGATGTGTCAAACAATGATTTATGATGTGACAACAAAGAGAGTGACTTCATCGAGTATTACTATTATATACGGTATTAGGTCTTAAAGTATCTAGAACTTATATAATTAGATTAAGAATTGTAATTTTTACATGGGTATAGGTGACAGTGATAAATGATTGTTTACATGATATAAAGGCTCTCTATCTATTTATATTAGAAGTCAATTGACTAGGTAATATTCATAGATTATTTCAGCTTTATGCTGAATCCCGCTTATAGAACTTAGTGCCAATGTAATTGAGCACACTATCATATCAGAGCGGAAAAAAGAAAATAATTTATTTCGCCAAGGGGGTATCGAACCCACGACCGCGTCGCGTGAGTTGGTATTATCAAATGCTATTCCAAACAAAATAATCAATTTAATGATACAGTATATTTTATTTAAACTTACTATAAGTATTAAACATTATTAGTACAATTACAATAGAAAGAAAAAGTACTTACAAGTCAGGTTTAAAAATATGAGACAATAAATATTATAATTTCCAAGACAAAGTCTAAAAAAAAATATGACACTTGTGGTTAACGTTTTACATTCGAACTTTATAAGACATAAAATACAAGCATAGTTAACATATATGTTAAGGCCGTAAGTGGGAAAATCAATCCTTGTCAGAAGCCTTCCGCGGACTGCTACTAAGTGGCTTAATTCCTTCAAGTTTCTTGCCTTTTTTGAAAGTTCTAACTAATCGAGTTAGGATTATTCACTTTATTGATTCACTTATTTACAATACTTTATATACAGTTTTAACCAGTTAAAAATTTTATAATTGTATCTTTTAGTAAATTACAATAAGAAATAATTATTAAAAAATAATATTATTATAGTAATATCAAATATTAATAGAATTTTATATTTTGATGTAATATGAGAATTATTCGGTACATTTTGAAAATATTTAAAAACATGAATGTCAGTCATGATTTTTAATAAATACAATTAAAAATAACTAGTTTTGTACCTAAATATAGATTCTCGTTGCTTTAGGAATTTAATAATACTTGAAAATTACTAGGCCATTCACGAAAGAGCAAGCCTGTGAAGCTTTCAGAATTCAGCTGTACAAAACCGTCTCTAACAAAAAGTTACTTTATAAATATCTTAAAATATTTTACATAAAATTTCACGAGACGTTCTAAATCTAATAAGTATCATAACATTTTACAACTGTTATTTTTTTCTCATGTATAATTTAAATAATGCCATAATAGATATATTTTGTGTAATAATTTCGCAATGTTATTATTTGTTATGTGATGGCTGTATCGCTATGCTACCGTGAGATACCTGCCCCGTCTGAGTAAATTAATTGTGATATAGTAGAGGAATAAGATAGATTTATTTTCAACCTGATTTTGCACCCCATTCTGCCTATAAAACTAACACCCTAATATTTGAAGACAAATAAAATGATTTAATGAATAGAATCCAGTGGAAAAAGTGCTGCATTTTTTCTAATTACTATCTCACAGAATGAGATTTTTACTAATAACAATTAGAAAAAATTTATCTAATAACAATTAAAGATTAAATAATATCACCAGTAATTGTGCTTAGTTGCAGGTTAAGGATAACATACTGGAATAACAATTTTTGTAGTGATTAATATGTAAAGGAACAAAAAAATTGTAAAACATATCTGAGTTAAATAAGGTATCGAAAATATCGACATTGCTAACGTAATAAATCATCGCCAGTCTAAACACGTCATTTGTGACGGGACTGACGGGACGGGAATACAGAAGCATTCGGGTACAAAAGCGTCTTAACAATGGCCGACATCACAGCCATTCATACCATTGACAAGTATTGCAAATATGTTAAAGTAATGATTTAACAAGCGCTATTAAAAATATATCTTTCATGTCATTTAATCTTTATTCCAATTCGATTGTGGTACTACATTTACAAAATTGTGCTTTTTGCATATAAATAAACAGCAGAACCAGTTTTATTGCAGGTTCAACACGTTAAGATAAATATATGTTATATATTGGCTAGACGAAGGGCGACGTTGGCTTTCATAGCCTAGTACGCAATACCTCAACGTGTGTAACGAGTGTAAGATATGAAGTGTCATATGACTGAACTAATTCTGAATGAATAATATATAAAATAGACACAGCATAATATCTATTTTATTGATTTCATTACTGAATTAATTGCTTTTTTTTCCCATGTGATATCTTAGCATAACACTTCCGTTTACTTTGTACGACCAGGCTTTTACGAGCGACTTAAATATAATAAAAGTGTAATAATAAAAAATCACATAACATCGTCAACAAACGTGGTATTAGCGGCGACGACGACGGAAGCATTGTGTACAAGAGCGCTTTGACAATGGATTCACATTATCAATAATATTACCCACTGCCAATGTGACTACAAGTATATGAAATTCACAAAGATTAATACATGCATGCATAAGCCACAAAAGAGTTAATGATGAGCTAAAAAAAAACTAACATTGGCCTTCAATTTCATTATCGTAAACCATGTGTATGTACAATGTTCAAACGTATTTTCTTTATCTCGTTTTGTGTATAATTATAAACTCTATAGTATATAGTATATTATTGAAGTGATATAATAGACCGACACTTCACTTAATAATGATGACAGTCGAACAATCATTTATCAAATACACAATGGTACCTATCTCAGGCCCCATTAGCAAGAAGGTCAAAGTATCAACATAGGCGAACATAAACATGTGTATGCCAATAATATAACGGTAATATTGATCGAATTCAATTAGTTCTAGTGCCAATTAATTTTGCATGGACTGAAAAGAATATCTGCATCACATTTTTTTTTGTATTCCCATACTACCTTATTACGTCGACCTTCATGCAGAATATTATATAAATTTGAACACGGGACGGCTAGAAATGAGGATCGTTAACATAATAATAATTTATAGCTTTGTTATAATTCAAAAAAGTATATTTGAATATATTCAAGGTATGCTAATCATTTTATAACTGTCCCAAAAAATTGTAAATAAAATTCGATAGTAATTATGATAATTTGGGTCCAAATTGTAAGTGTATAATTTACACTTACAATTTGGATTTGGCTACACATGTTATTTTTATAAATAGCCGCTGGCGAATTGTAGTTACCTTCAAGATTCTGTATTGATTCATCTTGCAGGTAAACTTTTTTCTTTGGAAGATGATAAGAAGTAACAGGATGTTTATATATACAATATGATCGCTCTTGTACTTTTTTTAAATAAAAATTACGTCATACATATATATTTTATTTATTCTTCAAGCTTTTCTGCGTACTAGTTTTGAGACATTTGACAGCGATATAGTAAAAAAATTTTAACCTAATAATTTTTAGAAAATAACATCTTTTTCATAATTAAATAAAATATATACAAAATAAAAATATATATAAATATAATATATAAAATATATATGTATAAATAATTTAAAGACATTATTGATTAGTTCAAATAAATAAGAAAATATAATACTTAAAAAAAATTGACTTTAAATTTGTACAAAATAAAGTAAGCATTCTGTGAATTGTGAAATATTACAACGCAACCCCAAAAAAGACCGACGATTTGCCTCATTTCGAAGAAATCATTTATCTTGATGAGCGGAAGAAGGCAAAAGGAATATGGCTAAATAAATGATGATAAAATATTATCAAAATGGCAAATAATCGTAAATTGAAGTAGAATTTTTAAATGTTTTACGATGTTATAAGTAAAATTGTTAAAAATATAGTTAATATTATAAAGTTTATATTTTATAAAGTTTAAATACTATATTTATATATGTCCAATGTAAAATTAATTATTCTTTAATTATTTTTAGTATCCGCATTATCCACAATAGTTTAACGAAATAATATGTAGTAATCCACTGATGAACAAAAAATCGATTATATTATAGAAATCCTTTCCGCTTTGTCATTTAAAAAGGTGGAAATCGGAGGGCGGACTTGATCAGTCCATCACAATGTTATCTATGTATACCGCGTAATGTTACAAATATAAATTTAATGTATACATGTTAAATACATCTAAGAATTAATTAAATATAAAATAATCTCATCAAGTAATTTATATTTTTAATAATTTGAAGATCTTTAAAAGCTCTATTTAGAGACGCCATTTTATTCAACAAAATTAATCTAATATCTAACACTAATTTACGTATATTAAATTTAAATAGCGAAAGTTAGTTTCGAGATCAATTATCGTGAAATTACGAACACAATTTTTACAATTTATAAATAAAAAAATATATATATATATATATATATATATATATATATATATATATATATATATATATATATATATATATATAACAATACTTTAGCACATATGAAATATGTTTATTTTCAGTTTAAATTGACAATCATTTAATGACCTTGACTCGACCGACTACGACTACGGGTAAAAAGTAGTATTAAAATTATATATTAATATTATACGATGTCAAAGCATGGCAGACTTCTCATTAACATGACAGATTTATTTTTTCATATCAGACGTAACTTTTGTATATATACATATTAAGGAAATTATTCAAATTAAAATCGTAAAATAGAGTGCCTTCAATGTTTCGAGGTGATTTAAATTTCAGAATTAATACGTTAGAATTAGATTTAAAGGACTGAATTACTTGTAACTTTGAAAATATTTTCAGATTATATATAATTGTAATTGAAAAATAAGGCGTATGAAATTAAAACATACTTTGTAGTTTCATCAGTTTTTAGTTTTATGAGCTTTGATTTCTATTACTTCCGATTTGCTGTTTTGATATAACGTACGATTTAGTAGTAGAAAGGATTCGCATTCTGTACATTATCTATATTACACGAAGACGTGGAGAAGAAAGTCCTTTATGTTTCACTCATCACCATCATAAAGTAAAACTCGCTATATTTCACAAAATTTTGATCATCCCAAGTCAATAAAGCTCGAACCCATGTAATTTTGAACAAATTTACCCGTTGTTAACAAAGCTAAAGGGTTTGTTTAACTTAACGCGCTAATCTCAGGAAGAACTGGTTTCATAACTCAAACAACTACATATTTAACTTAGACTCGTCCATTTTCCGTTTCCTTTTTTATATTTATTTATTTAACCTTTATGGGGAAAAACATGTCTAGAAATCAACAAACAACCCAAACTACTGAAGCTAGAAATTTGAAATTTTACAGATATGTAGGTACTTTGTAGAGCTTAAGTGAACAACACTTAAAAAGATATTTTGAAAATTAGTCACTAAGGGAGTAAAATAGAGGTTAAAAGTTTATATGACATAGTGTTGTCTTCAAAGATAAAAATGTATATCTGTAATGTCAGCTCTTAGTTAACAAAAAATATATTTTAAATTGTACGTTAATTTTTATCGCAAGATAAAATCCAAAATCCCACGGGTAAAGCCACGAAGAAACAGCTAGTCAACAATAACATATTTTAAAATGTTAATACAAGTTTCAAACGTCCATTAAAAGTCTTTTACAAATTATTCCGAACGGTTGTATTCTTATAATACAGGAATGGACGTCGATATTTTATCTTTTTTAAAACTTGAAATGTCTAGGTAATAGTTACATTGCCTGAGCTCGAGGCGAGGATTTACACCTTTGCATCGCTATTTTATTTTTGCTTTTTACTTTGACTCGGCAAAGAATATCTTTCTTCGTAGTACTGTAAGATATTAAGCCGTTAAATATTTTCACCGTATAAATGAAGCATTTCAAAACAAAATAGGATGGACTTCTAAAGATATGACTGTAGTACCTACAAATTTTGGGCGCCCAGGTTTATTTCGTATATAATAGTAAAAATATATTTTACTACTATAATTATTTTCCATATAGTAACATTTTACCATTTAAAAAAATAAAGGAGACCAAAACTGCAAACGAAAGATTTTTTATAACTTATATCCTATATAACATTGTATTTACAAAATATGTATATAATATTCAAATGGGTGTAAGTGTAAATCCTATAAATAGTAGTCCTATAAATAAACTTCTGCACAATTTTATTTTTATTTTTTAGCGGATATAAATTACGTTTTATTAGGCCCTTAAATATATAAATAAATGTATTTGCTGTCACCATAGTGAATTTATTATATTAGGACGTGCCTGGCTCTAAGGAATATTGTAAAATAATTTATTTTCTCTCTTGGCGAACTAAGACTTGGGATAGCCACCTAAAACGATATATCTCTGTACTGAGCGGACAGTACATATAGGAATGATACCTCACTGATTTCTTTGCTATTTATCTAAGAGAAATTTAAAACAAACATTAAAAAATCTTATACAAACGAATGAATTAGTGTGTGCTGTTTTTTAATATAAAATACATATGTTACAGACCGTGGTAAAAAGGTTTCCAGAGAATACTATAGAGAAGGAAACGTCGGGTTTTCTAAAATATAGTTTCTACTAACAAAATATACACGATTATAAACATAAATACAACCCAATTAAAATAACTTTTCAATATGAATTAATCGCGATGATCTTATTACATATGTTATATATCAAACTAGGCTTATACAAGTACATAATATATTACTAGACATATTCACTCAAACTTGATGACAAGATTGCAGAATCCAGACAGATGGAGATTAAAATAGGCTTTGATGAATTAACCAGTGAGTCAGAATAACGCTTTTGTAACGGAACAGTTCTTATTTGCTCACTTAATAAAATCTCTACGGTAGTCGTAGATAAAATAACGGATATTTAAAAGATAAAATGTAAATATCTAATAATGATTATTTAGATATTTAATTTAGTACTATCATTAAAAATATAGAGAATTAATATTATTTATTACATTGAAAAAACACAGCTTAGAGAAAAAATTAAGTTTGATATCGCTTTATCGACATTAGTTAATAATTTTGAAGCTTCATATGCCAGTGTGAGATTATAAAAAAAATTAGTAAATTGAAATTACGCTGTGCATTTACGATCTATATAAAATTGAATAGCTTTTAGTTAAACACGCCAGTTCTGTTTTTCTATGATAGACGATATTCTCAAGAACTTGTATTTCAAATAAATAGAAGATAGGTTAACTGTGGGATAGATATTTTTCAAATTGGGCCACTTTAGAAAAGCTTTCCAAAAATAAGTTTCTCATCAACGTCAAATAAAAATTTACTTGACCACTTCATTTTAGTTCCAAGCATAAAAGCATCAATTAAATCTGGACGAGTATTTGAACTAAGAAAACAAAGAACTATAGAAATTGTGGTGAAGCTTTTGAAAACAATTCCGAGTTTGAGTTTTTTGTTTCTGCTTTTACAATTTATTTTTATTTGCACAAAATCACCGTCATGTTATTGTCGTCCACGGATGGACGAGCGCCCCAAGGAAAACTTTTATCACTATTCTTATAATGTTTTTCAATTATGTAACCATTTAAGGATATTTCGCCTACGATTCTAACAGCAAGTGAACCGTTTCGATGTAACGTCAGACGTACCTACATACAGTCACAATGAATATAACCTCTTACGATCGAACCCGGTGCGAACAATACGCATTTTTCCAAGCATTGGGGCCTTCGACACATCCTGCTCACTCGGTGTGTGCTCGAGCGTCTACATTCCCGTTATATAACGCACCTCCAGAAGTTGAACTCACCGAGCTGATTCTGCGTCGATTATGTCACCTCACAGCTGATAAATTGCACAATGTGAGGCCTGAGGTTTATCAGTGGTAGTTCCGCGAACGTTCGCGATTCGCGACGATGTGGTTTAGCGTGGGTCGCGTCGCGGGGTCGATGGAGGCGAGTGGGTGGAAGGGGCTCGGAGGCTGCGGACTCCGTGCGGATGGTTACATAAGTCGCGAGAGGGATCGAGGATACGTGTAGCCCCTCCGGGGCGTGAGGCGCGACTGCCGCTCGGGCGCCGCCCCGCCATTCAGCCACGCGGACTACCACCCAGACGGTATTAAATAGCCTTCACGTGCGCCAGCCTAAGCGACGAGCAGTACGGGGCTAATAAACCTTTGCGATTCATGGATTACTTCACATTATATTATTGATAACGCACTCGTTTAATTCTTAGAATAGTGATATTTAATTCTAACGTTGAAACTACTGATGTATAATAAATATACATGTCAGCTGATAAAAACTCGAATTATATTAAAATTTATTGAAATTACTGGTAAAATTACAGCCAAACAAAACGTTTAACATTTATTTTATAGACATACACATACATATTTTATACACATACATATACTGAATTTTAAAAATAGAGGCGGCTGGCTTCCCCTAAATTATTTCTATGTAAGTATGTGAACAGGCGTATATTTTTTTTTTATTTCAGTTAAGTACATCCTAATGAAGCCACTGTCTGCTAAGCAAGAAAATATTTACTCATATTCTTACCACGTTAACTATTGTCCGTAATCATCACACCTAATTACCAACATAGTTAAAAGTCTTCTTAAAAAATTCTTCATTAATAGAATTTTTTCCAAATATTTCCAATATTAAATGTGTAAATAACGTTAGGAATTAGCAATGTAACAAGTAGTAGGAACAGATAATTTAATAAAATTAAACTTAAATCGGTTTCATACAAATAGAGTCTACCAACTTTGTAATCTGTTATAAAGTGGATGGCATACGTCCAAAATCAGGATGAGCCTTTAAGTGATCTTCGATTTTATATTCTCCGATGTGCTCCACGAATATTAGGGGAAGTTTTAAGGCATTTATTTTATATCTTAATAATTTTACATTCCAAACGCGCAAAAATAAATTTTTGTATCATTTCTATATAATTTTCGCTATTCGCTTAGTTAGTCTCTCTAAAGTAATACAGTTTTCACATCGGGGCTTTGGGCACAAGTGACTTTGGAGCCTAGTTTGAAAGTAAAACAAATAATAATAGATCACGTTGCAGTTAACAGTCCATTTGGGGGCCTTCATGTGTCGAGGGCCCTGGGCACAGATCCCGTGAGACTTAACGGTACAAACGAAATTTGCAATTTCTATAGTAAAATTTTATGACTAATGTCTTATCATTAAAATTACCTATGTTATTTTAATGAGTCTTGTATAACGGTATTATTTGTATTTTAGCTTTATACTTTATACCCAGTGTGTAAGAAAGTATGCAGAGAGAACCTAGAGCCACTGCCTTCTCTGTTCAAATTCAGAACATCACATGTTAAGTGACGGAATTCAACGTCGCGCTTGATCTTATAAGAATCGGAAAATTATATTTATATTTCCCCTGGCTTTTCCATTGCTTTCCGACTTCTTATATAATAATTAATGTTTATTAAAATTATTATTATTCGTAAGCAACGCCATCTATTATGGGGTAGCGAAATTGTTCAAATCTGTTGTAGGCATCTGTTGGTATAAAGCGCAAGCAGATAAGAAATAAAAAATAAAGCCACCTTTAAGGTAAAAATTTGCATATTTCTTTTACCCGACTTACTTTTTTCTGAGCCACCCTGGTCACTTTATGACGACGCCCGGTGATCATGTAAATACCATTTACGATCAACACCAGTATTGCCATTTCCTTTCTTCTGGTTAATTTGTCTACCGCGGACACTTTCTTTTATATTAAAATCGTTATTTGTATCTCAATATACCTATGGGTTCTAAGATACAAACTTACAAAAATAGCTTATTAGACAAGTGTACCTGGCGCTGCTTGCTGTTGCTATTATTTAGTTGTCAATCAAGAGTGAATATATAGTAGTATTGTGATAAAAAAAACGTTGGAGCACAGAAACCATAACCATTATGGAACTGTTTTATCAGTTCTGTTACACATATCTTTTATATTTTATTATGTTTCAAGTGAAAAATATTTTGAAAGTTTAATTTTATACTTAATATAAAATGGCCCCCAAAACTCAAATCAAATTTTATTAATAGGAAATAATAATCAGTATAAATATGAAAAAATATATTTATTTGAAATTCCACCCCAAATTATGAAAAATAAATATAGGAAATATTGGGTATGTGTTTGTGAGAGCTTTGCAATAAGAACACTTACGATACGAATACAACCGGAGCTGGTGCTAGACTTGTATCAGGTGCCACATTGACAGTTACTCCCACAGGCACAGTCATTTATTTCAATGGGTGTTCTATTTTTGTGTGAAATTATTATCTTATCGACAAATTAATCAAATTTGTATAGATTGAATTGAATTCCGATCGGAATTCGAACCCACTACTGACATCACATCGCAACTGTGTTATGCGTAAATGATGAAGAATAGAATAGGTATAAGATTAAAATCACGTGCAAGGTGCGAATCAAACTCCGTGTAGATTAAAGGGAAGCTCAGCTTATAATTGTTTGAGAAGTTTAAGTTTGCTGTTTAGTTTAGTTCATGTACAAATTTAGTGCATATACTACCTAAAAATAAAAGTTTGTAATGGCTTTTTAGGAGTTTATTTATTGCTATATATTATATTTTATTTATTTATTTATAGTATTTATTTTAATTTACCTTGTTTAATTTAGAAATATAATATTGCTATTATTATTATTTTATTTTCTACATGTATGTTTGTATGTTTAATATATTATGTATGTATGTCTTCTTTTTCTGCCTGGCATTAGTCCCGGCCTCATTTGCCAGGGTCTGCCTTCCGACTAAGCTTACTCCACTTTGCTCGGTCTTTAACATGCTCAGTGGACAATCTATTGGCTCTCATGTCCTGCATCGCGACATCCAGCCATCGCTTCCTTGGGCGTCCGGGTGGTCTAACTCCAGGGACAGACATGTCAAGGCACTTCCTTCCAACATAGTTCTCATTTCGGCGCATAACATGGCCATACCATCTCAGGCGACGCTCTTGGAGCTTATCCGCTACGTCATGGACCTCAAGACTACCTCGAATGAATGTGTTGCGTATGCGGTCGAACCGCGTAACGCCACACAACCACCTCAGCATCTTCATCTCCGTGACGTGAAGCTCCTGAGTATATCGAGATAATGTTGGCCAGCATTCGCTGCCGTAGAAAAGAACCGGTCGGATAATGCTCTTGTATATCAGTCCCTTGAGCTTGGGCGGTATTCTGCTGTCGCAGACCACACCAGTGACCTCCCACCATTTGGCCCAGGCAGCGTTTATACGAGCATGGATGTCGTGGTCGATGCCTCCAGACTCATGCATAACGGATCCAAGGTACCTGAACTTCTCCGACTTAACGGCTGGCTCAGGCCCGATGTGGATGGTGCTCGAGTCCGGGTTCCCGCAATATTATGTATGTATGTGTATATTTATATATTTATGTATGTATATTTTTCTACATTAACATTAATTTGAACACCAACATCCATATTCTCCCACATGACAAGGTTAGTTGGGGGAGAATGCTTTTTAACGTTAAACCTGCCTTTTGTACATATATTTCAATAAATGTGTGCAATAAAGAATATAATAATAATATATATCGAAAGGAAAAAACGGAACCTTATATGGTGAATTTATTTTGCATTTGTGTATCTGTGTCTGTTTGTCAGACTGTCAAGTAGTGGAATGCTATAAGATTTATACCATGGAATCCAGGGACGGTCAATGAATATATAAATTCCAGTTAAAAAATCATATTTATCATATTAACTTTTTTTCTCTTCTTGCTTCTCCTTGTATCACGACACAAGGACACAAGGAACCTAGTGTTAATACACTCCGTTCCCCACATTCCACCTTTCGAGGCATTGTGTGTTGAGTGGTGGAACTCAACGCCGCGCTTTGCTTGTTGAAAGTTAGTTAGTAATTAATTTTCCCCGAGTGTGAATGGAAGCCACAAATACTCCAACGCTGTGCATCTGCACCACGACGGTCCTTTTTATTTAAAAAAAAAAAATATTATTGGTTTTTATAATGTCATATTTATGTATATATGAACGTTTCTTACGTTTCTATGTAGATCTTTGGGTATAACTGGAATAACTACGTTAATTGATACGCAGCTTTTGAGCAAGAGCTAAAAATAATGAAGAAAATAATAAAAAATTTAAAGAAATAAATTTTCCAAGAGTAAATATCATTCCTTTATTGTCTTTCATTCGCAAAATCAAAATAGATGATGATATTACTCCAATTGATCCACTACTATTATTTCAGCGTATTTAATAAATTAAATAAATAAAATAACAAAAATTAAATACATAATTAATAAATTTGATAATAAAATAAGATGAAGAACTTAAATACTACATGGCTCTGAATTAGCTCCTTATCCTTTTGAAGATGGTGAAATGCGAAAATAAACAATATCTAACTTATGTTCCCAGAAGACTGGATGTAAAAGATGTACAAAAATTTTTCTACCTCATATATGGAGGAATGTTACTACACCGTTGCAAGTGCCAAGTGACAAAAATTTAGGCACTATTTATGGTTTTACCAAGATCTGCCAAAGTGGATGTCAAGAATGCGTCGCTCTCAGAGAAATGCATGTAATTATATAATATTCAATACCAACATATCTGTCAAAATAGGACATGAGATTTTTTTAGCGAATGCTATAAGTATCTGCGTTAAACTGCCATCTTAGGAATGTTATCGCCATCGAAGCATAATTTTTCGGTAGTGTCACACACACAGACACACACAATATCTCACTAAGATCTCTAAGATATGCATGAAGTTGAAAACCTCAGTAGACGCATCTAATTTAAACATAATCTTGGGAAATGGGATGAATAAACACCACCAGGCGTAAGAGGTGTGGTGTCAAATAACCGGAATAGTGCAACAGCTAGCTGTTGCACTAATTTGTAATTTATCGTGTATTAATAAGATTTACTTTATATAAAATTAAAGAGCATAAAATAGATGAATCTATTGTTTTAGTTCTTAAAAGTTCTTATCTTTATGATAAGCAAGAATCTGCAAATTCAAACCCGGCTCGGAAGAGAGATATCACCAGAAGAATGGGGTTGAAAATATAAATACGGGATACTGGTATCGCAAGCAATGACGCAGCGACCGGCTCCAGAATCCTTATGAAAATATAAAATAATGCAGAAAAAGTAGATTAAATTGCACTATAATACTTGGAATGCAATGATAACAGCTGCACTCATCCTTTACCTACAATCCACTCATGAAATCGATGACGACGACAGTAAGGAATTATTATTAATTTTATTATAATGTATATATAGTATAATTACTTTTTGCTGTAACTCGTAATTTTTCATGAAATTTTAATAAATAAACATTATACTTACGATACAAATATTATTATAAGCATTTTTTCTTCCTTTTCCTTCTCATATTTATTATAACAATTCTTACGTCTTACAATAAAGATCATATTTACCAAAAAAAAAAAATTACGTATCAAGCTGAAATTAATATCAAATATTCAAGTCCGTAGTAATATCTAAGTTGAAGCACAAAAACTTCCAATTTAACACAATTAAAAGATACGAGCGTTTATGCTTATTTTTTTGCAATCCGTTTGAAATTCGCCGCGTAATCAAACCTACCCATTCCCTAGAAGACCTTGTTATGAAATTAGGCAAGAAATTAGAACTTGTAGTATAACGGAAATGTTTTGAAAATTTGAATTTTATAGTAAAAATACCACTATGTGTAGTTCATTATATATAAAATGAGTGCAAATTTAAGTTTGTAAACGTCCGTATCCTTTGATTACGTAAACTTATAACGTAAAAAATATTTGGCTATTGTAGTTATATGTCATGTGTCTGGCTGTACCCGCGATGGTCAATGGCTTAATTGTATATTTAGTTTAATTTTCTCACTCTGACAAGACAAAACGTGGCATTAGATTATGCTACGGAATACATAATATTTGGAAGCAGGACGCAGTATTCTATACTTAATATATACTCTATATTCTAATTTGAGAATCTGAAACGTCTCATATGGATCCCCACGATCAGCTATAAACTGCTCCTTAGCAAAAGCTAATAAGCGTGATTAATATTCTGGAACCCACTATTTGGATTGGATATAATCTGTATCTCCTAGAGTAGGCAGAATCAACTATATGAAAGGTCACTGCAATCTCCAGCGGCATTCACTACTGTCTTTTCACACCAAAACTAAGCATATGATAAATATAGGGAGACCGGGGATGTTTTCAAACACAGGTAATTTGAAGTAATATTGATATCCAATAAATAAATACCGCATATCAACTGCTTACCACCGCCCGCGGGCCTCTCAGTTCTTCTTCCGTAGCCGTAGCGGAAGCGGAAACCGCTTTGCGTTCTTCTAAGCTCCACTCAACAAAAAACGTGAAAATCATTAAATTATTTTGATGGATACTATATGTTTAGTTTTGAATATTTATTAACATACGTTTTAATTCAAAGAGATATTCTATCAGCAGATTACGTCTTTTGCTTATTATTTTTTAACTCAAACGAATCGAAGACAAGTAAGAGGAAAATTGCTAATTGATGCTCAATTTAAAAAAAAATTGGCATTTAGGAATCGACAATAAGAAGGAGCCGATTAGATCTAATTGTTATAATACGTAAAAAAAAATTCTACGCTTCTCGCCTACACATTTGGTATCTCTTACTATATCGTACCATTTAACTTATTGCTATTTTAATATATGTTTAAATAAATTAGTAAAACGACGAATTAATCAGTAATCTTGGTGGTCCAAGTCTACGTCATTTACTTCCGACCACATACTACACTCAGATCTCGAAATTTGGAAAATGGAAACATAGTGCCCTTTAATTCAATTCCCTCTGCCTCCCCTAAAATGATATTGAAATAAAACACTGATATAGATCGAACACACATTTTATTTAGAGATATAGAAGTAGGTAACATTTTTATAAAAATATTATGATTACAAAATTATTAGCAAATTAATTGTAATTGTTTTTGGCCAAAATCAGTCTTTTCTTTTTATCAAGATACCAAAAACGAAGCTTTTCGCAAACATAATATTAACACAACCAATATATGTGGTTATTTTTGTTTAAATTAGAAGTCTCTTGTACAAATATATTATGAGTAAATTGCTTGTACATACATACATGAAAAAAATGCGAATATATTCACCTTTTCAATTTAATCATAACCTTATAAATATAAATTAATAAATGATAATTGACAACGCTCACATGTTCCTTTCCATAGATAAAACAAATAATATTGTATAAAATAAACAAAAAATATTTTGAACAAACCTATATGCATTTCAAAATATGCGTAATATATTTATTTCCTTTACACTTATTCATAAATGGATATGCTCATTTGAAATTTAAATATATATATACCTACACATATGTATATGTACACATATTACATATATTTTTTTGTTAAATTTTCCTATTTATCTAGAATTATAAAGCTGAAAAGTTCGTTTGGTTGAATTTAATCATAAATAAAAAAAATAACTATACATTATGATATTGTATTTAGTTTACATTTCATGCAAATAAAGGATTTTTAGTTTATATTCACTAATCTAAGTTTTTTATCTAAAATTACATTATTTTATAATTTTCATTTATTATTTAGGACAAGGGAAAGTTGTCCCTTATTTATTTCTATTAGAAAATTCTTCTTTTAAAATAATTAAACAAAAAATTCTTTTTAAAACACCGATATGTAATATTCAATGAGAAACAGGGGAGCACAACATCTAATTAAGGATTTTCCCTCCTTCCTATCATATAGTTCGCTAAATATAGATTAATAAAGATAAACCATAACAGTTTACTGCTTTATAATGTTAGTCTTGTTTTATACAACACATTTATTTCGTGGATTCAACAATGGACAAATCATATTCCGTATTAAATTTCTTTTTTATGTATAATATTGCAAACGTTAGTTTAACATTGTTTAATACATTATTATAAACACATTCATAAATTAGTATTCAAATGGTTCTCGAGCTTTTTAACGACGGAAACAACATACCACCTTGAAGAATAAGCTACACTCAATCTTCTTAGGTAATTTTTTGAACTTGTTTGATGCTACTGGAATGACCAGTTCAAGGACAGATGTGTCTTCATCTTCCTCAGAAGCTGTCAGTTCTACCTCATACAGTGGCGGAGACGATCTGTCATGGGACACATTAAAGAGATTGTCGCTCTTGTCGCGTGATTTTTGCCATGGAATCAACGGTGTTGTTTCAAAATCGACTCGCATTTCTTCCATTTTATTCTATAACACAAACATTAACATTATTTTAGTTGCTTTATTATTTAATAATTTTTATCTGTTTTAAAATTGTTGATGAATTTTAACTTAATATTTTATAGAAAATATGTAATTGTGTCATTGTAATTCTTTAAAATAACATTTTTATAATTGCCGCATCACTTGTTAGTCTTGCTTCTTACTGTAGGAATTATTCTAGGGACTAGTTATAATTAACAATTATATTGTTTTAATTAACAATATTTTGAACATATTCATTAAATAAAAAAGTAATTTTAGAATTTTAATTTAATAACAAAATATATTTTTTAAGTATGTTTAAAGCTACCCAACAATGATAATAAAAAAGCATTACTAGTGGAAACCTCAACAGCTATCGTAACGTATTTGTATAATCAATTACAATAATATTTCTTATGGAATTTGTTTTATCTATTACGATTACAGTTACAGATTAACAATAATCATCGAACACTAAATATTTAAATAATTACTGATTTTTTTTTTGTAATCTGTAATCATGATTAAAGATTACACATTACAATTATAATTTTTAGTAAAATAAAGTCTACAATCAACAACTCCAGTATGGTATCTATGGTCACGTTAATATCTTGCGAAATACTAACGCGAATTATTATTATTTTACGTTACATCTGATTGTGAACTTACTTGACCGTCATCTTCCAGTAACTTGCTGTCACTGTCAATACCGCTGTCCTCTGGTTCGTTCAATAACATAATGCAGTCCTCCTGCTTATCCCATTCAGCTGACATCTTAATTTCTTTGCACAACCACTACAAGTGCTATAAGTGAATGAATTGAATTGAATTAATAGAATATTATTGCTACGTGAATTTATATTATTAGTTTGTTATTATTTAATACCTATATTATTACTATATTATCATTATCATGGTCATTAAATATTATTTCCTACACGTTTTGAATTAAAGCATCGATACAATAAAAAAATATGTAATCACACTCAAAGATATAATTTAGTGTGTAGCTGATATTATATCACAAGGGTAGGGATATTATATCACAAGGGTCATGTAATATCTGTTAAGCAATATATATATATATATATATATATATATATATATATATATATATATATATATATATATATATATATATATATATATATATATATATATATATATATATATATATATATATAATATCTGTTATACAATACGCGACAAGGCAAGTACGTAAGTTAAAAGGAACTTATTTTTTTATTGGCCTGTATACTATAGAAAGATTAATTATATTATAATCAAACTATATAAGACCTGGTCATAAATAATTTGCTTATAGTAAATTTATTTTGATAGCTATATACGTTATAATATTATGACATTCACTATAACATTATTATAAAAAAATAGAGAGAAAAATTACTTGTCTATAAGGTATAAATTTACAAAGTGTGCTTATAAATATTGCACATATACATAGCGTTCTGTATGCATTCTAAGCCCAAAAGCCAAACATTGACCTAGATTAGTTTACTGAAACTATTCAACTAAGCATAAATAAATATACTTCATTATAAATTAGCTTCATTATATACATGTAGGTAATTTAATACAACATATTATACATAAGAAAATGCTTTTGGGTCAATCTGTATCTGAATATGTGGCGCAGTGGGACAGAGTTTGATCGTATGTGATGGTTGTGGGTGCGAGATTCACTAGTGGGGATGAATTATTTTTATTTCTCTGCTGTGGTAGGTCAAAGTTCCGCCATTAAATCCTACCGTCTTTATTAGAATATAAATACATGAACGCTTCAAAATGATATATAATTGTTATTTAAATAAAATAAATATGGAATAAGTTTCATATTATATAAATAGGTACCCCTATATAGGTGAAGTCCTGCAATCAATAACAAAACTGGTACTCAAGTCGTTATTCGTCGCTATACCAATCCTAATCAATATCAACAGTGCATCTACACTTTAGCATCACATTGAATGTAGGTTTTTTATCATATATAAATAGCGGCTGTTTGCTATAAAATTACATTTTATTAACTAATCAAGTTAGGTAACGGTTTTACCAAAAAACTCACCAAAATGGTCTTGGTAAATATTATAATCCCTGGACTTCTAAAACGGAGACACATATAAAACCTCCAGGCTCACTGGCTGGGTGGCAAGATAAGGGGAGCCCGTCCCCGTAGCCATAGTAACGGGGAACTGCGCGCGCACTACTAAATAATACCCAAACTTGCTTGATATTTTCACCTATGGCATTTATGTGTCCTGAAACTTTTGATGAAGATTTTAATTGCTTGTAAAAGAAAATGAATACGAAAGTTTAATTGGTATGGCGCCAAAAAAGGTATGTATTTCTAATAAAAATTGTTAAAACATATTATACTACGTAAATTATATTTATATTAATTCACAAAAATATAAACATTCCTAATTAGATAAATAATACTCCATCACCAAATAATAATATAGATATTTAAAACTGTTATGCAAAATTTTATTTTATCGATCAAATATTCACATTCGACGCTTCACGATTACCACTACAAATACTATTTCAGAACATTGCACTTGTCAAACATTAACTGATTAAAGAGCTTAAACCTCGTTTACAATGACTACATTATTTATTAATCCACAGTAGGTATATCATATAAATTAATGTCTTCAACCGAATTGGAACTAAAAATCATTCAAGACGTTACATAATTATAATTATTCATTGCATAGTAACACATAAGTAAATGACTAATAATACGTCATTTAAAAAGCAATTACATAGCAGTAGGTACTTTACTATTATCTCTCTTACCTATACCTTACCTCACATAAACCTCTTAACAAGTTATATTATTTTAAAAAGCAAATAAAAATCTCCAAACATTTGGCTCATTGTATAGATATTTGTTCAGTTAAAACAATAGAATCAACAACAACAGTATATCTCAAAGTACAGTATATACAAAACTAACCGACTTCAAAATTTGATAATAACAAATTTGGTACCTAATCTAGATCCCTAGCCCACAAGGGAATAAGCCAGTTAGGTTCCCTTTGCTATGGCGAAGTAAATCTACTGAAAAATCCCTAGGACTGCTGCTTAAACATCTGAGAGTGAGTAATGCAAACAAAATTGGCTCACTGTAAATAAGCGGCATATCGTGATCGTCTCTTAATTTGGCTATGGCAGAATCATATCATTTGGAAACATTCAGTTTCGGCTTAAATTACAGTAGTTAATCGAATTCGTATTAGATAGGATAGATAATTGCTGACAATTTGCTGTCTGTCTCGTTAGCGCTCGTTTGTTTTATTTAGGCTACCTAAAGGCTATAGGTGACCTAGAATTTTGTTGCTTAAATATTTTTAGCAGACATTGATATGATATTGCCAAGTCTTGTGTTTGTCTTTGCACGTCTGTGTTGTTTAATATAAACATTTACAACTAAATAACTGTTGTTAACAAAACTTGAGCTCGATTTTAAATTTATGTTTATTATTTTATAACCTAAAGCACATTCGTGGTAAATAATAAATGCATTTAAGATAAATAAATAATTTCAAATAAAAAAATCAAAATCTGAACAATAAATATCAATTACCTAAATAAAATTAGTAGATGACATGTACATATTTGTTTTAAAAATTACGATGTTATTACAGATCTAATAATATTTGCGCAGTTATTTGAAACAGCATATGAGCTTAAGATACGCAGTAATATTCTAAACACACGGAAGGGATTTGATTTTACTACTATAATAACGATGATATCGAAACAGTAACCCTATTCGGAAAATTATAGTTTTTATTATTATAATTTTAATAATTTTTTTAGTTATCAATATTAACGAAATCATCGACGGATTCAAAGTTAAAAATATTTTTACTTTGCATGCCTTGAGGCTTACGTGGCGTAGTAGAACAGCGTCTGACGTTTATTGAGATTAGGAGAATTTTTTTCGCACTCTGGTAGACCAGAAAGTATGTAGTATTTAAAATGTTAACCTTAACTATATGAAATTTTCTCCTTTAAAAGCGTCGTAAATAATACTTTCATTTCCATGGTTAATAAATGTAGCGACGTGAAACGCGAAATAGTAATTACCGGTAATAATTATTAATTAATGTTTAGTAAAGGATTGTATGAGATATCATTATATTTTAACATATTACAATACGATTGGTGGCCATGATCAGAGCCCCTGAACACAGGTCCCCCCGTGTGCCAATGTGCTAAACTGCTAATAAGTAAAAGAAATAACTAAATATATTTCAAATGCATTTAATATTTTTCAATTAAGAAAAATATGTTTTTTGTTTTAAACTTTGATAGATAGTAATAGCCCTAATTCTCAAATTTTAGCCAACACTCACATATTATAAATAAGATATATAAAAAACTGTAACTGTTCACATTTTATACTGCTGCGGCGCTATTACTATTGTAACGACGCAGTTGCGACGTGCTTAATTGATCAAGATGATTGGGGACTGTAAATCCCACATAGTTGAACGGTATAATAATTATGATAGATGATCGATAACCAATGATGGATGACCATCATTTTTCAAACGATTTCTAGATCTTTCTGTCATTTACAAAAGTTTAGTGGTGAAAAAAAATTTAAGAATATCGTCTATGAAGAAGTACTGCCGTAGGGGCTATATTACATCATTGTAAATTTTATAAATAATAAACTTACTTCATTAAGCAAGCAAAGTAAACAGGGCACGATAACTCTTGCTTTCTATAATATGCTAGTTGAATAGAAATTTATAAATATTTTAATTCCAAATTACGCGGTAAATAAGATTTAATAATAAATAATTTTTAAACTAAACTAACTAAACTAAAATTAATAAACTAAATTTGCCAAAAAAAAATCCATTTAAGTATTATGTTTCATCTTTAACTTGAGCGTGTTGGTAAAATTCCATTGTCCTATATAATTTAGTTTTTTGAAATGTAATGACAAAAATAGCTAATTTTATAAATTTTGCCATTGACTTGATTCATTAAACAAATAAAAGTAATCAGGTAATAAAATGATGGCTGTTTAGATACAATAATTATACGGACATATTGGTATGTCCATATAATTATTTCTGATATAACTATATTCCACTGCGTGGTCCACTATATTCCACATGCAGATCAGATGAAATATATATATATATATATATATATATATATATATATATATATATATATATATATATATATATATATATATATATATATATATATATATATATATATATATATATATATATATATATATTACATTTATATTTCCTATAAATATTTCTTTAGTTACATTTTAAAAGCAAATATGTTTATTACATCAGTATCAATAAACGTAAATCTAAAAAAACATTTGTGTATAAAACATTTCTATAAATAAAATTCTATTAATACATTACCTTTTTAACGGAGATCCAAAAATAAAATACTTTGAAAGTCTTAGACAAAATACTTCAAACGCTAATAACGGCTGCCGCAAAGGAACTAATGTAAATTTGACTTTTGCTATAAAAGCTGTTAATGTTCATAGTACTGTGGTGCCGTACTGTCTTGTGCTAGCTAATACCAGACACGAGGACTAATTAGAATTTGGTGACACGCCCAACGGAACCGTAATTTATGAACTAAGTACGGTTAGCATTTATAGAAGCGGATTAAAATATCGTGTGAAATGTTTTCTTTTCAAAAGTATATTTTATTGAAATAACCAAGATATATCAACTGTATTTTTTTATCATGGAAAGTTTAAATTTATGGAGTGAGCTACATCAATAATAATAACGTGAAAAAGTAATAATTTTAAGCGAAATGAAAATTATTATATAAAGTTCAAAAAATATTATGTTAATAAATATTCTTTATATTCCTAGACATATTCGTTTGCAGAAATTATATATTATACTTTTTAAATATTTCCATCAAAATTTAAAAATTATAATTTTCCCTAAAACGATGTTTTTTTGGTGCCTGTTGTCTGCTAGTACTAATGCGAGTTTAAATCAATGCTATGCAGTTTACACCTTTGTTAGCTAGTAACTAGAGATATGCTTTAACGAAAAGGCACTGCAGTTAGATAAGTGCTATTAGACAGTACTTTTAATTATACTATAATATAATTTTTACTTTAAGTTATTATGTCTTCTGACGATGACAGCGATGTAAGTACTTAATTATTTGATTCTCGCGTGTTCGTATGCATATTAAAACAAATTAAATATATATAAAATATTTCGACTGCTTCTGCTGCACGCAACTTTGGTAACGAATTTTAATCATTTGTTTACGCTTGCTTTGCTCGGCTAAAACGCCAGTTATATTTATAGCTTTGTGACATGATCATACCCAATAAAGATGTCATAAAATAATATGCAAATAGAATATTTAGCCATAAAGCAGAACTTGTAAACGTTAAAACATGAAGTAGTCCGCGATTTACCACGCTCTAGTAAACTTGTTCCTTCCGACGCTTCAAATAATACTCAAAATGTTAAAGGCTATGATAAAACGAGCCTTGAAAAAGGATGATGATACAGTACTGATAACCAAGACACTGCTACGTTTAGATGTAGGCATTTTAGCTTTTTCTTAAAAAGTTGTGAATAAAGTTAAGAAAATGATTGTATACTCGTACGTTATTTAGCAGAAAGAAGCAGCAACGAAGTCTCGAGGTAATCTTATTGAAGATGAAGCATTGGATTGGTTGAAGCCACGAGCTCTTATAAAGCCTGACGAACAAGAAGATGTCCCTGAAGCCGTAAGTTACGTTGAATTACGCACAATTTTGCGAGTAATCATATATGTATTTAAGTAAGGCACTATTTTTAAATTAATATTCAAGTAAAATAGTGTTGTGAAATCCTTAATTTATAACTCCTATTTCTTTACATTTTTATTTTTTCAGGATCTTGAGGAAGAAGTAGGTAGGGTTCTGACTACGATTAACCCTCAATGGGTACCAGACGAAGTAGCATATCATTATGGCCAAGGAAAATTTATCATTAAATCTCGACCTAGCTATGGAAAAGCCTACCCACTTTATATATATCAAGGAACAGCTATACGAAAAGATTGTGATGAAGCAAAAGCTCAAATTGCAGCTGGATATGGTAATCTTTAGAATCATGAGATTTCCGTATAGTAGTTAAATAGTTAATATGAATTCAGATTATGACTATTTTGAGATTCCAGAAGTTAAATTTAATTTAATATATTCAATAATAATATGTCAGGTATGGTGGGATTTGATGACGCTGGACCTAAGAAGGCAAAAGTAAAGAAGTCTACAGCTGAAGAAGAAGAAGAAGAAGAACCTGAACCAGAACCAGTACACGAGGAGCCCAAAGATGGTATTATTTACTTCAAGTGACCTGATAATTTATGACGTAAATAGAAATACTAATTGACGTAAAGTAATACTGGCTGACGACGTAAAACAAAATATTTTTATACGCAGAAATCTCATATAAAAATATCAAGCAAAATATTTTAATACAATTCTATATTTTGCACGGTAGTCAGCAATGCTAGTGATACTTAAGTCCTATCTTTACTATTACTTATTATTATTTTATATATACAAATATAAAATTCCTACTATAGCAAACAGCTTATCGCGTGTTATTTGACTTTTAAAAAAAAATATTAAATTACATAGAGGAAGCTCAAGAAGAAGAAAAGCCTAAAGAAGTGACTGAAGAACAAGAAGTACAACCAGAAGCAGTGGGTGAAGAACAAGAAGCTCTTCCTGAGGAAGTTCCTGAAGAAGCCGTTCCTGAAGAAAGTAAGTAAAAATAATATAATTGATTATTTTTTACGTATAATTACAATATTTTTTAATGTTAAATTATTATATAACAAATAATAAATTGTTCTTTTTATTTTTCTCAAAAGAACCAGAAGAAGCTGTGGAAGAAGTGCTTGAAATTAAGCCAAGAGTGAAAAAACTCGCCAATCAGTTTAATTTTTGCGAGAGAGCTGCACTTACATACACCTTTCCTAAAAGGGTTAGCATAATTTGATTAACAACAATAAAAAAAATAATCGACATACCTTGAATGTTGACGTTGGTGGTCGAAGATAAGATTTAAGAAACCATCTCATTGTAAAGAACGAAGTGAATCTCTGCATACACTGCTATGTGCAAGATACAGCTTGAAAATTTAATCATCTAACAAAATTATACTTAAAAAAAATATATATTTTCAAAAAAATATTTTTTTTTTCCTTTTTTTGGCTTGTAATATTCAGTAAGGCTTTGGAAGAGAATACCTTGTTCTTTATATAAAGTTACCACAACATCAATATTTATCGTTATTATTTCACTGTAAATTTACGTTTATGATGAATATAATATTCTTAAATTCTCTTTTTAGTCTGTTGATACACAAACAGTTCCACCACCAAGAGCTAACTACGGCGCAACTGTTCTACAATGTATCATATTCGATTATTACCAAGAGGACTATGCCAGGAAACAACGTGAAAAAGAAGAAGAGAAACCAAAACGAGTGAATTATTGCAAAATTATTATTAGTTTGATAATTTATAAATTATTATACTTTACTTCAATTTTTACTAAAGAAAATTACCGACTAGTTAATTTAAATATATATTTTATATCAATGTATATATTTGGATTATATTTATTAGGTACAATTTTAAATGTTATTTATTAATCATAACTGAGGCTCTTATGGCGCAGTAGTACAGTGACCGATTGTAGGCTTGATTCATACCCCACTCGAGTCTCGACGAAATTCTTTTTATTTCCCGGCTATAAGGCGGTAAGGTGTTAGTAAGTCGTTCAGTACTGCCACTAAACACGTGGTGTCTTTAATTCAGTCGGCAAAGCGAAGGATGGACTGTCTTAACACTATGTTTTCCTATCCCGTTGTATGTGGGATAGCAGCTCTATCCTACTATACATATTCAAGTAAGCAATATAAAAAAGACAGTGGCGCAATTAGCACGTGTAAGACTAAGACGCTGCACAAAATAGTAACATGTTTGAAACACACTTTAGAAATATATCTAAATTTTTTTAAATATAATATTGTTTTTATGTTTTCACGGTATACAGTCCGTTAAAAAAAGTTGAATTGAATTTACACAAAATGTCAAGTAACTAACTTAAGATACTTATCTACACCAAATAAAAATTTATATTGACAGTTAATAAAAGAATAAAATAATTATTCTGTTTCAGATTCGTAAAAAAAGACAAAAGCGTCATAAATCAGCCCAACAAATACACGATGAGCAACTTGCCCAGCGCATTCGTGAAGCCTGGACAATTTTAGAGCGTTTGGTTAACCAAAATATTTATGACGATATTGGTAAGCATACAAAAATAATGAAAAGGTGTTAAAATAAAAAATAAAAAAATGTTACAATTTTTTATAAAAAAAGGTTATAAATCATTTTTATAAAAATGAGAAAAAAGTGTTCAAAGATTAGATTACAATTGTGAAATAAAAAAGATGACTACTATAATCGAATAAAGTTCCTGTCCTATGGTTATTCTTCACGTGGTAATAAATTATACAAAATGGCACACAAAAATATATTATATTTTTTTATTATTAACAACTGATATAATATATTTAATTCATTTAACTTACACATAAATAGTAAGTATATATATTTCTTAAAAAGACTCAATTTAGACAACTGTATATATATATATATATATGTTGTGAATTATTAGTATACCATATTCTATTGTACATATTATATTTATCTCTTGGATTGTCCTTAAATGCTCTAACGTTTACCTACCTATATATTGAAAGTACACAATCAAAAGAAGTTGACCATGTAAGATTTACTTCGCAGAAATATAATATTAATAATAATAATAATAATAAATGTCACTTAAAATTATGAAAACATTTAATAATTTTTAAAACATTTATTTTTCACTAAGCTCAAGACTACCGTTACTGGGATGATCCTTCAGACGAATTTCGTGAAGGAATGGGATCTTTGCTTCCTTTATGGAAGTTTCAATTTGAGCCAATGAGAAGTCACGCGGTTTGTGACGTTCAATGGAATCCACACTATCAGGATCTATTTGCTGTCGCTTATGGGTCGTGTATGTGCTTTTTTATACTTTTATTTTAGTAAATATAAATCATTTTATTATTTAAACACGCAGGCCTAAAAATTTTAAAAACACAAATTGAAAATTTGAATGTATTTTAAATATAAATAATTCAGGGTTTTTTTTTAGTGGATTTCACACAACAGCAGAAACAGGGATGTCTTTGCCTATATAGCATCAAGAATCCAGCCTATCCAGAATATTCTGTAATAACAGATTCGCCTATTATTTGTCTTGATGTTTTCAAGGAAACTCCTTATCTTATCTGCGTTGGTAAGAAATCAACTGAATTATCTTTTAAGTTACGTTGTTGTTATATTCCAAGATCCCCAGGCCTTATTACTTCAGTAACGAAATATATAGGATTAAGTAGTGTAAATATATATTTTCAGTGGAGATTCTTACATATGTTACAGAAAGTGTTGTCAAAATTTATTCACACTTTTAGGCACCTTCTATCTGCGGCAGCTTGTCGGTGATCCCGTAAAATCCGTTAAAAGGTCTAGGCTCTAAGATCTTGAGCTGTGACCTTATGTGTCTTTAGTGTCCTAGTGTTAAAGTAACACGTGGCGTCACAGCCATCTTTTACTAACATCCGCATTTAAATGAGTGTCATAGTAGAGAGAGTAACATAATTGTCATTATACATTGACACTATATACATTTGTACCGTACTATTTTCCCTTATTAGTAGTTATAAAGTTTCCATATAATTCATAATGTCAATATTAATTATATTAATATTAGCTTTGTGCGGCTTCGGTATCTAAGTACCTGTGGTAAACCTGACTAGCTAGTAGGTACACAGAGCCATGGTGAATGTGATGTTAATATAACCTATAGTTTTCCTTAATAAATGAACTATCCACCTAAAAATAATTTCTTCTACTCGAACCAGGTATAAGTCTTCATTATATGAGCGCGTTCAATCAAAGAAACTCTTTAGATTTATAACATTAGCTTAGATTTACTTAAATAATTATTATTGCTGATAAAAAAAATACTCATCTATTTTAAATAAATTATTTGAACCCACTGAAAATGCCGCAGGTATAAGCTAGTAATAATATAAATATAAACATTTCCAGACACATACACCAGACACTACGCAACTTTAGAGACAGTTATTATAATTTCGTGATTTAATCTGTATTTTTACAGGACGTTACGATGGTAATGTGTGCGTGTATAACGCCCAATTGACTCTAGAATCTTCTTATCAATACAAATCGGACTCTGTGAGAGATAAACATAGCAATATTGTATGGGAGGTGAGTAAATAAACATAAGTAACAACTTCTAGATGTAACAAATCAAAGTGAATAGGTACACCGTACACCATTGGGGATATAGAAAAACAAAAAATATTATTATTATTTTACATGCTGTTTCCGTCTGAAACGTATTACAATGGGTATTTAAAGATTTCTTTATTTCTATTTATTGTTAAATATGTACACTATATAATTTAACTTAACAATATGTAGTATATAGTAAGGTGCGTATATCTAGAGATAAATATGTATGTATGTGTATGTATTTTATAAATCTATTAGGAATATATTTTAGAATTGTTATATAATTCTATAATTTGATGCACCACCTACCATCTTGTTGTAACTCCAACATCCGAAGGTAGATCTGGAAGAGATCATTGTAGTTATATTTTGATATATTTGTAAGTCTATATAACATATATGATGTTTTTTGTAATAAACTTTAAAATGTTGTGTAATAAAGTATAATATATTGTATTGTTCTAAATGATAGTGTAACTACTTAATAATATTTAATAAAAACTTTTTACATAATTAATATATTACTATATAAGTTAATTTTAAATTAGTTTATTAGATATATCAAATATTTTCTATTTACAATTTAAATACAAACAGATACGTTGGGGAGCTCGTCTAATAGACGGTGAAGCATCGTTTTTCTCAATATCGGGCGACGGGCGTGTGGTTCAGTGGGCCGTGATGCCCGGCGAATTGCAAGCGACTACAATAATAACGCTACATTCAGGTGTTCCACCAATATCTGGACCTGATGGGACTTTGATTACCGTCAATAGTACGTTCATACACATAATTCCTGCTAAGAAGCTTTTGCTAAGTTTACTGAGCTGTTGGTAGTTCTGGTAGATTAAAGTAATAGTACTAAGATATTTTAAATTTCAAACAGGTTGTGGCAGCTGCATGTGCTTCCACCCAGAGAAACCGGACATATTCATGGTGGGCACCGAAGACGGCATGATTCATACTTGCTCCTTGAAATACAATCGCAACTATGTAAGATCAGTTCAAGGACACCACATGCCGGTGTATAGGATTCACTATAATTATTTCAATAATAGTATATACGCATCTTGTTCTGGAGACTGGAGAGTGAAGATATGGGAAGATGGGCGAGAGTAAGTTTTCTATATAAAAGCATAAGATGGTGTTACAACTTTACAGTTTATTTAAATATTTGACTCACTTTTATAACCTTCTAAATGTAGTTTTGATCTTAACACTCTTTTAAACTACTACGCAACTTTAATGTGGATAAATCTAATAGGAAATCTGGATTAAAATAAACATTAATCTGTATACATGCTTATTACATAGTGCAATCCAGGCGGGCGAAGCCGCGGACGGATTACTATTAACTATATAAATTAAAATATATTTTGGAAAAAAAATTACATATTTTGTCACATAACCACATAAAAGTTTAACAAATATATTTTTTTAAATAGCGAGCCGCTGTTCATGTTCGAGTTGGGTTCCCCTGTGGGAGATGTGAAGTGGGCTCCATATTCTAGCACAGTGTTTGCTGCTTGTACTGCTGATGGCAAGGTAAAAGAAATAGCTTATATTTATTACAGAAATGGAAGAACTTTGCATAAATTATAGAATTCTTATTAGAATTATAGAAAGAGGGGAACGAGATGTCTTGACCTAGAAATGTCTTGAACTAGAAAATATATGTATATACATAAATACATATATGTTTGTAAGGTGTACATTGTAGCAGTAGGTATGTTACACTCAAACATAAACATGGAACACGGATAATGCTTCTAAAACACATTGCAATTCTCATGCACATATATGTACCTACGAATCAGTTAAACGTCAATATTCCGTTTCTACCTGGGAATTTGATTGTATATCCTCCATTGCTCCCTCGTATGAGTAACGATGCAATCCTGATTGAATTTCATACGCCAGTTCCATCTCGCAATACGCGCTACGCTTGTACGATTGCTAATCTCATAAAGCGCCAGTTACAGTAAGCGATCAAAGATAGTGGTAATATTATTACGGTATAGATGGTTCTGTAGAATTCTATTATTGTATTAACACCAATTCGTTTCCCACTTGAAGCAAAACGGCTATTAGACGAGTAGATGTGAGTAGAAATAGTAATTATAATAATAATAGCCCCCTCCACTATGTTTACAAATACATACATACAAATGATGTGATCAGTTGACACACAATGACACGCAAATTTGTCATTGCGAAAAATACGATCAACCAGAAAATGTATAAAAATAATAATAATTAACAGATCTTGAATTATTTAATCAATCTTATTACGGAAATAATTGATAGAACAATGTGATTTCGCCATGTTATTGACGCAGAAAAACTATATTTGAAAAATTATAATATAAATTTTAAGAATCTGATTTTGATTGAATATTTATCTCATTAATTATTTTATATAATACACACATTATTCTGAGTTTTCATCAAAATCAGGCTCAGCAAAGTTAATGAATTATTCACTCATATCATATATTTAGCCAGTCAGTTTTATCCTAAAATTTAATCTTATGATTGAACTAACTGCCGGCTATTTTAAAAGTCTCGTATTTGAACATTTTTAATACACTAATTTATAAAATACATAATAAAGTCAAACATTTAGTGTAAGCTTTTAGAGTCAAACATTTTAATATTTGAAATAATAGTATTTTTATTGCACGTTGTATTCGTTAAATTTATTTTGTCCCAACGATCGAATATGTCAAGCAACTAGTCCATAAATCCCGCATCGAGAAACAAAGTGGACGTGTCGTTCCATACATAGAGAGCGAGCAATCTTCGCCATACAAAATCAATAAATATACCTACCACTCGCTCGAATTTGTTGATTTTTAGTTTGCGACAGTCACAAGTTTGACAAAAAATCGCAACACGCACACAATGAAACATTGTATTATTCATATATTTTTACACATTAAAGCAAATAAATTTAATGGCCCCTCCATTATTTCCGTAAATTTTTTATCTATACAGTAATGTAAATGCATGTAGACCCTATATTGATCCTAGCTTAAACAGTGTAGAGTGGATCGTCTTATTTGTCGCGACCTATACTAAAGTGTGATCGCCGCCTTATCTTTATATTTCAAAGTACCTAAAATATTGATATTCTGGTGTTCTTAAAGATAATATATTTGCTACTAAACATCTCAATCAATTATTTTTTTGTATAAATGTTTCTTTTTCAACAATATACGCACAAATTTTAAATCCAATAATTTTTTGACAGGTATATGCTTTTGACTTGAACGTAAATAAGTATCGCCCCATATGTGTGCAAGCGGTAGTTTCTAAGAAAACCAAGAAGCTGACCAGAATTGACTTCAACTCACGCCTTCCTGTAGTTGTGTGCGGAGATACTAAGTAAGCTTATATAATTTTTTTAATTTTCATTCATTCATAAACAATAAAATTTGAATATACACGTAGTGATTGTGGATAAGATGTTGTGCCCTCGTTGCATGTTTGGTGATGATGAAAAATTATATTCATATTTTGGACTCAACATGCAAAGTCTAACTAAAGCAAAACAAAACTTTGAACCAGACCTTCATAAATAACCATTATGAGGAAATAAGAAGAAAATTAAAACGTTAATTTTCTGTTGTTGTTATACATTTTTCTGCGAAACTATTACACATTTATTTATAGTATAGAAGTAGTAAAAAATATATTATTATCGCTAGTTAATTTAGGAATACCTAATGTAATCTATACATGCATTCTAATATAACTTGCGTCGCCTCCATAGCTCAGGGGTTAGAGCACTGGTCTTGTAAACCAGGGGTCGAGAGTTCAAATCTCTCTGGGGGCATTTATTACAAAGACGCACTCGTTTTTAGTTTTTTTTATAACTTCATTATTATGCAAAGTTCTGATTTTGTTCAACTGCAATGAATTAACGAATATTCGACTAAAGTTCATTATTAATTTTCAAATATCAACTTTTAGTCCAGAAGTAGTTTTCAAGTTATTAGCACTATTTCATGTAATTTTTTTGTAACAAAATATTTTTTTATTACAGGGGCACATGTCATGTGGTAAAGCTTTCACCGAATTTGAGAGTTATGTGCAAACCACCGAAAAAAGCACAAGGAGTTGAACAAAGAACTTTACAAGTAATATTTTTGTACCTCGGCTTTGACATTTTATGAAATTTCTTTTCTTAATTTTTTTATTTATAGCGATAACAATAGGAGCAAGAATTATTTCATATCCTGAATCTATATACGAATTTATACAGACATTGTTTTGGCGCTATTAAATTTCTCTCCGCGAATTGTGAGATTGGTGAGAGACTACGTGTTGAGTGACGAAACTCATTACCGCTTTATGTCCTTTAGCCTGGACTGGGAATCGAACCAATTTACAGTCGGGCGCTTCCACTTCTTACGTTTTCTTGATAGTGTACAAAGTTATATTATTATATAAATATTATACGTGTTTTTTTTTAGATTATGAAACTGGATAAACTACTAAGCTTAGTGCGAGATCCTCCTTTCCGGACTGGGGTCGTGGATGAGAAATTCGATGATGACTAAGCAATAATTTAACTTGAACATTTGGAAGGAAATAATTTATGTTTATTTTTAATTTATGAATAAAACAAATGGTTTCATTGTGCTTTTATTGACTAGCAGCAGCAAACAAAATATTTGCTTAAAGTAAAGCTCTAGATCTAATGTGTAATTAAATATTTTAAAAATTTAATATTAGAATAACTTATTGTGTTAAATTTTAATGTTTTATATTTAAAGAAACAAGTACGCATAAATAAATCCATACATATTTTTAAATACGCTTTTACATTAAGACATTATACATAGCTGATTTCATGTTGTCATTAGCCGTCCACTATATATATATAATGAAATAAAATATATGCGATACAATCCTTTAAGTAATTTAATTTAATGTCTTCATATTTAGTATTTAACAATATTTACTTTTAGATGTCCCATTTATATAAATAGATACTTTACATGTATCGGAATATAATTTTAGAATAAAATTAATATAATTTGACCATTAGCTATTATACATATCATATATCTACAGTTTTACTTGTTGTCATACATATACTTTATCGTATTTATTATTAATTTCTTTTACATTTAATTGGATGGGATTATCTGCAATACTAAGAATCTTTCCCATCTTTCATCACCTCTTTAATATACATACTTAAATAAACATATAATTAAAAGCAGATAGACTCTTAAAACAAAACAGTCCCATTTAAAATGAGTATTAAAATGTATTACGAACAAGATTACGACTAGCTTCATTGAGAGATCAACATATATTTTTAGTTTTACAATTCTTAACAAGCCTTAACTAAAATTGCTTCAAACATTGCTTAATTTTTCACAAGAACTAAGAAACTACTAGAAATATAATACTTTTTTATTTAATTTTGATAAATCACAAACTATTTATAGTAGAGAACCACGTAATATAATATTACACAATATTCAGTCATATTTATAGAATTAGCAAAATAATGCAAATAAATTATACTAAACGTAAAAAACGTATTTTTTTATTCTTCTGTATGTGTGATTTGTCATACTTTGTCCTACATCTCCTAAACAGTTACCGACAAACCGACAACAGGCCGACTTGAATAAAATGTTGTTTTTTCCGGGTCTGTAGGGTTCAATAATTATATCAGATTTCTATGTAGTAATAAAATATAATAATGCTCGTTCAATTAAAACTATCAGTTTTCCTTAGCTTGATTAAAAATTCATTTGTACCCTCAAAAAATAGTGGAGAGTCATATAAATCATTTTTCAGAGTTCTCATTGAGAATAAGAAATAAAAAAGCATTTGCAAATGTTACCATAAAGTAAACATATTTTTTGTTGAAGTAAAGATACCTTTGTTTATGTTTACAGCAGATTTTTGAGACATTTGTGATGAATTTTATTGCAAAGCCAAGTCAAAAATTATTGCTAAATTTAAATTGTAACTTTCAATCAAGCAAGCATATAAAATAAAATAAGATCTTGAGAAAAAAAGCCTTACTTCTATAGAGAGAACATTTAGAGTTTATCTTATTTCTACATATAACTTGTATGAAAATACAAATTATATAAATAACAAACATTACTTATTTTTTATTTTGAATTAAAAGCTTATTTTCTTTGGTGTCGAAAGCTCTTACTTTTCTAAATCTCATATAATTAGTGACTTGAATAAGTGAAATGTTCAAAATACCAATGCTATTTTAGCAAAGCTTGGTTTTAAAGTAAAGATTATATTAAAAGCTCCAACGAAAGAATACCAAATTAAATTGTATAAACATTGGTATTCTACACATGTCACATAAAATGACTCTTATTAAATTAAAATACAATATAAATGTTGTATGTACTTATAACAATAAATATTACCAAATAAATTCAAATATATAAAAATGAGTAATAGTGGAGGAAAGACCTTAAAATAATTATGAAAATTTTAATTAATTATAAAAATAAAATTTAATCTTTTACTAATCTTTACTTTAAACTCAAATTTCACATACTAGTGCTGCCACTAGTATGTGAAATCTGTTTTATTATATTAACTACTATTACGCTGATTATTGGTCATATAGTGCCGCCATATTGTCATTTTACTTTTGTACTTTTGACTTAATAAAATATTAAAACAAACGTGTATACAAGCATAATGCAATTCGGACATGTTGATAGACTGTCTATTGAGTGTGAGTACAAACCTATTAAATAATTTACCTATGGCAAAGGACTAATTGTTCAAATACAAATACCTAAAATAAGATTAAAAAGTGTTGTCATTAAGGATAAATGAGTTTTGATCCAATTCTAACACTTCTTTCAACAGAATTTGGTCCTAGCTTGATATCTAAAAATGCGCGTGCGTCATTCGGAGCAGGAGCTTGGCGGCCAACAAATTGAATCTAAAAAAAGACAATATTTACATTTAAGTGACGCCAGGCACTTACATATTATCAATATTTGTTTATAAGTATATTCATTATTTACAAGTTTAATATTACATAGAATATTAGTATATTATATTAATTATTTTACATTTTATTATCAATTTTTAAAGTTGTTTTTATTTATGTTTCAAATACATTTTGGTCACAAATTCATTATTCATTATACAACCACTAAATATTTTTATACGAATATTAAATGAATACTTATAAAAAATATTTTTAAATTTTCATATTTTTTTTTATTTTACAAACACACACATACTACTCTTCAAAAGAATAACTAAATCACCTGAGCAAGGGGATGCAAATGTCTTTCGGGGAATTCCCGTTGGTGAGCCAAAACCCAATCTGCGGGCCACATTGTACCATTTCTAGGTGTAAATGGCAGAATTAAGACGTACACTCTATTCGTAGCTGAATATGCTACTCTGTAATAGTGCCCTTTGGTCGCCCTCTCCCATACAAAACCATCATTATCTGGCCCACCCCTTTGCAACCAGGACACCCTCGATACATCAGCTACATGAATGCCGATCTCAGCGTATTCAACCCACGGTAATAAATCTCCACTGTAAAACAATGTTGTAGATTTCATTAGGAAGGGAATATCTAAGGTGAAAACACTCAAATTCGATACATGAAATTTGTGTGTGTGGTGGCGGAACTCTACGTCGCACAGTCTTGTCTTACCAGAGCGTCATTATTTGAGTTATACAAATAATTATTTCCATCGTGTTTTCCTCTGTTTTTTAAACTGATCAATAAAAATCTCATACACTTCAGTTAATAATTACTTAATACTTAATTACTATACAAAATAAATATACACTACTAGTACACTACACACTTATAGTTAGAGGTGTTCATAACGGCTTTATTTCGTCAACGTTAGAAAGAAGTATGCTGTGTATAAAACACCTGCTTCTTTTTAAGCTATATGATATATTACTTTCATACAAAGACTTCAATATCTAAAAAAACAAAAAAAAAAAACGCCAACAAAATGCAACAAATTTTCTCCAAACATTATTTTATGACGTCATTCAATGGAGTTAAAGCATAATTTTGAATCTCACAAATAAAGCTATTTTGCAACGTGGACAATAGATGTACCCAATATATGAATATATTTTATTATAATTTTCTCCAAAAATATTCACAAAATGATGAAATCTGCTGATTTCAGTACTCATAACTAATACACTTCTTATTCTATTGAGTTAGAGCATAATTTAGAATGTCAAAAATAAAGCTATTTCTCAACGTGAGCACTAGATGTCGACGTATTCAAAACATTAATAAATATTACAATTTACTCCAAAGATCTATTCACAAAATGTTTAAAGCTGATTTCTATACTCGTTACTAATATACTTCTTATTCCATGGAGTTAGAGCATCATTTAGAATGTGAAATATTCGTTATATGCTTATTAAGCAGATTCAATATTCGTTATTTTTTGTTCATTAATATACTTCTTATTCCATGGAGTTAGAGTATAATTTAGAATGACAAAAATAAAGCTGAAACAAGCGCATGTTGCTGCGCATTTATATTAGAGCGATATGCTCGTTTAAACGAACGGCTATTTTTATATGCTACCTAATATAACGAACACCTCTACTTATAGTACATATTTTCATTTACTTACTGTACAACAGCTCCTAACAACGACGTAGTTTCTAACCAACACCTCACCCCAGACTGAAGCAATGCTCTTAATACATGAACAGTGGTACGCCTTATATTACGCAAGCAACATGGTGGTGTGTTACGTTTTGCTAAAACATATGAGGGGGTCCTCTGCACCGGTGGAAAACAGCGCTGAAAAAAATAAATATATATATATATATATATATATATATATATATATATATATATATATATATATATATATATATATATATATATATATATATATATATATATATATATATATATATATATATATATATATATATATACATCCCTACTAATTAAAAATGTGAAAGTAACCCTGTGTCTGTCTGTCTGTTACGTTTTCCGCAAGTGGGAAATAGTGTACCTGTATTACTCCTAATGATTCAATGTATTCTTATACCAGCTTCATTAAAATCGGTCTAGTATAGTTTCAGAGCCAAATTTACCCGAAGTGGTAGTTCTACCTCATACATGAGAATAACGGGGACAAGAAACTCAGCGGGACTTTTATATGGTCATTTACAATTATACAATTATTCATTGTTGACAATGATACGCTTGAGATAGACTGGAGCGAGCATTTCATTCCTAAAGTGTGTTATCATTTATAAAATCATTAATTAGGTAATAACCTTTAACACACAAACGTCTTCTCACATTTTTTTTTAATTGTGATTTAGAACATTGTCAGTTTTACAGCTTTTAACAGGTTCTAGAATCCTATTGTAAAAGCGCACACACTGTCCCATGAAGGAATTTCGGACTCAATGCAATCGAGTTACATGCGCGGTAAGTTTCAACCAATTTCTAGTATTAATATTGAGTACATCGCCAATGTTAGTTAAATCATTAATAATATTTTTACATATTAATCATTTTCAAGGATATATTGAGACGCAACTGTTAATATATTAATTTCCTTAAATTTGTCACTTCAAGATTCTTTAGGGCTTAAGTTATAGCATTGAGCGAATAGCTCGCTTCTGCAGAATAAAAATTGAATTGATAGCGGCTGCATTATCCCAAGCCGTTTCTACATCGGTTAACGATCTAATTTTTTTAACTGCAAAAGCTGCTGAGTTTCGTCTATTCGCCAATCCATCAATATGAGGTCCCCACTGTAATTTAGAGTCAATAGTGATACCGAGAAATACCGTAGAATCAACAGGATCCGCGGTTTCACAATTCAAGAGTATATTTTACAACTGGCTTTAACAATTTTCGTGTTGTGTGTTCGAAAAATTATACATTTCGTTTTTGTACTATTTAATGGTACGTAACACTAAACCAATGTACTCATTTCGAGAGTGCATTGTTTACATCGTTAATTATATTTTGTTGTCTTTTCATTTATAAAATTAATGAAGTATCATGAGCATACAGTAGTATCTCATGTCCCTTTCTAAATAAATATCATCGTCATTTATATATATTAAAAAAAGGAAAGGGCCAAGAATAGACCCCTGTGTGACACCCATACTGATTAATGAGCCTGGAGATTTCTTGCCTCTGAACCCTATTAGCTAAAGAAGAGGTGAGAAGATCGAGTGCAAGTCCTCTTATGCCGTAATGGTGTAGCTTCATGACCAATGTAGAATGCTGTACGCAATTAAATGCTTTGACAGGTATAGAACATGCCAAGAGCATCCTGCGACTCCTTCCAAACTTCGTATAGACTTTGAAACGTGTATCAGCCGCCTGAGCTGCTCTCTCTACCTATCCAAAATCCAGAATCATTTAGATGTAATAGTTACATGTCCTAGTGCCTTTAGAAATATGTTTTAGAAATGAATTGATCATAGTCCTAGACGGGCCGAAATCTTTGAGCAAATTATTGAAATATATCGCTGTTATATCTCTCGTTTTTACTTCCACTGCATACAAAATAACTCTTAGTTAGATTCAAGTAACAAAAAAATATAAAAACTAAGATTTGAATTAAATTAAATTACAATTTATGACAGTCAAAAATGTGTCCGTTTAATTTAGTTGACCCGATTCATCACTGGTCTTTATATAAATCAAAAAAAATTAAATAATATAGAATTTAGTCGAAAAAAAGAACCAAAAAAAATATATATAGTTTGTTTGATTAATTGTTATAACTTAATCAAACCTTTTGTATATACTTATCATCTTGATAAGTTGGTTATTATTTTTGGTTGGTTGGTATTTTTATTTGTTGGCAGATGGGTTTTGGATTGGATACCAATATACTGGTTGGAAGACTGATTAGCACATAGATAGACAAATAGTTAAAGACATAGACAAATTGATGGATTGATAGATAGAACAAGTGAAGCTAATATCAGTTATATTAAGTTAAGCTCACAATCTGCACACTTTTGATGCTACAACCAAATATATGCAACTATACTGAATTATATACTTCATCAACACAAGATTTGTACTTTACTTTTATACTAAAAAGTTCAAATTGTTATTTTACTTAATAATTGCATAACATTTTAATATTTTATATGCACTTTTATACTTTCTTTTTCTTATCATTCTCTGCATAAAACTTTTTGCTCAGTATTCAATTTTGCTACTATGATTTAAAGTTGGCTAGATTTTCAAATCAAATCTATGGGGATCAACGGGAGAACGGAGTACCATCTTTAACGGAGTTAACGGAGGACTATCATCGCGCCCCAGGCGTCGGCACTAGCCGTGGTGTTCCCTGCTAGATAACGGACGAGGCTCTGGGGACCGAGCATTGGCGGTATAACCATACACCTGACCAGGTAACTGGTAGGAGGAGGCTACAACGGCCTTGAGGTTTAAATGACAGCGACCAGCTGAACAGCGACTGAACAGCGACCGTTGGCTGAAGTAGAGGATATGTACAAGGAAATCGAAATTCTTTTGGAAAGCACAAAGGATGTAGTTCTTGTAATGGGGGATATGAATGCCAAAGTGGGGTCTTAATCAAAACTTAATCAAATTTTGCCAGGACAAAGAACTTGTTCTTACAAATACCCTTTTCAAACTTCCACCTTGAAGTTTATATACTTGGACATCACCAATGCACACAGTTAATCAGATTGTAAGAAACCAAATAGACTACATAATGGTAAGCAAAAAGTTCCGAAACTGTGTCAAAAGGGCGCTTACATATCCTGGGGCTGATATAAGGTCAGATCACAATCCTGTGGTGGTCGACATGCAGTGCAAGTTAAAAAGGGTATGATGTAGGAAAACAGATAGTAGGCCAAATCTAAGAAATCTCGCTGATTTAGAGACACGAGCAAAGGTCCATAAGGCTATCGTCCATTAATCAATGGTCATAGAGCAAAAAACAGCACCTTTGAACTCTCTAGACACATGGAATAGCCTTAAGAATACTGTAAGCGTTATCTGTAAAACTTGTCTGCCTTCACCATTACATATCAGGAAGAAGGACTGGATGACGGACTCAATTTTATACCTGATGGAAGAGCGGAGAATGTACAAAAGTATTGACTCTAACAAATATAAAGAAATAGACAATGTTATAAGAAAAGAGATCGACTACGCTCGAAACAGGTTTTATCGTGAAAATTGTGAGTGCATAGAGGACCTTTTCCGGAAACACGACAGCTTTAATTTGCACAAGCATATAAAGCCTATGATAGATGAGCCTCTGAAAAGTCTACCTACCTTGTTTGATGGTACTGGCAAGTTGCTTGTTGATACTGAGAGCAGGAAAAATCAAGGGATTGAATTCGTTTCCAAAACTTTTGCGGACTGATCAACTAAGCTTCCGGTAAGCGACGACGAAACTGGGCCATCTATCCTAAGTTCAGAAGTCCTGCACGCTCTTAAATCAGCTAAAGCAGGAAAAGCGCTGGGACCAGACAACATACCAGTAAAAATTTTAAAGCTCAAAAACTCAATTATTTAATAACATCTACAATACTGGCAACATACCCCAAGACTGGTTAAAATCTACGTTTATTACTATCCCAAAAAAGCAAAATGCCAAAACATGTGGAGAATATCGTATGATTAGTCTCATATGAGTCACGTACTAAAAGTATTTCTAAATATAATCCAAAATCGCATAAAACCAAAGTGTGATGAACAATTGGGAGAAAGCCAGTTTGGTTTCCGTTCCGGCATGGGTACTAATAATATACTTGTGCAAAAATGCAGAGATATGCAAAGAGATGTATTCCTTTGTTTTATCGATTATGAAAAAGCTTTTGACAGAGTTAGACATCAGCGTCTTATTAAGAACTTAGACGACATAGGTCTGGTGGTAAATTATTATATTTATCTGATGGTAAAGATTTAAGAATCATCCGTAACTTGTACTAGGACCAAGTGGCTACCGTAAGAGTTGACAACGAAGAAACCAACGTAATTGAGATCCGTCGTGGGGTCCGACAGGGCTGCGTACTGTCTCTGCTGCTTTTTAACCCTTACTCTGAGACTGTGATGTCAGAGGCTATGGCAAACCTTGATGTTGGTGTTAAAATCAACGGAAAGGTAATCAACAACTTACGCTACGCAGACGACACCGTACTCATTGCGTCTTCTGAAGGGGATCTGCAGACAATTGTAGACAGGGATCAAATTAGCAAGACCAAATTTATGTTGATTTCCAAAAATCCAGATCTAAATCCAACAATAACTGTGGCTGGTAAAAGTCTGGAGCGTGTTCGGCAGTACAAATATCTCGGCGCTTGCCTGAACGCAGTATGGGATTCCGGCCAAGAAATTCGAACCCGGATAGAAGTTGCTCGTGCTTCTTTTAACAAAATGAGAAAAGTTTTATGCTGCCCGCGATTACACATAAAGGTCCGAATTAGAATTCTCCAATGTTACATCTGGCCTGTTATTCTGTATGGATGTGAGGCATGGATCTTAAAACAAGACACCATCAAACGCATAATGGCGTTCGAAATGTGGTACTACCGTCGCATGCTTCGCATTAGTTGGACGCAGAAGGTCCGTAATGAAACCGTGCTCGACCGTGTCAACGTGCTCCGAATAATGATAGAAACTATCAAAAAGCGAAAAATATAATTCTGAGGCCATATTTTGAGGCATGACAAATACAGTTTTTTGCAGCTAATAATGATGGGTAAAGTGGACGGCAAAAGGCGCGCTGGAGGAAGAAAAATGTCGTGGTTGTGTAACATCAGGGAATGGAACAACTATTTCGCCTAGCATTGGACAGAGAAAAGCTATGGAAGATAGCGGCCGACCTTCAGGATTAAAGAAGCACACAAAGAAGAGAAGAAGATTTTCAAAGTATAACTCACAGGACATTATTATACATGTAGACATATCTATTCTTTATATAGTGTAAATTGCAATTACCTGACTTTCTCTTTTACATCCAAACCACTGAAATCTTCCATCTTCCTTTATAACTGCTTTTACTCCAAGCTCTTTATAAAGTAATACACGATAATCTCTTAATCTTTTAGAAGCTTTTTGCTTTGAAGCTGGTGTCTTTAAAATACTTCTGCCAGCACTAAATTTACCATCCAGCACTTGCACCTGAAAAATAAGTGACGGTTGTTAACATTGTCAAAATAATTGTTCTTCTTCTTCTCTTTCTATATGGAGTTTTCAGTGTGCTAGTGGAGCACAATTCACTTCGCCAATGTCATGTTGAATGGAGAACAAAAAAGAGTGTATGGTAAAAGAGTTAATAATACACAATAGAAGAATGCATTTTTAAAAGAGATCCAGTTTTTAATTCTTCACCTATATAATATTGTTATAGGTGAAGAATTAAATATAATATTTAAATAACATTTTACATGACTGTTAGCTAATACTTTAATATTATTATATTTAATTTTTTATTTACATAAAAATTTACATAAAGGACTGAACACAAACATTAACGAACACTGAACATTAAGAGGGCAAGGGACTTAGAGAGGAAGGACATAATATAAGGGATGGATTAATTTGGGGCAGGAGAAAAGGATATGGAAAGAGGAACCTTTCACACAATGAGTGGTCCCTGACCCTGATCTTAGCCGAAAAATAATTGTTTATAAACTCCTAACTAGAATATATACCTTCATTTTTCTCACTGCAGTTTGGAGATAAAGAGATTCAGGAAAAGGTAAAATCAAAGGCTTGGGCAAATCTTGCAACATGGCAGTTTTCATTAACAATGCATGTTGGCCTTGAACTGCATCACATACTTTCTTTGATGAATCTTTACTGAAGTGCAAAGTCCAATTGACATGTGCCCATCTTATTTGTTGACAAATTATCCGAGCATTACCAATTCCTACAGCTATTGCTTGTGAAGTATATGTTGTTGCAGCCACAGCCATTTGTTGAAATACTCGTCGAGATACACGAGAAGAATCGGGTACAAAAAGTACGTATTCTGTAGAAATATATGTAAATACATCCAGACTACTTGGTTGAGCATCCAGCTTCAACTCTAACGATATAATTTTTACATTCTTCAAAGTTATATTAGTAGCTGAAAACTGGAAAGGTGGATATTGCCTTCTTTCACACAAAACCAGCACCTGGATATTCGGATACGCCGAGACAAACGACTGAACACTTTCAGCGATATCATTTTCATAATCTTCAAATTGTCTGAATACAATAGTGACCAATTTAGACAAATGTCTCGTCGAATGGGAATGAGCTAAGGTTGAAGATGTGACAGGGGCTATTGGATATATTAATTTATATTGTGGGATAAGATAACCGCACAGGAACACTGCAATTATACATAATAAAATATACACTTTGAACTTCAAACGACCGCGTAAAAGACGATGGAACATTTCTATTTATAAATAGTTATATATTTTGCTTAATGTAGTATAGTAATTATTTAGTAATTTCAGTAATTTATTCCCATACATATTTTCACATCATATTTTAAATGGACGCCTTTTGAAATATCAATAACTTTAGTTAGCGCTTGTTCTTAATATATTCAAAAGTAGCTTTTATTAAGCTATACATTTTGAATTATATTCATATCTAAACGCTTTAGAAGAATATTTATGATAATTTAATTTTTAAATTATAATTTTGAAAATATTTACATTTTATCTTTCACATTTCACACAGTATAAAAATATGTTTACAGGTTACACATAATTTACAGGTTATATCTCATAAGTCTGTTGGTATTTTTTAAATAAAATAATTAATATAATAATAATTCTGGTTTCAAAATATTCAATAAATTTATTACTAAATAATTTATTTGACATTTGAATAAATCTAACTGTCATCCAAATTATGGAATTTTCCAACGCCGATAAAATTTTAAACATTAAATCCTAAATATTTGTTTGCAAATTTAATCATGTCTTACATTTTTCTGTTCCACATTTCAAGCACTGCCTAGTTTCGGAGGCAAATGGATTTATTATTATTTGTAAAAACATAATTATATTGTGCTTGATAACATTCTAAAAAAAGTAGTTGGTTATTTTGATGGAATATTTTTTATTTTTTTAAGAATAATTAAGTATCTAAATATTCTTAAATTGATTTAGTGCTTCTGATATTATTACCTATGTCTAATTTTGATTTTGAAATTTGAATAGTACTGTCAATTGTCAATTGTCATTTAATACGTCATTGTACGCGCATTCAATTTAATATAAATTATCCTTTGGTTGATTTGATTTCTAGTTTCCTATAAATAAATTCTTGTAAAAAAAAATGGATGAAAGTTTGGAATATGAACCTCTAGACCCGTCTCTAAAGAATGTAATAGAACAGAAAACTCTCAGATGGATTTTTGTTGGAGGGAAAGGTGGGGTTGGAAAGACTACGTGCAGGTAAATTTCTAAATTATTATTTATAAAATAATAAAAAATACACAGATAGTAGTTGAAACTTATCATTAAACCATTTTACAGTTGTAGTCTTGCTGTGCAGTTGTCTAAAGTCAGAGAATCGGTATTGATAATCTCTACGGATCCAGCTCATAACATCTCGGATGCATTTGATCAGAAATTTTCTAAAGTAAGCATACTGTTAAGCTAAAATAACATATTATATTGATTATTCATATTTTTATATCTTTTTCCTTATTTGCTTATTAAACTTTCTAAAACCACTTGTCAGGTGCCCACAAAAGTTAAGGGTTTTGATAATTTATTTGCAATGGAAATCGATCCTAATGTGGGTTTAAATGAACTTCCGGAAGAATATTTTGAAGGAGAAACAGAAGCTATGAGATTGGGTAAAGGGGTGATGCAAGAAATTGTAGGTGCATTCCCAGGTATAGATGAAGCAATGAGTTATGCTGAGGTAAAATAAAACTATAAAATAACTTGTATTTTTAAATTTATGATTTTGAATTGAAATTATAAATTAACCTGCAAACTAATATTATCTTGTCATAATATATTTTAGGTGATGAAATTGGTGAAAGGAATGAACTTTAGTACAGTAGTATTTGATACTGCCCCTACAGGACACACATTGCGTTTGTTATCATTCCCCCAAGTTGTCGAAAAAGGTCTCGGTAAATTAATGCGCCTAAAATCAAAGGTACAGTATGATGTTGTTTTTTTAACTTGAACTATGCTTAAACATAATATGAATAAACTAACTTTGTAAAATTAATTATATTTGAAGTTGTATTTTCATTTTGATTAGACTAAATAATTTCAGGTAGCACCTTTTATAAACCAAGTTACAACACTTCTTGGACTAGCTGAGTTTAACTCTGACATGTTTAGCAACAAAATGGATGAAATGTTGTCTGTTATCACACAAGTAAACACGCAGTTCAAAGACCCAAATCAAACAACATTTGTATGTGTTTGCATTGCGGAGTTCCTATCATTATATGAAACTGAAAGACTTGTACAAGAATTAACTAGATGCGGTATTGACACACATAATATTATTGTCAATCAATTGCTGCTGCAAACATCAGCCCCCTGTGATCTATGTGCTGGAAGGCATAAAGTGCAAGAGAAATATTTAGAGCAGATAGCAGATTTGTATGAGGATTTCCATGTAACCAAGTTGCCGTTGTTAGACAAAGAAGTGCGTGGGGCAGATGCTGTTCATTCCTTCTCAGAGTATTTAATAAAACCATATGAGACCCCTACACGTCCCTAGTACATTATTACATTTAATTTTGGGGAAAAGGTTATATTAAATTGCAACTGTTGTAAAAAAATATAAAATATATATATATATTGTAAAAATCAGGACTTCATTTCTCACATCAAGATTATTATTAGCACCATGAGTTAAATTATTAAAAATACTTAAGAGATAAACAGAAATATTATTGTATATCATTCATACAATTGTTCATTAGTTTATCAATATCTGTATGATAACCATAAGAAAATTTATGACATAGACTTTCTTTATATAAAAAATATTTAAAAAGACAATTTCTACATTATATTATATTAACTAATAAGAAACATTAGTGCTCTTTTAGAATCCATGGTACATTTTGGTAAATAGTTCAATATGACCCAAAGCAATAAATAACATATTTAAAATATTTACTTATATGCAGTAAAGAGAAATATTTAGTAATATATTATATTTAATCACGCTTTTACATTGTAGTTTTAAAAAGAGTTATGTATTTCAAATTAATTTAACATAAATATTTGCTAAACTAAAATTTGTTTTTTTTTATGTATTAACATCTATAATGATTAGAGAGTTACAAATATTAGAGTTAAATTAAGTACCTCGCCAATCAGTAATAAAGGAATATATTGTGTTAATAGTGAAATGCAACTACAAATTCAAAAATCAATCAAAACTTGTTTAATTATTATTATATATTATTAACTTGTAATTAGTAGTTAATTTTTTGGTTTGAATTGAATAAAATAATTTTTTAGATAATCCATCTAGCAGCGAAAGGTACATTATATATGTCACGTCATTAGTTCCTAACCTGCTAAAGGTGCAGTCACAACCATTCACGATTATTAGTTATTCTCATTTAAGATAGTATGATATATACCTACGCATTTTAAAATCTCAAAATATTTCTATATTATAATAATCCTCTCCAATTTTCATTATAGTAATAGTTTTTTTTTATATTAGGACTAAGATGTTATGAATTATTTTACTAATTAAAACGAAATAGCATTTCAAAAACTTTATTCTTTCATAGTCAACATAGAAATATCTTAAATAATATAGTGGTCTATATCTATCATGAAAGGATGAGGTCATAACAATGTCATAAATATTAAAATTAAAGGATAACAACTGTATAATTCTGATAAAAAGCCCTAAACTGTATGGCAGTGTATGTTTAAAAATAAGCACCTACTTACTAAAACTACTTTTTATTTATTAAGCATATTATAAAAGAACATTAGATACCTAAAGTATCACTATAACGGAGGGCTCCAGAGCTGTACTGTAAATCAGTTGAAATGTGTAAGTATATATTAAATACTATTTTAAAATTTGTTAGTTAAATAGCGCCACGTGATTTAAATGTCCAACTTGTATAATGGCATTTTTATTGCTTTTAATATGAATCTGTCATTTACAGCATGACAGTACAGAAAAATTAAAAATATGTCTTTAATCTATAAATAAAACTATTTAATATCAGTTTTTCACAAACTTATCTTAAGTCCACTTTTGTTTAGCAATATTAATATTGTATAAGATGTCTAGCAATGTTAACTATACGTTTGAACTAAATATTATGAACACATTATTAACTATTTTAATTTCTTAGCTGATTTAAACTTTTAGACTGCAATTTGTTTTTTAAAGATTTTATTATAAAATACAATCATACATAAACTACACGAGTATATATTAATAAACTATAAAACATATGCACACAGCACACCTAAAATATTAGAAATATAAGCAATATGAACTAAATCTTCAGTAAAATGCAATGCAAAAACAGAAATTTTAATATAAATTTGCTTATAACTCATTCACTGTATAAAATTTACGACAATGAATAATTTTAATTTAATATTAAATAAGCTAATTTCTTAATACTTTAACAAATACTTCAGTCCCATATTGATATTTGAGGATTGTTACTTGTTCTTTTTTTTATTATTTTGCCTAACGTAATAAATTGGTAATATTTGTGATTTATATAAATATTTTTAAATTTGAAAAATATTTCGAAGCTTGATTTTAACTTCCTATTTTCTACATAATGCCTAAGAGTACATTTTATGAGTCAATTTACATTAAAAACAACTATTATAAATTGATGAACATTACACAATATCATATTTACACAAAAAATCTAAATCAAAACTTATTTCATTATCTGGACCTTTGTGTAACTAGATTAAATAATTTATTGCTTAAATTTAACAAAAAAAAAAATAATCCAACGCTCATCAAACAAACCGCATAGAATGAATTATTCAAATGCTGTTTTTCTTCAAATAAATTTAGAGGACTATTCTGAACTATAGCAAATACATTGCATTGGTATGAAAATTTTGAATATTGTCAAATAAAATCTTATCTTTTTTTAATTATTTTCAAATTTAAAAAATAAGAGTGTCTACACACAAATCTATTGCAAATTCAGCTGGCTTTCACGCGAATGAAATAAATATCATGAACTTTCTCTAAATACTTATTAAGTCGTCTTTAATAACAAAGTGATATATTTAAATTCTAATAACATTTAAATTATTATAAATATTTATATTTCATTTCATATACTAGCCTCACTCTACACCCTACATGTTGATGGGTAAGCAGTGTACAGTGCATTGCATTGCAGCACATTGTGTCAACACTTTGTTCTCCGCTTTCCGCCTGAATTCGAAACATTGTGTATTCTATAAATTTAAAATAAATATTAAAACAGTACATTATTTTAATAATCAAATCAATGTCAACTAGATCTAGTCTGGCTGGGAAGATGCCAGGCAGTGATAACAGCTCCAATGAGAGCACCGATAAGGGCGGCTGCACACGAACCCACTTCGAATAACAGCTTTGGTGTGAACACACCCCATATCATAAGATGACGGCAGTGAATTGTAGCTGATAACGCACAGGCGAATACCTACAATTTTAAGAATAACATAAAATATGTTGTTTCAAAATCTTTCTCAACAATATTTAGAATTTGTGTCCAATACAAAATTCCATTTTATATTAAAAAAATATATATACACAAATGTACAATTGTACGTAATATTGGAAATATTTAGATATCCCATTCTAAGCTCGACAGAATAATGATAATTCCCATTTATCACTTAATACAACATAATATCAATATAAGATCAAATATAACATTCTATGTACTTACTCGTACAGTAAAACACAATGCAAATTTCAAACATAAAGAGAATACTGCAGATAGTTGAGTGCGCGGCGCTAGTGTGGAGGCGCCATTACGTCCCCATAAAGCTAATAATGGTACCGTCACGCCGAACATAAGTGGCATACCTATGAATAAAAATATTTAATATGAAATACTATACTTTTTTGAATAACAGGGTAGTTGGAGATAGTCAAAAATCTCTCCTAATTATCAAAATCAGTGTCAAAATATTACATTCTCCGCTTTCCGCGCACTATTCTATTTCTCCAATTTGAAACGGTATAAACATTATCTTCGAGGTGGGTATCAGACCCACAACCGTCGCGTTTACAGTCAGTTCCAATCTTATTTCAGGAAATTTAGATAATATAAAATGTGGCATTACGAGGAGTTTTAATAATTTTATGTCAAAGTCCTATGTATTAAATATACTGCATTATACAAATTATGTATTTAATTTCACGCTGTATACCGCACGAAGCAAGTAGACAGGAGGGAACCTTGTGTTAAGGCGGAACCCACCGCCGCCACGTTCATTTAATTATCAATTAACGAGATTCAAATAGGCGAACTAAGATTAAAAATTGCGTCATATACCTGTCTTAACGATAAGATGATTACAATGACGATAACATTAACATTCTACTACAGGTATTTGCTCGCTTGATAAGAAATATTATTTAGATTAAATAAACTCTACAAAGATAATACTGCTGTTTTTTCATCATAACGTAAATGAACAAAAATTATACTAAAATTCTCAATTAATTAAAATATGTGAGTCAGTAGACTTTTATTTATTAGATACTATTTATTGTCAGTGGGTTTTTGTAATTACAAAGCATGCGCATATATTGTTTACATTGAAACGGCTACAAATAAGTAATCCGTTTTTGTGGTCGTATTTTTAATTAATTACTTTAATGTAACAACCACTAGCAAACCTAAATAACTTGGTTAGTGAAAACAGTTAGTTTGCTTATTATAACTTTTCATTTAACAACAGCATTCTGTCTAAGATTAGGCAATTAAAAATCTCTTGAATGATTGATATATTTCAAAGAAATAACCATTGCGGCAATCATAGACTATAATATCTACTCGGTCCTATTTCAATCAATTATAAATATAAAGTATATATTAATAAACTCACCAAACAAATAAACAAACATAAGCAGAACAGATATAACATTGCCAAATGACAAATAAGTCGGGTCTCCAGCGTGGAACACGGCGGCCCACCGCACATGGCTCAAAGTCGCATGGTGGCCAGTTCCATAGAAATGATATGAGGCCAGTAGGGCCCATAGACATGCCATGCTTGAGTTACATCGGGTGCTTAACGCTGTAATAAAAATATTGTAATTTTTACTCATAGTTGCGACAGCTGGACTGACAGAGAAGGTAGTTTATAAAAGTGGTCTTTATAATTATCTTATTTCCTAGATGAATTCTCTTTTTTACACTTTATGTGATAATTAAAATGATAGCAAGAGTGTATGACAGTAAAAATTAGTAACATATTCTAACTTTATCATTTGTTGGCACATAAGATAGCTATTCCTATTAAATCATATGAAACAGGTGTATGCCTGTAAAATCGTGTAGTGTAAAAAGTGAAATAACAAATAAAGAACTCACAAAATTTAGTTGAGCCTTCAGTCTTCAACATAGATACTAGGTTCAGCGCTAGGAATCCAGATATAAGCGCTAGACCAGCAGTTGGCGCAAACGCTGCACCTAGCACTAATGTATTTGCTAAATAAAATAATAATCCAGCAACAACTAAGGGCAGTGTCGGTCCTTTGCCGTCTCTCCTGAACAAAAGGGCAAACATGGACAAAATAACCAGCCAAGAACCCCTCGCCAACATTTTCGACCTGCTAGGCGACCCTAGTGATCCCCAACCTACGGCCCAGTGGGAACACGCGAAGATACCAGCTATGACAACCCCATAGCCTCTCCATTCAACATGGCGTCTTGCCACCGCTACAACAGCGGCTACGGAACCTAAAGCAAGGATTAGGGCCGCTCGGGACGCATTTCCAATTGATATATTTTCTCCAGATGTCCAACAGTCACCTTGCTCTTCCCTGCAGCCTCTGTAAGACCTCGTCAATCCCATAGCAACTCCAAAACCACCCCACAGTGTCAATGATTTTACATTCCCAATATTCCAGGCCATCAAACCTAACACAGTTAAACATAAGTAGGACAACGTTGCACCTTCCTCTATTATGTAACTGTTCGATACTAAAATCACTGCTGAAGCGAACAGGGCAGCTCGAGCGAAACGCTCATAAAATTGAGATTGGCCCTCATACCATCGTTGGGCGATACCGTCCCAATGCATGATAACCAAAACACAGGTAATAGTCCCTGAAATTAATCCTGTGCTCAAAATTATCGCATGATCCAAATCTTCGAGGATTTGGAAATAGTATCCTGTGTAGCATATAGCTATACAAACCGCCATGGATATTAGTCCACAAGGGACAAAGCTACTAGCGAAAACGTGAGGAATATGTTCAACTGGAATACCCTCAGTTATGATCCAATTGAAGAATACTGCTAAAAGAAGTAATAAAAGAGCCCTAAGCATTGACAGAGAATCAAATTCTACCCAGACTTCTCGGAAAACTCCACGTATGTTGTCCATAAGTGTCCTGTAATAAACGAGTTTTACGTTTGAATGTATGTTCTTTCGTTTTTATTTCGAATTTGGTTAGGTAGTGGGAGGAGCTAAGACAGTGGAGGTGAGTCATTTTAAAGGGGCTCCTTTAAACCTATAATTGGTTCCTAAGTTCTCAGGCGCTGCTCTGTGCTCCTCTCCCTACAATGTGATGGGCCAGGCAATGCAAAATGAATTTATGGAATGCTCAATAGTTTCTTTTCTGAGGCCAATGCCTGGTGGTGCAATGAGGACACAAAAGTTGTGAGTTCGATCCTTATACTGGGAAATAATTCTATTTAAAATAGTTTAATTTCCAAGCCTGGTAACTGTAACTGTGTATAAAATTTGGACTTTTTCAGTGTCTTGACACTAGTTCTTTGTAGACTCTGCCCATCTCCTATCTATCCTTGCTATGTGGCAGGAAGCATTGCTGCCTGACTCTATGATGCATGTTTTTAAACAAATATTAAATCAGGTCAATATGATGCTAACATTGACTTACCTTACATTAGCAATATATGTTTTTAATTCTTCATTAGTATCTACACCGCTTGCTTTATCAAGTTGCTCCCTGGTAACATTGATCAAAAAAGCTAACCTATCCAATGATATTTGTTGAGACTCTTCACCATATCTTACCATGTATTCTGATACCTTAAAAATAATCATAAATATCTTACTTATATAATACTGTATTATATGTGATCTGTGTAATTATACAATAGAAAGCCTTACTTGTTTCAAATTATTAGTCAAATGCAATAAAGTATGAGAGATTGGCATATTTGGTAGTACAGAAAGCAATAGATTTCCCAGTGATGGTGAGGAGGTGGTCTTCCTAAAGCTGCACTAAGAGTTGGAGCCAAATCAGTTTGCTGTACTTCTTTTCCAGAAAGTCTATCCAGTTCATCCCCATAGAAATCAGAATTTGCATAAGCAAATAATGCAGCAGTACGCTCAGCTTTGCTTTCCCCACCATGGTCACCTGTTTAATTTAAATTGCTTTAGGCAATTAGAACATAAAAATGGTAATATACAATACATGTTTGTATATATATGTATAGTTATATTTAATTGAATATTTAATTAATCACAAAAAATTAAACTTAATTAAGGGATTTTCCTAATTAAAATCCCACAAACTGAAATCAAAGCTTTAGGCATAAAAATAAAGACCAATATTTTAAGTAACTAAAAAATTATGAAAATGTTACAAAATTAATACAAACCATCTGAACCATTCCATTCTTGTATGTCTAGAACAATATGGAATAGTTTAAAATTATTTGTAGGCATTTGAAGAGTTACTCATATACCTAAATATATACAAGAAAACCTTTAAGCTATTTCAAATAAAACAAATACCTGTCTCAGTCATGCCATGGTCACCAACAACATATAGAATAGTATTAGATGGAAGCATTTTAATCAGTTTTTCAATTCTTGCATTAGTTTCATCTAGTTTCCTTGCCATTTCAGGATGGTTAGGTCCATATCTGTGACCAGCATGGTCCACTCCAAGATAATGAGCAACAAGTAAATCCCAATCATTATTCTTCAATTCAGTAAAGATTTTTGAGTCCACTTCTATGAATAATATATTAATATCCAAGGTTATTAATGAACAAGAGAAATCTTAAAAGGATAGTTATATGAAAAAATTAAATAGTTTAACCACTAAATGTAAATTCTGATAGTCTTAGATATAAGGTGAAAGAAATGTTGAAAATGGGTAAAACTAAAAATAAATTACAACATTTATTATACCATTATCAACAGTATCTAAGTCCCACGTATGAAATGAATACAAAGCATGAGATCGGAGCCATCTTCCTGGCATCAAGCGAGCCCAGGTATCATCTCCCAAAAGCACAGCCTTTCTCCCTCCTTTAACTAGCTATAAAGTTAAGAAAAGAATTGATAGATAAAAATTACAAATGAAATAAACTTTAATGCAGCTTACAATATGTCTTACTTGATCTATAACATTATCTTCTTGCATTTCAATTGCTGCAAAGTTTGAGCTAACATCAACAAATGTTGGAAGTGAACCAGTAACAAGTGCCTTAATTCGCTGCAGTGTCGTCGTGGGTGGATCTGCCATAAATCGAAATATCCGCGCGCGCTTTGGCCAACGTTCTACTGTGTCTTTTATAATCGGTAAACGATTTTGGTAAAATAAAGGCATCTCTAGTTTATCATTAAATTCAGTAAAATCATATCGTAAAGCGTCTACTAGAATAAATACGACTCTATTATGATTTAGAGCACATGCAAGCGAGGAACTAGGATTCGATAAGATTCTTCTAATTTCATTATCGTCAGTGCATTCTAAATTTTCATTATATTTATCATGTCCATTACAAATTATATGATTTAATGATGTACATTCTGATATATCACTTAATGTTTTTCGGGATAAAAGGAATCCCTGACCGAACATAAGAACTGCCGACAGTGTTAGATAACAAAACCAAACTAGATACAAAATGAAATTCCATTTTTCTTTCATATTTTATGATTTAAGAAAAGATTTTAAAATAAAAAATGTTAGAAAAAATATGAAAACAATCTAACCACCCTAATCATCGTGAACACTACAAAACGAATCCAATGAACAACCAAAAGTCTAAATCTAAGCCGCTTTATGTCATTTTTGACAGACATATATGAAGGAGTGTAGACCTAAGGAGTACCATCATGTAAATTGTAAAGAGGTGAAGAAGTGTAAACAGTAAACTATTGTCACATCACTATGCAGTATTTAAAATTTCAATTATTTATGTTATAGTAATAAAGCAGAAGTGTTTTTTTTCTTTTTATCTAGTATTCTATACTGATAGTTTATGGCACTGTTTCTAAAATATATTCTAATTGCTACTGTGGCGCTACCTTACTTTGCTCTCTTTCAACGGACCGTTTTTAATATACTGAGTTGGTATTCAAGGTCCGTACCGTATAGCATTTACAATTAATTTAGAACCAATACTTACAATAGGTTAATGGTAAAAATGTGATACATTTTCAGTAACAATTACAATTGAAACTAAATACACTTCGGTTCTTGTTTGCTTTGATTTAAGACAATGAATTAAATGCAATACATTCTAATTTCTATATCTTAAAATCAACATAAAAATGAAGAAAATGAATATTAATGTATTATACAAATAAACTCTAGGTAATGATTATGAGAAATCGATATTAATGAGGATAGAAAATTATGTTGTAGATTGCGAGTGTCTAATCGATTATCGAGATTAAGTTTACTAGTATGTTAGTCCCATTACGAGAGGCACAGATAAGCAGAAATATTTAAGTGAATAATATTTATTCGAGTTAATTATTGAAATAATTATTCTAAAATTTTAAATAAACATCATTACATCGTAATATATGATAGTGACTTATTCGGGAAAACAATTAATTACTTTTGTTTGTACGTTTTTCCATATCACGACACAAGGTACAACGAATGTTGCGTACTTTTAATATTTTTTACTTTTCAATAATATAACCTACTCTTGGACGTGTTTTTTGTTTATATACATTCTATTGGAAAACAAATACACATGGTTGAAACTTAAGATAGTAATAACATATTTAGGAGGCATGGTGTTAGTGAAACGACAATGTCGCTGCCATCTAAAGTTAAAGAACAAACCAGACTGTTGGACTTGTCTAGTGATGAAGAATCCGAAGACTTACAGCTAGAAATAATTCCTAATAGGAAAAGGAAAATTACAAGGTGATTATCATGATAAATCAATTTAATATATGATAAAATATTATGTTTGATTTTTGATACTTCAAAATAACAAAATTAGCTCATTTTCTATTTGTATTTTAATTACAATTGATAAATTATTTTTGTAAACATTTTGATACCATAGAAAAGAACGTAATAAGCATGCTGCCCCAAAAGTAACAGAACCTAGTATTGGTGCTGAAGTACAATGTGCTTTATGTTGGGCTGTTCGCGGAACCCTCCTTCTTTGGCTATTAATGTTGACATGGATTTGTGCTGCACTCTACGACCAGGTTACTACAATGAAAGTGGATATTGCCAAAGGTAAGTTAAGTATTGATTTTAACATCATAACTTAATTTTTGCTAGTTATCAAAATATTATGAAAAATAAATTAAAATTTTTTAGTAGTACTGCACTATAAGTACCAACAATTGGTAAATTATAAGTATATCTCAGAAATAGACCACTACAAACTTACATCTATAGTTGATTTCATACAAAATAAGTGTAACAAATATAAGCTTGTAAATTTGTATAAGTTATGTTTTTTGCTGATCTGTTAATTACAGAGAAGTTGCTGCGTTAGTACAACTTGCACTTGACCTTTATTTTTTTATTTCAATGTAATTTTTTTTCAATTAGATTTATATCATTATATATATATCTCTAGGTGTCTCTTAAAATAATTGTGCACCCAAGTAGGGAACTAAAAAATCTATTATTATCACTCAGTTATTTGACAGAACTCTATATTTACCATGTCATTATTTTATAAAAAATAGTGCACAATTTGATCAATGAGATACCATACCATAATACCATATTCTTATTATATAACAAAAAAAAGCAGTGATTAAACATAACTTTATATAAATTTCTTTATAAGTTATTTGGCCTTAGTATGACTGTGACCGACTACTATATTTGTAAAGTACAATTTCCTTTCACTTAGTAAGCCACCTTGATATAATGATTGACCCTTGTATATAACAATACATCAGTTATCTTGGCTATTTTAATTCTGTTCTATACTAAATTTTATAAATATAAAAATTACAAAAAATTATTCTATGTCAATAAAATTAAAAAATATCCACCACCGAGTTTTTGGTTGTAATGCTTTAGAATTTGTTTTATTTCATTTTGTGTTTTCATTGTTGAATATTTATTCAATATATTAATATTGAATTTTATTTGTATTTTTTCTGTACATATATGCTATTTAATCCCGAACCTATCTATATGCTTCGATTTATTGAAAATTATATTTAGCTATACCCGCTTTATTTTAGCTATACAGCTATACAGCTTGCTTTGCAGATTTAGCTATACAGCTTGTTATACAACATGACTATTTGAAAACCTTGTTAAGTTTTTAATAATAATTTGCCAATAAAAACTTGTCTAGTTTAATTTTTATGAAAAAACGCTCGTTAAAAGTATTACGTGAAAAAAAAGACATGCCTGTCGTCATCACTCGAATCATTTTTTGTTGTTATTTTAGGTTATAATATACTTACTACCTTGTTATGAAAGTAATGACTGGCATTAATAAATGCAAGTGTCTTATGGTGTATAGATATTAAATTAAGTTAACGTTTCCTGATATCAGCATACTATTTTTAACGATACGTTACGTATACTTTTACATCGTAAGTAGAGCTATTATTATGTTTTCTGAATTGTTAATAGCTAAATAATCGAATAATATTAATTAAAACAAAGAGATAATTTTCCAAATCCGACGTCGATTTAAATATAGTACTTAGGTCAAGACGCACACTGAATATTTATTGATATTCTATTGTTCCATGTTCTACATGTTTGTGCAATGTGTGTTAAAATATAAACATATACTCTTATAACAGTCGTCGTGGAGCAGCGCTTCAGCGCCTGAGACTGTAAAACCGACGGTTGTGGGTTCGATATCCACTCGGAGAAAATGAATTCATTAATTTCCTTATTCTGATTACAATACAAAGCGCAGCGTTGAATTCCGCCACCCAACATGCCTGTATGTTGTCTGATGATGTCTTAGAAATGGACGGAAATTTGGGAACGAAGTATCTTAACTCTAGGTTCCCTCTGTCTACCCTGCTATATGCGGGAAATAGCGCGACTCTATTTATTTATTTATAAATTTGTAAATGTTTGAAAGTCTTATTTGCACACGACAGATAGAAAAATATTAAGAAACGTATAAAAAATTTAACATAGCTGGACTTGAACCCGCGCCTCTTGCATTAAGGGTAAGCGTTCTTGTCAATTAGATTACGATTCCATTAACCTACATTGAATTTTTATGCGCACGTTATAAATTTCGACGTAGCTGTATAGAGATAGACGAACAGAGAGACCGAGTTCAAATCATCTTACGTTAAATTTGTTATACGTTTCTAGATTTTTTTACAAACATAGGTAGGTATATTTGTTTTATTAAGCAAAATAATAAAAATAAGAGCTTGTCAAAATTTTTTATTCCTTTCGATGAGAACATGTTGAGCTTTTTGCTGTAAGTCCATGTTTTTTATTTCGACAATGATATTCGCCACATTACACAACTCGTACCTAATACTTAAAATCAATCATGTTAATTTAACAATAGAAATAATATTAGGTGACTTGTTCTATTTATAATATTATAGACTATTCAAATGTTAATATTACTGTTAGTTCAGGCTAACACTAAATATTTTGGGACGGTAGGTCATTTTTTCAAATGTAAAACTGTACTGGAAAGAGTATAGGAACTCTTCCTAATCCTGATGAATTAAAATTATTGATACCGATGACACTTACATTCATTTCTTCATATTTATTTAATACCGAATTGTACAATTATATTTTCATGTAAGTATATATTGCAAGCCAGCGTTTCAAAATATAATATATTTTAAATTTATGTAAAATAGTATTAACACAATACTTCATCATCATCGTCATAAGTACATTGACTGCCACATTCAAGGTTGTGGCAATTTAATTTTAATAAGTAAACATATTATTTACTTATTCACCTAGTGGACAGTCTATGGATATAGAAAAATTCTTTTCTTCTAACGTAATATGTATAAAACATGTTAGTAAATTTTTCACCTTGAAGATTTTTTAATAAAATCGTATATTACAAGTACAATTTCGACAAATCCAATCTATTATATTGTTTCAACATCGAAAAGACAACAAAAGAGTATATCTCAGTATATCTCTCCTATCCTCAGTTTTATGTAGAATACGCATGCGTCTTGCCGCTCCTTTCTGACGTCACTCAGTTCTCTCTTACACGTCTTCCTTCACTGTAGTTCATTCTCGTAGTGACTCCTTTTATACATCTCTTTAGTAGCTTTTATTTAAGTTTCTATTTCATTAGCCAATTACTAAAGTAGTGCGTTTCAAGTGACGTCTCAAATCCTCTTTATCAGTGCAGTGCAAGTGTTAACGGCTTTAAAATATTAATGTTGATAATTTCAACTAGTGTTATTATTGATTGGTAACCAATATTTTTTTGCTACAGTCCATGATGTTTATTTATTAATACGGCGATTAACGTGCCGCAAGCTTTAAAAGCGCATGCGTATTGTTCATTCACTGCGTCCCTAGCGTCGCGATCCGAGGTCGATATTACGACTCCAGTGTTATCTAGTATTCTGTGTTATACAAATCGTTTAATATCGTGTGTGTTTATATTGTGAATAGTGTAAGCAAATAGTGTCCATTTTAGACTTGTAGATATACTTAATAGTTATTATGAGTAATCATTTCTTATCTAGGTTTTATTTCAGATAACACACTTGTGATAAGGACCATTTACGCGATATTCGTTACATATACCATTTGATGTCTTAATTTTAGCTTTGTACCTTACGCAACTTATCGTGAAACGAAAAATTACACAATCAAATTAAAATTATAGTAATAGTTTGTTGATATAAATATGATTACATTAAACAGCTTTTTTAAGGAAAGGTATTTATTTTGTTCAATAATAAATAATTATTTTGGTTTGATGTGTCCAAATAAAAATTTATAGGCGAATTCCGTTATTAACATTCTAAAAATACGTGCAAATTGTTTGCATTTGTATGTTTGCTGTTTGCTGTAGTCGTTGGGATTCATTTTACTAAGTCAAGTAGTAATCTTTTTAATATTCATTTACTAAGACTGTTCGTGTTATAAGCTCTTCTTACGTAATAGGTTAAATTATTATGATAGTTAATATAATACTTGACGATTGCGAACAATTTATTAATTTCTGTTAGCCCCACACTTTGTTGTTTACCTTCTTAGCCATCACATAAAAACAAAAAAAGACTTAACGTTATACTCCGTGCTCCGCTTTCCCGAATTATATGTTGTGTTTAGTGTCGGAACATATGTAGTAGATGTTAGCCCCTCGTCTTCAATGAAAGTGAGGAAACCTACAACCATTGTATTTAGAGTCAGACATTGAGCGCACCAGAAATCTTGGCCTTAGTTGAGAATTTTGGGTTTGCCTTGTTACATCCAGTGCTTAATGATGATTCTGCAAAATATTTTCTTTAATATTTAAGTCATATAAAAAATTATCCACTATGTTAACTTAAGTATCATAATATTATTTATAGACGGTTATGTTCTAAGAAAACTTTAAATTATTGTACTTAGTGAAACAAATATTTGTGATTAGATTTATTAAAAATGTTATACATTGTTTTAAGGTATACAAAGTCCGTTAAGAACTTTTATTGCTCTTAGTGGCTCTTTAAAATATGTCAACATACTGTTTTTTCAATCTATATAAACGAACGAATATAAACATTTCTTACTTTAAACGAATATAACATTATTGCAAATAAGAAATGGTTATTATAAGGTAATCGTGGCGTAGGCTATCTATAAACAAGATGGTTGTTAGTTTGATTCCGTCAGAGAAATATGAATTAATTTGGTTTTTCTACTCTGGCATGACGAAGCGCATTTGACAGATCCGCCACTGAACTTTACGTTATCACTGCCTACCCTCCTATGTGTGGGATAAAACTTAAAATTTAATACAGTTAAATTAATCATATCCAATAATTAATAAAAATGCTATTATTGTGCTAGCTTATAGTTTATTATCGTTTAAATATTTATTGCTTCTAATTTAATAGTATCTCCTTTGTATACTTTCACTTTTGTTAACATGACAAATATAGAAAATTAGAACGTGCACGGTGGTTATGAGATTAAATCGTACATGAGTAACTTAAATATATGCCGGCTTCTCCTCTTTTCTTTGGTTATGAACGTGCGTTATTCATATTTACGTATCTACTCACTGTAATCTAATGTACAGATAGATAGTATATTTGTTGTGTGCATTATATTCTATTGATAACCTCCCCTCTACAAAGGCCATTTAGCACACGGCTTTATTCTTTCATATTTATGAATAAATTATTGTGCATTACGTTGTCACAGTATACATGCGTACTATAGTGAGTATAACTCCTTAATGAATTTCGAATTTGAATATTTCCATTTCTCTACATGCAAATGAAAAAGGAGTGCCTTATTAAAGCTTCAATCTTTTCTCAATTTGTTTTTCAAAGATTGCTTATATTAGAATAATACTAATCTGAAGTAATTTCGATTGGTGTAAACAATAGGTTTCTTTTTCCAAGCCAGGTGTACATACAATTTATTAAAAAGTTTCTTTTTATAGATTTATATTTATTTTATACGTTCACTAAGTACTTAAAATACCGTTAGATACACTTACTTTCACTTAGATTAGATGTTTATTCGGATTAAAAATATATCCACAATGTAAGCAAAGATTAAAGTTCATCTTTCAACTCTTTGCCAGTATTTATAACTTATATAAAGATGAAATAAAAAGTAATGAGTATATTAGATATTTTTAAAAAACGGCCTTACATTGTCAAGTCACTTACATGCAAAATGCATCCTAAGTTAAACGTGCCCTCCAAAATTTGTGATTTACATATACAAACCTTTCCCCGTAGGAAAACACTTATAGTAACATAAAACCGTACAAAAGATCCAAGATCAAGGTTGGGCGGTGAAAAAACAGATTCAAAGTCGACTTGACAACCTTCCTTTGAAAGAACAAGTAATTTGTTTATGGCATGGTGTTATAAAATATCTTGTGATGTAGTTAACCTTAGGCTAAATTTTTTACTAGTTACTACTGTACATGAGCATTTTATAGGTTAAGGGCAAATACGAAAAAGAAATATTAATTAAACCAATACTTAAGGAATGAATGATTATATGAAGTACAAGCCTTGGTCTGTGTTTGTTTTTAAAACCATAAAGTAACTGTAATCCTTGTTAATGAGGCACGCCTTTAATAAGGTACTCTAAAAGTAATTCATATTATACGTGGTTGCAGAATTCATGAAAGTGTTTACCAAAGTAACATGCTGCCCTGTAGTGTACATTTTTAAACGTAGGGTAATAAATAATACATTTTGAATTTCTCTCTGCCTTGACCTGAAAAATTTAATTGGCATACTCTTTTATTTACGTAGAAATATATGAAACGCCATACATTTACAGCTGCTATTATTAAATTGTTACTGTAAGATTCCATAAAAAAATTATGAATGCTAATAAAAACACACACGTAATTGACGAAGTTGACGCGTATGTTTCTTTGACTTATCTAGCCGTTCAAATCCATAACCTAAGCTTATTAAATCGTTACCTATGAGCTTCATTGTTAATATCTATTAATTAATATCCTCAATTATATATATAGCTCGAAGGTGCGTGATATTTTGTATTTGTTTATAATAAAATTAGCTGGCATTCGATTAGTGAGCGTCGTGCGGCGCGGTCGTTCAGTGAAAGTGTCAAGTGCGAATGCGTACGGAACGGTAGCGTTATAGTGTAGTATGGAGAGCGCGGTACACGCGTCTGTACCGCTTAGGGTTGGCAAGAAGATGAGAAAAAGACGGGAATTGGATGCCCTAGTGGGTGGTGGAGGTTCACGGGGTGGGAGATTGTTGTCTGCCTCGAGCGACGAGGGTGAGCCGTGGGGGAGGCGGACTACCCGGAGACGCCGCTCCCGCCCGTTCGTCCGCCTTGCCGCCGCCCTGGCCCTTTGTGTGTGCGTGGTTTCCGCAGCCACGGTGCTATGGCTCTTTGTAGATGTGCGGCGACAAATTGTTTCTCTTCGGATAGAGATGGATAGAGGTTGGTTTACGTTACATTTACATGCACAAGGGTTGGAAGCAATTAAAACTAGTACTCCTTAGTTTTTTATTTGCAACCTTTAAGAAACATAAACTTGTTAAATATATTAAAAAAAAGCGTATCAATGTTTTTTTTGCATTTGATATTTATTTATTCATAGCATGTAGCAAATTATACAAGAAACAATTTTGTACGATAATAACCGTGTGTATTAGTGTAAAACTGTGCCATCCAATGTTAATTATAAACAATATTGTAATTTAAAATAATCACTTAAATTGGGTTCATGAACGATTAAGCAGTCCCATATTATATTTGGTATGTCATATGTTAAGAACCTTTTATTCACACATCATTAGGTATATATACTACGATTTCCATACTTTCTATATGTATATATATACTATGTACCTATGCTGTAGTGGCAAACCTACATAGCTTAACAAATATCATTTGGGAGATTATGCAACCGTAGGCATTTATCAAGTGAAGTAATAGGACTGACCGATATAAAATTAATCTTATTATATAATAAATTATAAGTGAGCTTTGCGGTTGTATGCTAAAGACCAATTATAGTTCATCTTTCAATGACTATTTTAAATGAAATACTAGTGACATACCTATGTAATTTATACCAAGTGATACAATTAATTGGTTTGGGTTATTGTATTTTATTAAAAAACTTATAAAAATAAAACATAAAAATTGCCGTCAAATATATTTTGCATTAATATCAAATATCCAAATTTATTGTCTCTACGTGCACGGTCAAAATAAAACTTATAAGTCAAAGCAAACAAAAGGTTAACGTTAATTTTTTCGCCGTTTGTAATGAAATTTGTCGTGTAATCAAAATCTTTAGGGTACTTTCCTTTGACCTAGAATTATGAAATTGAAAAGGACTTAAAACTGACAAACAAGGAAACAATCGAACAACATCGATAATTTTAAAATTATATGTATGTCACAGGAAAAAAAGAGAAGCAGTAGTAAGAAATGAACTACAGAAATTACATACTTATTTCTGTAGTTCATTTCTTACATAATTAGTGAATCAACTATAAATTTGGTACGGAATCCTACGATGTGCAAGTCCCACTCGTAACTAACCGATTTTTAACAGTAACAATATTGTATACATTTGAGCTTGATATTTTTGACAGTAATTTCGATATTTCACTTTTAAAGGGTAATATGACTTCCTTGTAACATCTTTAACAAAGGGGATCGTAGTTAAGTTTTATAGTTGACTTGATAACATGCGTCATGTTGGTATTCAATTTAGTTTTATTGCTTACGGCTTCTCCCTTATATACTCAGGCATATGCCTGGTTTTATGAAATGTATTTCACTTAAGTAAATAACATTAAAGGAAAGTAAATATTTATGAAAGAAAATAAAATTATTTAATAAAGTTAAAAAGAATGTTCATGATTTATTTTCCTTTGCCAACAGTATCGATAAGCAGCAACGGCGTCGGTGACGCTTTACAAATATGTCACACAGCGGCGAAGGAACTTCGCGCAAATGCAAGCGAATTAAACATTCGCTTGTCAAACTTAGAATTGAAACATCAAGAGTTAACTGAACGTATGAAAAAGGCAACTGATGATCTTGCCTCTGTGTCAGAACAGCTATCTGCGGCACCAAAGTTGGCGGACACGCCTAGAAGATTGGCGGAACTACAAATAACTGTCGCTGATTTTGGTTCTCAGGTTGGTGTGTGTTACCTGTTAAACCCTACTATGTAACCAAGTAATCCTTCAAAACATCTGAAACTCTAAGTTAACTCATTAAGCCAAAATTAAACTAGAAGCATTTTTATTTATTTTCTGATTATTGGTGATATTGTCAAATACAAAAAAAAATACAGAAAGGAAATTATTTTGCATTTTGAACCTTTAAGAACAGTTGTACTCGAATGATTATAGCGGCAACTTGACGGTTAATTTTTAAACACTTTCTCTTCACCCACATTGCTACCACACTCCTACAGTGCTAATGGGAATAAACAGTCTAATGAGTTGGTTTTTAGTTTTTCGCTATTAAGCTAGCTATATAAGTATTTCGATAATTCTTCATCCAAGATGGTGATTAGTATTATTAGGTTAAAAATCAAAGCCATAGCGATAGCCAGCGGCAATAACTGTTACTCTGTTTTTAACAACAAAAGATAATTTTTCTTGTGGCAAGAGAGAATTTAACTTTAATACTAATAAAAATGCCATATAAACTTATTAAATAGTTCTGGGTAAAAGATATGTCAGAAAAACGTTAACTTTTTAAGCATTCTTCAATCTTTAATTACTTTTATTAAAAAGAATTAAAACGACATTCTTAAAATGTTTCAAATTTTTATTAGAAATATTAAACCAAGTTGAGTTAGTCCTTCGTTTTTATATAAAAAAAATAATTTAATTTATTAATTTGAACAGATCAAAGGCTTCGACAGTGCACTCAGCTCGACCAGAAAACAGGCGGTCGCAGCGACAACAGGGCTAGAGGAGGTTAAAAATCTAATTCATCAGCTCGAAGGAAAGACCAATGACACGTTATTGAACGTGACTAACGACGAAAAGCGTCAAAGCGAACTTAAGGATCAAATATCAGCGCTAAACTCTACGCTGGTAAGCAGGATAGATGGGCTACAGACTAAGATTGAAGAAATGAATGTAAGTGAATTAATATTTTGTATTTATTTAATTTTTTTAATAAAAAATGTAAACAAATGTTGCTATTCTAGCAGTTTAGTTTTTAAATTAAATAGAGCAACTCAACCCTCTTAATGACTGCGTCTGAAGATTTTATTTTTTAATTTGAATCTTGTGTATTCGTGTAGCTTATTTCAAATATTTTAAGATTATACAGTACAATAGCTCACAATGAAAAAAATCAATCAGTAACTTAATCTTGTCATTAGAAAACAGTAAAAATGGCGATGTAAAAATCAATAATAAAATATGAATCTATAATTTTTTTAGTTTTTATCTGTCCGTTTATGTACGCATATCTTCGAGTGCTAATATATATTATATTTCTGATGGACTAGCTAAATTAAAATCATCCCTTAGTAATAATTATAGCGCGCGATGAGCATTTTTCATTGTTATATGTAAATCAAAGATCTTGAACATCTCATGAAAAACCATTATGTATAGCTAAACTACAGGAAATACGGAATTTGCTTCTTAACAAAATTCATTTGACATGATGTACATTTTCAATTGACATTTTGATATACAATATCAAGTATCTGGTACACAACTGATGTAGAAACAAATAAGTTAAACGAAAAAATTACAAAAACATCTTTCCTCAGTAACTATTGCACGTGATGAGCATTTTTCGTTGTCATGTCCACATCTAATACCTGGAATACATTCTCATTAATCGCAATGAAATATTATACAAGTCCACGCCAACGAAGTTGCGGGCGTCCACTAGTCTAAAATAATAAGGTTAGGCTAATTGGCGCCTTTATCTTTATTTTTATTCAGCATCTAATCTCTTGGAACTCTACATCAAATGTTCCAAACCTTAGATTTTTATATGTTACTAGGAAATGCTTATCGCCATCTCTTTATTTCTCATAGTATAGTTGATCTATTATTGTTATACACCTGAGATTCCAGTCTTGGAAAGAATGATATCTATGCCTATTAGCTAAGCCAGGATTTCCCAACTTCTTTGCACCGTGACGCCCTTGGGACTTTGCCATGTTTTAACGATGCCGTCTCACACGTATAAAATACTTTTTATTTGAATCCGTCCAGTAGTTCCAAAGATAACGGCGTACATTTAATTTTTACTATTTTATTGTATTGTATAGAGGATAGATAGTGTTTTGTTATAGACAGACACTTATAAAACCAACATTATCAAGTAAAATAAATATTTTATAAGTTGCTCAATAAGTTTTATCGCATATATATATGAGTGGAATTGTTCATTAGAGTTTTGAATAATGTGCACATTAATGAATATCTTTGTGCAGTATTAAGTTTCGATAACACAACATATAATGCCTCTAATTGTTCAAAAGTGATGAATATAGTTGTATATGCTAATGTTATGCTTACTTATTTGAGGAAAACGAACATCATGTCAAATAAGAAATATAAAAAATATAGTCATAATATATATTTTTTTCTCTTTTAATAAGTTCTGAAGCGTATATGTTTTTATTATAGTAATAAAATAAATAAGTTAAATCTTTTTACAGAAACCAGCGACTACGGCAGCGCCAGTGCCCTCACTGCCGCCCAGTTTGGCGTCGCTTATTCCCGTCAATAATAATACGTCATCGGGTAATAAACTAGTATTGATATAACAATTTCAAAATAATACACATTTCTTTATTGCTACAATTATATACTTCTCAATTTCTCTTCTTCTTTTTACAAGCATCAAACATTGTCAGAGACAAATTGTGTGCAAGTGACCAGCACATATCAAGCCAATATAAATAACATATGGTCTTCGTCGCGCTCTATATATGGAATGTCCATTTACAAAAATAATAATATGTAATTCATGCTTAATTTAATGTAACTTTTTTATGAATAACGAGTTCTGTTTCATTTGTAAATAAAATTGCATAATCATCGTTTATGAAAGTGGTGTATGCCCAATTAATGGTTGCCCATAAGCAGCCTTTATATTTATTTATTTTATATTACGCATTGAGAGTTACTAGTTTAGGTTACCATTTCATTAGTGGGTAAGTATGATATTTTTGTAGAGGACCCGTTGACGCGTGAAATACACGTTGCCATAGCAACGTGTTTGTCACTTTTTGCATAAGTTTTTATTTAATTACATTATTATTAAAAAATATTAACGTTCTGCACTTTTCCTACACATAAATTATAAGTTTGCCAAACTTCAGACTCCTCCGTCAGCGCAATTATCGTAAAAGGGGGTCCAAAGATTTTTTTTCTTAATTTTTATACTTGAGGAATTCATACCTTTCGAGCGAAAATGGAGAAAATTTAGTTACGATAAAAAATTTCATAACTCAATTAAAAAAACCGATAAGAGAAAACTCTAAGAAGAAAAGCTATGTAAATTGGTTGCAAATATATTGTATAAGGTTTCACAAAAGTGCAACAATTATATAAAAAATATCGATGACGGGCAAAGAATTAAAACTATAAATTTATTAAACACACGTCCTGGAACACCACTCAAATTTGAGATATATAAATATATCAAGTAATTAATGCCTTATATACGTCCAGTGCCAGCTACATGCAAACCATATGTAAATATTATCAATATCTTGTAGGTTTAACTATGTTACGATTATGAGTGATTATTGCTTTTCAAAATTGAAATTAATCAATCTTTACAACCGTAAATGATTTAAGTCGATTTGCCTCGTCTATTTGTATATTTGTATACAAAAAATAAGTTAAAAACGCCTAATATAAATTCCCTATATTGTTTATAATAATTGATAAATATGTCAAAATTTCATTCTGTCGTGCAGCGGCACGGTGCCTATAAACTGACTGAATTATTTTTATTTTTTTGATTTATTAACAAGACGAAGTGCGACTTTGAGTTCTGCCACTAAATACGCCTTAACACTAGGTTTTTTTTGTAACGTTTATGTTGCAAGCAAGAGTTAATATTTTTGGTAAATTGTAAAATATATTTTAAAAAGATGGCTAGGATTTGTGATTGACATTATCTCTTTACCGCTTGTTTTATTTTCTAAAAATATACTTATATCACTTTACGTGAAACCTTTTCATGTTACTTACATAATTATGGCTTCTCTTAGATTTCGTGCTTGCTTGTTCGAGGAGCAATTTAAAATTTACTTTTAAAACAAAGGAGGGAGTAAAGCTTTATCTAAAGTATTGTTGAGGGAAATGGTTTCGTAGCTTATTCAGATCAAAATTTTATTTTATGATAAAAATAAATGCCTTGAAGCGTCTCATGGCGTTTAATATCATATATATTTTTAATATTTTTAGCGAAACAAATAATATAACCTTACATTTATAATGTATATAAAGTTTTGCTGACCGGTAATTAAGACTAGAAACAGCCTCTAACAGTAATACACAGAAAAATGTAAAAAAAACGTTAAATAAGAAAAAGTTTTCAAATAAAATCTCTGTTTTCTCAATATTTATCCTTAATTAATTTGGCATTAATCTCGATACCTATACATTCGTATAAATAATTACGATCATTAAGGTAATTACTTTTTAATTTATTATATAGCTCTATTTAAATTATTAAAACGTAATTAACATAGATAAATCAATCTGGCTTTGTGTATACGTTGTATACAAGTTAAAACAGGGAATGGAAAGCAAAGGCTGGAAATTCTGGTATTAGTTAATATATAATGTATTTTCAATGAAACTACCTGGAAACGTCGGATTTCCAATAAATGTAATGGAATAGAATGGTAAAATATACGTATATTAAATATGTGGTATTCTATATGATTAATCCGGTTAAAGAATTTTATTTCAAATATGTAAAAATCGTAAAAACTAAAGGTTTAATTAATAAAAGATTTATATTTGTATATAATTTAATAAAATCAATATCGAAATTTAAATCTTATTATATTGCTTACCTTCAGTTGATCTTAATGCAGGAAGTTTTCCACGTACAAATGAAGGTCGATTTATTAAAATTGGTTATTTCTTCCGCGAGGATGTTGATACTCGCAAAGGGCGATTTCAAGGAGAGGTCGCTTCTATATCATTCACATTTGTAATGATCAGTTCACATACATATTACCTACATACCTTTTTTAAAGTTTTATTTTTTGTTTAATTTTCGCTGTATTAGTACTAACCCCAATCTATTTAGCTCCTAAGCTTTAATTTTTATAACCCTTTTTTTCCTAGGAATATTTTTTATTCGATGATATTCTTAGGGAATAAATCATGGTATATTAAAGATATTTTTTTTAATAAAAGCATTCCCTTGTACTAGATTTAAGCTCGTAATTCTATATATTAGAATTATTTTCAATAATTGATTCTACAGAATTACGAAAATAACTAATATGAGACGTTTTTTTTATTATTAAGAATTAAGCTGAAATTTTTTGTTTTAGTGGCTTTATATGTCTTAAGTTATTTTTCTTTTTAATATCTCTTATATTATCTCTAATATCTACAGTATAAAATAAAAGTGAGACTCGCAATTTTTGGTTACAGTCTTTGTCAGTTGGGTACATTCTCTACAAATAAAAATAAATACATAAGCATATAGCTTATGTATTTATTTATTTTTGATAGATCTCTGTGACATGTTTATATCTTAGCTACCTAAAAATGATTATTAGGCAAGAGATTTTACTTTTTACTAAATATTTTAATATTTTTGTAATTGTTATTCCACACTAAGAAAATAATATTAATGATGAATTTCCTTATTTACATTTTATTAAGTTCTACAAAGTTATTCTTTAATAAGTCATTTTTTAATGTTCCAGGCCCCGCCAAACCGATTGTACTACAGTGAGTCATCAGCGCGTACGATAAATATAGGGGTTGCTCACAAACTTGTCGACGTCCACACGACAAAGAGGACTTTTTCCAAAACAAATGCTAAAGAAATACCCTCCAGGTTAGAAATTCTAAGATAAAAGAATATTTTTCTGAAATATAATTTTTGAAAGTTAAATCGTGTAAGGAATTTTTTGTTTATCTAAGGAAAGGACAAAGACATCGATTGTTACTTATTACATGTGTAATGAAACGCGTGATCACGCTCAAGTAGATTTTGCAAAATTCTATTTAATTTATTTTAACGTTTGTTAGATTTAATAATATGTATAGACAAGATCTTTTAACGAAAAAAGATCTCATAAAGCCTTAAGTAACACATTTGAGGGTGGAGCACACATAATGTAGATATTAATATTTTATTCAGTTACATACATAGATTAGCAAATAATTAATTGCAAATTGTCCCAGATATTGTTATTTGCCTTTTATTAGGGCTGTAATTTTTATTATAAGTGACACATTTTGTATTATGTTGTGTAACTTTAATTCAATAATTTGTAAATAATAAAAACAAAGTGTACTTGATGATTTTTGGCTTACGTAACTTATTTCCCCGGTCTAGTTTGCTATTATTTTGCCAGTAAACACACAAAGTGATGTATCCATAAGTATAAATCTGTCTCGAAAGACACAAGTCATTAAAAATATATTTTCATAGACGGTAAAGAAATCGTCCAGCTTGTGTCCACCTTTAAAGGTTATATATATGACGCAATAATATTGACGAACGAGAGCTCATTTGATACCACTTGTAAATGTACATATTTAATTATAGTTTAATCGTAACGTGAGTGTAGAGAGATTTGACAGTTTGTGTTACCGAGTTGTCAATAAAGTGTGTTTTATTACTGTAATAAATTATTGTTAATAGATCGATTATTATTACAAGCATATTGTTTTATTTATTAATTATGAACCCTATTTGTTATGATATTATTCATATTTATTAATCTATATTAATAAATAAAATTGGAGTGTCTGTTTGTAATATTAAAATAACCGCTTTTAACGATATGCATGTGGTATATATACCAAAATAACATTTTTGCGATTTTGACAGGACTTTCACTAACAGGTAGCTGATGCAATTAGAAGAAACTTAGCCTTTACTTTTATTTAAGAAAAGAAAATATAATAAAGTAAATACGATACGTAAATATTGAACATGTACCACGTGATTTCGTATAACATATCGAAGCGAACGCAATTCAGTTTACTCAAGCGGAATTGTAACTTACATCTTACACCGAAATGTAGTTTGAAAATATATGTTTATTCGGTTAGGTTTGACAAATAGTGGGAATAAGTATCATCATTACATAATGCACTATCCACTAATTCCTTATTGAGATAAGAGAGGGAAATTGATATTTATAATTGCTTTAATTTGTTATAAAAAATACTTTATTTTTAAAAATTTTGATTACACTTTATATTTTTTTTATCAAAATACATATTTATATAATTCAATGATATCTAGTTTTTATTTTATATACATTTATTTCCAATATATTTCAAACAATTTACAATATTGTAAGAAAAAATCATTTAAGTAATCCAATCCGTTTGCCGACGTCTGCAAAAGCGCTAACCGTGCGTTGTACGTCTTCGCGTGTATGTGCAGCGCTCAGCTGTACGCGCACTCGCGCTCCACCCTTAGGCACTACTGGGTAACTGAACGCTACCACGTACACACCATGCTCTGGAATTTATTTACAAAGAAATAAAATTAAGTATTTATAGTAATAGCACCTAGGGATATTTTAGTAATAATAGCTTGGTTTTTGCAATGACTATAACGATAGTCGATACCTATAATTAATAAAGAGTCTAGGTGATCACGTTGTTGAGTTCTAGGTGATCAAGTTGAAAGTTGATATATCCTGTCGCTCATCTCACCTCACCTCACAGGCCTCACAAGGTTACATCCAGCATCTTTGTTAATGATATTCTCTTTTTTAAACCCTAGATAGCAAGCCTCCGGCGATTCGAAGCAACGTTAAAAAAATTGCTGTAGTTTTTTAACTCACCTTACAAATAGTGTTGAAAGTAAACTGTTTTTCTACTGAATTTCACATTTTATACCACATACAGGGTACCACATTCTGGGTATGAAGAAATATCCTAGCGTCAAAATATTCCGTTCTACGACTTCTTTCACAATTGGTATATAATTTCCCTTTGTTATATTAAAGTTGATTACTTTCAATAAAAGAATTAAGCTTACCTAACATCCCAGTCGCAAGCTCCATAGCCATGGCTGCCTCGCCCACCATGACAGGACATATCGGATGATCTTCACCCGCCACGGTGAAACCAATGGCGTTCATGCCATCGCGGAATATACGAGTATTTTCACGTAAACTTTGACGAAGGTCGTTGCTATTTTCTACTAGTTCTAGAGACTGAAAATATTTAATTTTTTTTACTTTTAACGAAAATATAGTAAGTTGATTGTTAGATTACAACTGGCAAACTCAACTCAACTTAGGCGTTAAAAATCTAGAGTTTAGACAAACGAATATTTTTATCTAAAAAGGAAAAAAAACGAAACCCTTATAGGATCACTTTGTTGTCAGACTGACAGTCACAGTACAGTCTGTCTGTTCGTCTGTCAAGACCATTTTCTCAAAATTATATGGAGGAATCAAGCTTCTAAGTCAATTAAAAGATTTGAGCGTTTATGCTACATTTTTTACATTTACATAGCAAATATGTACATAATACAAAAATTAGAACTTGAAGTAGGTAATAAAAATAATTATCTCACCTTTATGCAAGCAGCCACAACGGGAGGCGGGGGAGCATTGGAGAACAAATAGGGGCGCGATACATTTCGTAACAAGGCGATTAACTCCTTGGGTCCCGTAGTGTATCCGCCGGCAGCACCACTCACCGCCTTGCCTAATGTCGAGCAGATTATGTCAGCGGCGCCGTCCACACCGCAATATTCTTCAGTCCCTCTGAGATATAGATAATAAATGCAATATTTTAGAATATTATTTCTTTGATTTGTCAATTTCAAATTGATTTGGATCGGTTTATATGATGAAAGGTATAAATAATCTATTATTTACTTTAGATATTATTTTTGAGTTTTGGGGCTAACATTGTTTAACTATATGAACTCTTTAGTTATTTATGTATGAACTTTTCATATTAAATTAGATATGTTCTTATATTAAATCTATCAGCGTAATTTTTTTGTTATTTCATAATTCTATAACAAATGTCCATTATTTTAAGTATACATTATGAATAAGCTCTTCAGTTTAAAGATAGGTACTCACGTATATAATGTTACTATAAGTGACTTCAACAGTACCTGCCAGTCTCACCAAAGAATCCAGTCGCGTGGCTGTCATCAATTGCTAACAAGGCTCTATATTTGTCGGCCAACTCCCGCAACCCTTTTATCGGAGCCACATTACCGTCCATCGAGAATACGCCGTCTGTTACTATTAGTTTTAATCGCGCTTCGCTGTGAGCTAGCAAATGTTCAAGTTCTGGAATAAATAAAAGTTCCTAGAAATCTTTTTAAGAAATTAATATTTTGAAATCCTATAAGTGCTTTTTTTTGACGTACGGACCCCTTAAAATATATAATAATAATTATAGTAAGGGATTTTAGCCTTATTTACTATTAATGTTACGTAGTAGCAATAAGGACTTCCCGTCCCGGGGTTTCACAAATATATTATGTTTTCTGAGCCGCATATAAATCCATAGTTTTAAATATCGGTGGAATGCGACTTTATTTTAAACTAATTTAAGTAAAGAAAATCATTCAATATTCCCATTACAAATATAATACAAAATTTCTAATGGGAATATTTGAAATTTGAATTTCCATGGAAAGTAATTACTCAATATAACGCAATTTAATGTGATTATTGCAATATTTCTGTCACTGGGAATCGAATCTACGATTCTCAATTAAGATCAAATTGAAATCATTTACGTCAAAATGCTTTCACAATTATTACATTTTATTAACGTCGTTAGTTCTGTGCAGGCAGTTTTTTACAAATTTCCACTATCCAAAAATCATTGCAAAGAATTACCGTTTTAGTAAGAGAGAATGCTATTTATTAAATATTTTTATTCTTTTTTATATAGTCAACTTTAAGAGATATATATGATTATTGTACTATCACGGACTTTTTTCAGAACAATTTAAGAGGAACAATTCCGTCATATGCGATTTTTGCGTAACTATTTACATATTAGTGTAAAAAACATTAAATCAGTTCATTAGTTTTACCGTTTATCCTATACAAACAAAAGATAAAATTTTTCATCTTTATATTGTAACCATAGATTCTTATCCATAGAAAAATCCACTAACCATTTAAGTCCCTATGAGGGTATCTGAATTTCTGAGCTTTACATAATCTAATGCCGTCAATGATCGAGGCGTGATTAAGTGCGTCCGAGAAGACAGCATCTTCTGGTGATAATAAAGCTTCAAATAGACCAGCGTTAGCATCAAAGCAGGATCCGTAGAGTATTGTGTCTTCACGATCGTGGAAATTTGTCAAACGATTTTCTAATTCCTGTAAAGTTAACATTTAGTCAGAATATTTCCTGTACCAGATTGTGCCTTCATTACCTCATAATTGCTTGTACAACTAATAAACTTGGCTCTAACAAGCCTAAATCTTTACGTCTATCTCAAAACTAACTGTATTTATTTTGTTTTATAAATATTTACTATGTTTAAATAATATAGTACAGCAGCCAAAATGTCGTTGTAAATATAATACAAATAATAAACGGTTGTAACATCTATTATACCTACGTAGAAGCTTAATGTACCTTGTGTATAATTTGGGTTCCACAAATGAAGCGGACGGAACTAAGTCCTGCTCCATATTTTCTGAGCCCTTCTCTAGCCGCTTCTACCACGTCTGGATGATTCTGTAAATATGTATTTTATGATATCTTAAGCATTTTTTTTATATATATACACCTGTATATAGATGAATTATTGAGGCGTAGTGGGACAACGTCTGCTGTTGCGATAGTTGTTGATTCGATTCCTACTCGGGGAAATAATTTTAGTCATTTTCTCACTGTAGAAAGACAAAGCGCGGCATTATTTTCTGCCATTCAACACGTTTAAGAGGGAAAAATAAGGAAGGAAGCTAGCTGTCACACAGCGGCAATCCTTCACGAACAAAGGAAAACATAAATAAGAAGAAGACATTTCAGTATTAACATTTCACTCATTTAGAGATATTTCATGTTGAGTGGTAAAGTCCAGTGCCACGTGCCATTATCGTAAATTATAAAATATTTATTTTTATAACTAAAAGTTGTGTTGCGATATCCTATTGTGCTTATTATAAGCGATCATTTTTTTCTTCAAACTTGATTCCTCTTTAATTTTATATAAAAAATAATAAAAAAATACAACTAAGATGCATAAATATATGAATATGTAAATAATAAAATTATTGAAAACTAATCGATAGATAATAAATATACATGGTTCATAATCATACAAAGGTAGGTACTTACGGCTAATCCCAAGTAGTTATTTGCACAAAAATTTAAGAATTTTTCTTCTGCACCTTGCACCCTGACCTAAAACATTTAAATCACTTAGAATACTGTAACGTATGTTTGACACGAGATTATTAGTTTTTTCAGCCATATAGAGCGTTAACATTAACATTAACAAAACATTAATAGTTACATTACACACATGATATGTGACATACATGACATAACATTAAAGTATTAAACAAAACTATTTTACTTAATATAACTTATCTCATATAAATACAATATATTTCAATATAATAACAATATACTTAATATAGGTAATTTAAGTAATTGTGTTGTACTTAAAAATGCATACATTTGTATCTTGAGGCGACGTGATGACCCTTTCGTGCTTCCATGTCTTAGCTCGCTTTATATCCTGTAGTCTATCTTCCAGAACTTCACGAAGCTTGGACACACCAATGCGCTCCTTCTTTTTTAACTCATGTAATTGACGAGTTTGTTGTCCATTGGAAACTAAAATTTTCAATTCTCAATTTTCAATCATTTATTATTATTATTTAAATTATATAATTATCTTGTTATGGATTTTTATTATTGATGTAAGCGTTATTATGTCACCCGTGTGGAGTATTTAATAAATATCTTCTACTGTAAGGTTGTACTGCAGTACACTACAGTGAAATGTAGCTTCACTGTTAAGCATCGAATGCTCTCGTCAAGGACCATTTAACAGAAAGCTTATTATAAACAAACTTTCAGGAGTAACCATTCATCACGTCTTATTTACACACATGCACACACACACACACACACACACACACACACACACACACACACACACACACACACACACGATGTCTTACAATAAAGTCATATTAAAATCTACATTGGATTTAAAATAAACCTAAAAGTGCTATAACATCGTGAAGGTAAAGTTTGTCATTTAAATATTACATTTCATCAGAATATTGAAACTGGTTTTATACAATGAATAAATAAGGCCTAAAACTTGAATACACGTTTAAGAGTTGCAGATTCACTTTATTTTATAACTATTTTCCTTTTAAGAAAATTTAATGTCAATTTAACAAGGCCTTTTCCTTTGACATTGTTTTGGCAATGATTATTTGAACGCATCGCGTGCTCTAAAGCACCATTAATACGAGTGATATTAAGATTTATTTTTCAAATGCAAATTACACTCGTTTAGCAAACTCAAGGCTGGATAATATTGTTTGCAGGAGATAAGTAATCGGCGACGCTATTGTTATTTGTGAATATGCCTACTCGTACTTATTAATCTATTATAAGTAAACTTGCATAAAAATATTTCAGTAGGTACTCAATAAGTTGATGTTCTTAACATAAATACTTATAAGCAAAGCGGGTGTCTCAATTGTTTCACAAATAATTTATTTGTAACATTTTTAATATAATAATGTTAAGGTAATAAAATAAATCTTAGAAATAATATTAAATATGAATTAATTTTAAAATTACATACCTAAACGCAGGAGTGTAGAGCGTAATGCCATCTCGCCGACTGGAGGCTGTGCTGCGGGTGTGTCGCGTACGCGGCGCCAGCAAACCGGTCACGTCACTAGACTTGTTATTATTTACTTCACAGTATTCTAGAGTCTACATAATCAGTTTAATTTGTTAAGGATATAGTCACCTTTCAGTTTTAAAACACAAAGAAGTGTACTTAGTGCATGATTTTAATCTATCTTCATCTTTATCTGAGCTATTATATTTAATTTTATATAATGTATTAAACTAGAGCACGAGAGCGTTTTCCTTGTTTAGTTTTGCTGAATTCAAAATAAGGCTATATTTCACTACTCACAACGTATTAAGCTACATAGGTATTTTTGTGCTTGTGAATTGTGAATGATTTCATTGTTATGCCATATATTGCATGTCAATGGGTCATTGCAGGCAGAATAGCCTGATAACAAATGTAACAAACGCTCTCAGTTCCATTAGCTAAGTATTATTATATTTGCTATAAATTATCACCATTTATATTTTGAGTTGAGATTATGTAATTTATTTTATTATAAATTTTTACAAATTATAAAATATATTCTCTTAACAAAATATATATATATATATATATATATATATATATATATATATATATATATATATATATATATATATATATATATATATATATATATATATATATATATATATATATATATATATATATATATATATATATATAGATATATATATATATATATATATATATCACAATTTAGTACCTATATCTTTTATCTTTTTAGGAGTCCAATGAGAGCGTTCTTTGTTATTATATAATGATTCACGTTAAATACTTATATAATAAAGGCTAAATTATATATTTTTAATTTATATATTATAGATTTTCAGAATATTTTTTCACTTATACAAATTACAAAGCATTTTACATACAATATCAAATAATTTTAAGTTTTTAAAGTTTCAGGTGTACACTGTGTAACTTAACGAAGGTCAAGAATATTTCTAATTTTGCTTAATGATATCTATAACAATATACTTATTTAACTATTCAAGATTTTTTAATTTTAATTAAAAAATGAAATTTCGTTAATTAATTTATTGATTCAATATTTAATGCTTATTATTTTTAATTATTAATTATTCCCATTATTAAGTCATTCACAAACGGCTCTGAAACAAAAAAATAATAAACATCTTTTATATATATATATATATATAGATATATATATATATATATATATATATAGATTATATATATATATATATATATATATTATATATATATATATATATATATATATATATATATACAGATTAATAAATTGCAATAATAATAACGTTACAAATATTATTCAATTTACGTTTGTTTACAGTCAAATTTTGTTTTTACACCAAAACAACTCAAGCAAACATAGCAGAGTCTTATCTTTAATATCATATAAAATTACCTCAGGTCCAACATGTATAGCCAACATCATATCATATTCATTTGCTCCCACATAAACTTGGGCACGTCCATCATTACCGACTGTTATTGACTTGCCGCGGCAGATATTGTTCACTTTGTCCCCGGATATGACGTCGCAATATGTTCCAGGGGGTAGGCAGGTCTGGAAATAATAGAAACAATCTTGTAACCAGTTACCATAGTAGGTATAGTTGGATAAATTTTAAATCAAATAAATTTCAATTAATTTTTTTTTGTTACATAACAAAATACATATACTATAGGTATATAACTGTTAAATTTTATAGGAATAGTTTAAAATCGGACCAAAATAACATTTATGTATTAAACCCATGAAAATAAGGGATTTCGTAAAATCTGTTCTTGTGTGCCATGTCCTGTCTTTAAGCTACCTTCCTGCCAAACTATATCTTCATAGATCCATTATTTTTTGTTTGAGATTGTGTACTTTACTTTGTTGACTTTAAAATTTTATATATGTATGAATATGCTAAATCATTATTTCGTATGCGTTTATCATATTGTAATTGTATTATACATAGTTTTCATCGTATCACCTCTCTCGACCCCCGAGGGGGGAGAGGGGAAACGGCATCAGGGCAATGCCCTCTGGCCGTGGGTTCTGCCGACGCCCATTATTATGGGCATGTCGTCGTGTTGGGCCTGGGCCCAGAAATTTTCATTTTTGTTGGGTTGAGGGTAAGTATAAAAGGTGAGCTAGCTGCTGTCAGGACGATCAGCCCAGCCAGTTGAAACCTCTGGTTTTCCAGAAGAAACCCGGCTAGGCGACCAGCGGCCTGAGCAGCAGCTCAGGAGTCGTGTTGGGGGGGAAGTATATCCCTGGGGAGTCGTTTTCTAGGGGCATCCGGGGGGCGGGTTTGCCACGGTGCGATGTCTCGAATATGAGGATGATCCGAGGCATCAGCGCAGTGATACATCCGGGCCGCGAACATCGAGACATGCTCTTCGAGACTCTCAATGCGGAGATCACGCTGTATTGTAGCGTTTCTCACGCAATGAGGAGCCCCGGCCACACGTCTCAGGCTAATGCTCTGTAACTGTTGAAGGAGATCACGCTGGCGCGGGCTGGTAAAGGAATATCAGGCCGGTGCTGCATACGTCAGGTGGGGCCTGACGTATGTTTTGTATATTGACAGCTTTGTACGTAATGGGAGTCGAGACCGGAATATAGGCCGCAGCAGGTTTAGTGCGACCCTGGCAGCATTTCTGGCCTTTTTCACCTGGCCAGTCATTGTCAGACGCCTGTCAATGACCACACCTAGGAAGGTGGCGTTGTAGAACCAAGGGATCTCCGTGCCATGAATAACCAGAGGGGGAGGCTGCTCTCTTTTGCCCCCAAAGGCGATGGCTTGGGCCTTCGCGACGTTAAGCGACAGCCTCCACTCCGCCAGCCAGTCCGGCAGGAGGTCCAACGCTCGTTGGAGTTTGATGGCAGCGTGGTTTGTGTTCAAGGATTTGGTCAGATGCGCAATGTCGTCGGCGTATAAGGCCAACATAGCGTCCTGACCCACCGGAATGTCGTCCGTGAACGCTGTGTACAAAATTGGGGACAGAATACTGCCCTGGGGAACTCCTGCCAGAATAGGTCGGCAGGAGGACACGGTGTCATTTACCCTCACCCGAAAAGTGCGTTCCCGAAGGAAGTCCTGGAGCACCCGCGCTAGTTGGTGGGGAACACCAGCACGGAGGACTTTGTGCAGCAGACCTGGATGCCACACGCGGTCGAATGCTTTGGATACAACCAGGAAGGCTGCTGCTGGTACCTCCTTCCTGTTGAGTGCGGCCTATGCGAAGTGGATCACTCTAGCTAGCTGCAGAGTTGTGGAGTGACCACTGCGAAACCCAAACTGTTCGGGGCGCGGTTCGAGGTGCGCCTGAAATAGCGGTAGCAGCAGTTTTTCGAACACCTTGGATGTCGAACTCAACAGGGAGATTGGTCGGTAGCTGTCGGGGCGACGCGGGTACTTCCCCGGTTTGGGCAGCACTACCACCAGGCCCTCTCTCCACGCCTTGGGAAAATATCCCAGGCGTAGGCTGGCGTTAAAGAGCTTAGTAGGTGACGCTATGGCTTTCAGGGGCAAGTGACATAGGGACGCGTTCGTCACGTTGTCCCTCCCCGGAGCTTTTCTCGGCTTCAGTGAGGCAATGGCCTTCCTCACGTTCGACGGTGAGAAGAATAGTGGTGTCATATCAGGCTCCTGTGGGCTGTTAAGCTCACGGAGGACTTCCTCTTCCAGGTTATGCATAGTTGTAATAACTTGAACTTGTAATTTGTTTGTCACAATATAGATGGCGTTGTATATTTATTTTTTGGTCGATTCTTGAATTGGGCTTACAAGATGTTCTAGAGTTTTATGACATCCTCAATTTTCTTATAATATAGATATTAGATACGTGAGGAACGCTACCATTCAGCGCGACCTCCGTATCGAGAGCCTAGAGAGTCACATCACCCAGCTAGATGCCCGCGTCTACCACGGAGCCGACGCCTCGGATCACCCTCACATCCGAGACATCGCTCCGTGGCACTCCCGTCCGCCGGACGCCCGAAGACTACCTCGATACATCCTTCCCCTCCTTCCTGAGCTCCTTCCTCCTCCTTCCTGAGCGATTCCTGAGCTGCTACCAAGGTCGCTGGTCGCCTAGGCTGAGCCTCCCCGGGATCACCGAGGGTTCCCCTGAAAGTTCCCGCAACGTGGGACCAGTATATTAATCTGATTTTTGTAAACTGACGGGATGCTCGGGGCTCGCTCCACTCCTGTCGCGGGTCGGCCCGGCATTGCAGTGCCGCCGGGATCGGCCTACATAACTCAAATGTAAGGTATCTTGTATTTAAGAATATTTCAACAATCAATGTTGAATTCATTCAATTGAGTAAAAAATTTTATGGTACATAAATGTGGGTTTGATTTTGATTTTCTTTCTTTATATATTTTATTTTATTTTTACACAAGCATATTTTGAATGTCTTATTAGTTATCTTAATTCTTAAAAGGAACTAAAATTATATCAAAGAACCAACCTGTAAATTTTGATTTAGATCCCAATATTCATTATTAAAGGCAATAAAAGCGTTATTTCCACGACAAAATGCAATCTGGTTGTTTCCGTTGTCCCACCAGCTGCTAACGCCAGCGTTACCAGCCGCGTTCCTGAACCCAACCATCGCGTAGATTTGACGCCATCGATGTTGACACACCCAACCGTTACCGCAAGAACCATCCTATAAGAGATGAATTTATTTGAATATACATATATCAAACAACATATGTCTAATTAATTTTATTTTTTTATATTTTGTATCGTAAAAGTTATAGTACAGCATAATAAATTATATTAAAGTTTATACATTTTACTTACAGAATTAATTGATGGCGAAATAATATTTTGATTATTGTCCATAGGTGGTCCTATTTCAGAATCCCAGAATTGAAAACTGCTCATAATTTGTGGTTCTCCGTGTGGATGAGCTATAAGGAAAGCTATAGCAGCTTTATATGGCTTTGGTTCTTTATATGTCAGAATTCCACCGCCACCTCCATGACCTCTTTCATTATCATGATTATCAATAAATGTAAGGGCATCGCCAGATGGTAGCAATCCCCATTGGGGACCCCACGACGATAACCACCTAAGGGCATTGTTTCCCCTGAAAGCATTACTCAATTCTATTCCAGATATAAATTCAGTGACTGCTCCAATAGGTGTATATTCATCGCGGCTAATAGCTTCACCACCATAGTCGATGACTTCTTGATAGATATAAGGACGAGAATTTAGCGGAAATCCGTGTGCTGTATTCAAATTGTGTAGTCTGTCGTAAATAATCCTTAAGTCTTCTGGCCACATATGTTTGGCTGCGTCAATTCTATTAAACACATTATTTTTAATATAAATTAAAAGTATTTAAATATTAAGGTACGAATTATTAATTAGATATGAAAACACTTGTATACCTAAATCCAGCTACACCCAGATCAATTAGTTCATTCATAAAATTGACTATCATTCGCCTAACGTGTTCATTACTTTGATCCAGATCTTTCAAACCAACAAGTTCACAATTGCGTACCTGTAGGATTAATTTCAAGCGTTAGCATCAAATATTATACATAAAACAATACCGTATATACCATAATTTTTTAATCTTACTCTCCAAGCATTATTCGTATAGTCAGATCCGTCAATTCCACAAGGTGGCCAGTTGAAATGCTCCTGTCGGAATGGAACTGCAGGATAGTACCACTCCCTAAAGACAGCAGTGTTCCCAGCTGTTCCGACATTTTCAGGAGGTTCGCCCGTCATATGGTTAATGACTGCGTCAACGTAAATCCTGGAAAAAAATATTTTACAATATCAACATGTGTGAATAATAATCAATATTATTGGTAATAATCAGTGTCCAAAAAGCAATAATAAAAGTCGTTAAAATTTGTTTCTTTAACTTTAATGATGACTGTTATCATTGCTAACAACAAACAATTGCTACATACAAACAAAAACGAATATACACGAAATCTTAAAGTTATTAGTACTAATAAGCAACAAAACTTATATGGACACTTGAGTTCGTCGAAATCAGGAAAATTTGGTGACCACAGGACACCGAGGAGCCTCCGGATCGTTGACCTCAGCGAGAGTACGACGACATTGGAGCAGCTTAAAAACAACAAAGCTCCGAGTGATGACGCAATTAGTACAGAACTGCTTAAGGTAAGCGGAATCCCAGTTCTGAAAGTACTAGCAACCCTCTTTAACTCCGTCGTCCAATACGGGAAGATGCCGGAATCGTGTAGCAGGAATGACATGGATCTTTTTAAAGGATAAAATTAGAAATGATGTTATCCGGAAAATAACTTTGAAGTGGCAGTGGGCACCATAGTCGAGCCATATTTCCAGCAGTGGACAGAAAAAGGATGAATTGGTTAATGTACCAAAAATACTTTTTTACCTGACACCGGCATCATTACAGCGACGCACCATATCAGCAAATTGTCTCTCATTGCCCGACCGTGTTACCAACTGATAGGACATAGGTTGGTAACGTTCCCACCATGGCCGGTTATACGTCCTTAGTACAACGTTCTCGTTGGGAGGTGATATCTACCAAACAACAGAGAGATAAGTAATTATTTTTAATTTTCACTATAGAAACTGTATTGGACATCAGAATGAAAACTATTCTATTACATATATATTCTATTACATATTATCATGCTAAAAGTGACTTTCTTCTGTCCAGAGTTATCAGTAATAAAAACAATTTGTTTTTAAGATTTAACGGAATAAAATTTATTTATTATGCTGGTTGGGCCTCAAAACTATTACCATACCAAAATTTTATAAGTTCTATACAGTAGCTTTTCATGAATAAACAGACAAACAAGAATTCTGCTGATTTATTTTAGCTTCCATTTATCTGTTAATTAACAGACCCAACAAATGGTTTTTTTTTCACTTTATAATATACAAATGGATTTGTAATTTACATATTACATAATATAATTAATTCTTGTTATTATTTTATAACGTTAATTCTTTTAACCTATATAATGTAGGTGTGTCATTCTATGGAACGCAACAGCCTCAATATTAATATATTTAATTGGGATAAGCATTCACCAGCATATATTATCAAAGTTCTTAAGGCTAATAAATTAAATTCTCAAATGAAATAGTAAGCCTACGTGACTTCCTAACTATGTAGCTACTAGCTACATATTAAAAAAAAATCCTCTAATCATATAGGCAGAAGAAGACTGAGACAAAATAGATACAATGATTTTATAGTTTATAGTTTTTGCAACAAATTTTAATTTGTTATCGTAGTTTTCGCACGGATTCCTATCTTTTTTTAAATATTCTGCCACCTATGCTTATTACGGATAATGTACGACTCTAATGGTAAAAGATTATTCCTTATTTCCTCTTTATAATATTATTAGTATAGATAAAAATATTTATATTCATTTTATTATTTCCTAAAATGATAAAGTAGCCACTAAAGGTACTATTAAAGATTAAATTAAAGATTTTGGAATGATATATGTACATACACATATATATATATATATATATATATATATATATATATATATATATATATATATATATATATATATATATATATATATATATATATATATATATATATATACAAAGAAATATTCTTTAAATTAAATTGCCCATTTTTTATAACAACGTACATTAAATATATAAGTAGGGAGAAGGAGAAATATAGTTAGCTTGATTTTTATAATTTCATTACTAATGTCATTCACTTACTTGAATGCCTCCATAACCTCTAGGACCTAAGAACCTTTCGCATTCGGCAGCAATATCATCCCATTTCCATTCAAAAAGATGCACATTAACCGATCGTCCCGGTGCATAATAAGGATTTTTGTATGCGCCAAGAAGCGTTGCCGGAGCTAGGACTCCTAACAGAACTGAAAGTATTATCTGAAAAATATTAATCCAATAAAATGAGTAATATTTAATAGTAATATTTGACCTTGTTAGTTTAAACATATTTAAATATATATCTTCAAGAGATTGATTATTATATCTTAATATACTTTAGAAAGTAAGAAAGAAAGATTTGATCTCCATCCGGGGAATAAGTTATACTAGAAATAGATTAAAATAAGAATTATCATCACATAATTAAATTGCATGTTTCTCGTAATATGCTTTGTCGACGTTAAGTGAAAATAAAAAAAATATTATTTGTGAAATACTAAATTCCATATAACAATTAAAATGTTGAAATTATATTATTGTACTTATTTGATAAAATTTATAAGAATTTAAAATACTTACCATGCTACACAATTTCCAATTAGATAGTAATTAAAAAATAATGATTAAACAATATTTTATTTATTTAATTGAACCTGGTGGGCGTTTTATCTTCGCGATAATATATAATCATTAATTATGTTGTTATTATAAAATACTGATGTAATCAGTTAATCTTCGAATAATACTTAAAGCAGGGCCGGATTTAAGAGGCGACAAGGGCTGCTGTCCCGGACCCGCACAAATTACTAGCGAAAGAAATTATATTTATACCTGAATATTTTCATTAGATGCGGTCACTAAAAATACGGCGAAAGTATAGGATATACGCGGAAACCAGAAACTACAGGCTTATCAAATTAAATGCTATTTATAATGTTATAATCAAGATGTAAATTATACCTTTAAATTTTGCTATGTAGATTGAAATCGTTTTCATACACTTTGTATACGATCTAAATTGTATTAAAGCTAAAAAGATCACACGTCATTCTAGTCTTATTATTTATTTTGACGAAGCCTATATTTATATAAGCCTATATTACACAATATTTCCCAAGATCAGTCACAACTTTATCCACAGTGTGTTCGAAAATGTTTATCGAATATGTTTACTCGTCGAAATCCAAATCAGGGAACTATCAGTCGTGTTTGGCTTTATTTTTCTCCAACGACGGGGATTATCCCCGTATATATACTGTTGTGCGTGCCAATTAATCTGAACTAAAAAAACATCTAAGTGGAGAAGGCGTAAATTCTTAACGAATTAGAGTTACGAAGACTCCTCTGAAATTAGTAATGAGTTTAGCGCTCAGTAGTAGGATGAATCGACAAACAGCGAACAATACTTGTTAGTAGAGATACAGTGACAAAAGCTATTGTCATGGGATTTCCCGAAATCATAGATGCTCTAAGCAGAGATGCATCATCTTCTGATAAGAAGCCAAAATAATATAGTAAAAACAAAGCATAACATCTTTTAGATAAGACGAGTGGTCTTGAAATTGGTTTAGGTAAAAATTACTCTTGAATCGGCTGTGCTTGCGCGCGCAAGCGCAAGACACAAATTTGTCACCAAAAAAATAACTACGGGAGCTAGATTTCAATAAAATCATCAATGACGTTTCGATAAAAATGCAGATAAAATTTCTTTAATATAATTTTTAATAAATTATATTTGGTTTGACTTTATTTTGTTATTTATTACTTTTACTAAATACATTATAAGTGGATATTAATATTTTGAATTTTAAATTATTATTTTTGCTCGGATAATAAAGAGTCCCTACATGTTATGTAAATCCGGCCCTGACTTAAGGTATTGTTACTGTTCAGAATAATACTAAATTTTTACATTAATAATGTTATTTTCTTTTCCATAAGGATAGACAGAGTCAGTGCTCAGGGGGTGATTGATTAAGGAATCAACCCCGCAGGCATGTAGTTTAACAATCTCTAAATGCGCCAAGGCGGCATGAATGTATGTATAATAGTATTATTGTATTCTTTATTGTATGCTTTAATGTATTTGTTAGAGAAAGCTGTAAGTAGGGAGGAGACAGATAAAATATAAAGGTTAAATAAACATAACTTGTATATATATATACATAATATATATATATATATATATATATATATATATATATATATATATATATATATATATATATATATATATATGTATGTAGTATATATGTATATATATATATATATATATATATATATATATATATATATATATATATATATATATATATATATATATATATATATATATGTCGTGACACAAGACATGAGAACCAATAGATTGTCCACTGAGGATGCTCAAGACCGTGCAAAGTGGGGTAGGCTTAGTCGGAAGGCAGACCCTGGCAAAAGCCAGGACTAATGCCAAGAAGAAGATTTATATATATATATATATATATATATATATATATATATATATATATATATATATATTCGATAATTAAATGTTTTTTCAATAACGACTTAAAAGACAAAATTGAATCGCTCTCTTGAATAGCCTTGGGGAGTTTGTTCCAAAGGTGTATTTACATAGGAGATTAAATAAATATCAATAACCAATGATAAATAATAAAAACATTGTATTGAAAATTGATTATATAATTTATTTATTTTTTATTTTTTTATTTACACACTCTATTACACACACATAAAAACAGAAAACACACACACATAAAACGTAAGAAATAAGAATAGAAGATAAAAAATGTATTATTGCTTCAAGCAATCTCTTACAGACAACCTTTAACAAATGCAGGACTGGTTGATATTGTAATAGGCAAATAAGGCACGGTGCAAATTAAAATAAAATAAAAAAGTAATAATAATAATAATATAAATAGAACAAAACACAATATATACTAAAATAAAACAAATATATTTTACAATATAAAATAAATGAATTCAATAATAAAATATGTTAAATATATACTATAAAATTAAATTATATAATTTTATACAAAACATACATACATACATACATACACTACAAAAAATATATATTTAACAAACATATACAAATATATATGTACATAATATAATTGATATTATAAGAAATTAAAAATTATATATTTATTTTTATATATAAATAATTTATAATTTTTTAAAATTTTTTATATATGAATAATTTAATAAATTATAAATATATAATTATTTATCTTTTGTCTTCGATATATTTTTTACAAATTATACTTTTAGACAACAAATTCCATTAAAAGTTTCAAATGTTTTCCCAAGCTTTATGTGTACGAATCAGGTATTCTTGGATGCTTTTGTATAATTGCATCTGTAATTAAAAAAATATTATCACGGAATTACCTATATGGATAGATAATATTATTATATATTTAATTTAGATATATCTATTTATTCTATGATAAAACAGTAAAAAATTCTGCTTGTATATTGAATATTCTTTTCTTATTTGTTTTTTACAATTATGCAGCATGGTGTAAAATCACTAACTGAATATGAATATTAAGATTAGGGCAGGATCTAAGTTATAATTGATTTTGAAGACTAGCATACCTGATGCAGAAGCACAGTAGACCAGCTAAATTATATGAAATAATGAAATACTGTCATAACTAAAATATGTGCTTTGTGTACTTTCCAATAGCATATAAAGATCAGGGATCTGGAACACCTGATAGTAAAAACACAGTAGAACATCTAAACTATATGAAATCAGGAAATGGCTTTTTAGTAAAAGTTGTTAAGCGTTATGAGCGTTTTTCTTTGAAATATGAAAATCCAAGATCTAGAACATCTCATGAAGAACCATTATGTTCAGCTAAACTAACAAAAGTCATTTATTGTGATGGACATTTTCTATTAATATTTTGATATAGGATTTGATAGAATATGAATCTATGATTAATTTTTTTTTGTTTGTCTGTTTGTATACACACATGTTCAGTGAAAATCGCATGGCAACCATCATAAAGTCCACGCTGACGAAATTATTGGTACCTACTAGTTTGAAAATAACATCTGTTAAATTTTGGTTTATTTTTATTTTTATTTTTTATTAATAATGCTCCTTTCAAATAATAACATAGCTTGTCAGTCCATTTGCGTTATTTAACTGTGATAGGTGCAGGTGAAGATATAAATTGATCAAACGAGATAACAATAGATTAAAAAAATATATAATTATAGTATATTACACAATTCAATGCTGCCGGTGTCTATTTTTAGCTAAGCATATATTTTTGATTAAAGATAATGAAACAAACTGAGCGATATAGAATATTATTTTTAAAATAAAATTTAAGCATGAATATGAAATTTATATTTTCATTTAATAATATAAATAGTTTAAATTAAATTCCACAACTAATTATCAAAATTAAAAATAGAATATTAATTCTAGTTCTTTTAATAGTTAATATAATTGATTAATTGATATATTTACAATTTTTCTTTGTGTATAAATGAAACATTCATTTCATAATTAATCATGATAAATATGTATTTTAATTCATTTAAGTTACGATATTTCAATACTGGCAACATTGCTCTAAACTAAAATGTACAAAATAAAAACATTAAACATTCATGAACAAGAGCTGCGCTTGAGTGCCGTAACTTGTAACTTCTTTAACTTTTAATATCTATTACTAAAACCCTGTGCTAACAATCAAATTTAATAAATTCATATTTTTTAAATTGTGCTTAATATAAAAGATAATTCAAGATATAAATTACGACAACATTAAAACAGTGTCGTGATATCGAAAGAATTAAAAAACTCCGAATATAATTTATCTTTAAGTGACACTAAAGTTTATTTAAAATGTCTGGAAAAATTACCATCGTGTTAGCATTTTTATGTGCCGCTTCTATAGTATACGCATGCAATGAAGCAATTTGTGCGAGTGTTGTTTCAAAGTGTATGTTAACACAATCTTGTAAATGTGATTTAAAGGATTGCTCCTGTTGTAAGGACTGTTTTAACTGTCTTAGTTATTTATATAGTGAATGTTGTAGTTGTGTTGGTTAGTATTACCATTGTTTTTATATTAATTTAAAAAGTATATACATATATAATTTTCGTAATATAAATATTTCTTCTATATTCTTCAGACATGTGTCCTAAACCAAATGACACACAAACTGAGCTATCCAAGTCTTCATATGTGGAAGAGCTGACAGACAATGTTCCTGGACTCTTCACAGCTCTAACAAGTGACCCTGATCCTCAGCAAAGGTGGCTGTCCATTACATACCCAGTTGATATAGATCTGTCTGCTTACAGACCTACTCCAGAAAGACAGCTTGTGTATCATTTGCGTAAGTGAAAAAACTGCATTTAAACAACATTTAGTATTTTTATATATTATTTAAAAAAGAAATTTAGTTTTATATCTGATTGTGATTAAATCCCATGTGGGCTATACATATTGATTTTATTTAATAAAATGTATACTTCTTTACAATCAGTTCTTAAAAGAAATAATAATATCAAATTTAAGTGTTACAAGTCATAAATCATAACTATAGTCACCTGTTCTCTTTGGATTCCTACTTATAAAAACAAAAGACTCCCTATTGAGATGAGATCTTATTTCAATGAGTCATCAAAGGAATGTTTTACCTGTTTCTATTTCTATTTATTTGTAGCACTGATCTTTTGATGACTTATTCCTAACTTGGTTTATGTTATCTTTAACAGGAAATTTGTTTTACTCTTTCAATAGATTTATTGTTTTAAAATATAATAAAAAACCAAAAGCCTCTTTATTGTATGAACCTTTTCTAAGTTCTTTTTATTATAATATATTGTAATAATAATTAATATTGGTACACATTTTTAGTACAACTGGAACTGAAGGATTTTTTTTTTATTCTATAGTTAGTTTGTCGTATATTATATTATGGTGGGTATTTCAGGTATACTGATTATGAGAAATAGCTCATATGGTGAAGGAAAATAAGAAATGTTCCAATGGCATGTCTAATGTCTGAAACACTTGATACAGATGTCTGAGAAGCCTCTTAAACATCTAAATTTTCATATATTTTTTTAAATCAGAGTGAGATAAATTTTAATTTTAAACATAAATTTTTACATGTTTAATAGTTTTCACTAAAAGCTACATGTATATTTTTTTAATATTATACCCACAGGCCACCATTATTTGACAATATTATCAATTGCCATCTTAAAAATGTTTATTAAATACATAATAACTGCGAAAAAGAAATTTCCAAATTGCAGAGAGTGTGGAACAAGAATCAGAGCCAGTAAGCCGTGACGTAGTGACATTCAATTGCACTGTAGCATACATGTCACAATGCATGTCTTGTGACAAGTGCCGCGCCTCATGCCGCTCTATGGGTTCTAATAGCTTCAGGTAGGATTTATTTATAAAACTATTGCAATTAAATTCTGTTCCACCTGATACAAAATGTAACCTACATATCTATTTTGCATTAACAAATGCAGTTCCAAACACTCAAATTTTAAAATTAATTTTCATACAAAAGTGTGTTACAAATAAAAGTCATATTTTAACTTAATGTTGCTTAATGTATTTTTGAACATCTGGATACAGATAAAAACCTGAAAAACACACATATGCTACAAACACACACATATATATATATATATATATATATATATATATATATATATATATATTATATATATATATATATATATATACATATATATATATATATATACATATATACATATATACATATATACATATACATATATACATATATACATATATACATATATACATATATACATATATACATATATACATATATACATATATACATATATACATATATACATATATACATATATACATATACACATATACATATATACATATATATATATATATATATATATATATATATATATATATATATATATATATATATATATATATATATATATATATATATATATATATATATATATATATAAAAATAATTTTATATATATATATCACATTTGTTTCATTATTTATTAAATTATGTTTTGAAAAGGATTTTTTTTCAATCCACAGATGGTTTCATGACGGATGCTGCGAATGCGTCGGCGATAAGTGCTTGTACTACGGAATTAATGAGAGCAGGTAAATATACGCGTTTTGTAAACAAAACTTTAAATAGCATATGGTTGGTTTAATCCTATATCGACTGCTACGAATAATTACATTTTGCACATTCGATGTAACCATATTAAGAATTTCAACTTAATTTATCCGTAAATAATTGTTTTTTGTTAGACAGTCCATTTATCGCGGAAGGCTATAACCATCAAGGTAATCGTCCCCATGCACCCGTAATACCTACTGTTATAGTAATTAGAATAGATCATGTAGACACATGAACGCAACTAACAATATATTATTTTGAACTATATTTTTATTAAAATGGAAAAAAGATGTTGTTTATGGTTATTTAAATTTATATAAAAAAAATGAAGTTAGTGTAGTGACTTGTTACAAATTTTTATTTAACAAACATTATATGAGCATATTAATTATTATAATTATAATGAAACATGAGCTTTCCTTGCTTTAAATGTTAAGAGATGTTTTCAAACGTCTAGACACACCTGCGCCAGCGCAAGGTCATAATTACCATACAAACATATCGAGTGTCGCACAGGTGTAGCCAATACATGTTATTTATACGTATTTATATATATTTATATATGTAATTAGTTTCAATGAGCTACTGCAAATATTTAATGGATTTATGTTTTAGAATTTGAGATTATGCGTATTGATATTGACTCATGACTTCATGAGTGACATAAACCAACGCCACATTGCACATCACCAAAGTAGGGAAATCAATATAATTCACATTTTATATATTAATTTGTCCATTTTTATATTTTTTATAAAAAAATCATGTTGATGTTTATTTGCTGGGAGCTTCGTTGAAAACAAAGTGATTTACGACTAGGCTTTTTTGATCTATCTACCCTTTATGATGTGAGAGACGGATGGGTGTCGCGATAGATTGGGTTCAATTCCCACTCGGGGAGAATTCATTATTTTATTTCCTTCATTCCGGTAACAAGACAAAGCACTGTGTTGAGTTCCGCCACTCAACACAATGTCTGGAAAGGGAGAAAAGTAGAGCACGTTGTGTCTTAACGTAATTTTTAAGGATACAGCGTGAAGGTAAAAAATTAAAATAATAAGTATGCTTATAAACTGTTTAGCAACAGTTACAGCATTATTCATTTTAATAATTAAAGCCTATAAATTAAATACATATCTACATTAATAGGTAAAATGTCTGCTATAGTATTAAATTTCCAACAGGTGTCTAACGCGTTTATTTTTTTTTTATTTTTCATATTATGTATAATTTGTAATGCCATTGTATATGCCATATTCAATATTTTTTTTGCAGTATTAAGACAATTATTTACTAATTTTAAATGTTTTTTTATTCGTCATCATCTTTCTCATAATGAGATGTCTCAATTTGGAACGTGGGGAATGGAGTGTGTGTTAGTGTCACTAGGTTAGTAACATAATATTATAATGTATATTACAGATGCCTCGCATGTCCAGGCGGAAAAGAAACTCCCGAAGGCGCTGTTATAGAAGATGATTTATCGTACGATGATCTGGACTACGGCGAAGAAGTCGACGCGCAGTCTGTATAAAAAAATAACATAAACACAATAATAAATAGATACATAAGGTCTATGGTCATAAATATTTATCATATAATTATTAACTAAATTAGTTAAGATGTCTAACAACAGTAACATCGACAGTCGATTTTTGTTCTGTGACTTGCTTTTTTAGTAAATTAATACCAAATTTTATTGCTAAAATAAATATGTGAGTTACATAAGAAAGTCGGCTTTTATTGTTCTAATGGAATACAACATCAATAAGATTGTCAAAATTTCTTAAATTATCAAATACGTACACAACACAAAAGATATATGTACACAAAAGATATATAAACATATATGTACACATTTAACAAACATTAATTACACGCCGAAATGTGTAATTAATATGTTATCAAAAAAAGCTTTTTTTTTTCGAATTTTTTGAATTGAATACGAAACTAAAATCATTATTTCTTTTGATTTGATGATTCAGTTTTAATCAATTTTCAAGAACATGTGTTTCGTATATTATTATTAAACGAGTTCGAGTTCGAGTGTGACAGTTTAACTAAATTCTAACATCGTTGATTTATTAAAAAAAATATATATGAAATATGTATGACAATGGATCACTTTCTGTCCAGTGTTTTAAACCAGTCTCGTTATTTTAGCTTTAGATATTTACTCAGCATGATAAGGTTACTTTAAGTCAACGTATGTGCCTTCTAGTATAGTATCCATGAAATTAGATCAAGACTGTATTATTTTTGAAATTTTTACATGACATTAACATAGTGTTGCCATTTAATGTACTTTTGTAATTTGATTTTATATTTATTAAAACAGTAATAATGGTCTTTACTGCTTCTAAGTTGTTAAGAAATACGTGAATGGAATTAAATCAAACACAAAATGTTTTACTATATATATTATCACAACAAGGCAAAAATGAGTACACAGGGATTTTTTGTAAAGTTATTGTCTTGCTTTAACTGTAAGTCCTCGTTGTTACAAAATTTAGATTTAGTTTTTATGAAATAGTTTGTATGTCGTCGTAATTTTAGAACATAGATACATCGATTAAACATAATTAGCAAATTCTGTTATAAGCGGTATTTAGAATATTCTTAACATGTATTTGAAAAAGATGTCTATATTTTCTATTTCTTTCACGCTTTATCCAGTAGGAGAGGCAGAAAGATAATAATGTCACAACACTTCTGCTCTCTACTTTCCGCCCAGGTACGGCACCGTGTGAAGTGTCGCTTTGTCTTGTAACAGCGGGGAATCGAAACTGTTGTGGGTTCGATTTTCATCTCGTTTACAGTAACACGCACTTCGCCACGTGGGTCTCTGTAACAGTAACTTAGTTACTTTTGTTTTAATTACTAAAACGTTGCACTGTTCAATCAAATATTATGTCAATAAGAATTGCCACATTCGACTAATATAGTATTTTTTTTATTTTCGACTGTAATTACATTTTTTATTTATATTTATTGATTTGAATATGAAGCTGTGAAATTAAATCTCGCGAGTGCCAAAACGCATTGCCTGTATAAATGTATGCCATAATATTGTTTTAAGGCGCTCCTTTATAGATCTGATATTGAGATATTATTATGCCATAATTTTATTTTATTAAGTGTAAACTTAATTGATTATTTTTTATAAACAGTGTATTCTACATTTAATTAATAAATGCCTAGAAATTTATATGTTTTATTTTAACAGACTGCTTAAATAAATATACAATGATAAAAAAACAAATTAATACATTGGTGTAAGTAAAATCTTAAAATTCTTAAAATAAATGTCTTTAAAAACACTTTTTATAGGTGTACCATTATATAAATTTTGTTTTATATTATAGTAAAAGTAAAATCTATAGTGGCGTTTTATTTAAAATTTAGATGACGTTCTGGTTAGTACAACCTCCTTCATATGTTCTTCATACAACGTGACATTGGCGAAGTGAATAGTGGCACGCGGAACGCTTATTCTGGTTATGGGCCATCAATACAATTACAAGTACAATTTTATATACGTCTGTGAATCGACAATCAAGTGCGAGTAGTAGTCGCGCACAGAGGGCTGTTTCGTGATTGTAAATAGGTATTCCGCTGACGACCAATTTAATCTTTTTTATTTTTAGCATTTATTGTTAAATTGTGAAAATTTCAGAGATCTACAGACTGACAGCGGAGTGTTAGTAATAGGGTCCCGTTTTTACTTTTTAGGTAGGGACCCTAACATATTTTAATAAGTAAGAACTTAAAATTCACAATATAATATTAAGTGTCGACTTAAAGAGTAAGTACCAACTCAACAATATTAAAAAGTGTCCGCTGAAAAAGAGCAAATTATAAAACATGTCCAAGGGCTTTGAGAAAGTACTGTCAAGTGTCAAGTGGAGTGATTTGTTATTCCATTTTACAAAAACACAAAAAAAAAATACAAAACTTATGAACATTGCCAGTACTAAGAAATATCGACGTCTTTACAAAAAAATATATTCGAAAAACACTTTGTTGATTAAATAAATATGTTCACTGCCGACATTTGATAATACACTTTTCCTTTTATAATTTATTTTTATAGTTATTTTAACCTAGCTTATACCTCCGTGATCTATTGTCAGTCAACTAATCTTCTCTCTCAACCCCCGAGGGGGGAGAGGGGAAACGGCATCAGGGCAATGCCCTCTGGGTTGGTTGGGTGGTGGGTGGATTCCACCGACGCCCATTAATATGGACGTGTCATTTTGTTGGGCCTGGGCCCTGAAATTATTCAGTGTTTAGGCTTAAATGGATAGTCTTTATGGGGAGCTGGAACGCTGCCAGGGCGGTCAGTCTGGTCGGGAACTACTTCTGGTTTCCCAGAAGAGGCCCGGCTCAGGCGACCAGCGACCAGCGACCTGGGCAGCTACTCACGACTCTGCGGGAGGAGGAGGAAGGATATCCCTAGGGAGTCTCCTCCTTCTTGGTACGTCCGCGGGGCGAGTGTGCCACGGTGCGATATTTCAGATAGGATAGGATGATTCGAAGTATTGGCACGGTGGAACATCCGGGAAGCGAGCTCAGAGACGTGCTCTTCAATGCTTTCGATGCGGAGGTCACACTGTATGGTAGCGGTCCTCAGGTAGCGAGGCGCCCCGACGACACGTCTCAGGCTGGTGTTTTGTAACACCTGCAGGAGGTTCCGTTAGCGCTGGCTAGCAAGGGAGTACCAGGCCGGTGTTGCGTACGTCAGATGTGGTCTGACGTAGGCCTTGTAAATGGCCAGTTTAGTGCGAAGGGGAAGGCAGGAACCAAATATGGGACGCAAGAGGTTCAACGCGACCCTTGCCGCGTTTCTAGCTTTCTTTACCTGGGCAGTCATAGTCAGTTGCCAGTCTATGACCACGCCCAGGTAAGTTGCCGTCCTCTTCCACTGGATCTCAATGCCTTGGAGGGTTAGCGGAGGAGGGGCGCCCGAAGAGAATCGCCTGGGTTTTTGCCACGTTGAGTGAGAGCCTCCACTCCGGCAGGAGATCCAGAGCTGTCTGGAGCTTTCGTGCCGCGTGCTTTATGTTCATCGATTTGGTCAGGAGTGCAATATCGTCGGCATATAATGCCAACATCGCATCTCGACCGACCGGGATATCGTCGGTGAACAATGAGTAGAGCATCGGGGACAGGATGCTGCCCTGTGGAGCTCCAGCCAAGATTGGACGGCTGGAGGAGATAACTTCGTAACAGAGTGTGCCGTCCGTGTTCGTTAACGGTCTCACCGGCGGCACCTTCTTTGTTACCAGGCGGCATAGTTTGTTAAGCGAGGGCTGGTCCTCGCTGGCTTCCCGAATGCGCTCCTCCCACCGATCCGCGGCCTCAGACTCAAGTTCGGCGTGAATGCGCTCGATCAGGCCGTTGATCTTGGTCTTGAGTGCGGGATCGCGGCTCTTCTGCCACTCAGCACGCGTTCTCCTCTTACGCGCGATGAGTTCAAATACGCGTCTGGGGGTGGGAAGGAGGATTCTCTTTTGAAGAGGAGCCATTGCTTCTTGAAGAGCATCGCGAATTGTGCCGGTGACAACCTCGTTTACAGCGTCAATATCGGCAGGCGTTTGGAGCGGCTCAAACGCAGAAGACGCGTTTGCTAACCACTGAATGTGACCCCTTGGTGGAAGGCTCCGCGCCGTTGCCACCGTTCCCAGCGCCGTCACCAGGACTGGGCAATGGTCGGAGCCAAAGGCGTCAGGCAAAATCTCTAACGTGAGACCTAAGTCATCCATGCCCCTGTGAACCACCAAGTCAATGTACGTGGGCAGGAAATGTCGGTTGGTATGATAGTGGGTGGGCTCATCTGGGCCCTCAACCACATATCCATGACGCTCTGCATCCTCCTGCAACTTCCTGCCGTTACGACAGGCGGCAGGGCATCTCCAGGCGGGGTGCTTAGCGTTCCAGTCACCAGCCGCCAGCGTGGGGGTGGTACTGTTGAGGATCCTCCTCACTTCGTTGGTGGCCAGAGTTGGTTTTGTGGGACGGTAAACAGCGAAGATGCGCAGCTGCTTACCGCCAAAGTGGCGAAAAAAATTTCCACACCCAAAGACTGAAACCACTGGGTGTTGGGATCGGGAATTTGCTGGTGCACAATGCTGCGGCGGACCGCAATGAGGAGTCCCCTCCAGGGGTTTTCAGGAGGAGAGTCCAGCCGCAAAGTGTGGTAACCAGGCAAATTGAAGTCGTGCAACGGGGATAAGTGGGTCTCACAAATGAGAGCCACATCGACCCGCTGCTGGCAAAGAAGGAGGCGAAGGAAATAGTGCCTTAGCCCGTTGGCGTTCCAGTAGATGATGCGATGATGCGATCAGACATCTTGGAGCAAACGCATCATCCCGTTCAGCACGACCTGGACAGGGTTTCGATCTTCTCTTAAGGCGGTTAAAACCTCCTTCAGGGTATCGAGGGCCCTGTCAATTGCAACAAAGTTGCGTGCTGGCCTCTGGGTATGGGCTGTGGACGTCGGGGTTGAGGTCGGCACAGATGCAGTCAGACGAGCGGCTTCAGTGGCCGCAGGAGTAGGTAGAGGGGCAACCTCCACCTTACTCCTCTTCTTGCCTCCTTTGCTCCTCTTCTTCATCTTCCTACGGGAGCTGCCTCTCTCCGTAGGAGGGTTTGCAGCCGCCATGAAGGTCGGCGCCTGCGCCTCTGCGGCGACCGTATTTGTGGTCACTGGTGCAGAAGAAGAGGGTCAGGTGGAAGTCGTCTGTGTCAACGCCACGGTGCCGGTCTTTTTGTTCCGCAGCTCCCTCTTAAACTGCAGGCAAGCGGAGTGGTTTGTTGGGTGGGGTGTATATATATATATATATATATATATATATATATATATATATATATATATATAAATGTAGACATATGTTTGTTATTATTCACCTGTATGTATGATTAGGTATTTGAAATGAAATAACAAAGATTATTATCATTTTTTATTTTTGTAATGATATTTGATACAATATAATTGGGCCGCAACTTTTGAATCGTCATCTCAATCTTTATAAGACAATTACACAATAGAAAGTTACGTACTTTCGCAAAATAACTAAACAATACTTTATACAGCGCCTTTTCGCAATATTGTGTAAAATTATTTCAGGGAACGAAGTCGATACAGTAACGCAGAGGGGAATAAAGCCCAAATCCACGCACATTCTATAAGCAAATACACAAAATAGAATTAAAAACAATTGAGATACTAGAAGCACGCATACATAAGGATAATAACCACAATTTTTCATATTTTTTCTTTAAAATTTTGTTTGGCCTTTGGTCCACTTGCCAGCACTAAATTCCCAGAGTAAAATATTAATTGAATAAGACTGCTTTGGATACAAATACTAGATGGCGTTTGAAAAGATTGAAAACTATGGGATTATATAACTATGGAAGTGTCACCCCTCGCTAAGCACTTGGTAAACATTTCCTCGAAAACAATTTACCAAATCGAATCAGTAGATAGTCTATGTCATAGATTGTACGCACTAATATCATAGACTCTATGAGATTAGTGCGTACAACCAAAGAAACTCTTAAGCTTGAAAGTCTTTATAATGTATATAGATAGTTACTTTCAGTTAGGAATAAGGCTAGGTTAGTTTTAATGCCTTTTTGTTTTTTTTTATGCTTAATATAATGCCCTTATCATACTTTAAACAAGCTTTTGAAGCAATAAATATAATAACAGGATATGTTGAATTTTTATACATAAAGCTAATTTATCATCGATCACGTGTAGATATTAACACGCGTAAGAACATAAGTAGATAAGAAATGTCTAATCGGTCATTTCATACACCTTCAAGTCTAATAGATACGGTCGTAATAGGTAAGCACTAATAATCGTAGTATTCTGGGTGTGTTTGCCAATTTTTCATTATCTTTAAGTGGTATTATTTTATGTTTTTTGCATAAAGTGAAATTCTTTTGATCGATAACTTTTATAAATACGTTAATGCGTTTACGCGGGAAGAACCGCACTTATCGTTTTCGAAAGTAAAACCAAAAACAATGCATATTATATTAGTGTAAGTCCGAGACCACAAGCCGGAGAAGACGCGAACTGGTCAGACGGATCTTACCGCTTACGTTACTTAATTAATCTTAGTACCTAAGTGTTAAATTTCCTATGTAACAGACTACAAATGTGGCCTCCAATTTTTGAAATATTACATAGGCACTTAATAAAATAAATAAATGCGGAAGCCCTTGACTGCTATAAATAAAGTTAGTTATGTTGTAAAATATTTGATAAAAAATGTAATTGAAAAAATACATGCATATTTAATCATTTCATTAAAGTATCAATATATCAATATATATGTTGAAGGAAGATTCCATTAATACAAAAAGGTGAAATAGCACATTAACAGTAAAATAAAATATATCACATTTAGACAAAAATATAGAGCTTTAGACAAAATCATAGTAAATATAAGTTATATATTTCACAAAATTTGGATATTCATTCGATAACGACATCAGTTCCCGGGACCCGGAAAGAAAAACATCTCAGGGACAAAGTATCTCCCAGGGAAGAAAGAATAATCTGGGGTAGGTTTGATAATTTATAACAATACAAATTAAGTTCACCTTGGAAAAAAATATAAAAAAATGTGTGTAAACGTGTCAATAGAATATAAATCGTATTATATCGATAAAAATAATTATAAACTTGGAACACGAGTCGATAATTAGTTTCTTGGTTAGCAATCATTGCAATCGTCCTTCACTTGTTGAATGATAATAACTCGTAATCTCGCATCTTATCAACGAAATATCAAATAGCTATATTAAAACACAGTGGGGGTATCAAATTGGCTCCTTACTATGCCAAATTCAAATTACTTGAGTGCTCATTTAGGTCATTTAGGTAAGATATGAGTTTAATATGTGTTTATTATTCAGTATCATCGACACAGTGTTTTCAAAGGTAAACCGAGGTCTCCGCTTACTTCTATTACCACTCAGTTTTGCTTCATATATCTTTTTTACCATTCTTTCATCACTCATTCTCTTGACGTACTCAAACGTTACCGGCAGTAATACGCCTTTCCGTATCCATTTTGTATCTACTTAACATACTTTCCAGGTATAAAAGTAAAAAGTTGTTATAATAATAGGTTTATCTTATATTTCAATTTGATTTATAATATTCAAAATCTTGGATTTCAAGCAAATCTTAATACTAAAGAAGAATTTGCATGACACTGCTCATTTTAACTGAGGACCTTTTATCATTAACCTAATGATTTGAAGTCATAGTTGTTTTATCAAACAAAATTTTAATTCTAACATAAACATTGGTTTAAACTGATCTTCAAAACATTATTTTGACTCCTGTTTAAAATCTGGGAAATATTCATGTGTCCATTTTTAAATAAAATGTGTTTCGATGACATAGTTAAAAGGTTAAACTTTGCAACCCGAAAGAAATTATCTTGAGATTGACGGAATTTAAAAAAATAACATGTGTAGAATATTTAATATTTATAATTGCCATGACAAAATGCAGAAGATGCGTTACGAATTACAATTTAAAGTACTTCAATTAGATGACAAAGAAAATTGTAGACAAAAATTAATAAAATAAATTAAAATTAGAAATTATTAAGGACTAAAAAGCCACACAAGTATTTTAATCAAATGTAATAGATACATCGGGTTAGGTTAAGCAACGGAAATATAATAAACTTAACTTAAATTAAACTAAAAGACATGTTCTAATGATAATAGTTCGTTTTTGCGTTAGCTTTTTAAGATAAAAATTGTTGAGTTATAATGACTTCGCAAATATTCTGTTAGTCATTTCTGCTCACAGATCTGCTTCTTAACTATTCTTCACGTGTGTAATTAATTATTTATATTTTTTATATTGTACACGTAACTATACTTTTAATTACTTCTTATTTTTGAACATAATATGTTCCAACAATCCACTAATCATACTTTCTACTTTACACTGGAGATTATTAAATTAAATACTTCTTTTAAAATGCTTATTTTCCTCCTTTAGCATACAAATGTTATTATTGGTAGGTAAACAAATATTTATGCAATTAAGTAAACATACAAAAAAAGAAAATATACATATAAGTACATATATGAGAAAAACTAAATCTTCATTCACTACGTCGTGTTAAGTACCTATAAGATAAACATCAGCTACTGCCTTAGCACATTTTTAAGCATATTGTATCTATAATTCGTATATATAAATTTTAATACAACAATGTAATAAGTCTTAAAATAACGAAAACTGTTAACATATTCTTTCAACGACGGATCGGTCGCCGTGGCCGAGTATGCGTGCAGCGGTTGACTGTCAGTTAACTGCATTCAAATGATTCCGTATTATTTATAGTGAACGAATCAGCTGACGGCAGTGAAGCATAAGTATTTAGCGGATCGGCGAGCGAGCGCGGCCACCTCCCGCAGTACAATCTGACGCGTTATCGTGCGATACACACGTTAATCAGCCTTTGACTGACCAAAACGACTTGTTTACCACGCCGCTCGTCAATACGCTAAGCCGGTCTCTTTCCGTACACGTTCTCACCCTAAAAATGTGAAAAGAATTTCAATATGATTAGTGGAAATCAAATGTGAGAGTGCTGTAGTACAAAATAAAAACTAGGCATGAGTTAATTTTAAAATTATTATTTGAAATTGGACTGTGGGTTACAGTGCTTAAGAGTGAAAATGAGGAGCGACCTGATGGTGCCCAGCGAACTGGAGGGGACGGACTACCTCCTCTCGTCCACGATGAGACTGGAAGACAGCTTTTTGCAGATCTTAGGCAAGTTTAATTATTCCAATTCACTTTTAGTGAATTTGGTGGCTCTAAATTATATATCATTTAAAAAAGAATTATCAATAGCTAAATGTTTTTTGTTGTGTCTTTGTGTAATTTTATTATTTTATCAATTTTATTTATGCATTTAAATCGCATAAATATAAAAATAATAACATGTATACTTAATATTATAAAACTACGCCAATCTTATGGACTACTGATTTAGATTGAAAAAATCTTTTTTTGTGTTGAATAAATTGATATATTGTGGAAGGCTAGCTATGTTACATCACGTTTCGATATACACACTGTGTTTGCGGGCACTTAGAGTATGTCGTGTGGTATAAATCTAAACTCAATTCTTGGTTATTTCCATTTGACAGAGAGACACAGACGAAACCACATGTAGAAGCTAGTCAATTATGAAAGTAAAACTTAAAATTATTATAATATTTATATAAGTAAACTACATTGATTGCAAGCTCTTTAAATCTCGAAGGCGAATGACAAAAAATATGAACATTAAGTATATTGTTTATTAAAATTCCAATACAACTTGAATATTATATGACCTTCATTTAAATAAATTTAAATACCAACTTATACATATATGTACGTAATAAACGTAACTTATTTTTTGTACAACAACTGGTAATTTCAAAATCCCATACCGTTTTGCAAAAATTTACTAATTTGCTTTTTACTATGTCATCTTAAGCATCAGGTCAGCAGATATGTAGGTTGTTCGACAGTAACGGGGCTCACCTTATTTATTTATGTTAAAAATATTTTAATTTTCTTATTATAATAAACGCAGCAATCATCATTTAAGTCAATCCACCCAGGATTGATTCCTTTTTGGTTAACAGTTTTAAACGAATTACACGTAGCTACCTACTACAAATACTCGTACACAGTTTACAATGTTACTGTTACGGACGACGGATATTATGTTGAAAAATTACAATAATATCGTATATACCATAGTTACGCAATAAAATTGTGCATCAATAATGCATAATAATTAAGAGAACTGAAAAACAAAAACCTTAAATAAATAATATATCTTTAACTTTCTAAATATTATTGCCTAATACCTAACACCTATTATGGATATATCTATCAATTGTACATAAAATATAAATTATCGCCCAAGAGCATATGATAAGACGTTGTAAAAATAAATATGTATGGTACCGTCATTCAATATAATCTGTTATCTATGTGCAATTATAATAATTTACAACAACCTTCATACAAATAGAGTTCACTAAAAGTTAGTTACTATCAACAAAAAAGTACTTAGAAAATAATCAGTGGAATAGAAATTACATAGTAAAACAATTGTTTCTATTAAAGTATCTACATAAAAATGATTAAAAAATTCAAATACATCGAAATATCTAAATGAACGTTTAAATTTGGGTTTTAATCAAGCGTACTATATAATATGAATTTTCTTTTGTTTTATTTGTAGTAATTCAAGTTCTAATCGAAGTAAACTGGTTTTACCGCTACTTAATAACATTTACAATTTGTATTTTCGTTTCAATATCCCTGATACTATTAATAAAAGTTGGGCATCTAGCTATTTTTGTTCAGATGTGTGCGCTATTTAAGAGGATGGTCTAAAGGTACCCATCCAGCAATTCCTATTTCTAAATCTGCGATTTGGCGAAAACAAGAAGATCGTGTTACTGACTGTTAGTTCTGCTTAACGAAACTGAAAGGTACTTCTTATAAATCGTTTAACATTTAAGGAAGAAGATGCAAATGGTAACGTAAGTGACGTTGAATCGGTATCTTTCACGCAGACAACTCAGTCACAAGGTTTTGTTGATAACTAAACCGAATCACATTTACTAATACGTCAAGATGAACTAAATGGTTTAGGTTTCTCACTAAGACAGACCTATACTTGTCCAAAGTTCAAGCCGAACTTTTAGGTTCCAGATTTCAACAGCGGAATTTACTTCATCAGAATACACAAGTTTCAATGTATCGAAAACGCGAACGCAAAATTTACAGGGGTTTATGAATAAATTAGGTTATGACTATTCCCCAGATCAATAGAGACTATTTATAGGTTCATCCAAATTAAGTTTAAAAGCTGTCTTACTGCAGACCGGTAATGGTTTTCCATCTGTACCCTAAGCACATTACATCCACATAAAATAAACATATATTAATATAAAAAATCTACTCGAGAAAATTCAATACAACTATCATTCATAGATGCATGGATGGATTCTAACGGGTAATAAGGCATCGATTTAAGGAAAGTAATGTATAGACAGTTGTGTCACAATACATCTTTGGAAATATCATCATCATCACAGCCGTTGTTCCGCCCATTGCTGGACATAGGCTTCCTCCAAGGATCTCCATGACGATCGGTCCCGCGCTAATCGCATACAGTGGCTTCTGGCGACCTTGACCAAATCGTCGGTCCACCTAGTAGGAGACCTACCCACCGAGAGTCGTCCAGTTCGTGGCCGCCACTCAAGAACCTTTCCGCTCCGACGGCCATCGGTTCTCCTCACTATGTGTCCTGCCCATTGCCACTTCAGCTGCGCAATTCTTCAAGCAATGTCGGTAACTTTTGTTCTCCTACAGATGTCATCATTTCTGATTCTATCACGTAGAGAAATACCAAGCATTGCTCTCTCTCTATTGCTAGTTGTGTGACTGAACCTTTTTATGAGACACAGTTAGCGGCCACTTCTCGCTTCCGTAGGTCATCACTGGCAACAAACACTGGTCAAAAGGCTTTCGTGTTCAAAGACATTGCGGTAATTTAGATACGAAGATATTTTGTAGTTTTCCGACTGGTGCCCATCCAAGCTGGATTCGACGAGCCGTTTCGATATGCCGTATCTTTAAAAATATCCTCCAACGCGACAGTGAACAGTTTCGGAGAAATAGCATCTTCCTGTCTGACACCGCGCTGTAGTTCGATAGGATTAGAGCTTTGGTCTGGATGCTTTCGGCGTTTTTCCTTCAAAAATAACGGAATTAAAGAGGTTCTGGAGGACTTTAAGTATCGGCCTGCCGCCCGCTCTCGGAAGTTCTGTAGTGATTCCGTCTCTACCTGGCGCCTTGTTGTTTTAAAGTTGTTTAAGAGCCATACTAATGTCAGACAGGTTGAGGTCCGGAATATTTTCGGTGTAGTGTCGGGTAAGCTTGGCTCTGAGATCTTTAGCCAAGATATGAACTGGTGCTAGCGTGGAGTACAATTTTTCATAGAAGATCTCCCTCAAGATTTCAGACCTACTCGAAACAATGCTACCGTCATCAGTTTTTAGCCTCGTCAGTTGGCTTTGCTCAATAGACAGATCTTTTACGAACAACTTAGAGCCCTGGTTTTGCTGAATAGGCTTCTTAATACGATTCCTATTAAGCCGGCGAAGCGAATCAACGATTGGCATCTTCTGAGTCCTGTAGCTTCATTTCGTGTGCTGTGTTCCATGAGTCGGAGTGTCTCGTCTGAGAGTATCTTTATTTTGGTACGGTGGATTTTGAAAAACGTCGACCCTACTGTACGGATTGTATCCACCATCTTGTTGTTTAAAACGTCCACATCTACGTTGTTGTCAAGAGCTTCAAAGCGGTTTTGAAGTTCGAGTTGAAATCTCTCAGAATTTTGGACTTGGGCGGGTACTGGTCGGACCGTAGACTTTATGTTAATATTCAATGTGCCTCGAACAAGTCGGTGATCGCTCTTTGTTTTAACGTTATTGATAAAAGAGATATCATTAAATATTTGCTTCTTCGTCGACATGATAAAATCTATCTCGTTTTTGACATTACCGTCCGAACTCATCCAGGCCCACTTCCGATGTTAAGGTTTCCTTAAAAAAGAATTCATTATGTAGAGATCCTCCTTCTCCATGAAATCGATCAATATTTGGCCTCTGGCGGTCCGTTGTCCAATTCCTGATTGTCCCATTCTTAAGTCGTCGCCGCAACGTTTCCCCAACCCTTGAAGTCCCCATCACAACTATATAGGGAATTTTTTAACTATGCATGGTTTTAGAAATATCCTCATACATAGGCTCCACTTTGTCATCTGGGTGTGCCGAGGTCGGAGCGTAGACCTGTATGACATTCAACAAATATCATTTCGATAATCTGAGTATCAGGTACGCTACCCTATTCGACACACTTCCGACAGTAACTACGTTGTTGACGAGGGTCTTGTGGATGATATACCCGACACCACCTAGGGATATTCGCCATAATCGCCACGCTTGACATGCGAGTTGGCCACCGCAGTTTGGTCTAGATTTCAGGAAAAGCTGCTGCCCTTTTCCTGCTGGCTTTATTCCCTTAGTCGCCTTTTACGACATTACGAGACGACATGGGATTCTGTCCTTCTCGATTGCATCAAATTTGAAAATCTTTTATGAGTCGTCATACGACGATATATATTCGACGACGAGATCACAGAAAACGTACAAGATATTATATATAACAAATTAAAAAGGTTGTGAAATCTGACATCTGTGTGTTAAAAGTAAACTTAATCAATGATTGTATAAATTATAATATACCTTAGGAATGAAATGCTTATTTGGGAATAATTCTACAATTACACAAAACAACACAATACAACAATTATTACAAAAAACAACAATTTCAAAAAACATTATGGATTGTGAGGTAAGGTAAATGCGGTAGTAAGTTAAGTATTATGCTATAACTTAAGTTATGTTAATCCACTACTGGCATGAATAATAATGATAAATAAAATCTTACTGTCTAATTTTGATTATAATAAGTTATTGTTATTGTTAAAACAATTGAGTTTTTTTTATTACTAGACAATTTTATTGTACAATCAGACTTTTGAACAAGACGATCGTCTATATTATTATTTATTACTATTACTATTATTAAAATCGTAAAATTTGTAGGTTCGATCTCCAATCGGGGAATGATTCAACATAAAACATTTTCATTTCCCCGCTCCGATAGGGCAAAACTAGGCTTTGAATTCCGCTGTTTCTGTTTCTGTTTCTGCCGTTAGCCCGATGAGTATTTTTTACTGGAGTACAAATGTCAAAAATCTGGGTGTGAATCAACAGTCTGGGCAATCTGGATCAGCAGTTCAGTTCATGGGCATTTTCATACATACTTTTTAATCACATAATAACATAAGTACATACACATTTTAATAACAACACTATCTCGTCTACCAGACGAAAGCAGTATGAAAAGAATCGCTAATGTCACAAAGTTACGAGTAGCATCTAGAAGGTATTTCAATAACTTTTATGAGGCTTAAGTAGGCAATAAGAAATTCGAGATATTTCATAAAACTTAACAAACATTTTAATGCAATAATTCAAATTAATCATAAGCTAAAATCATGACAACAACGAATAGTTTTTTTCTAGAAGAACTTTAATAATTATTAAACAAATAACTAATTTACGTTTAGAATTGTTTGTATCTTTGTTCTTTTTATAGAAAAAAAAAGTAGTACATTGTGTTTAGTTTAGCTAGTAGTTTTATACTGAAAGCCGCAAAGCCTCAATTTTTCATGTCAGCTTAAGAAACTCATGGTAACCATATACCTACTCATAGCTACAATCTGTTATATCACGGCAGGCACACACAGCAGGGTAGGCACAGGGAAACTACTATCAAAACACTTCCCATAGAATTACCATGGCTTTGCGTTGAGTGGAGCAACTTCATGCGACGCTTTTTTTCTTACCAAGGAAATGAAAACAATTCATTCCTTTAAGTGAGAATCGAAACCACAGCCAGTCAGACCCTGTGGCGTTCCACCATCACGGCCCAACACAAACGATTTAATTTTTTGTGTCTGTCTGTCTGTATTCCTTTTTGACTGGTGAGCATATCTCTGAAACAGCTGAATTGATTTTCACTGTAAGATATCTGGGAGGTTGCGGAGCAATATAAAGACTACTTTTTATACTGGAATTATCGCAAGACCAGGATTCACTGTGCGACGAAACGTTTATTGGACATACCTGATATTGGGTTCTAGTTGTAAAGTCTTTCTCAAGAAAAGTATTGTAAAGACAGAAGACTATGTTCCCCACTTTCTGTATTTTGGAGCCTTTGCGTGTTGAGTGGGGTCTTTTTGAAAATCCAACAACCATAACGTTGACAGTCAGACGCTGTGCCGCTTCGCCACGACAATTTCAATGTACGAGTACGTATGTCACATACAACGACTTTTAATTATTTTTATAAATATATTTCCATATTATAAAGAAGATATTTTTCAATCATCTATCAAGGCTATTGCCTTGATAGATGATTGATGCTAAACTATTAACTTTTATGATTAAGTACAACATTTTGCTAAAAATAATCAAAATTGACGCAAAACATAAATAAATTGACGTGTCAGTCTTTTAAGTTTAAAAAAAAAATTAGATCCACAAAAAATACCATTTTCAAAATATTTTATATATAATAATATTTACAATCTTATATATTTGGAAATCTTCAAATATTATCTATGTATATAAAAATGTTAATGTCAGCTACAGTAACTGTTTTTCAATCAAGCAAAAATAAATAAGACAGTGACTGTGTAAAATTTACAATATTTTCGTTACCACCCAAAGAAGCTTAAGAACTTTATATAACCTATATAAAATTTGGCAAAATATTATTATGAAATTAACTAAGTACGAACGAAGAACGAATATGATTATGCTTACAATCCAAAATAATCAAAACAGTAGTTAATTATGTACGGTGGCAGCGTAGGATCCAAAAAAAAACCAAATCTTTAAAATATTTTATTAAAAAAATTACAATTTAAATTATTAACTAAAATGGTGACTGCTTGCTCGATGTGAGAAAACAAGAGTGAAGAATTATTTTAATATTAAAACTAACATGAACAAAAACATTGAATGAAAAATGACACTACGTTTTACATTACTTGCTGTTACAATTCTTAATTGATTTTACAATTTGAATTTGATGGAATGCAGTAAACAAGTTACGCGAATTCTGGCTAAGCGATCCCCGGGTAGTGTGGGAACGTAACACCTCCCTCCTGAAGAACAGCACCTATTCAGTGTCCTTGGATCTCGAATAGTGCTGGAGTATATGTTCCACTGGATCTGGGGTTGCAGCTTCTTTCTTCGATATTTCCCTTGCGGTTGATGCTCTTCGTTTAAGAATTTTCTTATGAATTTTGGCAATTATAATGAAGATAGTTATTATAATTGCTGTCAAAATTATTCCATATAGCGGAATCGTTATATGATAAAGGCTATCAGATGTTGTAGATATTTTTGAAATAGATTGTTGTGCGGAGATTTTTCTATTTGCTTCAAGGATGTCGGTCAAATTTATTGAGTTAAGTTTCAGTGTTATTTCAGAATTTTTCTTTTTTGTTGTATTAATACTTGTTAAATCAATAATTTCCAATGATTGTCCTTTTATATTATTATTGCTATTAATTAAAGTAAATAGCGTACTTTGTATAGAACATCCTGCTGGTAACATTACGAGATAGCTTCCCTGCATTTTTATGTATTTCTGCTGGTTGCACGATAGTTTCAATTTAGTTGGTTCTGGAATGGTGATAATATAATGTCTGTCGTCTAACTGTTCGATTGCTTCTGTAGTAAGGATAATCGATGTGTACTGACAGGAACTTTGCAGCTGCTGTGTCGTTATGAGGCGTTCGATACAATCTGGCTGTTTTCCTTGTTTGTAGTTTAGTTTATGATCACATAAGTATGATTCACCGATCTTCGGGCATTCAGCCTCTATGTACATAAAATCTTTTTCGTGAATTGCTATATAAGGTTGAGGAGGGATAAGGATTTGATGATTCACGTTTGGTACAGGGGACAAGTGATATAAAATATAATTTTGAGGATAGACAATCGGAAATTTGTAAACTAAAATAATATCTCTAGCACTATAATAGTATCCTACTTGTATTACATCGAAATAATCTCTAAAACTAATATTTAAAAGTTCATTTTTCTTATAGAGTGTATTTAATTTACTTATAATATCCTGGTACATACTAAAAGTGAACATAGAGTGATGATTACTTTTAGCTCGAATAAATGCGAGTAAATTTTCCAATCGATATAATTCGTTACAAATAGTTTCTATGTTATCTCCCAAAATTAAGAAAATTTGAGTTAATTCCATAAAAGTTACAAAGTCATTTTCTAATTCATTTTTAATATTCGTTAAATTCTTAACTAAATATTCTAACTGCTTTTGATTACTAACTAACCTATTTAAGATATCAGTATTTTGAGACATCCAGTTTTTACTCAAACTAATATGATTATTAATTTCATTAATCAGTAAATTATTATTTTGCTCTAGTAAATTAATGGCTTTGTTATACTTTATGGCGTCCGTATAGTCGAGATTACCAGAAATACTTTTTATTACTGACCCTAATCCGTCAATGAGTCCTCTCTTAACACGACTGACTTCAAAGGTTTTTAGCTGTTGGGAAGCGGTTTCTAATTTAACTTTAAGATATTGAATATGCATTTGAAAAAGGGAAAGCGTTCTATTTCTAAGAATAGGCTTAGTATTCATTATTTGTAACTTAACAGAATCTAAGCTATATTGAATTTTAGCTAAATCTACGCATTGGACAAAGGAATGATAGTGGGATATGACTTGTGCGGGTCCCAATTTGAATGGTAAGATTCCCGGTCCATTATCCAAATTACTAAAACTAATCTCTTCTGCTTTTGTCAGGGTCGATATCAGGATCGTCATTCTGTAACAATCGAGCACTATTAGGTACTCTTTTAAGTCTAGTCTTTGCAACTGGTAGTCGTTTCTTTTTTGTGTAAATGTGTATGGGTAGGTCAGCTAAAACATTATCCTGTGTAAAACGAGGGGCAAGTTTTTGTCGAGATGCTTTAGGGTTTCGAATGAATATCTGTTGGTCAGGTAAGTAAAGAGTCTCGGGTTCTCTATTTTTATTCAAATTTTCCATTATTTGGGTTCGTCGATGTAAAGAGGAGTCGTTAATAATATCGTAAACTTTTTTCATACGTTCACGATGGTCTAGTATGTACTGTTGTAGTAATTGCTCTGTGAAATCTATATCTACGGGGTCACGAGGATCAAAGTGTCCAGTAATAATATCTATCGGTCTGCATTTAGTGAAACTATGAATAGAACTATTATAGGCTAAGACAGCATAATGCATGAGATTGACGACTGATTCTCCTTTTTGACTTAATTTAAGGATTCTTATATGTTCTAATAGTGTGGAATGAAGCCTTTCTACTAGTCCGTTGTCGTTAGGTGTATAAGGTAATATTTTATGATGAATGATTCGGTGTAATCTTAAAAATTCTAAGAATAATTGATTTGAAAATTCGGGACCTCTATCGGTTACGACCGTAATGGGGACTCCGTGATGAGTACAAAAAGATAATAACCCTTGTACAACACTAATCGCAGTAGCATCCCTAAGATAATATGCCTGTGCGTATTTTGAGAAAGCGTCAATTATTGTTAAATACTTTTGATTTTCTACACTCAATAAATCTAGGTGAACTATAGTAAACGGTTTGGTTGGAGGGGGGACAATTTGATATTTTTGCTTAATGGGGTTTCGGTCATACTTCGCCTGTCCGCATATAGAGCATTCATTAATGTATTTTGAAACTTGTTCTTTCATTTTTGGCCAAAAATACCGTTTTGACAGAGATAAATAACTTTCATTTATTCCTCGGTGGTTAGTTTTACATTCATGATATTTTTTTAATTATTTCCTGCTGTTTTAAGTAATCTTTTACATTTTCCAATTCTATTTTAGTAAGAAGTAGGTTCATTGCAGAATTTTTAAAATTATTTTGTATTACAGGAATTATCTTATACATACCTAATGGGGGGTTAATTAAAATGCCAGTCTTTACCTTAGGATTTACATATTCCTTAACCGCATTTATAACGTCATTTTCTAAATTTGAGCTTGAAATCGACACAGTGGTTCTTATATAATTTTCAAACAATTTCGATACTACGGGCCTACTTTTAATGTCACCTGCTATATTAAAAATAATTTGCCTATGGAATTTGTTTAGGGGGTCGTCTGTTATTGGGATTTCTAGAATGGGGTTTTCTAAGTCTGTATGTACAGTTGCTGTTTGAGAATTAGAAGAGGACTTTTTCGAGTGATTTACAGCGGTTGAATATACTTCTTCATTATGCACTTCTACACGGGATAACGCATCGGCATTACTATTGTATCCATCGAGTTAGTCAAGAATTCGATTCTTTAATATTCATAACCCATTGAAGTGGTCTATGGTCGGTAATAATTTTGAACTTCCGACCAAATAAATATGGACGAAAATATTTCGTAGCCCAAACTATCGCTAATAATTCCTTTTCAATTGTGCTATAATTAATTTCACTAGTATTTAAAGTTCTAGAGGCATATGCTATGGGTTTGTCAGAGCCAATGGGTCCCTGTGAGAGTACAGCTCCTATAGCTAAATTAGATGCGTCTGTAGTCAATATAAATTCTTTTGAAAAGTCGGGATATTGGAGGATGGGGTCATTAACTAATAATTTTTTACATTTTTCGAAACAGTCTGTATATTCTTGATTTAAAGTAATTTTATAGCCTTTTTTCAAACATTGAGTCATTGGTTTTGTAATTCTAGCGAAATTGGGAATAAATTTTCTGTAGTACCCTAGGAGACCTATAAATCTTTTTATTTCCGTACTTGTTTTTGGTATAGGGTAATTTTCAATAGCGGATATTTTATCAGGGTTGGGTTTTATTCCTTCTCCCGTAATCACATGTCCTAAATATGCCGTTTCTTTCTTTAAAAATTCCGATTTGTCCATTTGTATTCTAAAATTTGACTCGCGTAATCGTTTAAAAACCTTTTCTAAATTTACAATATGCTCCTGGAGTGAAGTGCTAAAAACTATTATGTCATCTAAATATACTAAACAGATATTATTTTGTAAACCACGTAAAACATTATCCATAACCCTTTGGAACGTTGAGGGTGCATTTTTTAAGCTCATGGGCATTCTTAAGAATTCAAAATGCACATGCTCTACATTAAAAGCCGTTTTAGAAATGTCAGCGGGGTTCATTTCGATTTGATATAACCCACTTGCAAGGTCTAATGTACTAAAATATTGACAATTACCTAATTTGTCTAAAATATCAGATATGTTCGGGATAGGATATTTATCATCTATCGTTTTTTTCGTTAACTTTACGGAAGTCTACAACAAGACGCCATTTTATTTTCCCCGAAGCGTCATTTTTCTTCGGAACTACCCATATTGGAGAGCCCAAGCTGAATCGGAAGGCCTAATGATTCCTTGGTCTAACATCTTTTGAATTTGATCCCTAACTTCGTTTCTATGTATAAAAGGATATCTATAACTTTTAGTATATACTGGTACTTCATCTGTAGTTTTAATTGAGTGTTTTATTGTATTACTGAAAGTTAACGTTTCTCCTTCTAAATAAAATATGTCCGCGTAGCGACCGCAAAGAGTTTCTAAATTAATTCGTTCTTCCTCGTTTAAGTGGCTAGTTCGTAAACGGGATCGAACTTCCTTTTCGCGATCTAACAACCGCTCGGTTCCCTCATACTCAATGTTATATAACTCCGCGCGGATAGGTTTATCGATAGAAAAAATTATGTCATTGCGACTCGGGTTGTAAATCTCTAAAAAAGCTCTATTCTTTTTAGCACACGTAAAACATTCCTTTATAATACAACTAGAAATTGTTTGTTCCGGGATGAAAATTTCACCCTCATGAACATTAATCGGTAATTTTACTAATTTTGAAGTGCCTGCTGGTATAATATTTTCATACAAATTTACATTTCGGGAATTATATAATTGAATGGGGTTCGAAGCGTCTTTAGTGATAAATAATTTTTTTTTATAGTCAATAGTCGTTTCCCATTTATCTAGTAAGTCTGTACCTATCAATCCATCAAAATAATCGTGAAATTTGTATATAAAAAATGTAATATTATCTTTATTATTAAATTCAAAGAAACAGGGAATCGTTACTGAATACTTATGTCTACTTACAGCGTGTACGTTACTCACTTCGAAAGGATCGTGGTTTAAAGGAAAATTTTTGAAATACTTCTTTACTGCAGCTGGACTAATAAAAGATTGATTTGCACCGGTATCTATAAGTAATTTTAAAGGGGGATTTTTAATTTGTATATAAGGGAGTTGACGCTGAGTTTGAAGATTAACTTCTATTTTGGCTTGTCTAATATTTTGATTTCCCGAAAATTCTCTTTATCAGAAGGGGTTGATGACGACGGCTTTCCTACTGAGGGTTCATTTGATACGCATTGAGTGGAAAAATGATGTGGATTTTGGGATAATTCTTCCATATTATAATTATCTTCTAAATTTTCGTTACTATAGTCATCGTAAGTATAATAATTAGTATAGTCATTATCGTAGTAATAGTCGTAAAAGTCGTAATAGTCGTAATTTTGGTCGTAAATCTGACTGTCATGGAAATTCATTTCCCTAGTTTTGAAATAATTAGTTGGAGGTGGATTTCCAAATTTTCTCCAATCGTGTCCCGCAATATTTCCTGTGGGTGGTAAATTCCTAGGAACAAAGTGACTAATGCCACTCATAGGGCGAGCTGACTGAGATGTCGAATTAAATATCGGAACGATGTTACGCTGGGGTGGTTTAAATGCGTTATGGGGACTATAATTTGGAGGTGGAGCTCTAAACATTTGTTGCGTACGTGAAGGACCTGGGCCTTGCTGTTGTTTGGGTGAAAACTGTTGTGGGTTTGTCACAAAATGGTTACGAGATTGACTGTGAGTTTGAATAGGTGGTGTATTAAAATTAAAATTATGATTTACCTTAAAAGGGTGAGATGAAAAGGCCTGGGGGTGCCTAGTCCTTTCGGGTTCATTTCGAGCCTGTAAATATATTGTATTTAGCTCGTCTTGCACGAATTCTAAAGCTTTTTCTATGGTTTCAGGTCTCATACATCGTATGCGTGAGCCTAAGGGATCTTTCAACCCTCTTAAAAAGGCTTGTAGGGTTAATTTTTGATACAAAATTCTTTTAGCTTCTATGGTAGTCAAAATTTCTTCATGTAATGTAACGTATGTCATTATTGTGCTAAATAAATTTTGACAACGTTCATAAAATTCTTGTGGGCTATTTGATCCTTGTGTTAAGAGAGAGAGATCATTGTACAGCGCGGTTTCATCTCGTTGGTCCGAGAAATTATTAATAAGCGACTTACGAATGCCACTCCAGTCTGATGGGATACCACTAGTATTGATTAAACGGGCTGCTGAACCTATTACTTTATTTAAAATACCATTTACGACGGCAATATTAAGTAAATTATTATCAGGATTGTTAAACACAAATTCTTGAACTATTTGATCGCCTAATTTAATAAATCTTGGTAAAATGTTTGGATTTCCGTCGAATTCGGGTAATAATCGTAAAGCTCTTAAAACATTATCTAAATCAGACATTTTTTTATTTTCTTTAGATACTATAATATTATTTTCTAAACTTATATTACGATGAGCGTCTTGAGAACGCGCTCTGCTACTATAATTACTAAACCTAGGGGTCTTCGATTGCCTCTGAAGGGAAATCTTGGATATGGATAAAAATAAAAAGATCTAAAACTACGGGTAAGCAATCACTAGAAAGATTCTAATGTACTTACATACAAATCTGGTCTTCTTCGGTGTATCAATGTTTGGATACGCCTCGCTGCGCCGCCTCGTAGATTCTGGATACTCTGGTTGGTGCTTGAAAGCCACCCGGGTGGACCGCGACGTTAATTTCTTACGAAATTTAAATTACGTTGCTCGCGACCCGGCCCGCGAGTATCCTACCGACTGCGCCAATTATGTACGGTGGCAGCGTAGGATCCAAAAAAAACCAAATCTTTAAAATATTTTATTAAAAAATTACAATTTAAATTATTAACTAAAATGGTGACTGCTTGCTCGATGTGAGAAAACAAGAGTGAAGAATTATTTTAATATTAAAACTAACACGAACAAAAACATTGAATGAAAAATGACACTACGTTTTACATTACTTGCTGTTACAATTCTTAGATTTGATGGAATGCAGTAAACAAGTTACGCGAATTCTGGCTAAGCGATCCCCGGGTAGTGTGGGAACGTAACAAGTTATTATTAAAATAAAATAAAGTTTATCAACAAATATACAATTATATAAAAAATTATAGAACAATATACAATTTTATATATTGCAGCTTCAATTTAATCCGCATATTTAAAAATATTGCACGTGAAAGTACATTGGAGACCTGAAATTATGTCGTCAGATACACAACAACTAAAAACTGGTCAAACGGCTAAACCAAAAGTTTATCTTGGCCCTTAAAAAGCTAATAGGAAAATAAATATTATTACGTACATTTAAAAATAAAGTTATTTCGTAAATGTATCTCTACAAGAACATATATTTACGGGGTTACAATACTAGATTAGAATCGCGGAATAGTAAAAATTATTTTTTACTATTCCGCGATTTTACGTAAATTCTATAATTTAAATGCTTAAATTTTATTGGTTTTTATTATTAAAATCTTTTTTGGTTATGTTAAATGACTGAATAAATGAATTGAATCAAATGGACAAAAGTGTTGTATGTAGTTTGTATTGTGTATCTATCCAGTTAGTAAACGTTATACACTCATAGCAATGACTTGCTTTTGTTTTATTTATGTACATATTATATTAGAATTTGTAAATCACATACTCTCATACTTCATATCACACTAAATAAAATATAAATACATTCAGGTGTCTTAAACTTCATAAGTATTATATAATAATAATAGGTTATTTGATTTTATTTGTTTATTTTTTAAACGTGTGTATGTATTAGGCAGGAGGCTATCCAAGTACCTATTACGTAGAGTAATTTGTCAAGATTTTTGTGCCTCTACCGCCACTGCGTAATATTTTTAAGTTTGTCTAAGTTTTCGTTTTGCTGACGAGGCTGCAGTGTACTTAAAAAATATTTTATAATAACAATCGCAAGGCTACTGCTCCACGGTTATGGCTGACTTGGTTATGCGAATAAAAGCAATAGCTCTTCAAAGCTTCTAATCTCGGAACGTTTCTTTAATATTATATAGTATCTGTATATCTGTATATTTATATAATACTATAAAAATGTGTTATATCTATTACGTCCCTTGAATTGTGCAAAGTAACCATTTCTTTAATCACTTTCCACTCTTTTCCGAAACCCGCTCTTCTTCTAGCCAGATTGGTCAGCCAGGCAACTGCATCACGACACTGATATTGTCTAAAAAAAACTCTAAATGATGTTCACATTCTACAATTGATTCTTATAAATGACAATAACAAGAGATGTGTTGCTAAATTTTGTGTCTTTTGACACGATTCAATCAAAAATAAAAGTAGCATCTTCATATATACTATAATTAGATATATGAATGTTCACAGAGAGGCCGACGATAGAATTGTCATTTTGAAATACTGAAGAACGTGTGCGACTCTAGAATATTCAGTTATTTTAAACTATCTATTAGTATTGTACCTAAGCATAATACTAATTTTTAATATTTAGTCTCGTAAAATATGTTATTTTGAATCCGGGTCAATGCGCGCTCAAGAACACTTTTCTTATCGATGTTTTGTTTTATTGTGTCACGTTATTGTATACTATATACATTTTATTATGTTTGTATATATTTTGTATAGCGGTAGATACAGCCGCTTGTATTATATGATTATTGCAAATAGAAATACACTTAAAAAACCTAATTAGCAGTGATTTAAATCAATCTACATACCGTGATTAAAATATGAATAGAATACATAATATTTCTAGATATATAATTGTAAAGCCTTTATAAGCTTGAAGTTATTATTATGCTTTTGTTATGTCGAGCTGTACCAAAGTATTTAATGGAATTGAAGAAACTTAATTTCACGTATTTGTTATTTTTTTATTCTTGTTTTTTGTTATACATCTAGGAGTATCTAGTATGACGATGAAATCGAACAAAGGAGACAAATTCCTGGTATGCCTATATATAGTATACTAAATAGGTTAGTGTTAAAAAGTTTAAGTCTTTATTGCATAGTAACTGAGATTTTTCACTTCGTCATATCGAGAAAAAGAGTGTCTTACGACAATGGCAGGATACTGAAGAATAGTCTTACTAAATGACATAAAATCCATGTAACAGTGTATATGATATTATACAAAGACGGACAACGGAGAAGGCCAACAAAAAACAATGAAAAACAAAACCTCAATTAAAATTTAAAATCTTTATTTATTATCTGCAGGTAGTTTTTCATGTTATAAATTTTATAACTTACCTTTAAGAAATATAACGATATTCATTATTTAAGTAATTAAGTTAGCCATACTATAACATACGTACCTGTTCAATACTTATCTACAATTATTATGAGGATTCGAAAAAGAAATTCTGCTAGAATAATACCCGGTATCTGTTATCAATAGTATCGTTTAGTCACCTGTGGCTGTGACCCATCTAATTTCCCAAGAGGGTCCCCCTATAGAGGTTCCGTTGTGATAGGCCGGTAAATCGGTAATTTTCTTATTGTGCGTGCCGCTTTGTTCCTGTCATATATAACTCTGTGATGCGATACTTAATTAATTTAATAGATAATAATGTGATACTACTACTTATAAATAAAAGATTAAATTACAGCATTAAACAACAAATTAAATATCAATATGATATCTGTAGATTAATTAATTTAAATTTAGATATACATAGATATCTGTTGTTTTCATAATATGTTAATTAAAAAAAATATGAAACGCCTAATTTCCAATATCCATGTAAATAGGTGAATACTACAACTACTATATTACGTATACCTACACTTAACTGGTAAGGTTATGTTGTCAGTTATCTTAGGTATATTGGCACTGATTCAATATTTTGTTGATATAGAATCAGTTTTATTTAAGTTTGATCTTGGATGTATAATGCATATGTCTCAAAAATAGCATTTAATTATATAATTACGTAGGTACGTATTACATTGTGTGTGTACGTGATCTGTAATAACCTTCTGCCATTGAAGGTTGTGTGAGATTTACAAGTTACCGTTTCCTTTAAACCGCTTATAATTTTTTTGAACACGGTAAATATTTTTGTTTACGCATATTAATATGTTATGCTTTGAGACAAGCGGACAGTGTGCGCAAGATATTTATTTATATACATATGTGTGTGTATACACATATGTATTATATATATAATTATATATATATATATATATATATATATATATATATATATATATATATATATATATATATATATATATACATATATATATATATATATATATATATATATATATATATATATATATATATATATATATATATATATATATATATATAATTATATATTTAAGCAATAGCTGGACATACTTATATTTTATGTCATATTTTGTATAAAGTATTATTTATATTGTAAGTACCCTCTTCCCTACCCAAACGGTGTCGCTGACAAGGCCAATAGGGCTAACAGCATAAACCACAAAACAAAAACAAATAGCAATTAAAGCTAAAAAAGCAGCAATATTGCTATTCTGCTAAGGACTAAAATATTTTTTCTTTCGTAAATTACACCTACCATTTATTAATTTCAAGTACATACGTTTTTTATTTGAATAACTTGTACATTTCTCATAAAAAAATACTGTTTCAAACGTATTAAATAAATCGTAAATATTAATTTGGCTGTTAATCAAAAACACAATTAAGAAAATTATTAGTGAGAGACATTAAGGTAATTAATGTTAGTGGCCACTTACTACTCGTTCACAATTTATTGAGCGAGACAGGCTCTAATCATTCAAATTAATAAAACAATTATAATCAATTTCATAATTGACTAATATGTCGCCGCATTTTTTTCGTATTAGCCTCCATCTATGATCCTTGCCGTATTATTTCCATTTACCATTTGATCTTATCAATAAAATTCTCATTACTGTTCTTCTAGTTTCAGTGTATGTTATGTATAATAATTTAATATTTATATAATATTTATAGATATATCTTCCTAAGAATACTCAAGAACTTTATGATAATACTACTATTACCATAAAGTTGCTGGTATCATAGAGTGTGAGCAGTAAACCTAATTTGACTTTCGTTATATAAGTATAAACAAAGTCTTCTTTATTATTACTAGAGGACCCGTTGACGCGTGAAATACGCGTTGCCATAGCAACGTGTGTGTCACTTTATACGAAAGTTATATTATTAAACATATAGTAGTGTGTGTAACGTTTTATTTCTTGATTTAATGTACTTTATAAACATTTTATTGAAAAATATCACTACAATATGCACTTCTTCTACACATAAACCATAAGTGTGTAAGATTTCATACTCCTCCGTCCGTGCAATCTTCGTATAAAGGGATCCAAAGTTTTTACTTCGCGTATTAATATATAGATTTTGAATTCTAAAATGGTACATATTTAAAAATAAGTACAGATTTCAAAATGTTTATTTCGTTAATATTATTATAGATTATAATTCTAATAAAATGTGCTATACGAATGTACAATTATTAAAGATTTTTTCTAAACTGAATTATTATTTAAACGAGGAAGATTTACGCATGAAACGCCACAGCGGCCCAGAAGAGACGTGCCTAAATGATACTATCTTCAGCACACGACAGGGCGATTCGAATTTTACACTCGTATATAAACGTATAATACTAGTAAAACTTACAGCCTCGTGAGAAGCAAATATCATCAAAGTTGTCGTTTTAAAGTCTGACTAGATAGACAGAAATTAATTAAAAATAAACTGAAGATTAGTAGTTCCAGATTCTAGAACTATTTATCATCAGTTTTTTTTCTAAACCGTATATCAATGACAGTATTAGTTTAAGATTATTTCAAATTTAGTTATGTAGAAAGATCGGTGGAGGCGAGTGGTAAGAGGTGGAGGTGGCCATCCGTAAGCTGAATACTTAGATTGCTAAGTAGATTTTTTGAACATTATGCATCATGTTTTACTGTTTAAAAAATATGAGACATGAGACGTCCTTTTTTTATTTATCACTAGTTCATATTTTCATCTCACCCCACTGTGACCCTGGCCTACTTCCATATACCACACACCACATATAACACTGTTGTCATTGAAACTTGGAACAGGTACGCAAAGAGAATATAGTGTCAAGATACTTCGTTTTCCGGTTTCTACTTATATATATATATATATATATATATATATATATATATATATATATATATATATATATATATATATATATATATATATATATATATAATTTGCGCGAGTGGAGATCGAACTGACTTAACCATAATGAGTCTACTGTCTAACGTTGTCCCACTGCGCGGCGACCTAAATTATTAATGGTTTTATTTATGAAATCAAATAGCCCATACGGAACAACTTTTAACAACGTGGCAATTTTTTTATTCCTTATAGTTTAGTTGGGTGATTCTTCAAAATAGATGATAAATGGCAAATTTATCTGGCTTTTTTGAATTTTGATATTTAAATCAAAATAAAAAGTTATTTGGTTTAAAATGTTAAAACTAATAATATATGTCAATTGCACTGGGTTGCTTCAAGCATTTTATAATTAAGAGTGCACTGATGAATTGATCATTCAGATTAATTATCACAATGGCAGATAAATGAGATTTTATGGACAGATTTTTAGGAGAAGTACAGATAAATGTTATTAAAATCAATTTTATTACAAAATGTAAGGAAAAATAACATTATTAAGTAATTACAACAAACTGTAAATCTTAAATTTATCATTCTTATTGATGCTAACAGTCATGGAGTTACACTTATTATCACAATATGATAAATAACAATCAAAATTGCCGTTAGGCATATTCTTAGTTTTAGTTTTTAGATAAAAAAATAGTTACAAATTACTATTAATCAGTCTTCATTATAAATAATATCAAAATAATTATCGTTATATATTACTCGAATTGACATTCCAGACAAGCTGGCGCATTTTCGTGCAACTGTAGTTGTTTCCTGAAACTATGAACTACTTGCTTGAAATTATGAATTACTTTATATTTTTTGTAATGCTGGAGAGCATGGAGGAGATGAGACATTCGTTGGACTATTAGCTAAGTCATTGTATTGCTGTGACCTGCTGCGAGAGATCATAGACGGCCCTGTTATAGGTGACTTCAGTTCTCTGCTTTCTATTGGTGGCAAGTACTGGATATTATTGTCTTGTCGCGATTCCAAATTAATGTCTGACAAGTTACTAGGTCTCTGTGGGAATTTGTCTCATTTATTTAAATTCATCTAATCTGTAAACAAGAAACTAGTAGTTTCAAGATATAAATCTCATTAAGGTGTACTTTTCTCTTAAATCATATCAGACTAATGAGAACCAGACAAATGAGAATTTGGAACAAAATCGATTCCTATTCGTTTATTAGTGATTAACTTAATTTTTAACATTAATAAATATAATGATACAACTATAAACTACACTACAACTACAACTACTACAACTACAAACACAAACTACAACTATAAATATACATCTAGCAGTATTGTTAAAAAACTTAATAACTCAAACAATATCCCATAAACGACGACAGATTAATTATGCCACTTACCTTACAAACGCCAGATTACTAGTTTACATCGTGATTTTTCACTTAATTACGTGCGGAAACGATCACTCCGTATGTTGAAACTCGCGCCGCCTTTCATAAGCCGATATTTTTAATAGTAAAAATTAAAGCCTGTTGAAGTTGCAGGGTGTGACGTCACGGTCCACACGAATGATTATTTACACGATGGACATTTTTTAAATGACTGTAACTCCATAATTATTGGACTTCTTATAATTTAAATTAGGACACATTATTCAGCATATAATGGAATATCGATGTAACTAGTTAATGTTAGTTAATTATGATAGTTTATTATAGAAAAAAATATAAATTCTTACAAAACCGGCGTTAGGACGCGCCAGATTAATTATAGTATATAATTAATTATTGTATATATTATAGTATAGTGTATCAGTGTTAGGTATTATCTGCAGAGCTAAATAGCTTATTTTTAAATTAATTATAACTAAAGATTTCATGCCTCGATAGACATTTTTCTTTCACATATGATCTGCAATTTATATTTAAAACAGAGATATATTTCATATGTTCTTCGTTGAAAATCCTTCCAAAACTCCATTTCGAAGAATCACCCAATTGGGCTAATATGTTTAGTAAACAAAGTGAATTTTTATCATGTATAATCAAACGGATTTAAGGCGAAGGCATTTCGCTAGCGACGTTGCTAATAAAGCTCGAAAGGAAAAACACTATTATACAATGGTAATAAATAAGTAATTTTGGTCTTAGCTTTTACCAAAGTAAGTAAAGTTCTTAATCAAATAAATAGGATGTAAATTGTTAATAGGTATATTTAAAATACAGTCGACCCTTAAAAGTCTTGTAATTGCATTTTAATAAAAATCTATAATAGGACTCTCACTGATGACTGCGCCGCCATAACGCACATTTTTGGTATTAAATTTATTATCACGGTCAAGGATCACTATTAATGATAATTATAAAACTACTTATTATAAAAGGACAAACTATTAATGATATTCACGCTGTATCCCGCGTATAGCAAGGTAGGCAGAAGGCTAAAAATATTGTAACACACTCCGTTCCTCGCTTTCTGTCCATTTTTGAGACGTTGCGTGTTGAGTGGCAAAACTCAACGCCGCGCTTTGTATATTTGTAAATTTTACATAAAGTCAAGATTAATAAGCACTAAGTAGTACAAGAAAATAAGCTGTGACCCTTTCACCTCACTGATGAAGCGTAGATCCGGTTATATTGTTTACATTTACGCTATTTATCTAGTACCGAGCACATGATTCTCTCTTTCATTATAAACTGATTCATAGTAAAATAATGTATTTGATAACTCTAAATATTATATATAAAATGTATATATATTAAGAACTTAATATTAATTTACATAAACTAATGTATAACTTGCTTTAACATGGACTGTGGAAACTACCGAATCTAAAGACGAAAATCGTCACGCATCACACAAATCAGTTATATCAACCCGTTCTCATATAATTTTTAGAAAAGGTCACACGTTAAAATTCTCACACAACAAAAATAATGTTTACTTACTATATTGCGACATATCAGCGACCATTGCTTTGTAAGTACAGTATTGTGAAATTTACTAATAAGATATGTATGTGATTATTCCATGGAACAACAACACCATTATTAATACCTGTGCCTGTGCGTAATTCGTGCCTGTTATAAGTATTTCAGGTGAACTTGCTGAAAATTTACTTGTCGGTACTTATACTAGTATTAATTTTTTTTTTATATTGTTAAGTTTCCGGCTAACAGCTTTACGAGATTAATATAATTATAAATGTGCAACGTTATCTGCTTCCTGTTTCTCCATATAACGAGACATTGACGTGGAGTATATACATATACGTATATACATATAAGTATATATATATATATATTAACTAAAAAATTACAAACGAAAAATCCTAACGAGTGTAACAATAGCTCATTACATAAAGTAAAGCAAAATCTTTCACAATTATACAAAGTAGCAGTGACTCTCGTTAATTAATTAAATAAATCTTTACTTATTTCGTTACAACTTGCAATTCACATTTTAACGGTAAATGTTGTACAAAGAAGTTGTAAGCTATTTTCCTTTTAAGATTATGTGTCTGTTTATAATTATAGGGTTCCGTACCTTAAAAGAAAAAAACTTATAGGATCAGTTTGTAGTCAAGATCATTTTCTCATGTCAATTATACAGGTCTATGGCCCCTGAGAAAAGCCAACTTCTAAGTCAACAAAATCAAAACATATTTTTGTATGAATATCACCACGTAATCAAAACCTATAAGGAACTTCCCTTTCTCTTTTAGAGTTATGAAATTTGGCAAGAAGTCAGAGCTTAAAACTAATAGTACACACAGGAAAATGTCCAATAATACGAAATTTATAGGTATGTCACGAAACAAAATTACTACAAATTTATACTTGTAGTTCTTTTCATATAAAATTAGATCATACGATAGCAAAATAAAGTTTGTCAAACTTTGTAAGTTGTGTGTATTTTTCGTTGAATTTCATGATCATGACCGCATCAATGAAGCGGAACTCTTGGTGCGCAAGTACCACTTGTTTTTTAGCTTCACACTTATTCCAACATAGGATCCGCAGGCAGAAGGAACCCAATATTAAAAAACTCCGTTCCCTTCTTTCGGACCAACTTGCAAGTCATTGCATGTTCAGTGGCTCGTTGTCTACTGCCTGATAAATGAACTTGTACATTTTTTATAAAATACATGAGACTTTTATCATAAAACTTGGGCTTGACTCAGGCTTTACGTTCGCCTTCTTACCAACCTACATGTTCGCTACGCTCGCTGCTATTAATTAAAATATACATTCACGTACATAAAAAAAGTAAATATATAAAAAAGAAACCCAGTACCCATTTACTGCAGTTCAATTACCTATTATATATGAACACAAATAATATGCTTATTTCTAAAATACTGTTTTTGATGCATCACATTAAAGCAGGACGCAACAATAAAGGTTACCACCCTGACTTTATAATAAGACGCTACAGTTCGACACGTTTGCATACCAGTAAATGTATATTGAAAGGAAAAAAAAAAACAGAAACTAAAGAATTTTATACATTTAATTAATTATTATACTAGTCTACAATTTTACTCTTATGATAAAACTGAATTCGTTAGATTTTTTAAACACCAAAGAGCTTATTAATTTCTTACTTTGTAGTAATAAATCCCAGCGACTCTTTATGTTATGTATGGTTGTACGTACGTAACTCTAATAATCATCTATATATTTTTTTGTAAATTTTGAATAAATTTTGTTCAGATTCATTTTAATATATTTATAAATAATATATTTATTCATTTTAATATATTTATAAATAATAAATATATATTTATAAATAATATAAAAGATACAGTTAATAATAGGATACAATATTTAAACATATTTAATATGCTATTACGATCCTTCAGCTTCTCTTCAGCCTCCTTTAACTAAGAACACTTACAAAATATGATTTTTATTTTAATACTTATTTTTAAATATCTATTAATAAATTTATAATTATTGTTGATTTTTATATCTCTATATCTAGATAATTTAATTATTATTTTTTTTAATTTTTAATCTAATTTATTATTAATTTATTTTACTTTTTTTTAATTTTTAATCTAATTTAATTTTTTATAGCAAATATCGGCACCTATTATTAAAGGCATATATACATATAATATATATATGAGCATTCTATACATAATAAAGTAGAGAGAACATTGTAAAAGCTTTTCTATATTCAACCCATTTAAGAAACAACCCGTGTTGAGTAGCGGATTCCAACATCACTCTTTATTTCAATAGATTGGACTGAATGTAAGAAAAATAAGCTTAATTTATTAATTGCAGCGGAGTTTCATAATCCAACACAAAATATATGTACATTTGCCAATTTCTTTGAGTTTTCAGATATTGATAATAGAGTAAATAGGAGAATCCTTTATTTGACAATACAGTAATAAAAATAAACATTTTTAGATGTGTATGATACTGCATGATTACTTAATTAAATGGCTGAATAAACTTGTCTTAAATTTTCAAATTATGCTTTAAAAAAAATTTACATTACATTCTATATGCTATTGGTTAATATACATAGTGCACGCACACAATTACAAAATTTCTTCAAAATATCTACTATGGAAGTATTATTATATAGTCAATTGTTCTTGAAGTATCACAATTTGCTATAGTGTAGTTATGTATATATTAGAGGAATATTCAGTCAGCACGACGGTAGGCGTATTTATTAATATCCACTTGATGGATGCCGGCATGCACTGCTGTTGCCAGTGGGATCCTAACCTATGCCAATATACATTGAAGATGCGCTTTGACGTTTTACGTTTTCTATATAAATAGAAAAATTACATAAATTAACACTCAGGTACCTATATCATAATATCAACTCTGAACTCATATTGATATATAATAAAATAAGCTGGTGTTTATATATAGGTATATATTAATCATTAATGATATATTGTTAATAATACATTATGTTATTCATCTTAGGTGATAAAGTGAATTCTTACCTAGTTGTTAAGTAATTATTTTGTATATACTAAGTACATTTGTTATGAAAACTATGGTTTTACTGCTTACATATTTAGGACGTTTTGTGTATATGTATATATTTTTGTTTATTTTTATTATTACGAGAGTGAATTATTTTTAATATAAATATATTATAATGTTTCTCTAGAAACGAGCGCTACGTGTAGGCATGTAATTTTTATCTGTATATAAGTTTTCTATTTCTTCTGTAATATTTAATTCCCACTATGGTTTTTTAACAATAATTCGTGTTACATAATCATAATCACGTGAATCACGTTCAATAAACCCAAAATGCTAACGAATACAAATGTATTAATTACTTATTAGTTATACATTCGTTCTTCGTAAAAAAATTGTACCCATGTTGAGTCAGTTTAGTGAAGTTTCGGCAAGATAGAAATACCAAATACTACATGTATTATTGGTATGGATATCCAAATGTTAATATGCCAATAAATATATAAATAGTGATGCATCGTTCGTGGCTATATATGTGACTGTATAAATATGTCAATAGGAGATCAGGATCTGACCCATGTAAATAGCGTAATAAACAACGTCAAGCAAGGCCAGTATAACGTTCTTATTGCTTAGGCACAAGTAGGTATGCTAGGACTAATTGTGTCCTATTACAATATGCGCAATACATGGGGCATTTTGACACAATTTTATGAAATAATGTAGAAACTATATAAGTCCCAATTAAAAAATGTATGGATCTGTAAATATATAATTTTTTTAACCTTCACACTTTGCCTCCCAAATGGCGGGGAAGGCAGAGAGAAATTAGTGTCAAGACATTTTATTCTTCGTTTTCCACCCAAATTCTAACATTGTGTGTTGAGATTTGAAACTCAACACCGCGATTCATCTTTGCTTTAATGCTTTAAATTATTCGATAATATTGTATTCGGTAACATTTTGTATAATATACTGGATGTACAGATATACCTACTACGTTTTACTTCCACGCGTGTATCGTATATGGCAGGCAGTATATAGCATTTAGAGACTTTGCGTTTTTTATCTAAGCGAGAAAACAAATCTATATGGGTGACTTATATAATTTTATATTTAATTTATATATATAGTAAATAGGATGGACCTAAGAGATTATTGCTAAATAACTATTAGCTATCTTCATTATGCTTGTATTTTACAAAGCACTGTTAGAGCCAAATGATGCAGTCTCAACATACCTTTCTAGCTTTGTTTGCGTATGCCAATGGATTAATTTAACAACACAATACATTGTAGTCAAAATTAAATGTTAATTTCAATTAAAATGCTTATTTAATTTCTACATATAAATGTTTACGTAAAGATGAAGATATCATGTTTTATTTAACGGTAATACTAAACTATAGGGAATATCACAATTTTTTTATTGGTAATTAGTTGCAGAGTCACCTTAAATTATGTTGCTTGAAGGCCTTCAATGTCATTTCAAACATGGCAGGTCGAGTATAAATTAAATTAATTAAAAGTAAAAAAAATTATTTGAGATTTGCTTTTTTTCATACTGCCGATTAATACTATTTATGTTCGTTCTTTTATTCGTTGTTAATTCGTTTCTTCAAAATAATATATTTTAGCAATTTATTTAAATTTTATCAAAATCGAAAGTAAATCATATGCAATTAGTTATACATAATCAGTTCTTAGTGAGATTATCTTCTTCTATACTATAATAAAATCTCTGTTTATTTGCCTTGTTTTGCCTTGTTTGTACACGCAAATCTTCGGATCTATTGGAATGATGTTAATGACTTTTTTTATTTCATTTATTAGGCCAGGTCTAAGCTATAATAGATATTGAAGACTCGCATACCTGATGTTGAAAGACAGTAGACTAGCTTAATTATAAAAAATATTAAAATGTTGCCATAATAAAAATAAGTACTTCCTAAACGTGATAAGTACTTCCCAATGACATAGAAAATAAGGATCTAAACATCTGATGTAGACCAATAAAGATAACCAAAGCTAAACTAAAAAATAAGGATCAAAGTATTATAGTATCTTTAGTAATAATTATTGAGCGTAATAAGCAGTTTTCGTTGTCTTGTTACATCTGACATATGGAATACAGTCTCATAAGATTGCTCTAGTTTTAATGGGATAGTTAGTTAGTTATTAATGAGTTAGTTATTTTTTCATTTAGGTAGGAATACATCCACTTTTTAACTTTTGTTTTGATGACTTTAATGAAGATCTGAGGGCCCGTGACTTTGTAAGGTGAAGAAAGTGCTCGAGATTTCAATTCAAATTCAACTGTGGTTGGTTGATCTAGATGTTTTATAATTCCCTGCTGGGAGGTAGTTCTTCCAATAACCTTTCTTTACTTTAATTAATTTATTAGCGCCAGGAGCTTTTTATTTATTATGTTGTCTTAAATTCTAAGAAGTTACTCTGGTGTAAATGGTGGATTATCTTTAGGCAGGTCTTTTTAGACGTTAACATTCGTGCGTTCTAGGACTTGCGGGTAATCTGGCTAATCGGTTGACTCGTTGTCGTATATCTCGTTGTCGGATTGGCTTCAACTGACTGCTGTAGGTTCAAGGTAAGCTCTAGTATCTGTAAATAAATCCTCCTGTTCACTCGACTATAGATTGTCTCACATACTTTCGCTGTCTTGAATCGTGTTGACTCTTACTGGATAGGGTACTCTAGTTTTCTACTACATCATACGACTGTTTGTTTCTGTTTCTTTTCTATTAATATATTAAAGCATTTTCCTTTTTACTTGCAAGACGTTCCGGAGAATGGTATAAATTTACTTCAAATGCCTGGACGAACAGGTCATCCACTAAGGAGGCACCACAAATATGAGTGGACAGGTATTTAAGTTTCATTCAGAAACTAAATAAACAATTAAAATAGACAAAATATATTGTTGCGACAAATACATGCTACATGTGCCATTACATTCAAATCCTAAAATAAAGTCCTAAATACATATAAAAAATGTTATGTATTTCACTGTTATATTAGAGATTACGAATAGACAAATAAATCACCAGAAGTATTTATTGGTTTATAAATACTTCCGTATTTGAAGAAACACTCTGTATTTGAAGAAACACTCTGTATCTTAAACTACGATAGTTGCAAGATGCTTCATGTTTTTTTATGTAGATATAGAAATTTACTTATAATTTTTATTTCCAGTAATAATAATAAATTATCAATGTAACTATTTTTTAATTTTTCAGCCTCCCGATTTATTCCTTGTATAATAAAGTATGTAGAGAGCCATTAGTGGCGGAAATCAGCGTCGCGCTTTATCTGATCAAACCGGAGAAGTGTAAATAATTAATTCACTTGAGTTGAACCCACAACTATCGTGCTTACATTCGGACGCCATCCCATTGCGTCACAATGGCCTAAATTAATAATAATCACATTTAAAATTTTATCTACTAAATATTCAAAGAAGTTAAATTTGTTGTTTTAGTAATAGGTATAAAATTTGTAAATTCAATAGAAAAGTAGTCTATTTAAATAACAGTTCCTTAACCTATTCACCACATAATTTCTTTTGAATCGTTATTTAATTTAAAATATTGGCGTAGCTGAACTTGACCTTTGCAGTGAACTATTGTTAATACGAAAGCATGAATGGTTTGCGTTACGTAGTCTGCGTCATGATTCAATAAGCGATACAGGTCACGACCAAATGCATTTTAACTTGCCAACTGGCATTTAGTATCACATAGGTAGGCATATGTACTTAAATTAAGGTATGCGCTTTGAGGAACTAATTTTAAAACTTGATTGAGTGTTATATGTTTATTTTTTTACAATTATACACAAAAGGGGCTTTTGGGATAAAAATATAAATACAAGTATTTAGTGTACATACCTGTATATTACATTACACTATTGCTTAATTACCGAGAAGCAGTATTACATCAAATTTTCGAAAAATAAACCTTTAATAGGGACTATTATTGTCGCGGGCGTGGGACCTATTCACATCCCGGATAATTGAGTAAGGAATTGACAAAGCGTGGCTTTTGAGTTTCATTGTTCGAAACAATTTGGGCAAAAAGTAGCGATCAGAGTACCCTCATACTATTCTACTACACGACGACAGTACTAACAACTACTCTCTCTCTCTGTCTATGCTATGTGAAAAAAAAGTTTAAAACGTGTGATGTGGAAATCTAAGAAACAAGAAAATGACGCTTTAACAGAAGTTATTTAACCTGACGTGCATTTCTTGTTAGCGTATAAAAATCAAATATCTGCATCATCTATGGCAATGGAATCATAATATATGTATATCAATATAACCAGAGGGTGATTGCGTAAGCGAGGCTACCTAGGGAACATAAGTACATAATAAAATAATTTGTATAAAAATTATTAAATAAAAATATCTGTAGTACACTGCATTTTCTGACTCACCATTTAAAAAAAATTATACAAAACAAAAACATTATAATAAAGTATTTATGTATATTCTATGAAATTATTATACTTTTAAAATCAGCATATAAATAGTTCAACAGTAAAATATTTAAATTACAAATCATAGTATCACGCGCCAAAAAAATACAAAGTAGGTTGATGTTTTGATATAAAAATATAAAAAATATGTGAACTTGACACATTTTGTCAGTCTAAAAATTCCATGTTTCCCGTAGCCTAATTTATTTGTAAACGTTATAAATATTGTAAAATACACCGGGTTCGCTCTTCATATTGTAGAGTAATTCATAAATATTTAAAACTATGCTTTTACTATATTTAATTTTAACCACGGTAAAACATGATTTCACTTAATTTGTGATGTAAATAGGCTTATATTAGAGTAAAGTTAATTAATGTTCTCCATTGTAATTCTTTTGTTATGGGGTTTTAAATACGTAAATGTTTCTTATTTTACTAAACATATTGCTGTTTTACTGTTATAACTTATATTTACATTGCCCACTGATCTATGTTATATTAGAATAGTCTAAGTATAAGTTATTTTTGTCACACAATAACGCGCTTTGAACAAAATCCTAGGCAGATTGTATTTTTCATTACCACTTTATATGCCAGTACTTATAAATACTTCAACAATATATTAAAAGTCCAAAAATATCTTATTTTCATGATTTTAGGTTTAGGATAAATTCTAAGGGGTTAAATCCTTGTAATGCCATCTTTTTTATGTTATAAATACTAAATAAAAATATACATTATAATTTTAGTATTACATAATAGATGTCGTTAGTTGTTCGATTCTTGGTTACGCTATATAATAAATAATATTCATTCGTTCTTTCATCCGAGTGTCACATTGACGCAATCTAATTTGACAGTACAGTTGTCAAATTGCATTAATTTACTGCTTGTGCCTTGCTCAATTTTAAACCCATATAATTTTCGTAAATAAATGTCTATTGTACAGTGATTTATAGATTAGTAAACATTTATATCAATATGGGGCTATGCGATGACGGTAAGTTATTTCTGTTTTGTATTTCATATGCAAACATGTCAATTACCGTAGGTCAATTAATGATTATATGCAATTCGTACTTTAAAACACACAATGGAAATTTTTGTACATGATTTAAGAACCATCTGAACAACTTTTCATGAAATTCGCAGCTAATGCTAATTGTTCATGTTCCCCTATGTTCCTTTAATAGTAATTTAATACTTCTGATAATTTCAATACCAATTAGATGTTTACGTTATCACTTACCGTGCAAGTACTTCTTTATAACCAATATCACGGAACTACTTTAAGAACTGGTGTAACTTCTCCTTGCTAAGTGTTATTTTTTTCTTTTTTTATAAACATAAACAGGGTAAACAAATTATTTATATGAAAAATGCATTCAAAAGCATACTTTTATTATTTTTTCTTTTATATGTTTTATTAATCTTTAAAATATTTACAGACTAAAACAATAAAAGTTTTTGAAAAGAAGGTTGATATTACTTTGCATATTGCTTAATGTATTCTGTTGTACAATATAATAATATGTTTTTTTTATGCAATATACAATGTTACAAATAATGGTGTGGAGAATTATAATATACATATTAACTTTTTATTGTGCATTCAACAAGTAAAAATGAGGAATGCAATTTAAAAATGATGGATGTAAATTATAAACATTTGTATAGTATGTAGCCAATAGCCATAGAATATTCCTTATAACATTGTATTCTACCCTACATGAGTTATTAATTAGTATCAATTGTATGTCTAAAACTAGACCTACCAATTGAACACAATATAGAAATAAAGGTTGCTAAACAAAGCATTTAGATTCTAGGTACTAGTATTCACAATGACTATTTTTTTTTACTTTAAGACATTTATTTTACACTTTGCTTTGAAAGACAGAAAGCAGGGAATGGAGTGTCTTAACATTAGGTTCCTACAGTTTTCTCTGCCTACCCGCCAAGTGTGAGATACAGCTTGAAGCTAATTTTTATTCTGTGTTTTAATTGAATAGATATTCGCATACAAGTAAAATAAAAATTAATCAAAGTCTATAGTATGTTTGATTAATGAAATATATAAAGTTTATTATAATTTTTGCCTATTTTCTTCTTTGCCTCAAAACTACCTTTATTTATCACCAAGTTATCTTCTGATTTTTAGATACTTTTTTCCTAAAAGCAGAAATTAATTATATAAATAAATTTATAATAAATAAATTTAAAAAAAGAAACATTTTTATCTTACTGCACTTGTAGCAATAATACAAGTATATAATTTTTTCTGTTGTATTTACTTTTTAGGTAAAAAAATTATATACACAACAAAATATTATCAAAATATTTTGCTGTGTATATAATTTTGGGTGAATGTTAAAGCTAAACAAAAAACATATAAATTGTGTTTGAAGTAATAACTACTCATCAGAAGATAATTATTCATATAATAAAGGAATAATTAAACTTTTACAGCAATTTAAAATAAATATATTAAACTCATTATATAGAATCTCTTACTGGAAGTATGAATGGATAATCAATATGTTGTCTACATAAACTGGAACCTAAAGTGGACTTTATATTAATTGCACTATTTGCAATTAAAGAGAACTCTCAGAACATTGATTGTAGCAATAGTGATCCATGTTTTGCAAATTGCAAGTCATAATGATAGTATTAAAATCTATTGCAAGAGGACATGAAATAAAAAATGTTCATAAGCTTACAAAAATTTACTCAGAACTATTATTTGTATTTTTTATACCAATACCAAGCATATCATATGTCATCATGTATGTATGTATGTCTTTCATATTTAATAAAGGCCCTGTATCGCAACTGCTGGATGATTTATATAATTTACTTGTAAACTTTAATGCCATGCACAAGAACATAGCAGCATCTTATCACATTTCATTCTGATATGATATCTATGGTGAAATGTAGTATTAATGGATGCTATATAAATAGATAAATTACTTTACATATGTTATTATTTCAGTCTCAAGTTTTCTTATTTGATTATATAATTGATCAAAGTTATTATCATAGTTATTTTTAATTATCACTGTTAATTGATGCTAACAGCAAATTCACCCATACATAACATAACATATTCAGATATAACACTTAAGTGAAACTAGGACACTTTGTTATCTACTTCTAATCTATATTTTTTTTGCTTGCAAATAAAACAATATTGAAAAATAAAACAATCGAATTTCAAAGGAACAAATTGAATATTATGCTATATTAGATTTCTCTAATTTTATACATACATAAATATGAAACCCATTATATTGTTAGTGTTGTTGTTATTATTATTATGCTATTCTTTGATATTTAATATAGCTTATAGTATTATTTTTGGGACTGCAAGATTTTAAAAATTATTTTATATTTCTGCTGTAATATTACATTATACCCAACTAATAATAGTCGTTTTTCCTTCAACTACATGATACCTGCTCCGTAGATGTCAAGGTTAGGTGTTAATTATACATCATTGAATATCATTAAAGAATATTTAGTATTTTTACGCGTTTTTTACTTAGTCATTCAATTCAAATGAACAACTATAAACGTTTTTCTAGTCTTATGCACAAATGAACGCCATTTTATGATGGGCTAGGATTCTTGACTATTAGTATTTTTATTATTAACGTATAGTATTTTTATAGCTACCGATGTTACATTCAAATGTTAGTAACTTATTATATTTTTATATTTTACTCATTTGCCGCCTCATTTGTAAATGAAATGGTAGTGGGTGAAACTCTACTTAGGGTAATAATTAATTATATTTAATTAATTCTCGCCCTGGTATGACAAGGCGTGGCTTTGGTGGTCGCCTCAGCACACAATATGTTAAATTATATAGAAAAGCGGAGAACTGAATGTCTTGATATTAAGTTTAAAACACGGATAAAATATACATCAAATGTACGGCTTTAAAATATACATCTAAACCAGATTCGTTATCTCCAATACAAATGAGACAATAAGAATGTGAGAATTTAGATATATATTTATATATATATATTTATATATATATATATATATATATATATATATATATATATATATATATATATATCTTCTTCTTCCTGGCATTAGTCCCGGCTTTTTGCCAGGGTCTGCCTTCCGACTAAGACCAATCGGTCCATATGAGTGGCGAAGTGGTTTTTTGTGGAGCGATTGCCATCTGACCTCCAAACCCATTACTGGGAGAAACCAGGAAAGGAAAGGGAATAAGAGGCAGAAAGACTTGGAATATAGGGGAGGGACACCACTTACATGGATTGGATCGGGTTATGAAAGTGGTGGCTCGAGGTCCCGGGGTCGCGTACCCGTATGCCGGAAACCAAATATCGGACAGATAATTGGCTAGACACCCTCTATATATATATATATATATATATATATATATATATATATATATATATATATATATATATATATATATATATATATATATATATATATAAAACTTAAGTAGAGAAACGAACAAATATCTTTTTATAGAATGTGATTAAATCAATAATTTATATTACTTTACGTTTTCCATTTTTACGTCTTGACATTTTTAAGTTAGATGTTGTACAAAAGAACAGAATGAACCACCAAAAAGGAAGTTCACTTAATGAAAAAAAAATAACTAATAGTGTTTCTTTATATATATATATATATATATATATATATATATATATATATATATATATATATATATATATATATATATATAATATAATTACATATAAGTATATTTATTGATATGATTAAAAACTCAAAATACGAATACTATTATACTAAATTATACTGTTAATAAAATAAGTAATAACAAACATAGATAAAAAATTGCATTTTATTATTTTATATGTAACACAAAGTTTAAATGTAAATTTACACACTAAAACAAACACTTCCACTTGCAGAAATATGAAAGTTAAAATATACAGGAACCCTCCTGTATATTTTAACTTTCATATTTCTCTCGAACAGCGTATATTCGACGTTCTTTGGCAGTACGCTAGAGGTGCGGGTTCGAATCCCGTTTGAATAGATTATTTATAGATTTTTAAAATATATAAGTTGTGTTTTAAAATATATTATAAAAGTCATGCTTGAAGACAACACTAATTAAAATTTGAATTACACAGCACTCCAATAGTTTTGACCTTCAATTAATTACGCTGGTCTTATAATAATACCTTATGTAAAATGTTATTTTTTATTATTGTACTTCCGCGTGCTATATAATATTATGTATCCTTAATACTTTTATTATTTTAAAAATACTCTTGTTGTCCTTTACATCTTAAACTTACGTTATCTTATCAATATAATATGTAAATTATGTACCACGAAATTAATCAAATTATTTTACTTAGTTTACAATTCTTTGTATACTTTGTATACCAATAGAGATCGAAAATATATTTTGAAGCAACTTATTATTATTTATACTTATAAATTTGTTATACGTTTCAAATAATAAAAAAAAATCATTTCTGCTTAAGTTGTTGTTAAAATTAAGTGGAGTACTGCTTACATTGTAAATTAACGCGATTAATATATAAAGATCGAATGTATAGTGATCACGTGACAATAACAATATTGCGAGATGGGAAACTAACCGTTATATTGACTAGAACAGAGATAAGGGTTGGCCAACTGTTAATGACATATATAATATGTGTGATTGTGTGTAAATTATTATAAAAACAAGCGGCTACATTGGCACAAATAAAAATTTTCTCTCTTCTTCTGTCTTAGATACTATAAATAAAGTCGTAGATTACTTTTTTTCCACTTTTACTTAAAAAGTATTAATATGTAAAATTCTTAATAAAATTGTTCTATAGTATACTAGTTATATAAAATTAACTATCTATCACGTTATTTCACCAGTAGCAGATGATTTTGAGCTGTAATATTAAAAATTTTAAAAAGTTTACTTCTCTTAAAATTATATAATCTGAAGCCAAGGCAACGCATGAAATTATACACAACTAAATTGAGCCAACACTCTATTTAACGTCATGTTAAATTGTCGACGTTCTCAAATGCTTACATATTTGAGATATAGATAGCAAAATCGATCACTTCGATCTCCATCTCCGATGTGAAAAGAAATCTGCAAGTAATTTTTACATTATAAAAATAAGCATAGGTCAAAAATATGTAGGGAGAATATAAAGAATCGAGGGTAATGCGTGAAAGACAGTCACAGTATCGGGACATGACCCCGACCTGCCCTGCTAGATAGTTGCTTGTTTACTTGCAGCGTATCTGCGCTCTAAATCATTACGATTGCATAACACCTATGAACACTTTTTGTGTAAATTAAGATGAATAATTAAATGCCATTTAATTATTCTTCTTAATGTTTGGTTCCGTAAATTATATATAAAAATTTTTTGTAAGAATGGCTACATACAACGTATGGAGAACCAAAATACACTAAAAAGTTTTTATTGACACTTGTCCCGCGCCATCTTTAAATTTCAACGCTAACAAACATACATACGCTAACAAACTAATAAACATAAGCTATCAATTTCATTGTTTTATCATTATGAAGTCATCATCTGGATGATGCAAGTTACATTTACTTTGTTAAAAATTTTGCTCTAATTATTAGTGTCATCAATCCTTAGAATTTTTTTATAAAAACTACAGCTAAATAATATTATTATTCCACGTTATTTGATATTGCTTCTTTTAGAATATATGGAAACCTGGCTTAATGAATAATTGTAATTTGACAAGTATCATAGATGTCTATGTATTTACCGTCTTTTTTTGCATTCTGGGCGATAGATAAGACGATGATCGAACCAATATATGGACCGATGGGAAAATTTTATTGTAAAAGTGCCTACAAGACAGCTCTTTAAAGTTTCTATTTATTGTTTTTCTTTTATTCATATCGAACATGATTAATAAAAACCATGTCAATATCATGTAATATACCTAGTATAGTCACAGTAGATTTTTTGTACTCATGTTCCAGTTTAAAAAAACTGTCAACAATTCCAACTTTGAAGAGAATTTTGTAAAGCAGCCAATACTTACCTCCAACAACTTTTATAGTGATTGTACAGATTTATCGTGAAAAAAATCATACTCGAAAATAATATATTATTTGTACGTCGCTATTAAATTAGATAATATATGTAAATATCGTTACGATTATTTTGAAAACTGATCGTTTCAATGGAAATTATTAGTCATTTGTTTATGTTATTTAAGCAGTTTGTCGAGTAATTAGTTTTATATCTTACAAATTATGTATGTGTAAATATACAACAATTCTCACTACATCTACATACTGGATGATGTATTTAGTTAAAGATTATTTCCTCCAAGTTTTTGGAGCTTACTATTTTATTCATTATTTCAAATATTTTTTATATATGTATAGTGTAAAATCAGATCAAGCATCCGCCTAAACGTGTGTTTCCTATTTGAAGACAAGCAAATGTATCGGCCAGATGGACACAAAGAAGGCGGCTGGGAATGACTGGATGGCGAAAACGGGAGATCGTGCCTTATGGCGTACCCTGGGGGAGGCCTACGTCTAGTGTCTAGTCTATAGATTGAAATATATTTAATAACATGTTCTTGAATACCTAACTTACAAATAATAGTTTGACAACCAAAGAAAAACCAAATTGTCAGCTATCATCTTGTTGTGATATAAACTACATTTAAAAATCGCAATATGCACATTATTAGCAATCATATAAAGCTCATTCATTCATATTTGAAACAAGTGACAAAGGAACAAAGCGTATGCTACAATCAATTAGTCATCCGGTCAGTAACATAACATTCTCTTTATGGGTAAAACTGTTCATCAGCTGCTGTGACTCCTTCCCCGTATGTTCGACTCTACATCCGTTGAGTTTCCGATAACGCGTGAGTCAGTGGCCTGTACTGCTGATCATACGCAATAGTTAGTTTGCCGTGTCAGCAGATTTGCAAACGTTAAAACCGATCTAGACCACCACTAAATGTACTTAGTTGACGTTTGGTCGCGTTCAAGGAAGGTCGTGTCGATTTAAAACACGTCATCCACCCTGTCATACCACTTTTGACCTATACGATTATAGTGATAAATTAAAACTGATGTAGCAAAGAGCGACCATATGAATTCTCGTGTACAAAAGTTCTGATTACTATCAGTAATTGTTATGCATACGACAATCACATGGACTCGCTCAAATCGTGTTTATCAACACCGCTATCAATAACCGAACAGTGTCTTCGCGTTCAGTGTGTCATTAAAGGTGCAAGTGATCATACTTGTGCGAGGAGTGGAAGATGCCAGTACTTGGTGGCGAGATGGCGTCCCAAGACATATGTGGCAGATACTGCCCGGCACCTGAATATATGCTTCCTGGACCATATATGTGGGAAAAGCACACAAACCACCAGTACTCCATGCCTTTAAGCAGAATGCCTATAGAGGATTCACAATATATGAACTCCATGCCTACATATAATCAAGGTTGGTTTTATTTCTCGAAATTCAAGTGCGTCCAAATATTTGATATTATCATTTGTTTGATTTCTTTTTATAATACGAGATTGCATTCTATCATAGCAACTGGACTTTAAAGATAAGACAATAGCAGCCAACTTTATAATAGGCAACGTGTTTTTAGTATACTTAAATAAATAAAAACGCTTGACAGTTATTTATTTAATACTGTTGTATACTGTACTAATACTGTGTGTAGGTAAGTAACACTGTTATTTAGTACTTGTTGAAATTTTATTAGTGTTATGTTTGCAAAATACTTTTCTATGACACAAACATGTTTTATGTAAATTATTATTTCATAATTTAAATGTAAGTACATATATTTACAAAAAAGAGGATAAGAAGTAAACTTGAACAACTGCTTATAGCTTCATATAAGTAAACTACTTGCTGGTTGACAGTATTACAACCATTGTAACCCTATCTCCATGGGAATTATTTAAAATCGTTATTCATGACGTAGTTTGAGAAGTGTTTTATCTTAAAGATAAGCTTGCTTACAACAATTTATAAAAATGTTACAGGATCTGCAAAAGTAATTATCTATATCGTAAAAACTCACAATTTGGGTTAGCTTTAAGTAAACTACAAATTGTTAATAGCAGTAAGATTATTGTTATCTCGTAACAGCTAAACTTTTAGCTGTACAGATTCAGATCCGCGAAAATTTTAGGTCATATGGTAATATGTGCAAAAATATATAAAGTGCATTGTTATATTGTCAGTATAAATGTCAAATATACCAATATTATCTTTATTTTCATTTAACACAGACATACATTTAAAATATACATACACATATATAACGTTACAAAGTTCTAGACTTACCTGAAACCTTAGTTTACCGTAAGTAACATTGCTCTAGTATAAATTGTTGTAAACTATGTACCCTTAACCGGAATTTATCAAAAATTCAGTTAAATTTAAACTGTACAGTTTTCCCTATACTAAAGTTTTGATCTGGTTTAGTTGGAAATTATTTATTCGCTTTCTAAGAATTTGATTTCGGTTAAATTATAAAATATATATTATATAGAATAATGTGTTTTAAGTATTTTATATGACGTTGTATTATAAAACGTTTTAAACATAAAATGAAAACCTTACGGAGACTTCTACTGTAATCTAGGTATATAGGTAAAATCAAAATCACTAAAAATGTTCGTATATTGTTTATTTTGTTATATTTTTATCGTTAAGTAAACAAAATATTTTTATAAAATCAACATGATATAAATTTAAATCTGAAAAAAAAATATTTTAAGACAAGTCATTCATAATTATTTATTTTATGAAATTACAACTGTATTGTTTAAATAAAGCCTCTTTAACTTATCTATTGAAAAATTGGCCTTTTACCCTAATCGTATAAATTTACTCTTATCTAATATTAACTGATGTCCAATGGATTTATTGTTTTCAAAATTTAAGGGAAATTATAATTAATCAATCTGATTGTGTACGAGTATGATGTAATCTTTAATTATATAAATAGCTTATAGCAATAAATTTTATCTTTATAATAATCAGTAACGCGACCAACTGTGCTTTTCTTTTTGAATTTAGTACACTAAATAGGCTTAAATAATTACTTTTGCTCACTATCTACTTAATACGTGTTACGCTTACTGATTTAAAATAATAAAACCTTAGTTTTCTTATACACATGATTACTGAATGTTGGGCCCCAGCTATTCAGCAATGATACATACATTTGTGGGTTCGTTGGTAGTCATTGTGAAGAGTATTCTATTTTATTTTCTTCATGAATTTTTATACCAATGATTCATTTTTATTTTATATTTGATATATTTAAAAAAAATATATATGATGAAAGCAAAGCTTTTGGAATTTAAAAAAAAATATCTGTAGTAAAACGTCGTGAAATACAAAACGCAATTTATACATAGTTATTATACCGCCATTAATTACGTAATCACTTTATTGGGCACATTATTGTCCTCTAAATGGCTATCAACAGTTACTGAGAACACTTCCGTAATTTTAGGAATCCCTTGCTTCACAAATCACATTCCGACCTTGTTCAGTATAAGGTCAGTTTGAAACTCCATAATAATTTATGTATAAATAAATTAGATATAGTACGTACTTGTGATTATTTAAATCAATTGATTATACAATACATGTCTTAATTATTAAAATTTAATACTTAATAAAATTGAATATTTAATACTTAATAAATACCTAATATTGTAAACATATGGCTATACTTCTATATAGGTAAGATAATAAATGCTGATCTCTCATAATCTACTGGCTTACATTAAAAAATTCTTGTTGTATTCCATTTATCGAGAAAGAATATAAGCTATTTACTTCATGTTTGCAAATTCTAACCCAATCTGCAGTGAAAGTTGCATCGGGCACTTAAAATCCGTCGTTTTTCTGTTTTGTGGTTAATGTTGTAAGCCTTATTGGCGTTGACAGCGACACCGGGGACCGAGGGAAGAGGGTACTCTTTCCTTTATAAGTAGCAGCACTATGTCGTGCTTAAGAGGAGTCGTCGGGACATGGGCGTCCCCTGCGAGAACATCTTACTCTTACTTAACTCTTAATTATTTCCATTTGACAACGTGGACAAAGCCCCCAGCTTAAAGCTAGTTTTTTATATCTTGTTCTTTGAATAAATAGCATATCATTATTTTAAATTTAAAAAACAACTATTTTTTTGTTTTATAACATACATATGTATAGCCAAAATTGCTTACACCACTAAATATCTTGTTACAGACAGTGACATGCAATTAGAGACAAGTAGTAGTGAGGCGAGTGCGGCAAGTTCCACAACGTTGTCCCAGCATTGTGCGATTTGTGGTGACCGAGCCACGGGAAAGCACTACGGCGCATCCTCGTGTGATGGCTGTAAAGGGTTCTTCAGACGGAGTGTACGAAAAAATCATTTATACACATGCAGGTTCGTCTCAATTATAATATAAATTATATTATATTATATACATACATAATATGTTTATGTAATATTGAATTGTAAAAAACCCAACTAGTAATATTTATAACACTCGCTCGAGGGTACTATTTGCAATTTGCAAGAATTTAATCTGTAAACTGTAAACGATTTAAAGTTTTTGTTTTTTTGTCTCTCTTTCTGTTTGTCCGGGCTTATCTCCGAAACAGCTAAACTGATTTTTATGGGACTTATTATTGTGAAGCAACATATAGGCTTCTTAACCACAAATTTGCGGGAAAAACGTTTACTCCATACACAGATAAAATATTGCTTGGAAAATTATAATTTAAATTTATATAGATACATACATTTTTCATAGACAGAAACATTTATATGCTATATGCAAATATTCATATTGTATTAGAATAAATCGGAGAGCGTCGCTGATTTTTTATGTGATGTAAAAAAATTCAGAACGAACGCAATTCAGCTTAATTATTGTAGGTTAGTACAATAAATATCGTGTAATTCAAGCGGGCGACGACGCTGACGTATCACTATATATGAATATAAATGCTTTCAAATTGCAAATAGTACCTAAGCTAACCATTTCATATGACATTTATATTTTTACTGATTTTTGCAAAAGTATAAGCCTGAAATTTGAATAAAACATTTTACATGTTTCTTATTAAATAAGTAGATAATAAATAGTTCAGCCTTTACACTAAGAGCACACGGGGCTCGGACGGGGGTGGCAACGGGAGGCTTTTAAACAAATAATCTATCTATACTATAACAGTAAGAAAACTGTGTCTGTACATTAAATATTTGTTACGAAAAAAGTAATCAAAAACATTAACAAAATATGAATCAATGATATTTTAGTTTTTGTCTGTCTGTATGTTCACGAACATCTTCGGATCTACTTCACGGATTTGAATGAAACGTTTTTGTTGTATATTCGTTAGGTCAGGATAGGCATAGATTTTAAACACTAGCATACCTGATGCAGAACAGTCCGTAAGGTGGCAAGGATCATAATCTATTATCACTAGTCCACTAGTCTGTTATAATCTTTTTACTTACGACATTCGCGTGTACACAAAAATAATATAAAGTATCCATTAGCTGTGTCTTGATTTGATTTTTTTTGTTTTATACAATAACATAAATATATTGTAGACGTTCTTTTTTCAGGTTTAGCAGAAACTGCGTGGTAGATAAAGACAAAAGAAATCAATGCAGATATTGTAGGTTAAGGAAGTGTTTCAAAGCAGGAATGAAAAAAGAAGGTATATTTTGAAGTTTATTTTTTAAAGTTTCAAGTAACGATAGGCATTAGGTATATATGACACTAGCTGTTAAAACTTATAAATATAATAATTATGAGTCAATATCTTAACAACTCGTGTTGCATTTTCTGCATTTGCATAAGTAGTTATATGTGACTAAGCTCCATTACTCATATAAAACAAATTGCAATTTACCTAGAGCTGAATACTTTTTGTGAAGGCTGTATTTCTTATGGTATAATCTCCATCGTGTGTTCTCCATACAATGTGACATTGGAGAAGTAATTTGTTCTCAACTGACACGTTGGAAACGCTATAGTCCAAGGACAGACTAAACAATTTTTTTTTACGGTTTACGTATTTAACTATTTTGTATATATTTATTTCTATATTTCTATATTTATTTATCTTGATTTAAGTTCTCAAGTATTTATAGCACTTTATACATTTATTAAATGAACCCTATTCTATTGTAATGAGAGGGTTTTTTGTATATACATATTTATATTTACATAGAACAGGATGCTTATAAATCAAATGCTCAATAACTTAAAATAAATGGAATATAACTATACCTAGGTACTGTTAATGTTAATGGTTCACCGACCGTTATCTAAGAAATAAACATACCAATAATAAATACTCCGCCATATTGACATCTCAAACACATTTCCTCCCAAGACATAAAAGAACCAATAAGAAATTAATTAACAAATTAATTATATTGTATGTAGTTAAGATAAATATTAATTGGTAAAACTACAGTTGTTACAAGTGTTCTCTAAAAAGTTGTTACAAGTATTTATAATGCAAAATTTTTACTCGACTAGTAGAAAATATACTTATAACTATTATTTCTATTGGTTTTGTAATTATTTTGCTTAATATTCACAATATAAACTGAATACAAAGCCAATAAAAAAAATATTTTGCCGAAAACTATTTGAACAAGCCGTATCATATCGTTTCTTTATTGTAACTTGACTACAATATAATCGTTTATTTTAACAGATAACAAATGTTGTCAAAACTGATAAAAAAGTAACTTCTAGATAGGGTATACCATATCAACTGCTGCCAATAATTTACTCGAGTTCATTACGATTTTCATCACGACAGATATTTCAGTCAATTATATTATATAAGCTTGTACGTTTATATTTTTCGGGTAAATTTTAATTGAATGGTGTTTATTTAGAAAGAAAGCTCATTGCATTTTAACTATGAAATATATCTAAATTAACTTGGAAGTATTAAAATACTGGAGGGCTTCCCCCGTGTCGATTTCACGCCATCCATTTCAACCTTATTTGTATTACATATAACAGTTCGTGATTCTTGATTTTAAATAAATATGACAATCCCTCGCACAAAACTTTTTTTTATAAAAATTGAAAAATAAAAATATGGTCTGTTATTTATAGTACTGAGCACATCTACGTACCATGTTATATAAAATTTAGATGAAAATAATTAGTTAATGTGCTATTATTTACTATTTATTACTGTTCTGAAAATATTAGTTAATGTACTATTATTTTCATCTAAATTTATTTTTATTATAAGAATTATATTATTGATACTTTTTAATATAAAATATCAGAATCCAGCTCAGTGGAATATTAAATGCGTTCTTTGTGGTTTCCAACCCCACATTTAGCACCACCACCCCAAAATGATTAGTTTTGACGCTTTAGCAGGATAAAACGCGGCGTCGAGCACCCTGCTATATGTGTATATAATAAATTATAATATTATTAGTTAATTCGTAATTCATTTGTAACTCGGATTTTGAACATTTCATAAAAAAAATTTGTTGAACACCAACATAAAAAATAAATAATTACTTTTCTAAGTATAAAGCAATATAAATAATTTTTTGTTTCATTATAACATGGTTATTACAGCAGTCCAAAACGAACGAGACAGAATAAATTGCAGAAGACCGTCTTACGAGGAGCCCACGCAAGCCAACGGTCTGTCTGTCGTGTCGCTCCTAAACGCTGAACTACTTAGCAGAAAAGTTATTGATGAGGTAAGTGGAAAATTACAAAGTTATTTATTGCTTTTCCTTTTCGTAACTTATTTTTGTCTTTAATTCTCACCATAAGAAGCAATTCGTTCTTATTGTTATTTATTACAAGTGTTTTTTTCTACACCTGTCAGTAAACTATAAAAATATCGACACATTTCTTTTAAATACTGGAGTATTCTTTTTAAATTATTTATAAATAATAGTCATAAATGACAATTTACAACGTTCTATAATTGTAGCACAATCACGCTGTATTATATATAATCTTGAACTATCTATTTTCAATCGAGCTTGCGTCAATCGTTATGAAATTTTTAGCTGCTTTGGCTTGTGGAACGTGTTATCTTTTGCGAGTGTAGTAGATACTATTAAAATGCAATTATTTAAAAACTCTAAAACTGATTTGTAATATATATCATATACGTGTATATTGAAATTAAAATTGTAAAAAGCTTATACTAATCATATGACTCATATGGTCATAATATGAAGTACGCTATCAAAAAAAATTATGACCGTGATAATGTATGCTATGTAAAATTTAAAAAAAGAAATATCGACACATACAGATTAAACTAATCTTTAAAGAGGTTTATATTAAATTACGTGTTTTGATACAATTTGTATTTAGCCCATCCATAAAAAAAATGTCGGGTCCGATTTTTATTTTAACACTATTCCCAAATATATTGAGAATGCTATTTCTTCTTATATTAAAAATATTAATTTTTACAACTAAATGACTACATTTGATCATTTATTTCCTTATTTAAAAAATATAAATATGTTCATATAATGACGTTCACCAATTAAATGTCTGTTTTACATAACGTAACAAGTTTTTTTTCTTATATTATTCTTATGTAATTTATTTTATTTTTCAAGGATTCCAAATGCTAGTTTATCGACCTTGTATTTGTTGTTGTATAATGAATTGTTGTATGTAAAATAAATTATGCACAATCACAAATTTCCAAATATATGTATTTGGAAATTTGTGATTCATTTATATATATACATATATGTATATATTTTTTTTTCATCTAATGTAAGTGCTTTAAAGTTAACTATTGTACGGGCTTAGAAGTATTTTAGTAACATCTAACTGATCATTAATTTTTATCAAAAGCTTTGAATAATTTTTTGATTATATAAATCTCATTGAACTGTACCGACATTCGGTTCCTACACTTTTTTCCTAATTATTTATTATTTTTCATAATTTCCATTCAAAATTTTTTTATAAGACATAGGTATAACCTTAATTCGTTTTTCTACAGCAAATTTAACTTAGTTTAAGCAATTAAATTAAAAAAAGTATATTTACGTATCGTGTACTGTCTACTATGTTATGGCGATAATAATAGATTTATCATCAATATAAAAGTATTTAAATGACAAATACAAGAGAAAAACTTTACGTATGCGAAAATAAAACTTGTACAGTTAAAAAATTAACCTGTTTTATAAATATTTATCCAAGTTCACCTTTTATTATATAGATATTTATGTTTCCAGACTAATAACGTAACTGATGCAGAAATCAACAATAGAAAGTTAGCAAAGATCAACGATGTATGCGATTCCATAAAGCAGCAACTACTCATCTTAGTTGAATGGGCGAAATATATTCCCGCCTTCACTGAACTTCATTTGGATGATCAGGTTAATAAAATTATATATTTTATATGCAATTTTTACATCATACAGGTGAAATCATTGCAGTTATATAATAAGAATATTATTAAGTATTTTTATGTTTGTCTGTGAATGCTATAGTCATATATATATATATATATACAGAAAGCAGAGAACGGAATGTCGTCTCAGTGCTAAGTATAAAATAAACTTTTGGTCGTAATCCAAGCATTAGTAATTTTTTATGCTATACAAAAATTGTCGACTGCAATATTTATTATAAACAAATCAAAATATATGTTGCATCCATGTGGATTTTGGCTGAAGATTTAAGAAATAAAGATGTTAGTTTAATTTGATATTTATAAATTTTAACTTTATATTAATCATTATAATGCAGGTCAACTCACTTGATTGACAACTCATTTTTTATTTTTAATTAAATAAATATATTTTATTATGGCATATTCCGATCTTTCTTTTATCGAGCTATAAATGTCACAAAATTGTTTTCATTTCGTATAATTAAAATGATTTAAAAATATTGAATATATTATTTATGATTTGAACCCTCTCTCAGGTTGCCCTATTACGTGCACACGCCGGTGAGCATCTACTGCTAGGATGCGCGAGGCGCTCTCTTCATCTTAACGATGTGTTGTTGCTTGGCAACAATTGCATCATTGCCAAACACAATATCGGTATGTATTACTTATGTATAGTCTATTAACTCGGGCTCTACATCACTGTTTTTTTAATTTAATGCATGGTTTCCCAATAATGTATCTAGGAGCTCGCTGTGCTGTTCATATATTATACATACATATTTCACATGTACAAATAGTTGCAGTTTACAGATACTTAACTATCAATTGAATATTAATAAACAAAAATATAAATTACACGTCGAAGTTTTTCGTACCAAGTCCTTTTGGGTACTTTTACATGTACACTATTTCATTAATTTAATAATAATTTCCTTATTAAAAATTAAGGAAATATTTTTTTATTGTAATTTGCATACTTATTTGTTCGTACCTAATGATTCTTAATCTTATGTATGTCTTTTTATGAACAGGAAAGTTTTAATAAATAAAAAATTATCCAAAAATAAATTTACGCACTTATGATATTCGAGTTCAAATACGTATTAAACGATAAAATAAATTCATTATACATTGACATTGTTCTAAAATATCATTTACAGTTTTATCACTGTGTTTTGTACCTAACATTTACACTAATATTTGTTAATTTAGGACAAAAATAAAAATAGAAAGTAAAATTAAATAGTATAATATAAATATGTAAAAAAATTATATAATAATCACAGATGGCAGAATGGACATCGACATCAGCATGATCGGCATCCGCGTGATGGACGAGATCGTGAAGCCGCTGCGCGAGATCGACATCGACGACACCGAGTTTGCGTGCCTCAAGGCCATCGTGTTCTTCGACCCGAGTGAGTCGTTATTCTATTATTATTATGGTTCTCTGTTACAACTCTCCGTTTGAAGTGCCAAGAGATGTAGAAATGTAAAAAACTAAACTCGGACTACGAAATGAGACTAACGTATGGTGACTTAGCAGTCGCCTAAGGGAGTCGAGAGGTGTGCATCGGTTTTCCCCGGTTATTACGCAGATTGTAGACTTCTACCCATATTATCAATATTTAGTCCATTACTATTATTATTCACGGTGCGTGTAGTGAGTCTTCAGACTTCACGTTCCACCGAATTACCAGAGCGAGTATATGAGAATAATTTATTCCCCCGTGTAGGGATAGAACCCACAACTGTCACGTTTACAGTTACACACTGCACCATGAGTCAAAACTTACCTTACAAAAAATATTGTGATATATTTAGCTTTACAAACAGACAACAACAGGCAACAAGAATTTTGTAATACATTTGTTTAATAAATATTGTACATATACAAGTTAGTTATCGATGAATTATACTCTATCCAGATGCAAAAGGCCTGTCCCAGCCGCATAAAATAAAGCAGCTTCGCTACCAAATCCAAATCAACCTGGAGGACTACATCAGCGACCGGCAGTACGACGGGCGCGGCCGCTTCGGCGAGCTGCTGCTGTGTCTGCCGCCGCTGCAGAGCATCACCTGGCAGATGATCGAGCAGATACAGTTCGCCAAACTGTTCGGGGTGGCGCACGTCGACAGCCTGCTGCAGGAGATGTTGCTGGGCGGTCAGTGATACCACTTGCTTTGCGGCTCTGTTGTTAGCCAAAATAGGATTAAGATTGTTATTAATTAAGATTAAGGATTAGACAACATTATTAAATAGGATTAAGATTGTTATCTGCTAGTGAAATTGTAGAATAGTCGAGTGTCGTGTGTTAGGATTAAATATATAATAAATCAAATTTAAAACAACATAAAAAGTGGCGCACGTCGTGATGTTATAGAGTAGAGCTAATATAGTAGAGTAGAGCTAAATAATATTTGTACAGCTAATATAGTAGAGTAGAGCTAAATAATATTTGTACAGCTAATAGTGACGCTGAATCCTAACCAATATATAACATATAATTATAATTGACAAGTAACAAGGCGGGAGGGCTGTCGAGAGGACGGCACAAGTACAACCCCATAATAAAGAACCCATACACTTTCTCCATCCCAGAAATTTAGCATCTACAATAGATGTAAACAAAACCCTCACTGTTTTATTAACAAGCAAGTATATTAACCTAGGCGCGTCAACAGAAGCCACCCTAGAGGAGGGCGGCGCGGGGGCGGCGGCAGCGGCGGGGGGCGCCGGCGGGGAGGGGGCCGCGGGGGCAGGCGTGGGCGCGGGGGGCGCGTCGCCGCCGCTGGTGCCTCAGCTGCCGACCGCGGTGTTCGATGCAACGTTCAAACAGGAGCCTAATATGTGAGTTTTCTATTACTAATTGTCACTATGCGTGTATGTAAAATTCACTAAGATTTAATAAACCCACTTAAGTAAAAAATTGCAACAGTTTTAGTTTTTGTAAAAGTTCTGTAAAATCAGTAAAAGAATTCTTGTTACAAAAAATAAATTATAATAACGAAGTTAAATCATTTATTTATTTAGTAACATACATTGTTTTTAATTAGGAGTCCTGAACACCCATCATCTCGAGTGATGAAGCCATCTGATATTACATTGTTATAGTTACATGACAGAAATTGATGTCACCATTATTACATATTTTCTTTCAATACATACATATGAGTGCTATGTTTAAAGATGTTACTGATTCAATGGCGCTGTTTACCAGTAATAATCGGAATAAGTTTATTTTTAAATAAAAACACATTTGTTTAGTCACAAAGAAATCCAAAAAAAATAGTGGGTTTTAAATGTGGTAGGGAATAGGTTAATAAATCATATTACTAAACTAATGTCTTCTTACAATGTACAGATATATAATTTTATTCATTTTTTGTACAATTAAATTAATTTCATTTTGTAATTGCAGGCAGCTGTGCTGAGGCCTTGCATAGAAATTATCTTACATAAATGAAATAGAAATATAGGTATATTAATTATTGATAAAATTATATTTTAATATAAAAAGAAACTATAGATTTTAAAAAATATTTTATATGTTCATATATACACAATGTAATCGTATCGAGAAACCAAAATTACGAGGTAGATTTAAATTTATTATTAAGCGAGAGAGTAAGTGCAATTATTAATTATATTATATATATATATGGGCTGTGTGAGGTCAATTCGTTAACATTCTTTAAAGATGAAGAAGAAAAAATTATTCCTATATAAAAAAAATATATTCACTGTTATTATATTTCTTAAATGATTGTTACTTTTTTAAAATTGTTAAATAACACCTATTTTAAATTACCACCCGTTAATGCAGTTGTTTGTTAATAATGTACTTGTATATAACTTAATAAAAAAACTGAAACGGTGCATGTTGAAAAAATTAGCATACAGCATAAATTACAAATATAAATGATAAAAACTAATATGTAATCAAATATCGAAAGTAAATTTTAGCACTAGTTGTATTGTACGTATACTACCTATTTTGATTATTTGTACTTTTAAGTGGTTAAAAATTGTTATCTGATAAAGAAAAATATTGTCTTCACCAATTGAATAGACATACTATATTTATTTTTCTATAATATATAATGTAAAAAAATAAAAGGGCTTTTTACATCAAATGATGAATCATAAAAGTAAAAACCAATCTGTCTATTTTTAGTTACCATTAAATTTGAGGTGACGGTTATGAATTTGTTGTTTCTGTTGATTTTGTACGATTCGTTTTGATACTACTTGCGTTGAAGAATGAATTGTTATGGTATTTTTTTTTTAATTTATAAGTAAGATGTAGATTTACTTTTACCTTTTAATAGTACTTGTAGTAGACTGATTATATTGGCAGATGTGTTTTATGTTTAGTTTTCGTAGTATTAATATACTATATATGTACTAGGGATGGGCGATTTTTGATAATGATTATATTTATGGACATATTATTTATAGAGACATTTATGTACATCTGTTATATTTTCTCAGCTAAAAGCATGTTTTCGCATATATATTTTTTTAAAAATCAATTTTTATATTGATATCTGCACAAAACATGGATATTTTAGAATCATAATAATGTTAGAAAATATATAAGGAAATTCTGATTTTTATACAAATTTTAACATGATATTGATAACAAATAAAAAGTAAATATAAAAAATAGTAGTAAAAATAAATAAGCTAAAATTGATATTATAATCGCCCACTACGTAGATACCACAGTTAATGCTCAATGTATTGAATATGTCGTAAAGGGTGGTCACTTAAGCCATTTGGTGAAAGTTATTAGTCAGTAATGGGTTTGTCTGTAGACTTACAGTGTAATAGGTGCCTTATTTTCTTAGAGGTGTATTGTTATGTACATACCATGTTATGAAACGTTTTAGACTATATTTGAAAATTAAATAATCTGTTACAAAAATGGGTTTTATTTTATTTCCTTTTTTTAATGAATTATTAATTATATATATTTTATAAAATCATAGCAAATTGAATGCAAATCGTTGAATACATTTGCCCGAAGAGTTTTAAATTGGAATTACAGAATAATATATTACAAAAAAGATTTCAAAGCTGTAGCAAATCTTAACATTATTTATTACATATTATAAAAACAAGTAGGCAAAGAATCTTAAAATTTAGGGTTTTTCTTTAACATCCACATATCCCTTTCTCCGGTTGCCTCTGTTTTTGCAATATAGATATATGACCGATATCGCTGATACTGCAGACATCACTAATAATGGTAAATACACTGGGAACATAATGAGAACAGCTTGGAAATCTCTATATTGTTGGGTAAGAACGGGAAAGTAACGGATTTTGTAAATAGACAGTTTTATGCACCCAAGTTGACAGTTAGCAAAAAAGAAATAGCGTTAATATGACAGATAATATACATGTTAGATTTTCTTTTTAAAACAGTCATTTGTATAATTACTTTAGAAGATATACGTCGTAATAAAAAAAATTACATCTTAGGCTAAAAACATACTAAACACTATTAAAAGCTATGAAGTGATCGTAATAATTATAATTAATCAAGCATGTAACGGGCAACGAATAAAGACGGACTACTTTATTTATGGGGAAACCTTTTATGTATACATTTTGCTTGCTTAATTGTAAAATAAGACAGTTGAAATTATGTACAAAAGCTTCAGTGATTTATGAATGTAATATTTTTAATTAGTATTGTACTGTTTATGAAGGAGAAAAAAACAGTAAACACTATATAAATCATAACAGTCGCAGTGCCCTATCTCCGCTACCTTCGCGTAGCAACGCGTCTTGCTAGCTTAAGACTACTTATGGAAATAATAATCACAATATTATAAAAGACATGGTTTTATATTATTTTAAATATTGAAATACCTACTTATATTTAATTATATTATATATTTTGACTTCCATATGTGTAGTTAAACATATTTTATACTACTTAACTACACTCATGTCGGAAATATAGATCCATGTTCTTAAGGGCACGATATTATTCAACTCTCCCTAAGTTCGCAAAGAAACGCAAGTTGCAAGCTCTAATGTGCATTTTTAAATTCCTATAATATGATTAAAAAATACTAGAAATGTTCAACACTCTCATGATAATCCTATTAAATATTTTATTTAAAATGATCTTTAAAAAGTATTTTAAACATTTAAGTTTGTTTAACTAATGCTTTTTAGAAATTAACCGTAATATCACACAATATCTCAAACACGTGCTGAAAAGGTCACTGCCATAATTTAATACGCAGCGAAATATTATCAATTGTTTAAATGTTATAAATTTATAATGAGCGTAATTGTATCTCTTACAAATTCCAATGAGCATTATCAGACTCATATTACAATTGGAGACTTAACATGATTGTGTTCCAAGAATTTCGAAGGACTTTGTTACAATTTCCAACAGAATATCTTTAGCCAAAACTGTCTTTATGAATTTGAATATTTGTGGAAAGTCTACGAATCTTCCAAATAATTAAGAAATACAACTACCAATGTAAAGAATGCTTTCATAATGCGGGAAAAAGGTAGAACTGGAGCGGATTTAAATGAAATATACAACACAAAGACCAAAAAGAAAAAATACTATCCAGACAAATAAAGGTCTATTATAAATACTCATATATTATTATAAACGGCGATTAATATTTCAAGCTGTATCGATCTCTTGTAATTTGTTGGACTAGACACAATGAAATAATAGTGTCTACACATTTAGTATTGTATCTATTAATGTTGAGTACGTATATAACAATTTTTATGTTTACAATATGTATAGGTACGCCGTACGATAGATCCATGTCTTATGTCTAATAGTCAAGTGTAGTCTGGGACTCATTTCGTTTGTTTAGTTTCACTTTGATGTTGTGTATTCCGTTCACTGAACTTTTACTGTAAATATCGCGTTGTTTTAAGAATTTGTTATATATTCTATAGACCAAGTCCAGATCATTACAAATAATTCCATTATAACTTGGTCTATAATGCAGTATGGATAATGTCGGGCTATATCGGACCAATTAGTTTATTATTATCTAAACTATAAGTTAGTAATAGTTTTTTTCTGGGATATATCTAAAAACGGTCATATTTCGAAATTGGTTCCTTTGTTTGTACTATACATATAGCCAAATTTCATAACTAGGTCAACGGGAAGTACACTGTAGGTATTGATTCCGCGGCGATTTTCATGCAAAATGCAAAAAAAAATACATAAACGCATGTGTTTTGCTTACATTGACTTCTGACGTCTGATTTTTATCTCTCTGGTTATTAACTTGGATATATAATAATAATTTCAGCCAAAAAAAATGGTCTTGATTGACAGGCACACAGACAAACAGACAGACGGGCAATAAAGTGATCCTAGAATGGTTCCATTTTTTTTGAGGTTTCGTACCTCAAAAATAACGGAACCGTAAAAAGGTCGAAACGAAGGATTGTTGTGATATTTTTATGCCACTCAACTTATCTTACCTTTCATTTTTATTCTATATTTATATTGCTTACATTTATATTCTCAATGTTGTGATATATATATATATATATATATATATATATATATATATATATATATATATATATATATATATATATGTATATATATATATACATATATATACAACCTACCTATGGCAACCTCGTAATAACATGTATCGTTTGCTCCATAACATATATAAATTTCAGTTAAGGTGGTCGTTAAATCAGAGAGTTAATTAAATCTTAACTACACTCATGTCGGAAATATAGATCCATGTTCTTAAGGGCACGATATTATTCAACTCTCCCTAAGTTCGCAAAGAAACGCAAGTCGCAAGCTCTAATGTGCATTTTTAAATTCCTATAATATGATTAAAAAATACTAGAAATGTTCAACATTCTCATGATAATCCTATTAAATATTTTATTTAAAATGATCTTTAAAAAGTATTTTAAGCATTTAAGTTTGTTTAACTAATGCTTTTTAGAAATTAAGCGTAATATCACACAATATCTCAAACACGTGCTGAAAAGGTCACTGCCATAATTTAATACGCAGCGAAATATTATCAATTGTTTAAATGTTATAAATTTATAATGAGCGTAATTGTATCTCTTACAAATTCCAATGAGCATTATCAGACTCATATTACAATTGGAGACTTACCATGATTGTGTTCCAAGAATTTCGAAGGACTTTGTTACAATTTCCAACAGAATATCTTTAGCCAAAACTGTCTTTATGAATTTGAATATTTGTGGAAAGTCTACGAATCTTCCAAATAATTAAGAAATACAACTACCAATGTAAAGAATGCTTTCATAATGCGGGAAAAAGGTAGAACTGGAGCGGATTTAAATGAAATATACAACACAAAGACCAAAAAGAAAAAATACTATCCAGACAAATAAAGGTCTATTATAAATACTCATATATTATTATAAACGGCGATTAATATTTCAAGCTGTATCGATCTCTTGTAATTTGTTGGACTAGACACAATGAAATAATAGTGTCTACACATTTAGTATTGTATCTATTAATGTTGAGTACGTATATAACAATTTTTATGTTTACAATATGTATAGGTACGCCGTACGATAGATCCATGTCTTATGTCTAATAGTCAAGTGTAGTCTGGGACTCATTTCGTTTGTTTAGTTTCACTTTGATGTTGTGTACTCCGTTCACTGAACTTTTACTGTAAATATCGCGTTGTTTTAAGAATTTGTTATATATTCTATAGACCAAGTCCAGATAATTACAAATAATTCCATTATAACTTGGTCTATAATGCGTTATGGATAATGTCGGGCTATATCGGACCAATTAGTTTATTATTATCTAAACTATAAGTTAGTAATAGTTTTTTTCTGGGATATATCTAAAAACGGTCATATTTCGAAATTGGTTCCTTTGTTTGTACTATACATATAGCCAAATTTCATAACTAGGTCAACGGGAAGTACACTGTAGGTATTGATTCCGCGGCGATTTTCATGCAAAATGCAAAAAAAAATACATAAACGCATGTGTTTTGCTTACATTGACTTCTGACGTCTGATTTTTATCTCTCTGGTTATTGACTTGGATATATAATAATAATTTCAGCCAAAAAAAATGGTCTTGATTGACAGGCACACAGACAAACAGACAGACGGGCAATAAAGTGATCCTAGAATGGTTCCATTTTTTTGAGGTTTCGTACCTCAAAAATAACGGAACCGTAAAAAGGTCGAAACAAAGGATTGTTGTAATATTTTTATGCCACTAAACTTATCTTACCTTTCATTTTTATTCTATATTTATATTGCTTACATTTATATTCTCAATGTTGTGATATATATATATATATATATATATGTATATATATATATACATATATATACAACCTACCTATGGCAACCTCGTAATAACATGTATCGTTTGCTCCATAACATATATAAATTTCAGTTAAGGTGGTCGTTAAATCAGAGTTACCTTAGTTTTTAGTCTATATTTTGTTTTGTAGTCTATATGAGTTTAATCTATAAATAATAGAATACTTGTAGACGTAAAAAAATATTATTGCAGAAAAAAAATTATATTTCTTAAATTACATAGTCTTTATCAAGAACGTTAAATATGATAATTGTGGCTCATTGACCTATAATGATTGTGTGTTTAAAACCCTTTTGTGACAATTTTAAACTTATAAAAATTCTTACCGCAATGGGTACAGTACCGTTGTATACAGTTTAGTAACTTATGAAATTGCAATTACAAATGAAGAATTACAAAGAAACAACTTAAGAACGAGATGAAAACTTCTCTCTGGGAAAGAATATTTATTCGGAAATATATAATATATAAAAAACCGCATGTTTATAAAATTATATTCTGACGTCCTTACGATAAATAAAATAAATAAAATTCGCTGTACATAAGAAAATACACTGAATTTACTTATAAACCAAAAATAATCTCTATAAATCCTAGGAAAGGTACCGCGTGTACATCTGTCTATAAAACTAAATTTAGCTTCTCAAAATAATCACTTACAAAATGGCTCCTAGGAACATAATCATAATTTTTTTATGATGTGTGTAAGTTCTTATTTATCGTGCATATTTAGTACCTATAAATTTATATTTTAACTTAATAAACAGTATTAAGACACTCATATACTTGAATCATGCAAACATGTCTCATACACCACACTCACTTAGACATGTTAAATATTGCATTCCTGTTTTATTTCTTTATTAATCCATAAATCAGCCCTGCGTAAAATATGCGTGCATACCTATTTTTTAGTCCTTTTCGTGAATGAGAGCCTGCTGACTAGTCACACAAGCTTAGAACTTATTACAAGCGTTAGTCTCACATAACTGTAAACAATACCTATGTACTTACCATAATTTAAAAAAAAAACTTTTTTGTATGTTTACATACGTTGAAAAATAAATCTGTTTTATTAATATTACTTAAATAAATAACGAATTATTTTTTAAAATTAAGTTAATTGTTATTTTAATGTAAACTGTTTTTTTATTTTTGCCTACTGAAGTTACAAAATACAAGACGGCTCATACAAATTAAAACTTAATAAAGTTGTTATCTTGAATAAAAGCCAACAGTCATTGAAGTCAAATAAACAATAATTTGCCAGAAATAATACCTATGCGTCTTACTCATTCTAAATTATATACGTATATTATGTTGCGTCACAGATGAATGTTATCAATGATCATTAATACGTACATTAATTGCTTTAATAATACACTAATATTAATTCATTGTTCTACATATTTAATATAATTAGAAAAAGCATATAAGTTCTTATATTATTTTATTTACGAAGTGGAAATTTAGAAAAAAATATTATTTTGTATATTCATGTATAATTACGGTTTTAATTAAATATAAAATTCAACAATGAGTTTTTTTTAAAAACCTCTAATTAAATATAATAAAATATAAAATAAGGCCTATTTTAAATGATCTACGTATGTAAGTAACTTTTAGATATACTTAAATTTGATACATAATAACGTAAATGTCTGTTTGTTAATTTTTTATCCCTGATATATTTTATTTGAATAACAATAAAAAATAAATATATATATTTAAATAAAGTTTATGTATGTTTTATCGTTAATTTGTATGAACCCGCCATTGGGTCACGATACAATCTTACCAACATGACACACTCGAAGCCAGTCTAAATTAGATCTATTATGAATACAGTATTCGCCTTCGTCGTCTGCGCGACGTTCACGCGCACGTCGTGTGTCCCGTTTGCTATGAATTCTATACAGGACTTTATCGAGGGCCAAAGTATGAATATGAAAGCATTTTTCGAAGAGCAAAGAAATATTGTAGAAAACGCATTCAATTCTAGTTACCAGGAAGCAATTCGATTAAAAGATTCCCTTAGTAATTATGTTGACGTGCAACAAAAGAAAATAAGTTCGGACATTAATAATTATGTTGAAAGTGTCAAGCAAAATGGGAAAAAAGTCGCTGATACCTGGTCATACTTACCGATAGAAGAACCTGGTGCCAGAATGCAAATCCCAGAGATGTTTTTATCAGTGCCGGGTGTTATTTCGCGAAATGATTACTATTGTGAAACCCACACTGTGTTATCACAAGGTTACTTGTTAAGCGTACATCGGATTGCCAGTTCACGAAATTTCGGGGACGCATCGACGAAAACTATCCTGCTACAGCATGGTCTGTTTGGAAGTTCGGCTGATTGGATTTTAAACGGGCCTCAGAAAGCATTAGCATATGTTTTGGCGGATGCCGGGTACGATGTTTGGATGTCCAATGTAAGAGGTAATAAATATTCAAAAGAGCATGTATCGTATAAAAGTGATTCGAAGTCATTCTGGAATTTCTCATGGCACGACGTCGCGTTATATGATATACCGGCGGTCATAGATCATATAATAAAAATTAAAGGGGATTGCAGTATCACTTATGTTGGCCATTCGATGGGAACCACCATTTTATTTGCCATGTTAACGCTAAGGCCAGAATATAACAATATTTTAAAGGCAGGAATTGCGTTAGCGCCTGTTGCCTTTTTATCTAATTTTAAGTCTCCTCTGAAATCGCTCGCGCCCATTGCAAGTAACGTAGCTTACATGGAAATGTTGTACGGTTCCCATGAGTTCATACCAAAAAAATCAGTTTTAGGTCGAATGACTAGTTCGTGCGAGGTCGATAATTTTGATTCTGTAGTGTGTAAAAATGTGATATTTTACATTTGTGGTGCTAATGAAAAACAATTCAATAAAGAACTTTTGCCTACATTTTTATCGAACCTTGGTACCGGCACATCGTGGAAGACTGCCGTACACTTCGCTCAAGAAATTACAGCTGGTGGAAAATTTCAGCAATTTGACTATGGGAAAACCGATAATATGAGGATATATGGTACTGAGACCCCTCCTGAGTATGATCTTAGCAAAATCACTTTGCCTGTAAAATTGTTTTGGGCCGAAAACGACTTGCTATCGAGTGAGGAAGACGTTAAGCTTTTATACGAAAAGTTGCCGTCTTCCAAACAAATATATAAGATTTCGGAACCAACATTCAATCATTTAGATTATCTATGGGCAATTGATGCCCCTACTTTAGTCAATCAAGAAATTATTAATTCATTAGAACAAATTTATTCTTCATAAGTCATAACTAATTCAAATAAAATAAATATTTATATTAGTACAATATTTTGTAAACCTCTTAATGTGATAAACTTTTAACATATTTTTAAAACATGTTATTATTAAGAAGAATTTTACCTGGAAAATAATAAGAAATTTATTCTGTGCCTTAATTCTGAATTCTGTAAGGCTGCATAATTTAATTTAATTTAAAAAAGCAAAATTAATGCAGCAAAATAAAACATGATTCAAGCAAAATTAAATTATGTAAATATGGTGATTTGAATTAATTAGTTTTATTTTTGTTTTATCTATAATATTGAAGATAATTAATAATTTACTATGTCCTTGGATGACAATTATCTCTAAGGATTTTGGGTATTATTAAACCGCTTTTTTAAGCTATACAATTATTAAACTAAACAGTTTAAAAAAATTAGTCTTATCGTTATCCTATCTAGGAACTCGAGTGAAATATTAATTACGCGAATGTAACGTAACCATATATTTACTTACATAATGAATTATATTTACGTACACAGTCGTATTTATCGTTTTTGTGCCTACACTGATAGCAATTTTGTGAATTTTACTCATGTTGGATATTTTGTAAACAAAAACATACTCAAACTACTTTAGCTTTCCTGCTTTTTAATAAGTTATAATGTTGAAATTATAAACACTATAAATATGAATAAATACCTATATTATATTTATATGTTAAATATAAAAAATAAAAAAGACACGTTTTTAAATATTTTAATAATAAATAAAAATATTTACTTACAAATAACATTTTTTACAAATACAAATTACATTTTTCTTGAGAAAAATTCCCATAATTGAAATCGTATTACGATAAGTTAGGAATATTTCAATAACGATGATTGAATATCACTTACATATGAAGCTTCAGGCATGCAATACTTTTAAAAAAAGAAAATTGTAAACATATATTTGTTACATTATTCACTAAAACGCAATTTCAAGCATTTCTGAAGCATAACAAGATAGGCAGAGCGCCTTGTGTAGAGGCACTCCGCTTTCTGTTTTCAGCCTAATTTTCGATATATATATATATATATATATATATATATATATATATATATATATATATATATATATATATATATATATATATATATATATATATATATATATATATATACAAACCAAGATATATCCATAAGTCAACGCACACCCTAAACGGTTGAACCAACATTTTTAGACATAGGTTTTTAACTTTTAATAAATTTGATCTCTAGGGAAGGGAACTCCAAAGGGAGTGAAATAGGGTCCAAATTTTGTATGAAATGTTGTCGTTTCCAGATATAGAAACGTATAATTTGCAAATTAGACTCCTAGCCAATACCATTTTAGGTTATGATTTACCAAGCTTACAAGCAGTGTTCCAAGTTACAAGAAACCATTCTTATATATATACAAAACAAATATAGCACCAATTTAACTTAAAAATGATAATAATCTATTTAAGTATCACAAGGTCCGGTTCCATTCCTGCGTTTCTTGAATGCTGTCTTGAAGTATTGACGCCTATATAACAGAACTCAGTATGAATATCATGCTGTTTTAGATAGTGCATCCATTGTAGTTGCTTCAAAGAAGGCTTGTCGGTGTCAGTCTTCACTTCTATGAAAGCTATCTGTAAGTAATTATTTAAATACAATTAAGTTTGAGCCGCAAAATAACATGAACACAACGATTGTAGAGAGATACACTATTTCGACTGTTTTATTATATTATAGGCGTTATTGAATAATATAAAGCCTTTTAAAGAACTGTTATGTGACCGAATATATGCCTAAATATAAAAAAATACTAAAAAGACACGGTCGCGATAAATCTGTGGAGCGAAACAAGTCAACATACTAAAGAAAATTTACACATATAAAAAATAAAATCATTGACCTTTCCTTGATCTCGGTCCCACATCGTAAGATCGGGGAATCCCGCGACGGGGTGTTGCGCCACGCGCCTGCACAGTACGGCAGCGCCGCGCGCGCCCAGGGCAGAGCACGCGCCGTGTACTGCGTCCCAGGGGATTCCCCGTATTGGTGATAATTCGTCTGGAAATCAACATATACTATATATTTGCTTAAACATTTTAATTGCATTTTTTATATGATCTTATGATTTAATATGAAAAGTAAAATATTAAAGTTATAGATATTCAGGTACGGTACAATTTTCTAAATATTTTTGTTTATATAGTGTAATAATAACAATGTTAAAATACAGAAGTTTTTAATAACATTATATCTTGCCAAAAGAATATTGATTATAAATTGAACACTCACTTTCAGGCCTACTTTCGAATAATGATTGCATTTCATCTAACAATTGTTCCGTAGTGAGCTCTTCGATCTGTTTTATTCTATCTTCAATCAAAATTTGTCTATTCGTATAGAAACTTTTACCAAACATGTCGAGCGGGAACATTTGAAAATAGGATAGAAATATTCCGTCAACATCTTCTAGTTTTCTGTAAATTATATCCCAGAAGAGCAGAAAAAATATTGTTGTCACTATTTTACCCTCCCAGTGCTGTCCTAAAATAATTAAAATAAATATATAACAAAAATATTTTGTAATACAGTGTATAATGTACTATGGAGGTTATAAGATAAAATTTCATACTAAAATTAATTAAATTAATTTATTAATTTAAATATATATATATATATATATATATATATATATATATATATATATATATATATATATATATATATATATATATATATGTATATATGTATATATGTATATATATATATATGTATTATATATATATATATATATATATATATATATATATATATATATATATATATATATATATATATATATATATATATATACTACACAACTTTTAAAGATTTTATAATAAATTAAACATTCATTGTTAATACCATGCGTGTACAGTCCCTGGTCTCTATAAAGCTGTATGCAACAGTCCTCCGCCTCATACACGCTCATTCCCGTTGCTGTGTGCATTTTGAATTGCTTCTTACCTCTTGAAGAATTTCTAAAATTAAAAAATAAAATTACTATTGTAATTCTAATTATATTTGTGTACTACATACATCTCCCGCATACATCACAAGGTACGTATAATGGAATCTAGATTTTATAAAATATCAGTCAGGTGTAAGTAGTATTTGCGCAACGAGGGTTCCGTACCATTTCATTATTGAAGGTCCACACCACTCATTTTGTATGAAATTAACTACAAATATAAGTTTGTAATGGTGTCTTTCTGTGTTAAAACTTATAAACTATCAATTTTGAGACTTTCTCCTTTATTTATACTGTAAGTTATACGAGAAGTGAGTTCTCGTCAAATTTCAAGTCTAGGTCAATACAGCACAAATAATAATAATAGTTGACAAACTTAAATTTGCGGTTGTATGCACTAATTTTGTATGAAATAAACTACATTATAAGTTGGTTTTCTTCCAGAATATATCTATAAATTTTGTTTGTAACTTATTGCCAAGTTGCCCTCGTGTTAGATATTGATATTAGTAAAGTAAAATTAATAAATTCGCTGCAGGCGACAAATAGTTTCATATATTTGAAAAAAATACTTACTCCATAGGTTGCTTATAAAAGTGTCTAGCTTCAATATTCTTTTCCAATATCTCTTCTTTGTTAGCAAATTCTAATAATTGTTCTTTAAGTGTACTACTAACTGAGTTGGTTCGTCTCTTTGCCAGCAACAAAGCGCGAGGTCGTAACACATCTTTATGAACTTCGTCTAAATTTGAACTAAATCCTTCTAACAATACCAAGGCAGCCTAAAAATAAAAAGAAAGATTACTTTTAACAATTTTTTGTTGTATAAAATTTATTATACTTTTAGATAAATACTTCTTTTTATTTCAGCTTTGAAATTTATGTCAATTTCCTTTTATTTTAGTAGCGAGAACCAAATTGATAATTCGAGAACTGGAGAACCCACGTTTACGATCAGTGTTTGTTGATTTATTATTATTATATCAACATATAATATATAATTAATAACACTTAAATCCGTCCGTCCGTGAGAGGCTGTCGTGGCGGTGCGGCATGACGGCACAGCGTAAACGCTGTCGTGGGTTCGACTCCCGCTCGGGAGAATGAATTATTGAGTTTCCTCGCATTGGTAACAACACAAAGCGCGGCGTTGAGTTCCGCCACTCACCACGCAATGTCTCGACTATTGCGCTGAAAGCGGCGTACAGAATATCTTAACAATAGATTTCCTCCGTCTAAATTCTGTAAATAGCATGAAAGCATGTTTTTAATTTTTAATAATTCCATACATACCTCTTCGGGATTACTCATCAGTCTGTCTAAAATCAATGCTTTCTCAGCATACCACTCTGCCTTTTTGTGTTGTCTCCAAACATTCTGCATTATTAAAGTTGATAGAATATCTATTGCAATACTTAATTTTTCTTCTGATTTATCTTTTTTTAAATCTACAACACCTTTTTCTAACACTTTAATGTAAATATAAGGTGGTGTATACCTATGCAACCATTTAGGTACAAGTGAATAGCTAAAAATAAGATAGAAAATAAATAAAATAATTAGTATTTTAAATGTTATGTAACAATTATCTATAAAATAAATATTATTTATTTAAATTTATATCGAAAATTTATATTTAAATTGAAAATTGTTGACCTTACTGAGACTAAATAATGTTTGTAATAAAATGTACATTTTATATTTAATTTGTCTCAGAAAAAGGTATGTGCAACAAAAATATATATGAATTACCTCTTTATTGTCTCCTCATTTAATGCATTATATAAATTATAAACCTTCTTCACAGTTGAGCATTTTAAAACAACATTTGTTTCTTCTAGGAAATCTTCATAAATACCTCGTGCCACAACATAACTACAACAAGAAATATTAAACTAATATCTAATTTACTAATTAATTTCCTAAACTTACTAACTAATGAATTTATTGCTAAAAATTAGATCTACTAAGCACCCATGTCAATAAGATATGGTCAGAGTGACACTTATACATAACCCAATGATTAATTATTTCAAATACTTTTTAAAATTATATTTTTTAACTGTTAAAAAATTTAATTTAAAAAAAAAATTAATAATTTCTGTAATTTCTTCAAGCTTCCAAAGCTTCAAGGTTACCTCTTAAATTCTTCTCTATTCTTAAACACAATACTAGCATTATCTAGTTCCATATTCTTATCAATGGGATAGGTCTCAATTCTTGCTTTGTCATTGATAAGCAATAGCTCTAAGCCTTTCTCTCGTAATGTACTTTCATTTATACCCAAATACATGAGTATATACAGTTCTTTTAAAGTGTTGCGAGCTTGATCTGATAACTTGTAGCATATTCCAACTTTAGCAGATAATCTAAAAATTTATACAAATTTCACTTTTAAATTGTAGATGGATGAAAACAATCTATATAATGATTTGAACTTTGTTTAAAATATCAATATATATGGACAAGATATGCAGGCTCATTAACCAATTACTGGGGAAACATTCATAGTTAAAAACTGAAACATTGTCCAGAATTGACAGAATAAAGTGGAAAATTGGATTTGGTTTGTCATCCAATGGTTAAACAGCTTTTAGTATAAAATTAGGTTCAATTAGCAACAGAAAATAAAAAGAAGCAATTTGGTAGAGTTTAATAACAAGCAATACTTATTGAGAATGATAATGTACACTTACACTTTCATAAGCCTATTTTCATTGTTGCTCTTACCTCCCTGAAAGTAATTAGTAATATTTTTTTTCTGTGACCGAAATACTTTTAATGATTGTATGATATCTTCTTTTGTCTTGACATTTTTTATATTTAATTCTTTGCAAACAGTTTTTAGTTCATCTAATTTTAATATCTTTACTAAATCATCAAATTGTAAATCAATTTTTTCTCCTAAAATAACAATATAATATAAAGTAATGTACTATTACTAATCATAATGGTTATACATATATAGAGCATATTAACTATTAATAATACTTAATACAAAACATTTACAAACAAATGCCTTTAAATATAAAGTATCAATTTATTTTAAATCAAACATAGACCTTATAAATCAAAAGCTATATTTATGTTATTATATACAAAATCATAAATGCATATAAAAAAATCTATGAAATAATAAAAAATGTCAATTATGTAAGCTTACCATTGTCATTACACACATCAATATATCCATTTTCAATAAGAGAACTTAATACTTTATGTAATATAAAATTTTCTATTTTTTTCTTATTGCTTAAAATTTTCTCAATAGAATCTATTCTTTGCCAACCATCTTTTCGCCAGTAAAGTCTGCATACCAGATGCATTCCAGGCTTTATAATATATAATGCTTTTCTTAGAAAATTAACACTTTTGTCTTCTAATAAGTGCTTTAAAGTTTCATCATGTAAAAATTGATAAATTATCTTCATTAAAAATATAGCTGAAATTTTTTTTTTAAAAATGTCAATTTAATACAAATAATATTAAAGAGTTACTTTTTAACAAAGATAACTATGATTGAAAAATATGAAAAACAATCTTACTCTTATCATCAAGTCCTTCACACATGTCCTTGAAATCTTTAGTAGCAAAAATATCAGACTTATTACTTAACAGTAAATAACTTAAATTCCTTTTAGCTCTATCTGGCGTTTTAACTGTGTAATTTCTCTTTTTAGTGGGTGAATAATATTTACGTTTTGATGGTGTCATATAATCTGATGAATAACTTTTTGAAATATCAGAAGAAGAAAAAGAAGGTGTCCTCTTTGAGATACTTCTTTCATCTGTTTTTATATTTCTTTCTGGAGTAATTATCACTGTGCTATCAGAAGAACTAGAATTGCCCGTAAGATCAATTTCATACGCTTTATTTGGCGTTTTAGGAGAATTTGTAGGAGTTTGTTTTAAACTTAAATTATATTTTTTTCCTCTTCGCTTTTCTTCCATTTTCACAGTAGGTCGAGATTTCGAACTAGTTGACTTAAAATAGTTTGTTATTGTAACTTGTTGTTTCATGTTAAAAAACTCCGAATTCACTTTGTTACGAAGATTGACAACATCTATTTAAAAGTTGCTTATATACGTTTAACTTTAATTTAATAAAGCTTCTAGCTCTTCATTAGCTCAATAGCTCTTCAATAAGCTCTTCATTATAATAATATTAAATTTCGCAAAAATATATTTTTTTATGAAGTCCAAAAACATGTGTAGAAGTTTACTTTTTGACAAATAGATAATAACAAAGTACTATGGAACATAGAAGTAAGGAGTACCAACTAAGTATAAAGTGTCTTCTTAATAGTAGCAAATTAAGGTAGTGCTACAGTAGCAAATAGAAAAATTTTAAAAGCAGCACCATTATACTAATTAATATACTAAATAAAAAAGAAAGAAATACTACTGCTTCGTTTCTACTACGTACATATCTGTGTCTATGTCTATACAAATAATAAAAATGTAATATAATAGCTGTCAGTACATGGAATCTTCCATGTACTGACAGCTATTATATTACGTTTTAAAAATATAGTTTTATAAATATAATTATTGGGGGCATTTATCAAGAAATAAAAACCAGAACAGTGATTTTTAAAACAAGACTGTCGGTTCTACACTCTCATTCTGTCAAATATTTCACAATATGTAATTTTCACTGTTTTTTTTTTAACTGACATTTTTCATCGTGACTATGTTAGGTATTTATATAAGTACAGTGATTTTTTATTATTTGAAGTGATGCGTAATACGAATATGTGGACTTATGCAGGTATATCTTATATACATATATATACATATTTATTGCATTTTATCATTTTTAAAATTGTGAATAAAAAATCTACTAAATTTTATTTATCTTTGGTGAAGGTTTCATTGTTAATTATCTACTACTAATAAAAAAGAACTTTGATCAACAAGATCTCTTATTATGTCAGAGAAAAGAGTAATAAGTAGTACTGGTAGAATAAAAAAATTATAGCGAATTTATATGAAATTGGCGGCTTATTCAAAATGTGTAGGGTACTTTCTCTTGACTTAGAGTTATAAAATTTGGCTATACTTTTAATACTTACTGTGTCCGTTTGTAATATTAAAATGACCGCTTTTTACTATATGCATATGGATATATATGCGGTATATATACCAAAACAACAGATTATACAATTTTTGTGTCTGTCTGTTTGTTCCGGCAAATCTCTGAAACGGCTGGACCGATTTTGACGGGACTTTCACTGACATGTAGTTGATGTAATAAGGAGTAACATTGGCTATTTACATATTTTATTTTTATAGCAACTAGAAAGTCTAATTTCGATAAATCTCGATGGTCGAAATTAGTCCAATAAAATCTGTGGAACAGAATCATTATTTTCTCTTTATATATTAAAATCTATTTATTCTTATATTAATTCATTGTCTGCCGCCATGTCAAAGGAATATAGACGGATATCGATGGGGAAAATCAGTGGTCTTGGTCTTTGTTTGAGCCGCCGCACGAGTACAAAAACGAAAATAGTAATTATTCCAAAAGTTGCATAAATATTTATTCTTGTCGCTTTACTTACTTTAAGTATATCATTGAACAGAATTAAATTGAATGATGATGATGAATTATGAAAAAATGAAATTTATTTTAATTTTCCCAGTCGAAAAGTATGATAATTTATTTTCATATGCAATACTGTTACCATAGCATAAAATATTTAGACTAAGGAAGTAGCGATTGAAAAGTATTGAACAAACAGCGATGTCTACAAGTAAACCAACTCCGAAACAGGTCAGAACTTACCAGCCCACATATCAGCTAAATCCAAGAAAACGGTTTAGTACAGAAGTAGTGGAAAAAATCCTTAAACGTGTCGTTACTTCGGAATTAGAAGAGGTTGAATATAGTGAAAAACAAGTACCTGATCTGTGCTTATCTTTGGCAGAAAATATTAGAGCGGCAATAAAAGAAGAAAATTATGACAGGTATCACAATATGAATCAAAGTAAAATTTTTACGTTTTATAACTAAACCATAATGCATTATTCGCTTATAATCCAATAACTAATAGAAATATATAAAAATGATGTACATTTTGCCAATGATTGCAGGCGTATCGATGTTGTCCTGTTTTTATTGCTTTTGTTGTAGAACTAGGACGTGCCGATAAAGTAATTATTTTTGTTAATGTGTATACATAAACAATATCTTGATTAATTCAATAGTACCTAATAACTACAAATTACAGGTCAAATCTAATCTACAACTTTTTTAATTGTATCTATTGTTTAATTAATTTTAATGATATGGGTTTTTTTTATTTATAAAGCTTCTATGTATGTAGGTAATGACACTAATGCATATTTAACATTATAGTGCATGCGTATACTTTAGCTTGCTTTTTACCAGTAGGCAGGAGACTCATAGATATTTAAAGAAATAAAATAGTAATAAAATAGTGTTCTTTTTAAATACAGATACAGGATAATAGTGGCTGTGACTATCGGCCAGAGAAGACAACAAAGCATTCATATATTCCATTCGTTCCTTTGGGATCACGAGCGAGATGCTTTTGCCACGTACAACTTCGAAAACTGCCACATCTATGCTAATGTTGTTGTGTATGGAGTGTACTTTGACTAATATGTAGTAAATAATGTGTATTACAGCCCTGTGATTTTATTTTTGCATTTATTTTTCAGTTTTCAAAATAATACAACATTTTAAAAATAATCAAAATCAAAAATATGCTGTGATGTGTCGCCGGTACACGTACGTCAGATTGTAAACCTGACGGTTATGGTTTCATCTCCACTCTTGGAGAATGGTTGTTTTTTAACTTTTCTCGGTCTGGTATCACGACAAATAAGCGTTGAGTTCCACCACTCAACACGCAATCTTTCGAATGTCGAAAAGCGGGCAACGGCGTGCTTTAAAATTTATACCTTCTTCAAGGAAGCGTAAAATACCTATAGACAATTATAAAAAGATCCTTTAAAGGATGAAGAATTATAAAATTAATTAAGTGAATATATTGTATAGTTTTATTGTATACTCGACTCTTTCGCGGCCTCGCTCGCTTGATTGATGTGTTCTGATTTATTCTAATACAATATATAAGTGTGCAATAATTTTATTTACAATATTTTTTCTGGGCTGTAAGTAATCGCGCGCGATTTCCTTAGTGTTGCTCCACAGCCTTCTATCTTCTATGGAAAGTTTTATAAAAATCCATTCAGCTGTTCCAGAGATTAACCCGGAAAAACGGAAAGACACTCGAAAAATCTTAAGTTATTTTGAAATTACAAACAGACTATTTTATTTATGTATAGACGATTAGATAGATAGAAGATAAATAGATAGATCGAATATAGATAGAAACTAGACGCAAGATAGATAGATAGATAGATATGAGAATAATAGATATACATAGATATATTTTTTAATAATTTTTGTGAATATATTATTTCAATTTCAACTTTTAAAATGACACAAATTGTAGTTTTTTTTGTGTTGTAATAAATGTTTGTTTCTAGAACAAAGTAGATATATAATGTCTAGGGAGAAATGATATTTTAGAAGAATGTAATATATAATGAACCTATTTATTCTTTAAGATTTATTTAAAGTCCAATATTTTAAGTTACTTATATTATTGTATTTATTTTTTGTTGCTAAAATAAGTAGGCAAAGACAGAAAGAGAAATTGCATAGTTTTGTTATTGTCATGGAGTCAGGCATAGATAATGCAATATAAGAACAGTACAGCTAGTGACTAAATACACAAATGGGAAATTATAAATAAAACTTAATAATACTATAAGTTCTAACTTACTGCCAAATTTCATTACACTAGGTTAATGGATACCTTGTAGGTTTTGATTACGTGGCGATTTTCATATAAGCATTTTGAAGAAAAATTACAAGAAGTTTGATTTTTTCTGTGCTTCAAGAGGTTATAGGCTTGGCTATAGGTTATTTGATACTATTAATTTCAGCTTGATTCAATTCTATTCTTCTACGCCATTTACAGAAAATGGTCTTATTAGACGAACAGACAACAAAGTGATCCTATAAGGGTTTGGGGTGTTTTTGTTTTTAGGTACGGAACCCTAATAATTAGAAGCATTGTTTTCCTTGTTTATATTTTATCTTTAGTCTAAATTATTCCCTCCTTCAAAATGAATTAACAATGGATAGGTTCCTTGTGCCTGCCTTGCTGTATGCGGAAAATAACGTGAAGCTATTTTATTTTATTTCATTTTTAAATTGATATCAAGCATAACTCGCTAAGCACAATGGCACAACAGTGACATCTTTAAATTTTGCAACACATTTAGATTAAGGGACTTAAGGAAGAATTAAATAAAAGACCTCATTAAGCATTTTTACAGATCATACATATTTATTTATCCATTTCATGTTATAGATATCACACTGGCCCGCCCTTACAAAAATAAATGTGTAATACGTTAACGACTATTCCGTCGCAGCTGAAGCGGCCGCGCGGGCTCCGCCGCTAGAGTCTAGACTTCTAGAGGCGCCTCCGCAATAAATATTGGCATCGATTCGATACTAACCTACAATTACAATTTGGACACATTCACGAGCGGCGCGACCGCCGCAGCTCAAGCGAACACTATTGAATTTTGTCAGATATTCTTATAGAAGAGGATTCAGATAAATATAAACCATTATACAGGTCGTTATACAAGAGAATTTAATCAATAATATACGTATGTTAACATTAAGAAATTCGCACATATTTGACACATAAAGCGACGAAGAATACGGGTAAGAGGACTAAGTGAATAGCTTTAAGATATTGGTCCGAGACGATGAAGCGAGTCTTATCCGCGCAGACGAAACTAGCACCAAGCCACCGTACGATAAGCAACATGTCGCAACTACCTAGTACCTGTACAGTATCGGTCAAAGTAAAAAAGCTACTTAATATCCGCTCTCTAGTTCACAACCAACGCCGTCGCGGCGCGAGGCCGCACCAACACTCCTAATGACAATCGACAATCGGACACTAGAAACGCGCTCACGCAAATTATGCTCGTGCAAGAAATGTTCGAAAAGGGGTAAACATTTATAAAAATCCTACGAGTCTGTCCGTTTGCTTTGAAGTCGAACATAGATTGCGTCACCGCTGGCAGGTAGGCTGGTGGCAGCTGTAGTTGAGCAGTCGAGAGTGAGTCTGAATCTACAAATGCGTAAATTTTATTCCGGAACGCCCGGACTACCTCAGACTTTCAGATATAAATGTTACTTGCACTTGATATGTTATACAGATACAAAGTTATAGTACTGGGTACATATACTTACAGGTTATAACCATACTGTACATTATATTATGGCGGTTTTTAAACTTACACCCTTACGAAATCAAAAATACTTTAAGTATATGCTAGGTATATAAAAAAATGCAGTGAATATTGTTATCAAAACATTAATTCTAAAATACATTGTGTTTATGTGTATTTACGTTTAGATATGTGATATTTGTGTGTAAAGATACATAAAAACTTTATACTTATACGAGATCTCATGTCGACATTTGGTTTAGAAAAAACACGACTTATTTTAATAAATGTTGAACGTAGTCGGGATGCACAAATTATTGACAATTGCATAGATTTTACAATTATTATTTGGTTAGGCTCGACAAGGGAATAACGGTACTCTGAGCTTTGTATACCTGGACACTGCTAGTGTAATACCAGGCAATGACCAGGGGCGATTTATTTGATTTGAATTTTTCTTAACTAGAAAATAATTTACAAAATTTCTAAGTATAAAAAATATAATTATAAAACACTCAATTGTAATTTAAGCCCAAACAAAGTGAATGTCATGTATAGGCAGCTTAAAGTATCGCAAAACATCTAGCATGCCTAGTAAAAAATATCACACGCAAGGTTTCGTTTGCAGTTCCGTGGAGCGCGCGAGGGCGGGGGTGGGGTCTCCAGGGGCCAAATTTTAAACATTTACTAATAAAATATTAAAGCTTAACATACATAAAGATTAAGCATCTCTGCACCTTAGATATACAATAGCCATTCAAAATAACTGCAGACTAAAATATCTCATCCTAAAAATAAAGTCTTAAACATTAAACTATAAGACTCGACAGTTCGGAAACTAGCTAACTTAGGCCAGATTCAAAATAAAATATTTCGTATGGAACTTAAACAAATTCACTGTACTAATATGAGAACTGAATAATAATAATAATAATAATTTTAAAATCTAAATTATAGAATGTGATATTATATTAAACTTAGTAGAAACTATACGTAATCGTCCGAACCGAGGTCGCGTCGCGGTAAACAATAAGAAATGAAGGGATCGGACAGTGCCGTACTCAGACTTATAAACGAAAACTTGAGGCCGGTGTAAGCACAAGCCGAGCGAGAGCAGCTTCAAATTTAAAATAATCAATTGGCGGTGGTTTGTCTGGTCCTGTCCTCGGGCTAAACAATTCAGCTAGACTCTTTCTCCTTCTCCTTCTCTTTCTCCTTCGACTCTGGAATTTTATAATATAGGTTACAGTTCAATATATTAAGTAAAATTTAAATAAATTGCATATTTGAATAAGCAAATAAATCAATAAAGCTAATAGTGTATATATTACAAAATAATTCATATTATAAAGATGTATAATTGTAAATGTATACTAAACAAAGCTCAGAATAATCATAATATAATAAGCTTATTTTTTTTAATATTTCTCTAATCCAAACAAAATATGAATTATTTTTTATAATACTCATTGAATTTATATTTATTAAAATTTACAATAGCAGTGAGTAATGATAATCTCGAAGTCTTATGACCAAGCTGGCTAAACATACATTTTGTAGCAGTCCTTAGATCACCTCATATGTTAGACAATAATACATTTTTTTTTAAATGCAAAAAAATGTATCAAAAAGAGTTCTACATTTTTTATAATTATTTAAAAATATCATAATTTACTATAAATTAATAAAAATATTGTATATAAAATTTAAAAGTATTTTACAACTTCAATGTCATGTTTTAAGTTTTGTTTCTATTTTTTTGCTTTCCATATCTAGGTTTAATAAAATATTAAATTATTAGTTGAAGTTTTACATTTGAAGAATAAGCAGTATGAATGTAATTAGAAACAATCTTATTATAAACAATATATAAAGAAAACAAATAGTCATTGATCGATCTGCTTTTAAAATGCATATTTTAATAAATAAATGAAATAATTATCTATAGAATAATAATGATAACATAAATAAGTGACGATTTCTGTCTAAAATATAAAATAGTGAACCCCTCTGCGTAAGCGATCTAAAGGCTGTCGTATCGAATGACGGCGGGACTTCAGAAGCCAGCCATGTGCGTTTAGCCTGTGCGTAAATAAGCTAAAATAAAATTATGAGACCTCGCTATATATTTTGGCAATTTGCAAAGCGACTACCTCTTATATATCTATTTAATGAAAATTTTATTGTGTAATATTATAACTGTATTTATAATAAGATAAAAGCTTTCTTAAGTTAATATGTGTGAATACACCTTAATGAATTATTGATAGTCAATATTTAAATAAAATTGCTGTGAAGCTTTTGCTTGCCAAAGCTCGCCAGAGGTCTCTACGCATGCCTGGTCACAGATCGAGACTGACCTTCATCACTACCGTTAGTGACCTCCTCACCATTCTTGTCGCCATTCTCCACCTTCTTCTCTTCCTCTTTAGGCTCCTTTTCTTTCTTCTCTTCGGAGCTCTCCTTAGCTGGTTTCTTCTCCTTTCCAGCCTTGCCTTTGGCAGGTGTTGCCGGTTTAGGCTTTGGTTCCAATGATGGGTCTAGTACAAGCTTACCGATGTTCTTGCGGTCATGCATTTTTTGCATGGCTTCACCCACCTTAATAAAAAAATACAATATTACTCACTAAAGTGACCGACAGAGGCACAGCTGAACATGCATCTTTTGCTTAAACATTATTATGTTCCTTAGAGAATCTTGGGAACAGGTAAACCTGGATTTTACGTTGTGGAAACTACAGATCCTATGACCTTACCATATAATTTTTATTTGTAATTTCCTCCAAATGCACGCCAAAATAACTAGTAAAAGATTTTTATATAAATAGACGGAGACTTTACAAATTTGTTAAGTTGCTCTCAAATAACATAACAACTTACATCCTCTAACGCCCAAGTGGAATCAACAATCGGCTTGACCTTGCCGTCAGCCCACAAAGCGAACACGCTGTCGACGGCGCGCCGCACGGTGTCCCCGCGGCCGTGCTGGAACAGCAGGTGCCGGAGGTTGAGGCCGGCCAGGCTCTTGTTCTCGTCGAACAGTTTGATTGGAGACACCTTGTCTACTTGCCACCACTAGAAATAATTAGTATGTTAACAATCTTATAATATTTTTTGAGAAATGTGAGCTTGCTTAAGTATTTGCTATAATTTTTCCCTTCCACAAATTTTTATATTACTAATACTAATTACTAGTAACTGTTCTACTTTTCTTTTCATTGTGTAATCGGTAAAATGACTGAAATAGGCAAAAACCTTGTTTTTTAATACAATTAAATAATTAAAACAAGATTGCAATGTTTAATGAAAAATCTCCTCAAAAAAAATCTTACGTTAAATCGTATATGTTACAAAAAGACGTTAACTTAAATAAAATAAACTGATATATATATATTTTTATATATATATATATATATATATATATATATATATATATATATATATATATATATATATATATATATATATATATATATATATATTTTTATAATGGATCTCATTAAATAAATAAAACGAAATATAAAAGTTTATGGCATTCAGTCTAAATTAGAGTGAGTCCATAACTTTTTGTTCAATCTGAAGCTAAGATGTTTGAACAAGATAATTAAAACATTTAATACTCACGGCACGCGCTGCGCTGAAGAAACTCTTGGTTTCGCCGGTCACGATGTTAGATGATCCTGCGATACACGTCATTGTTTAGTGCATTCAACTTCATAGAATAGAATTTATCAAACATAAAGCATCATTATACTATTATCTAATCGTGTTTATTTTCATTCTTAAAAGTGCAGTTAAAAGCAAATTATGTAAAATAACTCTAGCTAATGCATAAAATGTTCGCCATAATTTATTTTAGTAATTTTACGATGGAATAAAATTAAATATTCTTGTTATTTCCTTGCTCTATGCTAGCGATAAAGGCATATCTGTTTCATTCTGACCCAAATTGGTATTTTTGTTACTGCCCTCCATTAGCTTTACAAGCAAAGAAACATAGACGCGAGTCGTAAAAAGTACATATATTTATTACTCCTTACGTACAACGACGTCCTGTTATAAATATACAAAGTATAGAAAATATATTTTAGTGTTGCTTAGACAGTAAAAAAGTTTACCATAAAGGATATATCGTCCCATTGGCTTGAGTAGAGAATAGCCTCGATTGCATTCCTCACCGCAGAGACAGTCGAGTACGATGTCAACGCCATCAGAAGAAATCCTATGGAGCGGGTTATAAGATTAAAATATATTAGCTGTCAAACCGTAGTAAAGTAATTGGGTAGATACTAATGTATAATAAGATTAAATATAGCTAAAAACAACAATATGTAAGTTATAAAAAAATATTTCTGTTCAATTTCTATTGAAAAGACATTAACAATATATGAATTTCTTTCTATTGATGTTTAAATGCAAAACTAAGAACAATTTAAACAGGGGCAGCCCCATGTGGCTGATGTAAATGCCAAATCACAAATATGTAAGCTGTTTTGATGTTACATATGAGTAAAACCCTTTATAAACTTTATATTCATAACGTATGGTAGTCAATACAGTACTGTAATAAACATTAGTTTTTAATGTTATAATAATAGATACACAATTAATTGTAAATTAAGCAGGTTCCTACAACAGCGTGTGCGGCTACACTTATGGTTATGTTAGACTGTTTGTTTACGTTAGGACTGTGTATTCCCGATTTGTTTATCCGTAGAACTTACTAGTATAAAAATATCTTTGTCTATTTACGAGAATTTAATACTGAGCGGCTGTTACGAAACAGCTGCCCTAAGAAGCAAGTTATAAACGGAACAATTAGCGTACTGTTCCCGACGTAATTGGGCCTTGACATTAGTAGATGCATCTTAACATCCACATTTCCCACACATTAATTCATAGGGCTACGGGTTTAAGTGATTGATACTGTTATCAATAAACCTATAGTTCTTAACAAATTGAGTGATTGACTGACAATGCACAGCCGGTACAACTACTGAGTATTCCTACACTGCTTCCTAGTAGAAATGTACATGTAGGAAACGATTCGAAGTGTTAAGAACTTAGGAGGTGATTTTCCGAAATTTTTACTGGAATGGTGGAATAGTCAAGATTTCGTAGTCCATGGAAACGTAGTTGCGGACTACAGTTCGTATTTTTATTGTGTCATTGAAAACGCAAGTCAAATATATCTATGATACCCAAATGATTTGTGTGTAATAAGCTAAAAAAAACGTATTATTTTTAAAGTGCTATATGAACGATACGGGTGGTATAGAAATATGTACCACTAATAACTATCAATTAAGAAAGCTTGGGATCTAGAGCAATTAGTTAATTACTCTCAGGAATGTGTAGAGCTACCATGTTCTTTACCCATATGATACTTGTAGGATATGATTCAACTTCAAATATACACCGATAATAGTATATACGGTCGGGAAGATTGTAAGCGTGACGTGTGTATGATATTAGCCCAACTCGGGGTAGTGAATTATCTTTATTTCCTCGCTCTGGTAACAACAAGACCAAACGCAGCGTTGAATTCCTACTATCAAAACAGATTCCCCCTCTGCCAACCCAGCTACCTGCTATACGCGGGATATATCATGAATGTAAAACATTAGTATAAAAATAATTAAATTATGTCCACATTTCATCATCACTGTAACCGATTTTAAAATTTCAAGAGTGTCTTTCAATCCACCCACGTCCGATTAAGCTACTATAAAGATGTAATGGTAGCAATAAAGTTATTATGACTATCGTTCAATTTGTTTCATCACAAATTTTATGTGCATCTTTATTAATTCTTAGAAGGTTGATAGACGATAGGATAAAATAAAGTAATGGCTAACTTACAAAAAATAGATATATACATAACTGAATATTATATTAAGTTTTACTGTATTTTCGAACCTTTTTAGAATACAAAAAAATAATAACTAATTTATTGCACAGTATTAAATTTTAATTTAACTCCAGAAACAAAATATCTTCAATGTCCTTCAGAGTGTAAGAAAAGTCAGCTTGAAGTATATTTAGATATGATTTCATGAAAGTATATTTAAGGCATAATTTCTTTAATACGTGATTCACAAGGAGAAGAATTTCAAAAGAGGCAAAAAGCACTCTTAATGTATACTCTGAGTGACAAAATATGATTAATAACAATATTCGTAAGTAAACTTTTTCAAGAAGTTAAAAGTAATTTTGATATGAACGTGCTGACATGAAAAGTATAAATGACGTTTTTATACGTCGTCTTCAAAGCGTAAGAAATACAATGGGTGCGGCTTATTTTTTTGTAACTTAGAGTTTCTGCTTGTGGCAGCTTAGTGACATGCTTTTTCCATTTTGAAACTTTACTTTTGAATACACATGGGTATTGTTAATGTCTGCTATTTGAGATAATATAAGGCCAACAGTTTTTTAAAATATTATACTATTTTTTTATTTTATTATTATGTACTTACTTCCTGACTTCGCTGGTGTAGTCACTGCCTCTCTCGAGAAGATGGTCGATGTTATTGTTGTTTGCCTTCAAAGCTTCATGCTTGCTCTTGGAGCAAACGCCAAACACAGTCACACCCTCCACAGTTTTAGCTAACTGAGCTACAGCTTGTCCCTAAGTATAAACATTTTAAATTAAGACGTGATGAATAAAACTCAACTCACTTGTATAATTTAGTTTAAATATTGTAATCGTTATTATCAGAACAATCAAATATAATAACAAGTAAATCTAGTTAACACGCAACTCTCGTCTAACGCAGCGTTATAATATTTCCAAATAAGCCTAAATCATGTGTAATTACAGAATATAAATTACATTGCATAATAGTTTGTAGTTGTAAGTTTCAAGAAATAAGTGCCTATAATCGCTTACATTTTTACACATTTTGCCTGTATTTAATTTTCTTAAAATGGGTCGTCGATTTTATTTTTATACTACAGCGAAAAGGAAACGTTCACTGATTAAGGTTGAATTATTTTGTATAGCTTAAAGAAAATATGAATGTCAAGTTGTATCTCGCCGTTGGAACTGAGTAATGAGATCCAATTTCGTTCTCCAAATGAAATGACAAAATTTTATATTTTAATGATGTCTTGGTAGACTTGATTTTGTTAATTTTAATTAGAATCTTCACACCAGAACATGTCTGATGTATGTAAAGTAATAGTTACTACTTAATTACCACTTTAAATTATGGGTCATTGACTCAGAGGGTAATGAATGACGTAATGTCGGAAGCACGAACATTCCAGACCACACACAAAGATTTTTCTCACCCAATTCAACGCAATTAGGCAACGAATATTGCTTATGTTCAGTAAGCGAGCATACCTATTCGTTCATAAATTTGCAATTTTCGCCGATATGTACAAATAAACGGCATTTGTCAGGGTCAATGCCATACGAGATTATTTTCAACAAACTTTTCATTTTATTTGCAGATTTATTTTGCAGATTATATTATGAGAGAGTGAGTACATTTGACAATATTTGTTAATTCTTGTTCATTTTCTCTTTATGTTTTAAGTGGATTCGTATCGAGTTCCAACTAAATATGTTTTTATGATAATATATTTAAGGCACCTCATAAGAAAGACTTGAAATTGGATTTGCACTAACGACCGATCGTATTCAATGAGACACATCCCAACTACAACACGATATTCTAAATACATTTTCAAATATCACCTGCTTTAAGTTATGCGATAAATAAAAACGATTTTAACTTAAACGTATAAAGCAAATGAGATTATTTAAACAACATAATGACAGACTATACAGTGGTTCGTCGAATCGTGATTCAAAGGTTTCAGTTGTATTTTGCAATCCTATCTAGTTGGTGTAATTGAAACTCAAGTAATAGCAGTAAGCTGACCGTCCCGGCCTCATAGTATTGCAATATATAGGCTAAAGTAAAAACACATATTATTCAAGTTACTTAAAAAAACCATAAACAGGAATCTTCGTAAAATGTATGTATTTCGTAGCCATTAGCCGGCTCTATATTTTATTTAAAAACTAAACTTTAACAAGTCTCTAATCTCATCTATGTCTAATTATCTCATCGCCCGGACTAGTTATTCAAGTTCAACTTGCATTATTAGACCGGTTTATATATTTTTTTTGCGTTATCCCACACACAAAAACTTTACGTCGCGGCTGAATCAAATGGTTAATTTGGGTTTGTTTCATTAAATATAAACAAAGTGAGAGTAGGTATACTTATTAATAAATGTAAAATAAAGATTACTTACTACACCGCCTCCAGCAGAATGAACGAGGACGCTTTTGCCAGGGGTCAGATTGGCCATCTCGAAGAGGAGGAGGTAAGCCACGACGTAGTTGGTGGTGATAGCCACTGCGTCCAACGCCGACATGCCCTCGGGTAATGCGTACACATACTGGGCAGGCACAGCTACTAATTCCGCCCAAGCCTTGTATTCAGGCAAAGCGACGACTTGGTCGCCAACCTACGAGAAACAAAATTCTGTACTGTTCTATTCTTAGGTAACGGCGTTTCGATAGAACCAAAGTTAATATATAATTCATACTGAATTTTGTCATGTTTCGATAAAGCACCTTTTTTAATAATTTAACATCTGGGTACAAATATATATCGTACTATTTACGTATATACCAGTATGGTGTTTTAAAAATAACATACATAGTTAAAAAAATCATGTTCCCTTTCACTTCAGGCTTTCACATTAAAAAGCATAAAAATATATCTATATTTTTATGCTTTTTAATATAAAGAACCAGAACAAACTTCCATCATCGCAATGGCAAGTACCTACTTACTACTACCCATTCCGAATAATACAAAAAATACTTGCTAGTTACGATGTTATTCAATTTTATAGTATCATTAACATGAAATATAGCATCCTTCTATGGCACATAAAGAAATAGGGTCAACACGCTGCTAATTTACTTTTAATTATAAGCAATTTATTTTTTCTGTCATTTTTAGTAAAATTCGATTACCTTCCACACGAAAAGTGTTCTTTCACAACCTGTTTTATCATATATTTATTATTTAAATATAAGACGCAACAATTTGAAAATCTTATAAATGTATCGCTAACATATTACCATTATAAATATATAGTGAACAAATAAGATTTCTAAGTCGTGACAGGTTTTGGTGTCAAATAAAGAATAGCCCTATTGGGTGGATCTCTTCAATCAAAACTGACAGGTTATTAGATGAAAAACTTTTGAATAATATTTTTTATATCACACTATCTCGACATACACTGTCGACTCTTAAAATATTTTTACCATGCTTGGCCTTTGTTGAATATTTTAATCACACATGTGCGCTTTGTTACGCTATATAAAATCATTATATATATATATATATATATATATATATATATATATATATATATATATATATATATATATATATATATATATATATATATATATTACATTTTTTTACAAATTGTCTAACATAATTATAAATTATTGTAATGTTAGATTTAAATTACTTGTTGCTTCTTTCCAAAGAAATTATAGTAACTATTAGTTTTTTTTAACTACGCAAGTCATATTAATTAAATTAGGATGACATATGTATTTATTTACATACTGATTGTTTATTTTTACCTTAAAATTGGTGACGCCCTCGCCGACCTGCTCGATCTCGCCTGCGCATTCAAATCCAAGGATGAATGGAGTTTTAGGAGGAGAATCGATAGCGCCTTGTCGTACGATCAGATCTTGAAAGTTCAGACCACTGTGAAAGAAACAAGATGTGTTAAATAAGTTAAATTTACGCATTATTTACATATTTAAAAAGTTTTCCCTTGATCAATTTTGAAAACAAGAATATAAAGTCAATATAGAGCTTAATGTAAATGGCCGTCCCAGTTCTGCATCAGTTGTGCAACATGGATTCAATTCAGACTTATGTTATGTTTATATGTTTTGTGTTGTAATTATTTTTTTTTAAAATATCAGGTTCCACCAATGAACTCTTCAATGTCCATAAACTGCTTATTAACGGCTTATTTGTTTCGAATAACCTAACTAAATACAGAAAATATATGAAAATAGTATTTATAATGTATTGGGTAGGAATAAATAATCATAAAGATCCACTCAGTATCATGTTTTCGTCTAAGTTCAAAATATTAATAAACATCACACGACACGACTTATGATATGGATCTTGTTACCATTTAATAAAACGCGGAGTCTAATTAATGCGGTGAGGCAAAAGAATGCGGTAGCCATTTATTATTATGCACTACACGGCTAGAATAAAGAAACTTATATTTAAATATTGGTCCACGTCTATGTGACAATCATTGGTCAGTAAGTTCAAAACATAACACGAGAAGCTAAATATTACCAATAGTCTAGAAGGTAGATGAAGGAGGTATTAATTCCAATAAGTCGAAACGAATAAACAATAATTACCTAGATTTATGCAAAATTACAATACTAATATAACAAATATTGATTGTAGGAAGTAATGGGAAAATATTATCTTTATTCCCACAATGTTTCGAAAATTTATACGTGAGGTTATTTTAAACGTAGCGTTACATATGATTCACGATTGTGCCTGCATGCATAGTAGCGCAAATACATGTAATTGTTGTATGGTCGGTACGTGCTCGGTGTTGTAAACCGCAGGCGTCGGTCGAAGTAATCGATATTTGCGACTGTCTCCTCCCACCCGCCACTATGGTTGCCATAAAGATTTACAAACTGATATCGATTCTAACAACCTATGTTTTGTAACACATAGCCTTGTTTATCCAACACAAATAGCTGAAACAATACTGTAGGTAAATGGAAGCACAAAATTAAACAAAAGAACAAGTTAAATATAAGCGTAGACCTATTTTATAGACAAGGCAACAAACTAAAATAATATTTTATAAAATAGATTTAAGTAGCCATCTTATATTACAACGCTAGAAATTTTGAGTTATAACAAAACCATTATTTATGAGTTTAAACACAATGTCAGTGCATTTCTTCACCCACTTAATAAAGTATATATTTTTGGAAATCCTTGACGAAAAACAGTCCTGAACATACACCCAGACATTATTGAAATAATGCAGTCTTACACACAATAGCTGTGACGTCTGTATATTGTTTACTCACATTACCATTTACCGGTTATGTTTATACGAAGTTACCAATGAGAATTGATAAGTGTCTATAATTTTTGTAATCGGCATAAAAGTTATATTTTGCCGTGTTTAATCTTTATAAATGTTACAATATTTACTTTGCCGTAAATACTCATACTATATAGTATGAGTATTTACTTCGCCGTAAATACTCATACTATATCGTATTTTACTATCGTCAAATTAGATTCATTCTCAATCTGGGTGGTCTTACGTGTTTTGAAAAGCAAAGAGGATTAAATAGAAAATGTAAGGTATACCAACCCATTTCAACTTAATTGAATGTATTTTAGTTAACTTTGTATTTTGTGAATATTTCAAGTAAATAAATAAGTCTGTGTCTTACACAAAGTGTAAGTCAAATTGTATCTAAATTATTTTACGATTTAACTATGCACTAACAAATTATACAGTATCCAAAGTATCGAATTTCACATTAAGCGTTTTTATATTTTAAATGAATAGGTACTATATTTTGTTAGCAAACGGGTATAGAGCTTCCAAACATTTTCAATTCGATACAAATTATAGGTTTAAAGCACGTAGAGACCGTCAACATATAATTACTGAACGAACATGACTCACTGCCATCAAAAATTGTGTCTTCATATTAAAATTGACTTTATTCGAAGTGAATGAATCACAGTTCGCGCTGGGTTCTGTTTACATTGTTTCGTCATTTGCTTGATTCAATTGAGGGGACGGCGGCCGCCGATCGGGTAAGCAGGGAGCAGCCCCCTCGCGAGTCGGACACTAAAATAATATTAATGTGAGCTCTATGTAATTGTGAATAATTACATTTGCGTGGGAGCCTGGTACGATTCTCTCGTACATTTAAAGATATAAGATTTGTATTGTTAACGCCCGCATCCTTTTTATTAGCTAAATTGGCCACGGGTTGCACAGTTTTATTTTAAACCTGTCCTCTATTATCAATGATCGTAGGCGACTCAAACGCCGTGAGTCGGAATGCTAAGCTGAGATAATCTCCGGCACCATGTCTCGTTTACTCGCATTGAATTTTCACGCACGCTACCTGACCGTTTATTCAACTATTTGAATGGCTTCCTTTTACATCAATATCTCGTAACATTGTGCGCAGGTAAAAAGATTATTTAAAACAGGAAATTAACTATTCACTTTTTGAAAATTTTATAAAAGTTACAACAATTTCATGCTCAAAATGTTCGCTTGAGTTAGTGCGTGACTCATATGTATTAATTGGAACGAGGCCTTTTTGTTGATAAAGCCTAATGTCGCCAACAAATGAATTGCTAATACAAACCTATCAACCCTGTATCCATTTGATAACTTAATTAAGTACCCCAATTTCCATAATTACATACCTGACTCAAAAAGGTGAAATTGATAATCATTTACTTTTGTGAATTAAGCTTAAACCTTACGTATCTTCTTAAGACCCTACATGCAAATGTAATCAAATTAAAACCTTTCGACCAACCAATGACGGTTTTCTCAATAAACCGATTACAACCCTAGCAAAGCAATAATGCGATTAATGCATTAGTTGAATTTCTATTCACGCAACTCAAATAACTTTCCGGTTTATTAAACAGCGCCGAATGATACGGCAATAACTAATGATGAATAAATTATTCTCAACTTCGCACTACGACACCCTCTTTAAGCATGTTTCCATGTAGTACTATTAAAATGTACAAATGAATGAAAAAGCACCCCATTTCGTGGTAATTTAAAATTGCATCGGGGTTGAGCGTCGGTGCGGCGCGACCTGCCGGCGGCGGCCGTCGCGACGACGCGTCAAGGCGCCTATTATTTCCAATAGCTGAAACACGCAACCTACAAAACATGAATTTGAATACTAATAGTTAATACTAACCACAACTAAAGGTATCGCATCTAATTTGTTTTTTTTGCTACATCGTTAAAGTACGTGTGTAAACTAAAAAGTATCAAAAATTTTATTTTAACAAAATATACATGGCCAAATTTTAACCACAAGGTGACTGGAAATGAAATTTCCAAAGGTGTTTTTGTTATATATTTGTGCTATCCAACTACCTAAAAACAGACGGTTAATTTAGATTATTTATTTCGTTACTACACAAATGAATTAATTAATTAACCAATAATAAGTAAAAAGAAAAAGCAAGATTTAAAAAAAAAATTGAAAATAAATTGCAGTCTCAAGATTGCTAAGCTGCGACTAACTGCGATTAGTGATATAAAAGTCTCTACATTTTCATGTTACGTCGTAAAGAGTTCATAAGCGTCATTGTAATGCGAAGTGTGTACCTCCACCATATTACACTTCAACTCTTCTTCCGTTCGGCGCTCATGTTTCATGTCGTGAACGTGCTTATACTCAGGAAAGTAAGTACTTAACTATCTCCTTCAACTGTCGTACGACAGTGCGAGAGACGGATAGACAATACTTAAATACGTTAAGATGTATGTTGTATCGCCATACTGATGCATCCTCCATTTAGTAAAGTGCAACGATTTTTATTTAGTTTTTCACGAGATCCCCACAAATTGCGATTTTTTGTCGTATATTCAGGCAGATATTATTGACCAAAAGAATAATTCTTCTGACTCATTCTTTAGTAATCATGCTACTAATTGAATCCAATTTAGACATCAAACATAATAGACAAGTTAAAAAAGTCATTTAAAAAATAACTTCCTCTCATAGTCATAGCCGCTCTGATTAAGAGTACTTATTGATAAAAGACGTCGTCGCTGCAAAAGCGTTCTAAATTCATTTACTAAATGTTTATTTTTATGACTAAAATATAACTACTATAAAGTATGTTAAAATTTTAACTTCATATAAATTTTGAGGTTATCGTGTTAATAAAAAATCGTCATTATTTATGAATTAAAATATCTGCCTCACGTGTATAGACAGAGTACAACCGCACCGAATGGAATTTCCTCGTTCGCGTGCTTTCTGATTCATTTGTATTCTGTAGGTATGTTGATACTGACGAGTTAGCGAACTAACCTACGTTGTATTACGAACGTATTATGAATAGACACAGGAAACTGCGGCTTCAATTATCAGTGTTTTATATTCTGGTAATATGTTATAATATCCTGACGCAGGATTTCTATAATATTTAATTGGATAGAGAAGATTTCAAGACTTTTGTATGCACTTATCTTCTACATTAAAATATTTAAATAATATATAGTATATTTTTGAATATTAACACCAGTCTGTGGTGGAAAAACATGGTGGTAAAACGTGGAAATATGTAGACAATAAATTATATAGAATTTGATCAAGCATCGCGTGAGCCTAAATACCATTGTACCAAGTAAAACAAATAGCGTGACTCAAAACCCTTTATTCCATGATCCTTTAACACAGGAATTTGGGTTAAATTAAAAAAAATATATAATATCTAGCTAATATAAAAGCGCACATTATTGTAATGGAACAACATTTAATATAAAATAAACAATGTGTTGGATAAATTTTATGATAATTAATCTACGGCTTATCCGAATTCTAATTATTTTAATTATTTTTGGCAGTTGGTAGCTTGAGTTGGAGCTATGTTTTAAGCATCCGGCTAGCGGTACTTAAACAAAGTTATACGAAGCTACCACACGTGACCATCACTTCCTATGAACCTGGCAGATTGTATGACAAAAAAAACTATGTAAAAAGTATACTATGACCTCAAAAACTATTAATATCTATATAGAGTAGAGTATACATCTGTGAATAAATTTAGCCGATTTAAAAACTAAATTATATATTTTTTTATACAGTAAATAAGTTAATATTCGTCTATAAAAAAACCGATGGAACTATGGGCATTGGATATTGCAGCAAAGTTGACAAATCATGATCGATGTATGTGGTCAACTAGGTAACAATATATTTCGCTACTTTTACAGTATTGTGCGAAATCTCAATTTAAGATATATCAATTAATGGATATGTAAAAACTGATAAATTATTCGAGTATGTATTTCTTAGTTAATAATGTCATTACCTTAACCCCCTGATTGCCTGTAGTAATAAAAATAAAAAACAAAATATGTCGCTCATTATCACTCATTGTACTTTCAGGAAATGAGTCTTCATTCCACAGCTGGATGGACATTTGCTTAGGGTGGCCAAACAAGCATAAATTTAAATCGACAAAACACTGACCGTTCGTTCGTCGTTCTGATGAACTTAAAATTGCGTCAAACTTCCGACAGCCAAATGGAATATCGTAAGCTATTACGTTAGACAGATGCAGTCAAGTGAAGCAAGTGTGGAAATAGAAACAATAAACAGTACTATTTGAATGTTAATAACGGATATAGAACAGACAAGAGCTCGATTGATAATCGGACAATTATCGCTTTAAAAAGGCTAAGAATCACACACACACACAGCTCGGATAATAATAACCTCGGTTCTCGAAGACTGTAGTAACCAGTAGTTTTCTTCACAATATAAAAGCCGATACGAGTGGGGCCACTTTTTGCGCCTACTTAGTTCGTTTTCGGCTCACTTTTTGTCCTTTCTTTGTAAAAGTATATAAATGTGTATACATTTTATGATGTACCGATAGAGGAAGTGGTGACATTTACTTGTTTTAGGTGTGAGATTTATCGTATTATATTATTTATTAATATTACAAGACAAATAAGATCTGTTTCACGTTTAAGAATAAAATTATCTTCCTTTAAAATATTATGTTACAATCTTCAATTATCGTTCGTTACCTTCTTGGAAAATAATAAACAACTGATAACATAGACAAAGAACTTAAAGTAAACATAAATGGTCAGTTTAGGATAGAAAGATGGACGGTAAATGTTATATTTACACAATCGGATGACATCACAAACAAAATTATCAATACTCATGCCATTCCTAGCATTCCAAAATCTTATCAATTTTCTCAGAATAGAAACACTTGTTCACACTGATAAATATTGTATCATCATCAAAGGCGCTGCAGCCGCGGTGGACTCTGGTCTAGTCCAGAATACTTTTCCGCAATGCCTTCCTGCACCCTGATATGAAAACTGAAGAGACTAGATCTGGAGCCAGCTAGATCTCTCAAATTTACTACGCCCAGAGATCTCAGATCTTCTTTAACTCCGTCAGGCCATCCGAACTTTGGTACCTCGGTTTCACTTCCATCTCGTTTACTTTTTATCAAAAATATGAGTGTATTTAAAAGTTATTATATAAACTTTTAAAAATTTTAAATACGTGTTACGGTTTTCTATGTGTTATTCAGTACACCTATCCCACTAACGTGTTATCTCTTCTAATAGGTATATAAAAGTCTTATATATAAAGTTCCATTTTCATACATGTAGGTTTTACTTTAACGTTTTATTATTTAATTTAAATACAAGACGACAAATATTTCGATAAAATAAAAAATATATTACTATAATATTTCTAACTTTAGAGATAACTTCGAAATTAATAAGTATTATTAGACCCACATTTTAACACAAACGTCTCGACATATGCGGGCCATAAAAAAAGGGGCCAACATGACGAGTGTTAGTATAATATATCTATAGATATTCCCAAATATCTAATTCGAGAAACAAACGTTTCGTGCCCCTAAATATATTTTGTAACACATCACATGCCTATTTCCTGTTAGACGGATATAAGGGTAGTCAATTTTTCATAAACTATTATATATATTTAAAAAAAAATGTTTAATAATCTTATTAAGATAATTTGAAATCCGTTAAATTAACGAATAATCTATAATAATTTGAATTATTGTCTGTACTAAACAAATTCTTGCTTACAAACACGGCAGTAACATAACCAAGGGCTTACGAATTTAGATAATGATAAAATAGCATTAATAAATCATGATACGTGTTAGCATTTCTGTGCGTTTGTAAAACATTATGCCATAAATCAAATAATGGTATACGTTACATACAATAGTACAATCAACACATACATATTCTAGTACGGTGGTTTCCATACAAGATGAAAAGAAAGAAATGGAAAGATCAGAAAAAATAGGGCTTATTTATAGATAGATTATTATTGCTTTTCGTATCTATAAATATGTTTATAAATTTATTAAGTCCTCCTATCTTTCAAAAATTACTTTTTATTTCATTATATTTAATGGATCGTGGAAATGTTCCTTGTGAGAGGGGTACAACTGAGCCGATGATAAATTACTTGTGTCCGCTCAGTGCTTTATGATTATAAACTTCACAATAAATATATATAGAGTTAGTGCTGTATAGTGTTGTTTTGCGAGATAAATTTTGTCGTCATTGAGAATCGTTATATTTTTATAACATCAACGTATGGAGATACAATGAAAAAAAAATTTAGCCAACTGATGTTAAAGTCGAATTTACAAGTGTTTGAAAATTTTACACAAAATATTTGACTACAACAGAATATTGAGAGCAATAGGTACAAATTGTTTACTTATATTCATTAAAACCGTGGAATGTATTCTGGAAAAAATAAGAAATAAATGCCAGAAAATATAAAATTCTTACACATGCTTCTATAGATAAAGATATTTTCGTCGAGAAGTATATTTAATGGATGCTATAAAAAAATAAGCATCGGCGTCGAAAGACAGGGCTTGCGGAGATTGGTCGCGAGGACCGGGGGCCGGGGACGCGTATTGATCTGGCCTGCGTTCCCTCTTCCTCCCGCATCGGCGCACCCCCACCCCTTGCCCTCCTCCCCGCTCCCCGCTTCCCCGCCAGACATACAGTAGCACTCGCAACCCTCACCCCCTGGCCCACACCGTCGTGCGCCTCCCGACACCCGGCGCAACGCAACCACACCCCTTCATCCGAACGTTGAGTCACGGGATATTCCAATTCAATTTACTTAATAATCGAGTATTAGATGACTAAAACGACATAGAATTTTATACGAAATGGGTATAGCGTCTATAAAATTACTGTTTATATATTATAAAACTTGAGACTTACAAGAAATTTATCAATAAATAATTACTTGGCAACAGTGAAAGTACATTATCAACCCTGTATATCGGACCCTCCAGAGTCTCGACAAGTATATTATGGCGAGCACCAAGACATGTCATCAGAATTGCAAGCGCTTGCGCGTATTGTTGCTAAAAAAAGATTAAGAGAATGCGAAATCTTTACTGCCATATAGAGTGAGCAGATTCGATTATGGTCACAATAAGCGATGAAGCATTTTCGTAAGTTCGTTGACTTCACCCACAATATACGGACGACAGTTGGGGCGGCGCGACTCGCCACCAGCATCTGCTACGCCGATCATGGATTTTATTTTATAATCGCACCGTATGTCTTATACAGTATTTCTATCCTAACTGATTTTAATTTGTATAAATATCACTATATGATAAAGTGAAATCAAATTTGATGCAATAAACTTAACTCTTTTGCTTGTTAATGAGTCAATATCGATAACCAACTTAACTGACTCATCTGTAACAGTAGAAAACAAACGTGTCAAAAATAAGCCAGCCTGTGACGCACGCCCCAGTCATACTTAACTACACAATTGTTTTACAAATCAATGTCTTTTGTTTATGCAAGCCAATAAAGAAATAATACAACTTGTAGAATCAAAAATAATACGTAAATAAGTCATATTTTTATAATTTACTGGACTACTTAATGACCAGACATTGTCAAGAGCCCAAGTTTTTCCCGAAAATTGATAAATCTTTTTTTTTATATGTATTCTTATATCTCAATAATAATTATATACAATACTTATAAATTAGCATTTATTGATTTCAATAATAATATATTTCTTAGTAAAAAATATACAATACAGGCCTTGGTTATGTTATATACAACAAGTAAACCACCATAAAATTGCAGAAGCAAGTCCACCCACTCATCAGTACTCAGGCACAACTTAGCGAGTTACTTAAATCGAGTTAGTTCAAGAGCATTACTTTCTATTGAGTCATAGGAAGAGAGCTATCTTGTACAGACGATCTCAATAAGGAAGAGGGTAATAAACAAATTCATCTCTCTCGTCTTATGTAGCCTATTAAAATGCACAATACTGCACTTTATGCGCTGGGGCTCGACCGCAGCTTTCGAAGGGCAGAAGTTATTTTTAGGTATTAAATTCATACACCAACAAAGGAAAGGATGTGAGCAATTAACACGCACTCCCGTAGTAACAAGACTGATGCTGATGACAGCGTGATGGAATCCACAATCAGATTATTACATGATAACAGAATGAATTCACAAGTAATATAAATAACTGTACGTATTACTACAGTCGATAGTACACATAGCTATTTACTAGCTCATTTATAATAAAGATACGATGAATAAAAACAACCAAGCTCTATCCATCGTGTGCATTCATGTATGATTAAACAACAAAAAAGAAAGCCTCTTGTATTAAAGGGCGCGAGTACATCAGATTGTTCTCAGAAAAAGTTTCTGACACTGACTTGACCTAATTGAATATAATGGTGTGTTATTCATCGGTCCGATTCCATCTTTTTGTTTTAAAACACAAAGAGAAGCGGCACTAAAGCATCCCGCGTCTATGCTGTAATAGGTTTGGATTTCATTTTATAACTGTTACATGTCATTAAATTAATAGCGCTATTAAATAAAGAACCCTTGTACGCTGGAGTCGAAGAAACTCCACCGGCTTAGATATTATTATTCCAACAAGTACTACTTACTAGTAATATTTTCTTTTAGATTTAGGTATCAACTTTCACAGTTTTGTTATCGAACATTTATTTTTAGTATTATATTTTAAGTTTTAGAGACGATTTAGTTTTACGGACCTTTTGAAGTATATAAAGGTTACATACAAAATACATCCATGTTAAAACCGTTATTCTACGTTATGTCTATTTAACTGTGGGTGAATATTCTTTAAGTAATGTGGTTACTTGTTGTGTTTATGTTACAGTTTCAAACAGAACACGTTTATCCTTGAACTGATCTATATTTAGACTTAAGACGATCTTGTGCTTGATATGATGCTTACCATATATCCCTAGTTAAGTTCACAGAACTCATTGACGATACATGAATTAATTTCGTGACAGTTTCTAGATTTGAGCAGCCAAGTATTATGGTGCTTAATAAAGTTAACTTGTTCAAATACGTTGCCGTTCGTAAACCTTATTTTTAATTACAAATGAATATGAAAATTACGTTGATTGCAAGAGTGAGTTTTAGCGATATAGAGATTGTCGCGGTCATTAATATAATAAGTCAACGATAAGCGTGCTATATTTAGCAGGATCGGGGATGTGATCTGTGCTAACTTTACACCTCGAGCTTACGCATTATGTGTTCCCTAAATATGACTTGTCTTCAGGGAAAATGATGGGATGGCCCTCAATGCGCATGCTCACTGCTAACTTAAGAAACGTCTCGAAGAGAAATATCTGTTAGATTACAACGCGTACAAAGTACATTTCCATGGCCTATAAATTTTTATCATATTTCTGCGCAAGCTATTATATCAAGTATCCTGTCGTTGAGTCTGTATTACGAAGCACTGAAGCGATAAATACACACAAAGAACAATTGGTCATTTAAACTCCTCTTCGTGTGAATTTAACTTATAGTTTCCAGTGATACCTCTATTATTTTAATAATAAAGTAGTACTTTTGCATACCCCAGTTTAGGTATAGTGTTTGACGAAAAGGCGTGTCAGCTCTTAACTTGATAGTTATTTACATTTAAGAATATCCGTCACCAAGCTGGTCGTTAGAGTGTAAATCCGCTCAGGGCGCGGGCACGTCACCCGCCGGCAACCGGCAAGCAATGGACGCAAGTGTGCGTGCAGAATTTTCAATCGGGTACATAAGTCGTGAGCCCGTGTAACACGGCGCGGCGGGCAGATGTTAATGAAGCAAGCGAGACGAAAACGGGATCCGATCGAACAGTGCAGCTAAGGCACTGGGTAAGTAGGTACAACGTCGCGGTCAAATTAAAACACTATACAAATTTTATGTTAATAATATAATATCATTATTAAGTTAATAAATCTATTGAAACTTGTTACTTCATTACTGTTTTAATATTTAAATTTAAAATATTTACAAGCGAAGGAATTCTACCCCCAATAAGTGAAAGTATTAAATATGTGGATGACATTTAAGAAGATGAGAAATTAAAATAAATCGTTGTAACTGCATCATTCCTTTGCCTAAGTAAATTAATTAATCCCCCCTAAAAAGAGACAATTCAAGACTTACCATGCTTTAACACGAATCAGGACCTCGCCCTCAGCTACGGTGGGTTCAGGCTTCTTCAGTATTTTAACGGTTTTGAGACCCCCGAATCCAGTAAGAACGACAGCGCGCATCTCCTTGGGCGGCGGAGTCTCCTTTTCCTTTTCCTCGGTAGCCTTTTCGGGAGTTTCTTCGGGTGGGGTCTCAGTGGTACCATTCTCGGTCGGGGTCTTCTCAGGCGCCGCGGCCGCTGGAGTTTCCGTGCTTTCCGTCATCTCTAATTTGTGGAATGGACGATCGAGTGATAAGGTAAGCGGACGCAAAGCGAATGAGCCCGGTCGAATGAGGCGGAAGCCGGCCGGCGAGACGACGCGTCGCGAAACGAATGAGTGGAGGGAAGGGCTAGCGCGCGCATCGGAGCCCGGGGTGGCAGTCGCTGCGGGGGCCGCGCGCGGGGCGGGGGTGCGAACAGGTGGCCGCCGCCGCCCGAGCCTCCGTCCCGCGCCCCTCTTAGCCGACCCCGCTCGATATTGCACTACACAGGACCTGGATTAACTTTATTACTCCATGGGCGATATAAAAACCCATAGGAGCCTCCAAGTAAAATACCTAAAACCTAACTACTGTACAGACTTGTCTTAGTAACGGATTTAGTGTCTTAGTATAATACATTATGATTATTTATATACAATTTAATAAAACAATGGAACTACTACGGTATCGTTGTTCTGATGGGTCGATCCTTAAATGTCAATAATCATATAATTTAAAAAGTACTATCCATGTTCCAACAAACGGACATCTTACAACTTATTGAACGTTACAATAGGTTAAGATTTGATATGCTAAAGTTAATCTGCTGGTAAATCTTAATAATTGTGTTTTTTAATAACAATACTAAAAAAATATTATCATGACTCACCCAACGACTTTCGTAATCATTATTATGTATAGTTTATTTACAATAACATTGCAGTGCCAATTAACGCTTAAAGCTGATTGTGCCAAAATTCATAATGTAAGTTGAAAGTTATATTTAATAATAATAATAAAAATAAATGACATATTAAAAATAAAATTAATTAGTACCTACATAAAATTAATAAATAAAACAAAAAAATTAAAATCATACGCAAAAATATATATGTATGTATTTATTAATTGTATAATGCATATTGCTAAAATTTTGTTTATATCAACCTGTTTTAGGCATACGGCAACTATATTTTAGTTGAAGTTTTATTAGAAAGTATCTATATAAATGTCGTGTTCGATAATTACGAAAATATACTTGGTTTTACAAGAGTAGCCCTTCAATAATTCTCTTATACTTATCCCTTCGTGAGTAACTGTAATTTCGCATTTTTTTGCGTATGTGTCCAGCGTATTTAAAAACACGTCAAAACAAAGGAAAATCATGTTTTCTTATGAATTTTGTACTAAGACTATATAAAAAGTATTTATATATTTTTGGTTAGTACATACTCAACAAACATGCATTAACATTCATATATGACAATTATTAATATAAACTATGTATCATAAGTCTATCTATGTAGAAAGCAATTCTTAATTGCATGAGTCCAAGAAGTGTAGTAAGTAATTTATTGTGAATGTTCCCTTATATATTCCCCCAATTTGTTCCTGATTATTGACCGGATCGACATTATCCTCTCATTCCATTTGAATTGCCGTCTGATTGAGATACGGGCTCGGTGTCATCGAACGCACTGTAACATTGGTTACCTAAAATCAATAGTTTCTACAGCCACTATTGTTCCCAGACAGACCTATCGATGTACGAAATGTTGAAGTAAAAAATCAGTGTGACTATTCCACGATAGACTTTTCTATCGTCCTCATTAGCGAGGAATATATCTACTCTGTTTCAGAGTTGTATATAGTAATATTATAATGTAAAGAGAAACCATCGAAATACTCTCCGTTCAAACACTACTTTCTTTATTTTGTCTCCCATTTCAGGTCATTGTGTGTTGAGCGTTTTGTATTACAATTACTAGTATATTACTCCTTGAATAAAATTACTTATTTACCATCAAATCATTATTGATTGCATTTTTTAAGCCGAAATATTGGCATCATAGTTAAATTAGTAAAATCGTGTATCTGTATAACTTCATTCATTATAACTTATAATTTAAAGTCTTCAGCTGGTATTATGAGAAGAGAAGTATCTTTTCAAAAATTCCTAATGTTTTTTTATTGGATCTAAATATCTTAATTTATAAATTAAATTAATTATATAAATTAATTATATGTAGGTATCGTTAAGGTAATAATATTTGCTAAGGATCTTTTAAATAGTAAATTTTATGGTAATTTAAAGATATAGAACCTAAAGTCAAAGGTTAGCTCGGTTTAATAATATACAAATTAATGAACAATAAAACGTTAGACTTCCATAAATACGTGACAATACGTTATTTGATGTTATTGTTATTTTTCTATTCGTACCGCTAATTATAATATACTTATTGGTACTGGGCATAAAATATTTAACGATTGTAGGTAAAAGTTACGCAAAACTCTGAACATTAGCTATGATTCACTCTGATAAGTAGAAATAGAAAAATAATTTCATTTATTTAGCTTTACGATGTATCACGCATATACCTAATCTACTATTAAGACACTCCGTTCACCGCTTTCCACCCAATTTTCGAGATAGTATATATGGGAATGTGCATAAGTAATTTACCTATACAATTTAAATTTAAAATCTATTTCATTAAACTTTTACTTGAAAAAAACATGAAGAATTACATGAAATAATCTCGTACATTTTGCAAGCTAAATTAAATAAAAATCGAAAAATTTTATTGTTTGTAGGTATAAAGTATTAGCCACAGTTTGTAAAGAGTTGAGAATAGCTTATAAGAAAAGAAAAGTTAATAACTTTTCTAATAATAACTTTTTAGTAAATAAGCTAATGCTTAAGTATATAGAAAGGTATAGATATAAATGTGCAATGGTGGTCTTATCGCTGGAAACGATGTATAATTACGTATTACTTTCTGCGAATATATTTATAATTATTTTAAAGAAGAAAATATATATATAAAAATATATCGTTTTATTTTATAATTTCCCTTCAAAGCTGATAAAATTATGTTAATATTATTTCGTAAAAATATTATTACGTTTGTTTCGTTATATACGTTATTAGGACCTTATAATGCAACACTTAAATAAAGATGTATTGAAATAAAATAAGGACGCGGCTATATATAAATAAAATAAAAAAAGATATGTTTGTATATGGGATGTTTAATACTTAAGTACTTTTATTACAACAACAACATCTACAATATTTTATGCCTAGTACAGAATACAGATAATATTAGCATTTATAAACATCAGCTTCTATGTTTTCCTAAATCGATATTTTCATCATTTAAATGTTCATCTACATCTTCTTCGTAGTCCTCTTCATAGATTCGTTCTTCTTCAACTTCCTTTTCAGAATAAACGTCTTCTAAAGTTTTGCGATCATTATAAATTTGCTTCGCTAACTTGTTCTGTAAAATCTGAAAAAATATTTTTACAATATACCAAACATGGAAATGTTAAAAGTTTTTGTATAGACCTATTATAACCACTACCGATACTAAAATTTTGATACTAAAAGCGCAACGATGTAGTAGTAGAAATTAAAATATCAAAGTTTTTAAATGAGCTTAACATATTATCTAGTTAAGTCCGAGAATTAACGAAATAATGTACCGACAATTGTAAGCAATGATTTATACTTCAATATAGCATTTGCCAAATACTTTGCAGAAATTGGGACAAAACTTTTAAATTGCCTGTGAAATTGTTAAATAAAACATTTATAGAACATAATCGAGTGAAGTTCGTTTTTGTTGTCAATTATATTTGTTTAACAGTTCGGCCTTCGAGTAATCAGTTGAGTGATAACAGTTTTCCATTATGCTAACTTTGTATCGAGTGCGCAAATATGCGGTTATGTTCGAGGGCTAAAAGTGCAATAAACTTGATAGTCATAAAGAACTGCTATATGTAAACATTTAAATAAAACAATACACAAACAAAAGAAACTGACTCACACGAGCAGTGCGCACTTCATGTGTTAATGTTATATCGCTTATAGTAATTGAATAATTCAGACCCTCGAGTGTCATAAAGCGAATCAATCGATATAGATGTGGAGACATGCTTATGTATATAATATGGTGCGTTATAAGTTATATATTAATTAAAGCCTAAGGCACATAGCATTGAAAATATTTTCAGATTAAATATTTAGTCTGTGGTCATTTTATAACATATAACGATTAAAATTATTATTATTAAGAAGATACAAAAATACAAGTGTATAATTTCGTTAAAATCCACTCCACACATTGAAATAAAAGTTACAGTTAGTGTTGCTTTATTTACTACATTCCCCTTCAATTTGAACATATAAATGTTTGCACGCTACGCTTGGCAGCTAAATCACTGGTAATATTATGGTCGCAACAATTTAGACCAGATTTGTATCAAAATAGAGGAATGTCATACTTATATATGGAACAAAATATGAAGTTGTATAATACGTGAGGCCTATACTTAAAATTATCATATTATTAATATCCCTTATTGCTGTACTTGCAACGCGTAACAGTTGGTTAAACTTTCAGATTTGCTAAGTAAAATAAAATATTCACAGAAAATAAAAAAAAATCCATAAGTACCTAATACTTTATTTTTGGTAGGATATATGTATTTTATAAAGTGAAATATATTATATATTACACAATTATTATTTTTACTTGGGTAAGAGTTAAGTGTAAATAACGCCTTATAATTCTGCATTTGTATGGACTTCGAAATATATTTGAATAGATTTCGATGACATATTGTAGAATGAACAATGCTATATCAAGCATCGTTGCACTCAATTCGCAGTTTTTGCTGAGTTGAAGTGTCAGTAAGCTTTTCATGTTCAATAGGCTCAGAAATGAGAAACTAGACCTCGTTTTTCATAATTTATTCTACGATTCAATTAAAATTTAGGTCAGCCACAAACACGGCATGTCGTGGAAAATATAAATTAATAAAAATACTACGTGATATCATTTAATATTTATTCTGTATATTATTATTTATTCTTGATAGAAAGTATTCTATTGTATTACTAGGTTCTTAGTATGTAAGTGTTAAAGGCTGAAGATAATAAAAAATAAGCACTATAACAAAAGAATATCCATTACTTGAGTATGAATCCTCTTAACATTGCTTTACAAGTTATTATAGACTTATATGCACGCTTGCTTGGACTTAGTAAGCATATTTATGACATTTACTTAGTAGGTTAGTAAGCAGATATACTAAGAGTATGACGAAGTATAAGAAGAAAAACATTTATTTTAATGACCATATAAGCTGATACTCTAGTATATTTAACTACCTAGCTTTCACTCGCGGTTTCGCCTGAGTGGTCAAATGATAAAAAATAATAATTAATTAACGTGATGTAATATTGCCATTCAAAATCAAAGAAGTTTCCCATTCAAACCATTTATAGGTAGCAGGGAAGATATAACCCTGAGTTACATATATGTATATCACAGAGTCCTCAATATATTTAGCACGTACCTACGTACTTTCTTTTCAACTTCACGTAGTATTTGAGACATTGCATTTTGAGGGGTGAAAAAAAAGAAAGGAATATAAGTAGATAGAAACTTATATTTCTTTCCTTTTTTTTAGCTTGACACTGTATCCCGCAAATAGCAGGGTAGAAGGAACCTAGTTGCTCTCCTCTGTTCGGAACCTACGTTCCCGCTTTCCGCCTTTCGAGACATTACGTATCGAGTGGCGGAACTCTAATAAATGAAAATAATGCGTTATCCTCGAGTGGGCATCGACTCCCACAAAAGATTTTTAGCCTTTACCGTTTCTTACTAAATATACTGGGTAGAGCGCTGGGCGATTCTATGTTGGACACTTATGACACTCTGTTGATGGATTATAAAGCTAAAGGTGTGTCCAAAAAACGGAGAATACTGTGTGTCAATTCTAGAAAAGTTGAAAGAAACAATAAAAAAATTAGAAGGAAGGAAAATTGGCCAAATGTAACCTGCTTATACACATAAACGCGCCCGTTCACATGATCCCCGTTTTGGCAACAAGTTTTCAAATAAGTAAAGAACGTTATTTTACCTTATTTTTTTTTATGTAAGATCTAAAAAATGTATTACTGTTGCAGGTGAAAATATTGAAAAGAAAAATAAATATTGCTTACCACTTGGGTTTTGGGACAAAACCTTACATACCCTTTTACACAAAACGATAGATAAGAGAAAAAATAAGAGATTATGATAATTAATATTTTTCCTGTGAGGTTCAAATCCACCTTCTTCTTAGGTGTATATAGTTTAGAAATAAGTTAGGAATGTCAATGGAAATGAAATACAACAAAACGGTCAAGTGCGAGTAGTACTCACGCACCGAGGGACGGAACCCTCGGTGCGTGAGTACTACTAGTAAATACCTATTTCATGATTGTAGGTGGAATTAAGTATTCCTTGGTAATAATTTTGTTTTCTCACGACATATTTTTATGTTTTTTATTTTTAGTATTTGTTGTTATAGCGGCAACGGAAATACATAATTTGTGAAAATTTCAGCTTTCTAGGTGACACGGTTTACGAGATTCGGCCAGGTTACAGACAGACAGACAGTGGAGGCTTAGTAATAGGGTCCCGTGTTTAACTTTTAGATACGATAGAAACCTTAATAATAAGAGTAATTTGTCATGTTACATATTGTATGAAATTAACTACATTATAAGTTTATAGTGGTTTTTTTCTGGAATATGTCTATAATTTCTAATTTTCAGATTTCCCCCTTTGTTTGTACTATATGTTCTAATTTATTGCCAAGCTTCAAATTTTAGTTTTGATTACGCGGCGATCTTCATACAAATAAAAAAATAATTAAACATAAATATACATCTTTTGATTACATTGAGTTAGAAGTTTGATGTTTTCTGTGCTTCAAGAGCTTTTTTAATTTCAGCTTGATTCCTCCTGGTGATTTTGAGAAAATAGACAGAGAGACCGAGAGACAGATTATTAGACATACAACAAAGTGATCCTACTGGGGTTCCGTTTTTTTTCCTTTTGAGGTACGAAACCCTAGAAGACTAAGAATAATAAGACTTTTCATTAAATTAAACATATAATAAAATAAACATACCTGTCTCTTTAGTAAGAAATCAGCTAATTCAATTTTTTGTTTTCCAACATCAGTTGCTGGTAGTGACCTGCTCTCCTTAGTAGAACTATAAGTAATGACAGAATCATCATGTAGACTGCTCCAAGCATCTCTTGTCTTTTTCCTGGCTGCTAACAATCTATTCAAAATTTTTGCATGATCTAAACCAAATACATTTTGTGTCATTTCCGGTATAGTCTCTTCAAATATTGGTTGTTCTTCTTCCAGTTGTTTAATTTTTGCCTAAAACCAATATTTTGATTATTTATATTGTTAAAAACAGATTGGAATTATATCAAAGGAAGGTCAAAATTTAAATCGACAACTGGTAAGATGTCACTGAAATCAGTTATTTAATATTCTGAAATTTGAATATTTTTAAATATAAATATTTATTTTTCGGTGTTAAGATGTAAAACAATTATATTCACCTCATATGATTTATGTACTCAAACAATATGTTTTGTTTTGCATATTTTTAAATTAAAGAGTAATTATTTAAAAAATCACCTGCATTTCTGGTGATAGCTTAGTGTTTAATGTAAAATCAGATTTCAGCAAATGACCCAATTCAGTAGGTGTATAATCTTCCCCATAGTCTGCTGCTACTAATCGACGATCCAAGTCAATTAACTGGGCCTCTTGCTTGTCTGAAATAAAACAAATCAAGACATTAATAGGCATAATTAATATTACATTTTGAGTTTTGTCAAGGTTAATGATGTTATAAGATATTGCAGAAAAAAGTGTGTACATAGATGTATGTATTTAAAAAAATCTTAATTATTTGGGACCCTGTTACTGAAGTGTTACACTAAGTAACAAATAAGTTACTTAGTTAGCTATCTTAACTATAACTTTGTATCATATATTAAAATATATTTTATAATGTAACATATATTTTATCCATACAATTTTAAAACAACAATATATTTATATTTCAAATAAACAAAATTATGATAACCTTTAACAAAAACAATATAAGGTATTTCTCCCATAAGCCTAAGTGTTGATAATTCATGCCTCAGAGGTCCAGCAACAGAATGTAGAAGTTTTTCTGTTTCAATGTCGGACAAGTCACCCTTGCACACCCAAAATACATTTACTGTTTTGAAATCTAGACTTACTTCAACCTACAGAAACAAAACATAAGTGTTATAGAGATATATAATTTATTGCTACTGTACTATAGTTTAGTGTATAAAAATATTAAATTACAATAGTTTATAATTCAAAGAATATGAAGTAAGAAAAATCAGCAAAACATTACTTTTGATATTTCTATTCCACGGCCAACTATTTGCATTGACATTGTTCCAGTTGACATAAGATCTGTGATATTTTTCATAAATAATTTATTAAGCATAGCTTTACGCCGAACTCCACGTTTCCCAGGTTCATATTTAATTTTAGTTAAACTTTTAACACTTGGCATTCCTGTTATATCTAAGCTGGGCGTAGGATACCACTGCCTAGAAATAGGAAATAATAATAGTAATGTAAAATTTCTTAATAATTCTATATTTATATAATGTATTTACTTTTTACTCTTGGGATTCAACATTTTGTTTAATTGAATGCCTTGTTTTTTATTACTGTTAAGAACACAAGAACAATGATAAAGCCGGCGTAACATATTAGTTGATTTAAAATTATTTAATATTCATTAAAACTTGAAATATTTTTTGGTTATTTTGATTTAAATTTTTATGACTTTGACATAAGATTGATATGTTTGGAAAAGTTGAATATTAAAACGAACGTTCTCAAATACAAAATTAATTTTGTTATATAATCGTAGAACATATTTTATTTTATTTATTTATTTATACTTTATTGCACACACAAAAAAACACACAAAACGTAAGAATTAAACAAATAGATATGAAATGTATATGCAAAGGCGGTCATTGCTTCCAGCAAACTCTTACAGACAACCTTTGGCAAATGCAGGACGGAAAGAAATAAGTTATAATAATATAAAAAGAACAAAACAATATATATATATATATATATATATATATATATATATATATATATATATATATATATATATATATATATTTGTTTTATTGTAGTATATATTATTTTGTTCTTTTTATATTATTATAATTTATTTCTTTCATTTCATTCTTTTAAATAATAGTTATAGGATAATTTGTAAGTTAAATAAGTACTTCTTAAGACGATTTTTAAAAGAACACAACGTTTTGGAATGTCTATCTTCAGAAGGAAGCTCATTCCACAGGGTTACAGATTTCACAGTAAAGGAGTTGGAATAGAAATGCGTATGAGAGGAAGCTAGTTTGAGGAGATTGTCACCACTGGACCTGAGTTCGAGGCATAGAAGGGAATCGGAACCAAGGAAACAAAAACGATCGTTTTTGTCAGATAAGAGGGAGGAAGAGGGTTATAGAGGATGGAATATAGGCCATGTAGTTATAAAAAAAAAATTACGGTGCTAATAATTTTAGTATAATTTGTGCCACAAATTTTGATTTAGTGCGCCGACTTCCGAGCAATGATCAAATAAGTAGTTAATAGTTATAGTAATCACTTGTCAAATTTTCAATTAATACTAGCAACACTATATATCTAAGGGCGCATTTGTGTGGGTGGCTCATATTCTTCCCGCCAAAGAAGTGTCAGAATTGGTCAAAATCGGGATAACTTTCACGTCTTTAATGTATATTTTGTTTACTCTATAAAAATCATTTATTATAATAGTTTTCATTAATATTATTATATAAAAATGTCAAAACAAGAAGAAAGTGAAGAAAATTGGGTGGAAGCGATGGACAATCTATGTTCAAAGCTAAATGTAGACCCTTTAGCTGGACAAACATCAAAACTATCTTTTGCAGAAATAAAAAGAAATTACACATTAGATGTAAGTATTTTATAATTGTATATTTCATACTAATAAATTTACTTTTAAATACAACCTGCCAATAAAAAGTATTCATGTTAATTATGTATACTTGAATCGATTTATTTGAACGATATACATCTTTTACATGGTTCTTTTGATTTTAGGGAGATATATTACACTGGATGGCGTGTGCTTTATATGTTGCTTGTCGTACTTCTATCACTCCCACTGTACAATCGGGAAAAGCTGTAGAAGGGAATTGTGTTAGCCTCACCAGACTTCTTAGGCTTTGTAACATAAGGTATAAAATAAATAATATATATATTTTGCTACATTAAAATATAGTTAACTAGTATAAAAAATCATTTTATTAACAAAATTTATTTATAGCCTTATACAGTTTTTTAACAAGATTAAGAAATGGATGGAGATGGCACTCATGTCAACTGACTTCAAAGACAGAATAACTAGATTAGAACATAAGTTTGCAGTTTCAACTGTTTTATTTAGAAAATTTCAACCAATTTTTCAAGAAATATTCTCAGGCTTGACAAATGAACCTGTTAAAACTAGCACAAAAAGTAAAAAGCAAAAGTGAGTTTACTTCTTTCAAGCTATAATCATAAATAAGTATAAAAACCAAATCATCATTTTTTTAAATATTGCAAGACATATCAGGACACGCTGCAGGATGTCCAATAAACTTTTACTTTCTTATTACTTTTATTCATAAAATCTCAACTTTTTATAGTTATCTGTATACATAGAAACATATACATTAGAAATATATTGATTTTCAGGTTGCAGCCATGCACAACTAATGCACTTTTTGAGTTCACTTGGTGTTTATATGTGTCTGTTAAAGGTGAATTTCACAATTCAGCTCATGATTTGGTAGATATGTATCATGTTCTGCTATCATGTCTAGACTATGTTTTTGCAAATGCCTTTATGGCCAGAAGAGTGGATTTATTAAATCCATCTTTCAAAGGTAATAAAATTATTAAGATTATTAAGATACAAATAAATAATATCAGGTGATTTATAATATAATTTTGTTAATATGTATATAATTTTGTTTTAGGTTTGCCAGCAAATTGGCTCAAAGATGATTTTGAAATGCCAAGTAATCCACCTTGTATTATATCAACATTGTGTGAAATCATGGAAGGATTATCTGTTGAAGCAGCTACTATGAAAGAGTATAGCTGGAAGCCAGTTATTAAGACATTTTTTGAAAAATCTGTAAGTTATTATAATGTGACAAAATTCTTCAACTTGTATATATTCTTTAAAACATAATTGAATATAATTTATTTTAGATTTTGAAAGGTAACAGTGATGATCTAAGAGGTCTGTTAGATGTTGGAAATTTTGATGCAAATGTTAAATCATTGAATAATCTCTATGAAACATATGTACTAAGTGTTGGAGAATTTGATGAAAGAATATTCTTAGGTAAGTGTATAGAAAAAGTATTCAGTAATTACCATTTAAGTCCCCAAAAATTACATATATATGTAAACTTCTTTTTATCAATTAATTAATACTGGCTGAAATTAATTGCTACAATATTTTTTATATGACATTAGATATAGTGACGTATAAAAAATGTTCAAAATGTCTAAATTTTATAATGATATTTTATTATGCTTTGATGAAAATAAGAGTAGGTGTACAATATATTATTATTGGATATTAATAATTAAGTGTCATGTTATATACACCTTGTATTTTTAGGTGAACATGCTAATGAGCAAATTGGAACTAGAAGTAAAGTTTCTGGAGATGAAATATCACAAGTTATTGAATCATTTGGTCCAGTGAGTATTTATGAAAAAAATATATATATTGTGAATATATTAATTTTAAATACTACATTATATTTGCATGACTGAGGTACTACAGTTTTTTGGGTACACAAAAAAATATTAAATCAACATATCATTTTAATTTAAGATCATTCTATTTGTTTTATAAATATAGAGAATGTGAGGCATTAAGCTCCACTATTCAACACATAATGTCTCTGTTAAGGTAGCAAATGGGAAACAGTGATCTTCCCTAAATCCTTTTTACCTTAACAAGAAAAAATATTAGTCATGAAAAGATAGATAAAATTCCTACTAATTCAAAGCCTCCTTTTGTCATACCAAGGTAAGAAAATGTAAATAATTAATTTGCCGGAGTTATGATAGAACCTACAATCATGGTGCTTAAAGTGGCCACGATGGCTTCATGTAGATTAAATTATGTTAACCTTATGTCATTCACAGAGTGGACGTGCATGCCCTGACACTCCTTTGACGGGGCGTCGGTACCTCGCGCGGCGTGAAGAGTTAACACCAGTGTCGCAGGCCACAAATAGCGTGGCACGGCTACTAACTTTACTAAGGCATGCGAGACCCACGCCATCTCTGCAATTATTGAGATTTTTTGCGTTAGTATAGCATATAGTTGTGTTAAAAAGATTTACCATAATACTATAAATGATTTTGATTTCATTAAAATACCATACAGCTCATGAAGTTTTTGACTTATTGTAACTAGCATCAAGTAAAAAATTGACATTAAATTAGCTTTACGCTATATCCTGCACTAGTACCGCAGGAACCTAGTTTTAAGACACTCTGTTCCCTGCTTTCCGCCTTTCGACGCATTTGCGTGTGGAGTACCCGACGGTCCTCTTAGCATCAAGAAGTGAACATATTTTACTCTTTTTGTCATCATTGATCATATTTATTTGATAAATTTATATCACTTTCCCATAATAGTTTGTCCCATTTGTTCTTAAGCATATAAATAGACTTTTAACTTTAAGTTAGATATTAATCTTAGAAATGTCCCGAAGTTAATTTATCTTGTTTTTAGTGACTGTGGTGTAAGTGAGGAAACGATAAACACAAAAGTAATAAAACCATGCAATGGATGGATGGAACAATTTTCCAAATACCTAAGAGAGAATAACTGTAGCAATGAAACTATTACTTGTAGATGCAATATGGTCACTTGTTTGTATTATAAAGTTTTTGAACATATCATCAGAGAGGAACATAGGAAGAAACCACAATTATCTTTACCAGTAAGTTTACAAAATATATGTAGCACCATTAAGCACCATATGATTTCCATACACACACATCACTAAATTAACATTTCCATTGTATTTTTATTGGTTTGATATTCTTTGTTTAAAAAAATATAAATATGTATAATTACATAATACAGATATATATATATATATATATATATATATATATATATATATATATATATATATATATATATATATATATATATATATATATATATATATATATATATATATATATATATATTTATATATATATATATATATATAAATGTATGTTTTCCAGGTATTATTGTCACAAGAAACTTACCAACTAACTGTATATGCATGTTGTACGGAAGTGGTGTTACAAGCGTTCCGCGTCAACTCCTTAAGATTTCCCTGCGTACTGCAAATATATGGCTTAAGTGCTTTCCATTTCTATAAGATTATTGAGCTAGTTGTTCGTGCTATGTTTGATAAGCTCAGTCGCGATGTTATTAAACATCTTAATGCTGTAAGTATTTTCTTATTTTTATTTTATTTTCAATAAGACTATTTGAAGTGGATATTTCATGTATATTTTTGTACTAGAAATGTGCAAGTATTTTCAAATGACTTTCAATGAATTATCTCTTTAAAATAGATTCATCATGGACAGTTTCTACGACGCGCCGGTTGAAATTACACTACCTTCAATTTTTTATTTCATATGAACTCTAAACAAATTTTGTCTGTAGTGTGAAATAAGATTTTAAAACTGTTGAAAATCAAAAAATGCTTCTTGCAGGTAGAAGAACAAGTCTTAGAATCTTCGGTGTGGACATCAGACAGTCCATTGTGGGATCAGCTCAGCAGAACTCCAGTGCCAGCTTCTACAGAGGTCTATGTGCAAGAATCACCAAATAGTCGACGAAATTTAAATCAAAATAGTATGTAGTCTGTTATTAAATTGATTGCTTATTAATATGACTGCTCATAAATTTGCTAAGTGTGGTCTTTTTGGAATCAATTATTATTACTACTAATATGCTTAATAATTATAGTAAGACTTAAATTTAAAAACCTTCTGCTTTAATAACTATTTAAATAAATACAACTTTTTACTTATTTTTAGGTGGCTTACAATCGCCAGTATCAGCAGAGATAGACCGCTTCCTCACGCCAATGGCGGATCATGCGAAAAAACAGCTGTTCAAAGATAATATTAAACCTGGTCAGTCACTTTTAGGTAACCACAGTTCATTCATTTTTTTATTTTGTACATAAATTTGTAATTTTTATCATTTTGATTTATTTCTTCATTGAAATTATTTATTCTGTAATCAATTTTATATATATTATCTATCTTTGCATTAATCAATGTAAATGGAAGGGTCAGGTAAACGTTTTTATTTACATAATTATTTTATTTGTAATTCTAAAGTCCTCCTGAAATGAAAAAATGTATAAATAATTTTATAATATGCCTAGAATATAAATACTAATTCATCTTATAAATCATATGCACATACATTTATTTACCTCACATTTGATATGTATGTTTTTCTATATCGTTTGTTGTTTTTCAGCAACAAATAATAATACAGAAACTTCTGCGCCGCAACCCAGCACGTCCACGTCGAGTGCAGAAACCACTCCGAATACGACGCCAAAGAAAGCTAATAACTCATTGATACTCTTCTTTAGAAAGGTAAAATGCTTTTAATATTTATACTAAACATTACAAAGATAATATTGAACTTGGCGAGACTGTTTCTTGTAGTTTCTATCTTCACTCAGTTTCTAACTTATCAACCAAATACATATTTTCGATTTTGATATAAATTAAAGGGACCCTTTTTCACAATGGTTTTATATATTAATTAATGATAGGCAAAAACCTATATCTAATCTAAAGAATTGAATGCTAGATGTCAGAACCGGAAGTTGCGAAAAGAAACAGAAAATTGCATCTAGACAGATGCATTGAGACTAATTATTGTGAATTACATTTGAAATATGAAACTAGGTTTTGGTAACTTTTAAAATTTACACTTTCACTGCTGTGTTAATGCACTTATCAATTATTACATTAATTCATATTACATATATTAATTTGTTGCACAAACAAATCTTATTGCTTTATTTAACTTTAATATTAACTGTGCTAACAGTTTTACAGTCTAGCAGTGGTGCGAATGAACGATCTGTGCACGCGACTTCGGCTCACAGATGAAGAGCTCAAGAGGAAAATATGGACGTGTCTCGAATATTCTATCATGCATCAAACCCAGCTAATGAAAGATCGCCATCTTGATCAAATACTCATGTGTGCTGTGTATGTTATATGCAAGGTTAGCTCTTTTGTATAATAAATTAAAAAAAACACCGATCTTTGCTCAGATGGACAGCATATGGCATATGATTACAAGCGCGGTTGTGGGTTCGATCTTCACTCACGAGAATGAAGTATTGCGCGACGTTGAGCTCCGCCAGTCAATAAGCACTGAGTTGATTTCACACTAGTTCTTCTCTGCGTTCTCTGCTTTACGAGTTAAAGAGTGAAACTAAAAAAAAGCTTAAATCATTAAAATATATGGAAAGAGCATAGTGGAGTCAGTGACCCTAGTCATAACGCAAAAACAAGGCATATGTGTTTATTTATTTGTGCTGATATTAAAAGTAACTTAGGGGAAGATGTTTGACAACAAGTATTTCTTACTTATTGTTAAATGACAAATGTTGGACAAGTTTAATGTATGTTAAAATAAATTTATAGAAATAATTAATAATAGATTAATAACAACTCAACTAAATAAATATCATATTTTATTATTTTAGGTATCCAATACGCCAACCAATCAAGTAGAAAGAACATTTACAGACATCATGCGTTGTTACCGGCAGAGACCACTTGCTGACAATCTTGTGTATAGGACTGTACTAATCAAAAATGATGAAGGTAAATTTATTCAACTTAATAGTAACTATACTTCTAACATTGATATAGTTTTGGTTTTTACAAAAAACATCTTACATATTTAAATAAAGCACAGTACAATTTATTAAGGTATTTCAGTTCTTTAGTTCTAGCATTTTGAATATGATAATTGAACAGAAGTATAATATATGAAACATGTATTGAATACCAACAAGTGCTCAAACACATATTGTGTTATATATATAATATATAATATTTATATAATAAATTAATTAAATGTAAATATAAAGAATATCCCCCGGCCCCATGAGGCACCCTGGCCTCACGGTGCGAGATCTTTTACCGAAGACTGTTGCTGTTACCTGGGTAACCAGGTATCGACAACAGTAAATGTTACTGGAAAACGTTATCCAAATCGGTTTAATATGCAAAGAAGTACACCACTTGAAAACATTTCTAAGCTAGAAGCTATTCCTATAAGAAAAACTAATTAAAGAGAAGGACGAAGTTTCGTCAAAATTAATTCCAAACTGGCAAAGAGTTCCAATATCTCGCACACATACACAACTTCACAGGTTGTAATGTGAAATGCGCTCAGGCTCACAAAACTTTCGAATACCCAAGTAATGTTCGCACCTGGTGGTGCACTCTGAGAAGGGGAACACTTTTTTTTTTTTTTTTAATTTGAAACTTAAATTCTCAAAATGCACCAGGGGAGCCCACAGTATAACTCACTCTGACGTGCTTAAAAATACCGATAATGATATCGATTCACCTATAAGATATTTAAGAATCAAGCCAAACAATTTGATTTCGTCACTCATCACCCCGACGGGACTGAATACAAAACTCATCATGTCCAATCAACCACCGTATCTGTGGAAGACAAATTTGGCCACTTTAATCTGTCAGCTGCAAATTTTCCACCAAGGCATACAATTCGCCGAGTATTTTTCAACACTTGAGAGGGTTTGTTGTGCGAGGTTACTGGAATGCCAAACACATCAGTACAGCTCTAGATTAATTTCCACCAAAGCTAGGCAGCTTAAACTATGTCTTGAGAGCACCAATCTGCACGCTTTCACCACTGGAGGACCAACATATTTTACGAACATAAAGAAACTAGTACTGCTCGCTCGTTACTAAGAGATTTGGAATACATTACCTAAAACTAGAATCGTCATATCGTCACCATGATAGTAGCTCAGATCACGCTCCAGTTCAACTGGAATGGACTTCCTTACACTAGCTTCACTCTGCCTACCTGACCTTGTGGTTTAGTTTTCAAAAAAATTTTGTTATGCTATAATTTGACTAAGTATGTTTAAATTGTATTCTTTCATTTTCAGAATCACCAGAGAGAGGAGACTTAATAAACTTTTATAATAAAGTATATGTCAAATGTATACAGTCATTTGCTTTACGGTTTACTGGACGGCATAGAGATGTAAGAATTTTTTATATGAAGTTCATTAATGCTTTTAATACAACATTTATAGTAATAGATGCTGTGCTATTTATCAATCACTTTTGTACACCACATACACCGTTTCTTTAATTTGTATGTGAGTTCATAACTTATCAAATTCAATAATGTTTTCCAGGAGCAGTCCCTTTCCCCTCTGCCGGCGGGGCGTGCGGCGCTGTGCGGGCGCTCCCCCGGCGGCCAGCGCGTGTCGGAGCGCCACCAGCTGTACGTGAAGCCGCTGACGACGCCACCCAATCATCATCATCATCTCACTTACCGATTTAGTAGAAGTCCTGCTAAGGTTTGTCGACTTACATGCCGATATCTCGAATCTCATATTGTTAACATGCTATATCATTTTTATTTATATACATGTGCTTCAATATTAATAACAGAACTCAGCCTGAAAACAATTTTAATATCGAGATGCATAACTGTCTGTATGATAGCTCTAATATTTGTGATCGTGCTCCATCGATTCTGAGTAGAGTATCTACTACCAAATATTTATCTTGGTATTATGCTGGATCAACGATTATCTTGGCACCCACATATTGATTTTACCAGTTCTAGAATTCGCAAGCTTATCTGGATATTTAAAATTCTAAGACACATGACAAATAAAAAACTGTTAACTCAAATTTATATCATCCTAGCGCAATCAATACTAGGATATTGTATCCCTATATGGGGTAGTGCATCTAAAATTAAATTCCTCCAATTAGAAAGAGCACAGAGATCTTTGTTAAAGGTTATGTTTTTTAAGCCTTTTAGATTCCCCACCTACAGAATGTATAATTATTACATAGAAATTTACATAAGGGACTAAACACAAACATTAACAAACACTGAACATTAAGGGGACGAGGAACTTTATTGGGAAGAACATCATACAAGGAACGAGTTAATTTAGAACAAGAGAAAAGGATGTGAGAAGGGAACCATCGTCCAGGCCACATTCACACAGTGAATGGTCCCTGACCCTGATCTTAGCCAAATGCACAGGCGTACATGCATGTCCAAGGCGTAAGCGGCAGATTGTTGATATAATCCTCCGTTCAACATGTTTTTGAGAAAAAAACCACGGTCGCTTTGGGATATTAGGTTGAATTAAGGCATAGTACTTACCTTTGGTTGATTTTGACTTGTCCCAGAAATTACTCCAGGTCTTATATAGATGAATATCTGCCAGGGTCAGCAGATCCTGGGCCGAATTGAAAAAGTGATCAGAAGTACCACACTGGATGGCTAATTTGGCGCAAGAGTCTGCAGATTCATTCCCACTAATTCCAGAGTGACCTGGAATCCATACCAAAGTAACGTCCAAGCCCCTTAGGTGACATGAGTACAATTCTTCACGAATCCTTAAAACAATTGAAGATCTCAACCTACTATGGAACGGGTTTCCCTTTAACGCCATTAAGCAGCTTAACGAGTCCGTAAAAATAACCGTCTGTTTAAAGTCGTGGGAGAGTGTAAACAGGATTGCTTCTAGCAAAGCAACAGCCTCACCTGTAAACACTGACGATTCGGGAGGGCATTTAAATTGTAAAATAATAATTTAATAATTTTGAATTTTGGGATCCAGCAAGCTGCACCAACACAGCTTTCGTTCGAAAGCTTTGAAGCATCTGTGAAGATGAGGACATAATTTAACCATTTTTCATTAACCAGCTCTTGAAATTTTGTGTTGATGCTAGGATCTCCCTTAGTTAGGCCAAGATTTGTAATGACACGAGGGCAATGGACAAGAGCATTATAAGGTGTACGGAATAATGGGTTTGATGGGAATGAGGACAAGGGGTGGGGTAGGGATGTTAGTCTAAGGAAGCTATCTAGCAAGTAGGGTAAAGGCTTGGCACGTGGAATAAGATCGGCTAATTTATATAACTTAGACCTCAATGGATGGGAAGACAGCTGTAACATTTTACATACAAATCTATCGGCAAGAAATTGTCGACGGATAGGGAAAGGCGGGTCCACACACTCCACTTGTAGTGCATTAGTAGGAGTAGACCTCATTGCACCTATAATAATCCGTAGACATTTATGTTGTATACGATTAATTTTTTCTGTAGCTACTTTATTGAAGGGGTCCAAAACAAATAACCCGTAGTCAATATGGCTACGGATTATAGCATTGTACAGCAGTTTTTGAGAGTAAGGATGTGCACCCCACCACACACCAGACACAGCTCTTAGAGCATTAATGCCTTTTTCACATTTCTGGCTGATTAATTCAGCATGAGCAATTCCGTTCAGTCTTTTGTCGAGTAACATGCCTAAGAATTTAACATTTTGTGTTATCCGTATGGGAATATTCTCACTTACAATTTGGAGATTTGGAACTACTCTCTTTTTAGTAAACACTACCACTTGACATTTATCCAGAGATAATGCCAGGCCATGTTCAGAGAGCCACTGGTTAAGATAGTGCAAAGCAGTGTTCAGACGATAAGTAATGTGAACTAAATTTGGCAATAACCCGCTTCCAAATCAGTCGAGATTTCTTAAACATTAATCCTATGAGCTCTTAACAGTCCAAAAAAATATTAACTGCCTGGTTACTAATGTTAAACTACGATACATAGAAGCCTTAATGGTACACTAATATACACACACACACACACACACAATCACACACACATACACACCAATAAATACACTCTTTTTGCCCATATCTTTCATAATTAAATTAAGTTAGGTTAGATATAAGATGTGTATTGTATAGATATTTATTTCCACAAATGTATGAAGTTTCATGGAAGAGCAGGGCCTCTTGACACAAGTACTAGTGCTATACTACTAACTTACTGGGTTGGTCTCATTACTTCGCATGTTAAAGAAAATGTTGATACTGAAATAAATATTTTATTTTTAGGTTAGATATAAGATGTGTATTGTATAGATATTTATTTCCACAAATGTATGAAGTTTCATGGAAGAGCAGGGCCTCTTGACACAAGTACTAGTGCTATACTACTAACTTACTGGGTTGGTCTCATTACTTCGCATGTTAAAGAAAATGTTGATACTGAAATAAATATTTTATTTTTAAGTTTTTTATCTTTTTTAATTTACAGTAGTAGTAGTTTCTTATTATAATATTTTTTTAATATACGCTAACTTAACCTAACTTGAAATTTTATACATAAGTGATAAAAACCTTCAGCAAATTAAAAACTATAAATGTATTTAAATAACATTGTTTTAAAATACAAACTTCCACAGGACCTACACGCAATCAACACCATGGTATCATGCGAAGTGGGCGTCGGCGTGGGCGTGGGAGTGAAACGGAACGCAGACGACTCCGAAGTAGTGACACGCGCTGACGGCGACTTAGTAAAGAGAGCACGATACGGCGGCGTGGCGAGGAAACTGCAAGGGCTTGTTAGCGATCGGCAGGCAGTGTGATTTTTGATGGTAATGTACTTTGTTGACTATTGCATCTACTATGAAAGGACTGAAAGAATATGGTTGTTCTAGATGTTATTGATCATGTCATTTGTAAAGATAGATATATAATAGATATATAATAGATAGAATATCATTTATATTACTCTTGACAGAACTCAACAAAATTTTATTTCAACGTAAGCTAAATTGAGATAAAACTTTCACTTATGTGACAAAAATTTATGTCATTTTTTTATTGGAGGGTGTTAATTTCCATTAAATTAATTACAAGTAATTAAATGATGCTGGTAAAATTATTTAATATAAATTATGTCACTATAAACACATTTTTAATAGAACACATTTATATTTGTTTTTGTTACTACTATTTGACTTCTATGTATAATGCATAAAACTATGCACAAACAGATAAACTTCATTATCTCTTCAAATATATATTGATGTTTAAATAAAGAGTACATTTTATATTAAATGTATATTTAAATGTAATATAATGCTTATATTTTCTTTTTCAGGCAGTCAACCCTCTTCTATAAATATGGACATTGAAATGAATTTCAAATATTTATTTACCAAAAATTTTGCTTTTAGCTCTCTAAGTGTAATCATTTATTGTTTAATCAGTTTAACTTGACTATACCATTAACGTAAAAATCAATTTTATTGTTTTAAAATATGTTGTTTTGGTCACAATAACGTGCATACAATTATTATATACTTTATTTTTTTATGTCAATGGTGCTTTTTAAGAGCTTTGTTGCATCACATCATTATATCATAATTTTGACTTATAAACAAGAGCCAATATCAAACTGAAGACTTATGTCATAGTATTCAATAATTTATAAAATAATAATTTATCAGTATATGTTCAACACAAGTGCTGTAACAGAGCTCACTAATTGGTTTGAAATATAATTCTAGGAATTACTCACTAATGAATGATATTGATCTCATATTCTTATTTATGGGCATGATTTATTTATATTATGCCATATTATCTAAAATTGCTCATTGCTTTCTAAGTTATGTGAATTGGACTTAGTGGCCGCCATTTTGCCTATTGATTAATAGGTAGTTCTCGTTTACCATTGTAAAAGTCATTTTTGTACATAAAGACAAAGACTGGTCTCGATATTAAGCCAAGTCTGTTGCTGTGTTAAATCTATATTATAAAATATTTATCATAATATTACGTAGAAGCAAGTTCCTTTTTATTTTCAGACTGTAATGTACTTATTCAGTCTAAATTGATTATATTCGCTTCCATTAATTTTATTTTTATTTTATGCTTAGTTCATAAGTGATGATCAGAAAAGAGTTTCAATCAACTTTTGTTTTAGCCTTAATCAAAATTAAATGATTGTATATTTCGGACATAACTATTTTATCGTGTATGCTATGTAGATTTTACTTTTTAGTATATTATAAAGTATTGTTAAATCTTATTTCTTCTTAAGATATAATTCACATAAACCATTTTTAAATTGTAATTAATTTTTATTTCACTTATTTCTATAAAAAAATTTACAGCAAGTTTGCTTTTTAAAAAGCGACGTAACACAAAATTTACCCGGTCTGACTACATCAACAGACAAGTTCATTACTACCTTATTGTTTATTGTATTGTCTTCAACAATGCTCCTGCTATGTATAGCTGCCAAGTTTCATGCTTATTAAGGATTATTATTGAAAAATTAACGTTCTGCACCCTCTCCTACACATAAACTATAAGCGTGCCAAATTTTATACTCTTCCTCCTCTTGTACAAAGGGGTCCAAAGATGTCCCTGGTGTATCCTAGTGTTTCGTGAACAAGCGATGGATGTTTCAATAATAGTCAGAACAGTGATGTTTTAGGTTCTCTCTGCTTACAAGGGATGTGATAAATACAAAATCAAATACACCATAATTATATCATAAATCAATCTAAGCAAAAAAATACACACCAGACAGAGAAACAAGATCACACTATTCTTCTAATAATAGACATCATAACTATTACAAATATTCAATATAATTATCAAGTCACTAAAATATGAAACTATTTTATAATTAGTAAAAAAGAATTACTTACAATGTCAATACTTATTAAGTACTAAACATACTATGTGTGTTTGTAAAATTTGTAGTCTTTATATAATGAAATATAAAGCCAGAGGTATAATTTTTTTATTTATCTAATGAATCAGTAACTAAGACTCAAAACAGGTCCATATAAACGATTTTAAAGAATATAGAATACAAATATTTATTTACTACTATCTATCTTTTAATCTAATCTATCTACTTACAATGTAAGACAAGATTTCTTAGTTAAACCTTGTAGTGATAATGGGGTATTACACTCAATTATGAAAAGTATGTTAGTTCGATCTCAAGGTATCTCATATCTAAGAAACTGTTTAAAATACATTTTGACACAATCGACAAGTGCCTAAATATGCATTTAAATTTAACTTTTTGTGACGTCAGTCGGTCTAGTAAGCATATATATATAGTGACTCACAAAGTCGCAACCCATAGTAGATAAGATGGTGGAAAGTCGACTGTATTGGTATGGGGGCATGTGATGAAGGTAGCGCCGTAAAAACTGCCCTGGCTATCCCAGACACAAAGAAGGGTAGAGGAAGATCACAGTCCACGTGGTGGACAACCGTTGCCAAAGATTTGGCAGGGGCAAACCTAGATGTAGGGACAACCCAAGATCGTCTCACTAGGCGCCGGAATACGAGGGTCGACCCCAGATAAAAAGAGAAGGCACGGAAGAAGATAGAGGAATAATACCTAATGATCACATTCACATTGCTTTTCATATTATTAAATTATTCACAAACAATTAGACTATAAAAACCTTAAATCTAAACGTCTATTTATCACTATAGTACGATAATAGATAAGTCTTTCTAAATTTTATTTTAAAGCTTAACGCTTGTTTTCATATATACCATTGGCAATTCTTTTACTAAATTGCTCTTTATTATTTTCGTTGCATGACATGACATTGCCATTAAATCATGTAAGCCACCGGACCCCCAGAAAACATCTCTAGATACGCCTATGTTTATAGTTAATATAATAATATTGTTGTACAAGAAGGTATATTAGTATAACGAGTCTGTGGAGAGCGGCGAAGAGCGCGCGGAGGGCGGGGCCGAACGCGAATGTCAGGTGCCTCGTCCCTGAAAAGTTTCAAGTTATCGAATTATAGTAAATATTGTCCAAGTGCGAGTCGGACTCTCTCATCGAGGGTTCCGTACCAATTTCATCATTGTATATCAACAATTTTGTATGAAATTTACTACACATACTATAAATTTCTGACTTTCAGATTTTTCCTTTGTGTTTTACAAATTCTAACTTTTTGTTAAATTCCATAACTTGGATTTGATTACGCGGCGAATTTCATACAAAATATTATTGTTCGTATCTTTGAACTGCGTTGACTTAGAAGTTTGATCTTTTATGTACTCTAAGGTACCACAGATATTTTTATGGTAATATAGGCATGCTATACAAAAATGTCTTACTTTGCCCTCTTTGATCGCAATAACGTATCGCTGCGCCACACGCTCAGCTGGGGAGTATCCATCGGCATACGATGAATCCTGGACAAAAGCAAAATATTCTTTATTCAATTAGAGCGGTACAGGCACTTTAGAATAGTCAATTTAAATAAAAATGTCTACTGCCTGCTGAGAAGTGCAGGCAAGAAACTCAACAGATGCTCTTTAAAAATATAAAATATAAGAATTACAATAAATATATAAAAATTATGAGGTTCCCGTAAGCACCAACAGCGTTTATTTCTACACATAAAAATTTCAATAATGATTCTTTTTATACTATAATGAATCTGCTTATTTCGAATAAAAAATGTTCAATTGAAAAAGTGAGATGTCTTGTGTAATATTATATATACATACACGTGTTCGTATTTCTTAAATTTATATCGTGTCAATTACTATTCTTTTAATATTTGTCAATGTTTTTATTGATTCAATATCTGCAGCATTGTAAGTAGTATTATTCCATAAAACAATTTGTATCAAGCAAGTAAAGATAGATCACATAAAGGTCCTGTTGAAGTTTTAAATCTAGGAGCAGGTTAGTTAGTACTATCAATCTTTAATATATAATTATTATTTATTAAGTCTAAAATTGATCTAATAAAAGTGTACTAAACAAAAACTTACTTCAAACAGCACTTCATAAGGATCCGCAGCAGAAGCTGGTAGACGATTGACCACGGCTCGATAAAAACACGTGGTCTGTGGATATAGCGCCATGACCACTGCTCCTTTTGGAAATAATGCATGTTCATCTGTACGAGGATCTGCTCTCATCAAAGGAAGCGCTACTACACGCCTTTTGCTCAGAACATGTCGATTTTTCTGTTCTTCGTCTATGTCGTCCACTTCGTACTTACCTTGTGCTGGTAACCAGCTAACGACCTGTTTAGATTATTATTCCGATGGAAATTATAAACATAATATTATATAGATAATGTTTTACCTGACTCAGAATATTTTGAAATAAATTATTATAATTATGAAACAGTTTTGTATTAAATAAATGCCATAGTAAAAGCCCCAGATATTACAGGGTAATATTAAATTAAACAGTTCAACCGAATTAATCGCGTATATTGACATTATTTTTGGAAACCCGACGTTTCGAACCATTCGCAGTCCGTGGTCACGGGTAGTCTACACCGGACGGCAATTAGTCCGGTTAAACTGTTTTATTTAATAGGTATAAATAACGTGAAAACCAAAGAACTTATTATTACAGGTTCCTGTTCCTAATAAAAGGAAGCAATTACTACGTTCCGGGGAACAAATTCATCTAAAGTCCTGGATGGTTTATAGTCTGGTCAAGCGAACTACAAAAATAGTGGACCAATACCAAAAAAATTCACAGAGGTAAAATTTGGTCGAGACCTCGTGTACACCATTACATGCAAGATATGAAAACTCTCCATGGATCATATGCGTGGCAAAAAGTTATTAAATATTAAAATATTCCGTTTTTTGGCGGTTTCTGATAATCACCAGTTTATAAATATAGGTTAAACACTTTACTGTCGAATTGTGTATGTCGTAAAACGTTTAAACTGCGACCTTTCCCATTCCCGTAGGATTTCTAAAAATTCTACTTTGGTGCCCAATCAATCTCAAAGGACAATCTACTCATAACTACTCTAAACAATACCTCTGCTAAAATCCAATTTTCCTCCTTCTCTGATACCCTTACTAAAGCAGCTACAGCATCTCCAGGCCTAGCTATATGACCAGGGTCAGCTGGCACAGCCCCACATAAGGGAGGGGCACGCTCCCCAGCCCTCCCTACATGTAGGGGCAGCGTTTGAGCTGCACTAAGCAACATCTTCATAAGAGCTCCACAGCCAATAGTTTCTTTGTTGCCTGCATGACGTGCCTGGCATTTGTTAGGATGATATAATTATTTTCAAAAATAAACATTGAATATACATACATTACACATAAAACATAATATATATAATATCTCAAATAAGACTGTGAACTATCTCAACACTGGATTATCTTTATCTACTCATCTATAAGCAAGAGCTATATGGACATAATATAAACAGTTTTAAGTTCAATATATGCAGTGTTCAATGTAATTTATTCAACTTAAAATTGCTTATACTAAAAACCAATATTAATAATATATAATAAATAAACAAATGAAGCTTATCTCAAGAACTATGGAATAGGAAGGTTTAAATCAGAAAAAAAATTAAGATATTTTTTATTAAAATAGTATGCATATATACCTGAATCCTCCTTTCATTTTTGATTGCTCTTATTTCATATATTCTCGACAGAGCTGCACGAAGCACTCTTTCTTCTTGTTCAGCAGCAGTGAGCCCAGCTTTGAACAAATTTTTTAGTTGCATTTGCTGTAACAATAAATAGAATAATATATAAAAAATAATTGCATTTAAATACATGTCTAAATATATAATATTAAGCTTAGCCATTTTGGATTTTTTATAAGAATACCTGTTGTGATGAGCTGGAGGAATCATCAGTAGATGAAGTTGATTCAGAAGCTTTCTCAGCTCTTAATATTGAATCAATACACTGTTCATTGTGGCCTCTTTCTGATTCTATATCATATATCAACCTATGTAAGGTTCTTAATTTTTCCTTTAACAAATAGAGCATAATTATCCAGCATGTTGCATTACTATATTTACCCAAATTTAAGAAATTTGGCAAGACATGGAAACTAAATACGAAATGGAGACATAGGACCTATTTTGCCCTAACAAATATAGAAATATAAATAAAGAATATAGGAATTTAATAGATACATATATTAAAACTAAAATGTTTTATTTACCTATAAACATATGATTTTTTGTATAAGCTATAAAATAACCCTGCTACAATAAAAAGACTATCTGTTTATTCTGACATTGTGGCTTCTTTAAAACTATGAATTATATAAAAAAAAAACACATTTCTCTACCTGAACTTGCTGCGCGGCGACATCAGCGGTAAGAGGCATCGTGTTTATGAATCGACAACTCCCAACTTAATAAAAATACATGTAGCCAGCTAAACACTACAAACACCTAAAGTACAATATTTCAATTTAAAAGTTAAAAAAAATAGTAATTCAGTAAAATAAATATTTTTTTAAATTCATAAACAACTAACCAATAAAGCGAATTGAAGCCAAAAGTTACTGCTTAGCATTCCAATTATAATAGTAGGAGATTACTGTATTTACTTATCTGTAAATATTACTGATACTTAAAATTGTGGAAATCAAGTCTTAAGATTGAGAAATACTTTTTATTCATCTGACATGTAACAATATAACTTTTTGGATGGTGCTGATTTTGGATGGTTGGATGAACTTTTTGAATATAGCTTTTTGACAATTGTTGTTATTTATTATTAATCTAATTGTAAGTAAAGCCAAAGTAACATAAAAACCTACCTAATACCTAGCTAATTAAAATATCAGATATTTTTGTTTACAATTGTAGAACAACTGTCAAGCAAGTGAGAACGTTTGCTGGGTGCGAAGCAGGAGGTGGGAGAACACGAATCGATCGCAGCGCGCACGGTGGCTAAAACGGAAACTCTGTCGGACGAAATGTCACTTTTTAAATTACACAAAAACTCTGCATTATTAATGTCATCACAGTTATATAAGATCGTCTGCAATATGTATGAAATGCGTTATTCGATTATATTTGTTTATTTATTTTCCATAAAGTCACCCATAAAAATAACTCGTGTAAGTATATTACCTGAAATTTACTGAATGTGGCATTTTAGACTGAAAAGAAAAAGATCAACAGCATTAACGACACCTTATGTTTACGTAATCGAATAAAATCTGCAAACAGCAAATTGTTGTCACTAATGTAGCAACAGCAAGTGTGACAATATTTCAGTTTTATGCAGAGTAAAGTGTGCTGGGTTAAAAATTTATTAAGTATATTCATATATTTATATTTATTTTTTGTAAGTATTTATGTACAATGAGTTAAGTATAGCTAGTTATAGCTGTCGAAGTATTTTTTAACGTGTAGTCTATGGTTATCCTTGGCTTAAACATTTAGGATTTCATTTAAGATAATATGAAATCAACTTCTTTTAAGTTCTATGTAAAAAAAATATTATTTTGATGAAAATATAATTCTCAAAAACTGTTGTTTCAAAAAAATTATAAATAATCTATAGTTTATAATCTTTAGTCTGGTCTGTCTGGTAAATTATCAAAATAAAAGATAACCATGAACAAACCACAAACAAATTTTACATAGATACTGATATCGGTATATTTTTTGTTACAATTGTCATCTGTGTCACCAATTGACAACTAGTTGTTTGGCGTTAAAAAATATATTTCTGAAACCAATCTATAAACATAACGCCAAGAGTAAAATGTTTCTGAAGAAATAATATTTTATATAATTGATTGCATACTGGAGTAGATAATGCCAACTGTATTTTAAAATTAGGTCAGCCGGAATTTTCTAAATTGGTTACCGGTACGTCAGAGTGCAGATAGCTTCATTTAATCGTTGCTTAATTCAAAACACTTCGTGTTAATTATACAGATATATTATTTACAGGTGCTATAAGTGTAGTGTTTAATTTAAAAATCTAAATAACTTTTATAAATAGAGAGTAAGTTGATATGGCCGATAATGATGATTATTTAGATTCGATTGACAACAATCACCTAGACGGAGCCAACGGTTCAGTAAACATGACCGACAACAGCCTGGGCGTAAGTACTAAATTAAATTTATTTTTTAAATTCATTAGACTTTTACTGTCTAACACGTATATTTACTTTATAGATGTTTTACGTGTTAAAGATAACTTGTTACTTTTGAGTTTTAAAATATCATTGACTATCTTTACCTAATGATTTATTATCAGAATCTATTTAATGAAAATATCTCGTGGTAATAATCATAATATATAAAATAATTCACACAATTTTTCAAAACAATACCAAATATGTATTAACATTATGCTTCTAATAATATATTGATAGTATTATAGACGTAAACTATTATATTGTTATCACTATTCCAACATTGTATCAATTTAAATTTATTGTGTTAATCATTATTTTATCATTAGAAAAATTGTTAAAAATTTCATGACTGTCCCAAGAAGTCTTTTTAGGATGTTTATATATGTGAGTCTTTATTTTACTCATATATGTATAATTTGATTGCATGAATATTTTTCATATTTTTATCTATGTTGTGTAAATGTAGAACTGTTTATATTCATAATTTACTTACAACTGGACAACTAACATAACGTTTTGTTAAAGGGAGATGAAGCCTCAGGTACTGATGTCCCTGACCTGGCAGCCATTAAGGCCAGGGTAAGGGAGATGGAAGAAGAAGCAGAAAAATTGAAACAAATGCACACAGAAGTGGACAAACAAATGAGCTTGGGAAGCCCTCCAGGACTCAGTAAGTGCTACTTTTTATTATTACTATTTACATTATCAAGAATTACTTTTCGGATTACTTATTGAATTACTTTATTAATGAAGAATTTATTTGTGAAGTATTTGTAAGCTCAAAACTCTAAATATAAAATTTAATTGTTGGTAATAGCCGAACACTCACAGTATCTGACTAAATGTGATTGTTGCCGGTTTAATTCTATTTTTATTTTCAAGTAACTAAATTTGTTCAAGTTACTTATTAAATTTAGTTTTATTTAGCTTTATTTTATTAATATAGGCTTAAATGTGTGTTTTATCCAGCAAGTCCACTAAACATGTCTATAGAAGAGAAGATAGAAGTAGACAACAGATCAGTGTATGTTGGCAATGTGGACTATGGGGCCACTGCTGAAGAGCTAGAACAACACTTTCATGGTTGTGGATCTATTAATAGGCAAGCATCATATACTATAATAAGCTATATTTATTTATTTAAATTTATTTACAAATTTGTCTTATTAATGTTATAGGCAAACATTACAATTTTTTTAGATAAATCTGTTTAATTTCATGAAGAGGAAAATCACAATGTGACTGTCTGATTATACACACAGTTGTTGTTCAGTCCTTACTCTGGAGTAATTTAAGCTATGATAAGACAAAATACAACATTAATGGCTACATTAGTGTTGACTCATATATGCCACTTTTTAAAAGATATCTCAAAATTCAAAGTAAAATGAAAAATCTTCATCAATCTACCCTATATTATAACAATTGACACTTCGTCAATCTACCCTATATTATAACAATTTCTATAAACATTTTGTTGTAATAAATAAATAAATAAAAACATTTAATATAAATTATAACTTTTTAGGGTTACAATATTATGTAATAAGTTTGATGGACACCCAAAAGGATTTGCCTATATAGAATTTGGGGATAAAGATAGTGTACAGACAGCAATGGCTATGGATGAGTCTTTGTTTAGAGGTCGTCAAATTAAGGTTAGTGCTACTAACAAACTTATATATTACTAACTTTTGCTTGTGCTCATGTAAAGGCTTTTTATGTGTTTTTTTTAGTTATTGTTAGGGTAGATAATAAATAGATAGTGAATGTAGTTGTAATTCTAATATGCTATAAATTGATATATTAGGATTGTAGTAGTAGTATGAACTTTAAACTATAGTTATATAATTATATAGGTATAAAATATTCTTTTAAAAATAGTTTTATATAATATAACTTAAATAAAACTCATATTTTTCCATCCATTCCATTAAACATCCTGTTTAAAATTTAAATAATATGTAATTATTTTAGTCTTGTAAAGCCACTGCTTTACTAGCCCTGAATAATATACAAGATGATATATAAGGACATCATCATAATCTAATAATAATTTAAACAGTTGATATTTTAAAAGTATACAATAATTTGTATTGCATATTTGTTCATACATATTACACATATCTTCCAGGTGATGCCAAAACGCACGAACAAGCCAGGCCTCTCCACAACGAACAGGCCGCCGCGCGGTATGCGCGGCCGAGCCCGTCCCTCGCGCGGCTATACGCCATACTACTCTGGTTACCGGCCGGTGCGACGCGGCAGGTACTACCCATATTAAATGAACATGTTTACGCTCTATACCAATGCTATGATTTTAATAGTTTTTCTTTATATATGTACTGATTTTTTTTGCATACAACTGACTTAAGTATACAATAGAGGCTTCGATTATTCGAACCTTGGTTTAGCGGATGTGTGATTATCCAGACTACTTATCAGCAGAATGTAGATGTAGTGTGTGAGATACAATTGGCAGAGTTTGAGATAAGCTTGGGACAGTACTTAAAAAAAAACAATTTAGTAATATTTTTATTTAATGATTACAATATTAAAATTATGAAATATTGAAAAATTACTTATAAATATTGTTCTATGTAAATTTTATTCAGATATTGATCTATTCCACATGCATAACAACAATTAATCTGATTAAATGCTAGACTGACTGATTTCTCATTAAAGAAAGTCATAATGCAGTGCAAACCAATTTCTATTTATGACACCTATAAATTGATATTAATTAACTTATGTGACTAAATACTTATTTAGGAAGTAATAACAAAAATAATAAGGTTTTTGTTTAAAGTAATAAAAGAATAATATCCCTAATAGACTTAAATGTTGTCATAAAATAATACAGAATTTTTCAAACTTTTAATTCTATAGGCCTACAATTAGTATTCTGCTTATAAATTATTAATTCATTACCTTTATATTTTACTAGTCACTTCACTAGGTTCCTTACAGATACATAAACCTGCAATAAAATTTGTTTGTTTGTAGTTAATATATGTGAAAATTCAATACTACTTCATAGTTAGTTTGCATTTTGCATAATTTAGTTGTTGTTATTTGGAGTTTGCATTGCATTTAATGTTGAAATAAGTGTAGACATCATATTTTATTGCTTTTTTTAAAATGATTATTTATTGTAATATAATGAATGATACTGTTATTTTAACTTAAGTACAACATATTTGGTTAAACACATTTGTATACTTGTAATAAATTCGACAAATATAAATGCATGTTGAAACATTTTGCCCTCTTTATTTTTAAATTAGTTTAATGATAATGAAATTATTGTATTGGTATAGAGCTTGGCACATTTGAACACTTCTCCTTCATACTCATCACTCAGATGATATTGTTATATCTGTAGTCACTGTTGTTGTAGCTTGTTGAGAATGTTTTCCTTTTGTGCTATAAGAGATGTCATTGAACTTAGTGCGCATAATATCCAATCAATGAAAATAAAGAAAAATTCATAACAAGTACTATTGTACAAAAAAGTGAAGCAAAGGGTTTAAATAATAGTACAATTCTATCTATGGCATCTCTTATGCTGGTACTCAGTTGGTAGTCGAACGATTTTGTCCACTAGCACATGATTGTCGAGAAAAGAAATTGAATATTTATATATGAATGAAATAAACTTTGTGATGGACATATCTGTATTTTTAATGCTATATCCTCCTTTTCCTTGGCGCTTGGTTTGCATGGTATGAATTATTATATACACGTTAGATAAAATGTGAATGACGCCTTTAGCCATATGTAGCTTGCTGCACTCTAGATAGTTCTTTGTTTAAGAACCATAAGTTGTAGACTCCAGAGAAAAAAATAAACATTAAAACATTGTAATGGAGTTCGCAACTTATAAGCAAAATGACACGATACTAACGTCGTGCCTTGTTCGCAGAGGCTTCAGGCGTGGCTCGTATTACTCTCCATACTGAGTGTGGTAGAGGGGGGGTCGAGCCCCCGTTCACCGCGTCCGAAAATTTAAACGGATGTGAATGTGGTGTTTATTAGCTTAGACTACGAAAAAGTACTTGCGCGAAATTAGCCTTGTGTTGTTGATAAAAGCGCTAAAAATATGTGAATTTTATACTTTGACTACTAGCATAGTGACGTCACTATGCTCCTCGCATAAACACGTAAAGACTCATATTTTCAGCGAAGTCAATATAGAAGAATGTATTTGTAAGTATTAAATCCTTCGATGCTAGTTTATCATTTTGTTTGTATAAAAGTATTACATGGATTTTGTTTTCAAATATCAATAAAGTATTCATATGCGATAAGTGAAAAGCACTATTATTATTAATGTGTATTTCGTAAATAAGATAGGTAGTTATAGCTATTTTGATTTCTATTTTGATTTTTAATGAGATGATTTGTTACTTTTTATTTAACATAACTTTTAAATAATTACCACATTTTTAAAAATTATGTTAATACAGTAGAAAAGAAATAAGTAAATTATTAGGTTTCTTTATAGACTTGATTATGTAAACAATTCTAGAACAACCTATTACATTTCATTTCTTTACATTAAGCAATGCGTTATGCATTTATTGAAAACGATTTCTATTAGTTCCGAAATCCTCCACATATTATATTTTACGTCATTTATTTTACTGTTAAAATATTAATCTCATGTTTTAAAAATTAGAAAATCAATTACATATTGCAAAATTGAACTTTACAAAAAAATATGATTATAAATGTGCTAAATGCTCTTAAAAATATGTTAGTATTGTTTTTATTATAAGATAAAAAAATATCGATCAAGTGCGAGTCGTATTCGCTCACCGAGGGTTTCGTACTAATTACATGATTGTAGTCATAAACTGGTGTGGTGGCAGGTTACTGAGACTTAAACAGGGGAACCCAAGTTCACACATGATTGTAGGTCAACGGAAAGTATAACTTAAAACTTGACAAACTTAAACTTGTGGTCGTATGCACTCATTTGGCATGAAATGATCTAACTTCCTATAAGTGTGTAAGGGTATTTTTTGTGATATACCTAATTTTCCGGTTTGTAGGACAAAACTGTGTTTGTTCTGTAAGATCTGACTCCTTGTCAAATTTCATCAATTCTCCTTGTCAAATTTTGATTACGCGGCGATCTTGATACAAAATGAGAAAAAATTAAACAATAAAGCGGTTGCATCATTTGGATGCGTTGACTTCAATAATCGAACTAATAATTTTCTCTGTACTTTAAGGAACTATATAAACCATTATGGATATTTGCTTATTATCTGCCTGAATTAATAATTTCAGCTTGTTACGTCTAGGAGATCATATACCGGTTCCGTTTTTACTTTTGAGGTACGAAACTCTAAAACACATTATTTACATACATTAATATACATTAGCGTATGTGGAGCAAGGGCATATATCCTGGCACCAATTATCGACACTTTATTTATATAAGGATATGTAACAAATTTCTTAAGGTGTCATTGATGTAAATATAAAAATAATATTTAAATATGTGATTATGTACTTCCTTCATAATAATATGTAGCATGAAATCATATATATACGCAATATTGTTTTTAAAGAAAGCGCATTAATGCATATTTACCGATATTCAAAAAATTTCTTCGAATGAAGAGTCAGCAATATAATAAAATTATTATTTTATATTTTATTACAAGACAACTTGTGTTCGACCCCCGTACTTAGGTCCTAGTTGGTTATTAGGTATCGAGACCTTTAATATGAATAATTCGTTGGAAATTATCAATTTGATGTGTAGAATATTGGTGCCAGTGAGTTATGTATATAAGTAAGAACTATATATTATATTATGTAAGAATGAATACATTTTAATAGAAATAGAATTATAAATCACGATCGGGATGAATGATGATTACAGCTATATTATTATAGTATTTAATTTTATTCTATTAATAATTTAACTTTAGATGTAATTAATTATATTTAGGTCAGGTAGCTTTAAATACTTAGTTACTTCAAATGAGTTATTTTATGTTTAATGGGCATTTCATGTGGACTTATAATCAGACTTTGATAGTTTGACATTCTATATAATAAGTCTGTATGTTATCTTTAATATGCATGAAGTGAGCGCCGTCTCAGAACATATCGAGTCACGAGCCGTGTGCGGTAAAGAACTGACGGCAACTGTTGTAATAAGTAATTGGAAACGTCACATTTGGTGACTACAAATTTTATTTACTATAATGTTGATTGATATGTAAAAAGGGCATAAAATGAATGTTCGTATCGTCTTGGGACCCGTTTTTAGGGCACATCTTGCATTGAAATTGGGGCGTAGTTGGTAAGCTATAATTGACAAATTATTAAACATTCATGTTCTAGTGCTGAGGGCAATAGACGCGGGCCTCAAATAAAACATAGTAAAGGCACTGTCTATAGTTTTAATTTAGTAGTAATGAAAAATGTAATATTACTCTTTCGAATATTTGTGAGGAATATATCAGAATGCTTATTACACATTATTAAAATTTCCATCCAAAAAATGATATATAATTCGAGAATATTAAATCTTATGATTTTATTTTTAACATCACTATATTTGTATAGAAGCACAAACAAAAGACTATTTTATTTCGTTGTATTTTAAAATGTACGGAGTACTTTTGTAAAGAATTATCTAATTTTGGCAACCAATGTTACAATGAATCGTAGTATATTTCAATATTATTATGTTAAAGTATTTGGACACCATTTGTTTATCAAAAGCCTTGTGACAGTTTGTTTTGTAAAAGTACAATTTATTATTATTATTATTTTCTTTATCTATCAATGAAAAACTAAAACAAATATTACAATGAAAAGAAAAGAATGAGTGTGTTTTATAAGAATAATTTTAGGAAGCCAATGTGTTGTTTTATTTACTACCCACTTTTGTTCTCGAACAGTTGTCTGATAATTTTATTAATTCAAAATTCAAAGTAAGAATACATGATTCCTTTTTTGAACATCAAAAACATTACCACCGGTTCACTAAAGTTAATGCCTAAGACCTGAGAAGAACTGATGCAGAAAACTTTCATTCCCAAGGCATTAACCCTTTCAGACCTCGCGTGCACAATTGAGGACATAAAAGTTTTGAGTCTTTTTACTACTAAATTTAAATTTTACGTAAATAAAAACTGTTGTCATCGCTTGCGAACATTCTAAATTATTAAAAATGAAACAACTAGCGGCATCTATTGATACGTGTGTGCACTTCTAAGCCATTTTCGGTCAGTTACCAGCGAAACTTTGAACTGAGTAGGTAAGTCATTTTTATTTTATTGAAATTTCAAGTTTTTCTGCTAGATATGTTTTGAAATAAATATAAATGGATAAGTTATACTATATAGGCAAAGAACAAAGTATTTTACATCAAAATTTTTAGTTATTTGTACAATAAATCGCGAATATTCGTTATGTCCACAAACGTGGACAGTAGGTATTGGTTAAACATTTTTTTCAAAATAGGTACTTTGCTGCTGTTAGTAAATAAAGTTATTTTCTGGTAATAAATGTTATAATTTATTATAAAATTTGCGTGGTAAAGTCTTAAATTGTGTTTATTACATTTAAATTTATGATCAAATTATAATCATGTTTTCGAGGGATGCTTTGAGAGCTTTGGAAAAGGATAACCAGTCGGAATTTGAGCTATCTTCGGATGATGAGGATGTGGGAAATAATAATAATGTCCCATTTGCGAGACACGTTAGGTTGGGAGCCGATGTAGTAACTCAGAATCAAAGAGAGTACACCCCACTTGACCCCCCTGACGAACAAGAAGACGAAAGTGAAGACGAAGAAAGGTCAGCTTTCAATTACGAGTCCGAGCCTGAGGCGCCAAGAGAGCCGGATATTGTGGAGGGCGAAGAGGAGCAAGTTACGCCGAATGCTGAACTTTTCGATTACCTTACGCCAAAACCGAACATAAAGTGGAGGCATAGACAAATAAATAACACAATACCAACGGATTTCTTGCTACCAATAGCTTTAGAACCCATCGTGCAAGATCCCATTTGTTATTATAATAGATATGTTCCTGTAGAGCTTTTTGAACAAATGGCCGAAATGACAAACTTATATGCAGTACAGTCAGGAAAAACCAGGTTTAAGCCTACGTCCAGCTATGAAATTGAAATTTTATTTGGTTTGCACATGGCAACGGGAGTTTTCAACTATCCAGTTTTGAAAATGTACTGGGAAAATCATCTTAGCATTCCACTTTTCACTAACAATATGGCAAGAGATAGGTTCTTTGAACTTCGTAACAATCTCCATTTAGTAGATAATATGAAAAGCCTACTAATTGCACTGACGTGTTTTATAAAGTAAGACCAATCTATAATGCGATCCGAAGCCGATGCTTAGAAATACCGCTAGAAAAAGAATTGTGTGTCGATGAACAAATAGTTCCTTTTACAGGGAACATTCTGCTAAGCAGTACATCAAAGGAAAACCTTGTCCATGGGGAATGAAGCTTTTCTTTTTGTGTGGGAAAAATGGCCGTGCCTATGACTTTATTATTTATCAAAATTCTATTCCAGAATTAGACAGGTCACTGATAAAGAAAGTAGGCTTTGGAGCTGCGGTAGTATTACATCTAATGAAAAGAGTCGGTGACAGTAGAGGTCATGAGTTATATTGCGATAATTACTTCTCGTCTTATTACATGCTCCAAATTTTGAAACACAAAGGCATAATGGCTACCTGCACTGCGCGTGTCAATAGATTTACAAGGCCACCGTTGCTTAGTGACAAAGATATAAAAAAGAAACCAAGGGGTTTTGCCGAAGAGATTTGTAGTACGGATGGAGATGTCACCATGGTGAAATGGCTTGATAACAAACCAGCCAACTTAGCTTCCAATTTCGTTGGTATAGGAGAAAAAGATATGGTGAAAAGATGGTCCAAAACAGAGAAGAGATTTATAGAAGTCGAGAGGCCTGAAATTGTAAAAAAGTACAATCACGCCATGGGAGGGGTAGATCTCCTTGATCAACTTATGAGTTATTATAGAACGTTTATAAAGTCAAAGAAGTGGCCTTTGCGTATGATATTCCACGCATCAGATTTGGCAGTTGTTCAAGCCTACCGCGAGTATGATATGGATTGTGACTTGCTTGGGATACCAAAAGCAAAACGGCTCGCACTTCTTCACTTTCGTCGACGCTTAGCTGAAAGTTTAGTTCTTCGAAACAAAATATCAGGTGCTAAAAGGGGTCGTCCAAGTAGTTTGAGCAGTCCTTTACCAGTAGTTGTTCCTAGAAGACCAGGAGAAGTACGCCCGTCAACTGAAATTGCTCGAGATGGTATTGGTCACTTTCCAGCTCATGACGATGGTTGTGGAACGCGCTGTAAGTTAACGGGGTGTAAAGGGAAATCCCGCATCAAATGCATAAAGTGCAAAGTGCACTTATGTCTGACTAAAGACAAAAATTGCTTCCTAAGTTTTCATACCTAAGTAACTAAAGTTCCTATTATTTTGTTGTCTTTTTAGAAGATTTTTTATGTTGTTTTATTTTGTAAGAAGATTTATTTTTGTTTTGAAGATGTTTAATTATTTTTAGTTTGAATTTCATACTTTTGTAATAATAAAAATGGCCAAAATCAAGCTATTTGTTATTTGTTCAATTATACCCATACATCAGTTATTATAATCACTTAGGCCGAATGTCCACATTTGATCACATAAAGAAAACATCAATTTTCTCGGAAAATAATCTAATAATCAATTTTTTTTTTTGTTTTTCCATGCTCAATAGGCGAATATCTAACTGAAATAAAATCGGCTCAAACAAATTCTAAAAAATAAAAAATCAGGTCTGAAAGGGTTAATAATGCACATTACAAAAGAAATAAAAATATACAGCATTGTTTTAAAAATATTAAATCTCCGAGCATTATTCACTTAACTTACTCAAGTTATTACCAAAAGGGACAAAGGTACATTAGATAATGATAGGGATCATAACTATGATAAATCCGTACCCATTGGAGTTGGAGATAAATATGTAATCTTATTGGTACAATTTGATATTTGGCAGTTTTTTTCTTCGATATAAATGATGTCAATAGACAGCTTTATTTTATGCAATGTATTTAAAATGTATCACTTCAGAAAATTACAGTAAGTAAACGTGAATTAGTAAAGCTAAAATAGCTTAATAAAGAATTAGTATATCAGCTCTTGAGCAAATTAGAATATACTAATTTCTAAAATATTCTTGAATATTTATAGAACATAAATGTGAGAAGATAAAATAATTTGAATATCATGCATGGCAAATAATAATATTGTAAAGTTTACATTGAAAAGAGCAACTGTTGAGTTTCTTGCCACTTCTTTTAGTAGAATCGGTGGAAGCTTTTTATTCATTCGACAAATTTTAATGTTTAGTTGTGTTGAAGTGTTTTATAATCTATTTAAATTTTGACATTGGATCATGGATGTAAATTTTTGTTTAGTTGCTTATCTGTGGCTTAAATTAACTTGACATTTCGTATCAAAATAGTAAATAAAAAAATATAAACTATATTTACTCAAATAACTCATGATTATTGAATATTCGGAAAATGTCTGTTATAGGGCCAGAATTTTACAGCTTTATTAAAAAGTTAGAAGATAACGGGGATAAAATAATTACGGCTACTCCTGTCGAACAACCCCTTGAATTCGAGTTTAATGTGCGTAATGAAAATCAAATAATATTAGTAAAATATATATATATATATATATATATATATATATATATATATATATATATATATATATATATATATATATATATATATATATATATATATATATATATATATATATATATATACATATATCTGTAATTTAGCTTATAAATTTTTACAGAATTCCAGTTGCTATATTTGCAATGGATATTACGGCCCGAGTTTTGGAGAACCAGTCTGTGTAACTTGTCATACCTTTTTGTTTCCTGATTTTCCGTCGTACCTACCGAGTTCGTATTTTTGTAGTGAAAAAACTGATGATGGCGACTCTGGAAATGATGAACCTTCAGATTTAAATTACAGTTCAGAGCGCAGATTGAACAAAACGTGTCCATTGCCACCAGCTTGGTGGTATTATAGAGTAAGTAATTTAAGTTTTCAACAATAGATATTTTTCATTCATTTTTAAATATATTTTAAATTAATAATTTCCTTTAGAATTCCTTAGACAGTGAGACAAGTCCTGAGGATGAAACTAGCCGCACTAGTAATTCAGGTCCTGGTGCAAGTGGTAGCGGCAGTGGTGGGAGTGTATCTGGACCTTCCTCAGCACCACGAGAAGGAATTGAAGACCTAGTTGGTCAAGGCCCACCACCTCAGCCTCCTAGTCTAGCAAGATCTCTGCAAGCTCTTTCTACTCCAAGGCTGCCCGATAATTTAGCTCCTGGTCTGGTTGAACATCTGCCTTCTGAAGGTACAGGTCTTTAAGTTTTTGGCTTTAATAAAAAATCTATTACTATTGTGTTTTGTATAACAGAAACATTTGAATCAAATAGTATTAGAAAATATTACATACAAACTCTTAATTCCAACCACCGTTAATTGATTTAATTATAGTGGAGTGCTGTAAGGCATAAAAATGGTAAAATCTCGGAAATCCAGGACTAGTCTATAAATCTTCATAAAAACTATTGGGCTGCATTGTTAAAAGCTCAAATAATAAAGTTAGAAAAAAAAGGAAATGCCCAATCTTGACTATAATAATTTTTAACAACAATTTCTGAAAAATCACAAAAACTAGGGATAATAAATTTTTAGACCAAGATTTCAATTTCATACATAATAAATAATATTTGCACAGTAACTGTTGTTGTTGTGTTAAGTTTTTAATATTTTACAATAAATAAATTCTATATATACATTGTAACATAATTATCATTACTGTCATCATCAATGTCATTGATGTAAATTGTTGGTTGGTTGTTGGTCTATAAATCTTCATAAAAACTATTGGGCTGCATTGTTAAAAGCTCAAATAATAAAGTTAGAAAAAAAAGGAAATGCCCAATCTTGACTATAATAATTTTTAACAACAATTTCTGCAAAATCACAAAAACTAGGGATAATAAATATTTAGACCAAGATTTCAATTTCATACATAATAAATAATATTTGCACAGTAACTGTTGTTGTTGTGTTAAGTTTTAATATTTTACAATAAATAATTCTATATATACATTGTAACATAATTATCATTACTGTCATCATCAATGTCATTGATGTAAATTGTTGGTTGGTTGTTGGTACAGTTATCATCATATCATTCCAAGCAAGCTACAGTGTAATTTAATATACTTCCTGCACCCTCCATTGCTGCTACATTAATTGTTATTGGACAATTTTTTTCTTCTTGGTCTGTTTTATGAAACTTTTTAAATGCACAATTGTAGTATTTAGCTCCCAGAGCCACGAAATCTATCACGTCTAGCTACAATTCTTTTATGAAGCTTGCGACAATATTTACTTTTTTCTTGACTAATAAAATTTAAAATTAATTCCTTGTAGGCGGTGACGTTGTCTGATGATTTGGACATTCCTTCATTTCATTTGCTTCTTTTTCTAAAAAAAAAAAAAACACCTACTTATCCAATCAATATTTCAATCAAGTTCACATATTTTTCTTTGGTGGAGAATATGCTGAACTGGTCTTTTCAAATGAGCACTAATACATCCTTTATTTATGTATATTTTTTACTTATAATATTGTAAAGTTTTACATCAATTTGTTTTAAGATGTACAATTTATTAATTATTCATTGTTTTTTATAAGCATGCAATATGAATGAAAAACAAATACTATATAGCTGCTGCCTAGCTGATTCTTTCCAGCAAGCCAAGGTTGTCTCAGGTCCAGGGACACATTTGTAATAGTTTTCCTTTTCAAAATATATCTTTAAATAAAAAAAATATGAAAGAAAATTCTGAAAAATCAATCATAATTTTTTGAATAAAAAAAATGAAGATAGCACAAATAATTTTTTTATACATTTTTAAAATATTGTTAAAAAGGCAGTTCAAAAGTTTATATAGATTCATTGAATGGCTCTGGATTCCGAGGTATAAAGCTTACGGCGCTCCACTATTTATGAAAATCTCATATATCGGTTTATTTTATGGATATTACTGAAATAATTCAGTTGTATACATTTTTTCAAGGTGTCTTACAAATACTTTACTGTAATATAAATAGTAAGGCTGAGGTACATTTGTTTTGCCAATTAAATATATAAAAAATAAACACATAATTTGTTTTAATAATCGCAAGTAATAATTACTCGCATTCCCAGTCCTCCTCTCCATATTCCGGTACCTGGACGACCTCTCGCTCTGCGCGTGCGCGTGCGTGTGCGAGCGCTGGCGGCGGCTGGTGGTGGCGCGCGTGCCGCCGCCGCGCTGGGCCGCCTTCGCGGCGAGGAGGTGGCCCCTGTTCAGGCCGCTGCTGGCTGATGTTGATTGGCAGAAGGTATGAGAATTTCGCCACAATGAGGCATCTTATGATCTATGATAATAACCTTCTATTTAGTGGCTTAGATTTGTTAATCACCTACATATATGAGGGAAAATATTTGTATGAAAATTCAACATTTTACGGATATCATGACTACAGTTTTTATAATAATTTGAACTGTGACGGATAAATGTCTCGAATAAATAAACTAGAAACAGTCGTGGTTGTTTGCGTCTGTTCTTACGATGTTTTGAAATGGTAAAATTGTCAATTAGTTGCTCAGAACATTTTATTACTGACCGTTAACGCGATGCTTGTGGGTTGGATCCCTCTCGGGCTAATGTATTTTTAATACTTACTCTATATGTACATATATCCTCGTTCTGGTAAGATGCCATGGAGCAAATACATTTTATTTAATTCAAAAAATATATATCCAGAAGTACCAGTCGCTGGTGGAGTCGTGTTTTTGCCGCAACTGTCTAGTACAGATGTGCGTGCAGGCGCAGCCCGCCGGAGACGAGAACGCCTGGAGACGCAACCGACTGAAGATTGAACTTAAGGTGATTATAATTACTTATATAATATTTATTTTATTCTGTATTATATAAACTTGCCAAGTCTATTATTACAAAAACATAATTTTTATAACACACATATATACAGTAGAGCTTATAATAATTATAGATTCATTCATTCATTTTCGATCTAGTCTTTTGTTATTTTTAGATTACTGATTCACTTATGATGTTGAGATTTCGAGAGATGATGATGATGAGGAGATGGATCCATAACCTTTTCACTGCTACCCTGTCGATGTACCTCTCTCTCGGTCCCCACTACTCGTGTATCCTATAGTCGGAACTATGTCTCGGGTTTATCGTTTATTTAAAATAACGTATGTACAAATCATACACTATTTCATCATTGTCGAGAGTTTCATCTCGATTGAGTTTCTTCACCGACTTCTTCACATTTTAACCGTAGAACATATGATACGAGTATACCAAGGAGTAATTTACAGTTTCCGTATAGGAGAGCTCTATGGAAACCTGTTGTTAATCTATGAGTACATCGGTGCAGATGCTGCGCAACGACCCGCCGGAGGGCATCGCGGCCACCCCGCTGGACGCGCGCTGCTGCCACTGGCAGGCCAGCGTGACGGGCCCCGCCGGCTCCCCCTACGAGGGCGGCGTCTTCTACCTGTACATACAGGTGCCCTACTCGTGAGTACTCACTCAGTAGTGAGGCCACTACTGTCTTTACATTAGGTTCCGGCTACGTGCCCTGATACGAGGGGATACTGTGAGAAGAGAAACCAATTTATAAAGATAGCTCTGGCGCAATAATGAAAATCTAGCGCTAATACTATATTTTCGACCTGTAATCGGTGCTACTCTATTTAAGTAAAATTTTTGAAAAAAGTTTTAATCACATATTACATTTAGCATTTTAACATTTTATTTAAGCATTTTAACTTACATAATCTCATGTACGAACAACAGTATGATTTTACTGAAGGTCGCTCTACTGCTGATGTAATAGATGATTTAACCAAAATCTGTGATGTACATAATATTTATACTAGAAATAGGGTGAAACTTACCGCGTGCATTAACATTTTGTGAACCCGTATGTTTGATGATCAAAAAATTTATCATGTATTCTTATTTTAAATATAATTAGATATTTGACTTGAATTTACTCTGCTATTCAATAGCTGTCCATTTTAGAGTGAATTCCAATAAGTACACTATAATTTTTGAAATAGGTGTATATACAAGATATCACAACCATCGCGTATAAGGTCAGCTCAAATATACAGTAACACAGTTGCATATTAGCTGTGTTACCATAGATTTCAGATTTTTGAAAGACACGTAAAAGTATTAATCTTTCTACTGAACATATTATTTTTGTGTGATTGGTTTTTACGCATAGCCACTTGTACGTCGATTAATCTCGGTACACAAGTCAAAACGGAATTAGAATTGAATGAGAGCTACTGCTAGAGCACCTAACTCAGTCAGTGTTATATTGCAAATGAAATACAGTTTTATTTCAAACAATTTAATTTATTTGGGCAGTGGAAATATGTTAAAATCTATCTACAGAAATGGCTAAACCGTAAATAAGTTGCAAGAAGCGTAAAGTAATTAAAATAACAGCACCTAAATGATAAGTATAAAGCATTGACATAATACGAACGTCCGGGAGCAGGTACCCGATGTCGCCGCCGGTGGTGCGGTTCCTCACGCGCATCCTGCACCCCAACGTGTCGCGCCACGGCGACGTCGGCATCGACTCCGTGCACCACAACTGGTCGCTGGCGCTCACGCTGTCCAAGGTGCTCATCTCCATACAGAGCCTGCTCACGGACCCGTACACCACCGTGAGTACAGTTACGTCGCGTCGTATTGTACGCTTGTTACGGCTATTTATGTTATTGAGATGTTTTGCCGCTTATGTAATCACAGGTGTGCATGGAGCCGCAGCTCGGCGACATGTACGTGCGCGAGCGCGCGCGCTTCGAGGCGCTGGCGCGGCGCTGGACCTGGAGGTACGCCATGCACGACGTGCTGCCGCAGTAGCGCGCAGCCTCCCCAGGCCGGACGCGCAAGAGCAAGAAGCGAGCCGGCTACAATATAGTTATATTATGTATTTTTATTTCGTGCTATAATTATATGCAGAATGTGTTATTAAATTTGAAATCTACTTGTGCACTTGACGTCTAACGTCGTCTAGTATATTGACCACACATATGACGATACAACTGTCGTTGTATACATTTATAACGACTTTCTTGACATTTTGTAATATTATTGTAGGTAGATTTTTTTAGTATAATGCCAATACGCGGTAGTATAAAACGATATGATATATACACATTTTATAGTATTTAGACTAGATTCGTAAAATATAGAATTATTCAAAAATAAAGCACTGCCTCGCTTTGTCTTAAATATTTGTGTATTAACTATTAATTAAAAGACGCGGGTTTGAGTCCCGCTACATTTAAAATTTTATACGTATCTAAATATTATTATGTAGTATTTTGACAACGGGCAGCTTTGTAATTGTATTTAGTTTTATTCGTATCCTGGATTTGAACACAGACATGAAAATACAAATTTATATACATATACAAGAGAAATGTTAAATGTGCATTTTAGCAAACACTTACTACAAATATTAAAATCAATACTTATTTAATACATAGTTATCTTTATATATGTCCTATATTATTAAGTATAAATACTCTATCTCTATGAACATTTTTAATTAGTACATTTTTGTAATTGGTATAAAATTAAATGCATTAAATGCGAAAATGCAGTAATTAAAAATATATTTGTAAAATTTAGTATTTTCATCCCAACGTATAGCTAATTGGCTGGTCTACTAAAAGGAAATTATTAAAAAAATACTATTACCTTATATCAGTATGTAAATAAATGCAAAATAAAATTAATTTGCTTTGTTATATTATCATTGTTTTATTTTCGCTTAATATACTTATATTACTTTCATATACAACAATTTATAGATGTTAAACTTTTGAGTTAATTTTTTTCCACATTTTCAATAATTTGTCACAATTACACAATATCGGTAAACACTTATCACTGCCTGGTGATCTACAATACCCTGGATATGGTAATTCCCCTTTTTGTAACCGTCGCGTAGTTTTTATAGACAGCGGCATATACGCAACATTCTCTATAGTGTTGATTAAATCTATTAATTTTATGCCATGCTTGTGATACCTTGGCTCATGATGGATGTATATCGCAATTAGCAAATAGCCCTGTAATTATTAAATAGTTGATCACAACCTGAAACAATTCTATAAAATAAATAGTAATAATACGTACTTGAATGTTACTTATGTCTAAAACTATTGGATACATAATAGATCTTATGCACTTGTACTTAAATGAAAGAAAATTAATTTTACGCCTATTTTAGTAAGTCTTGAGATTAATTGGAAACAAGATGAAGGTAAAAATAACAACGTTTCTTACATATATATAAGATAAACATGTGTGACTTTTTCAGGTCTGGTCGGACACTCAATATGTTTTTTTATATACATCACGCCCTGTGTCGATGTGTCATCCGTGCCGTTGGTACTCTTATGTATGTTTTTTATGGTTTCTGTTTTTTAATTTATTTGTAAGTATAATCAATTACACAGTTATAGATATAAAAAATAATCTATAGGTACAGTGCAAAGTTGATGAGGGTTTATAGAGCCCTCCTTTAAGATGTATTTTTAAAAAAAACTTTTATTGATGAAAGTTAGGATTGTGGTGGACTAGAAGAGTCCATATAGTCCATACTAACAGAGTGAGGTCACATCATTGGGTTGTCTCACCTGGGTGTTTGTCTATTCCGGTTGTGTCGTTATCCTTTTGAGAGAGTTTATTGCATCCGTGTCTCGGTGAGAGATAACCATTTTGAATCCTTTATATCGGTCGTGGAGGCTTCTTTGGAATTTATCTGCCGATTTCGTTTTATTCGGCATCGATGTAGTACATGCATTCAGTTGTGTGCCTCGTGAAATGCTGTCGTATATAGCACATTTGATGGTTCTTGTTTATGACATGACTACCGACTCATATCCCTGAGATTCGTTGTTGGTAAGGGTGCGTGAGTTCTCCCCTCTTATGGATCCTTTATGGACGAAGGTCATCTTTTTAGCTTGTGTGTGGACCAGGTATAATGTGTTCGGGGAATCAGTCAAGTTGGATGCACCCGTGAATCTCGATCTATTTTAGGAGCGAGTCTTTGACAGAGCAGAGAATATGGAGTATTCGTAAACCTCGTTGAGTGAGGCCTCCAGTATCATACTGTTCGGCCTGTTTTTGCAACTTTGACAAGGATTGAAGCAATCGTTCGCAGTTAGAACGGTTCCGATAGCATAACATTAAGACCTAGTCGGTCAAGACAGGACCAACAACAGAACAGAACTTGTTCAACTTTAGGCTAATTTCAGAAGTTTTGAGTAGATCGATTTCTAAATGCTCCGATTGAATCATTTTTGGGTTTGTGTATATGAAAAAGAAAACACTTAAAGAAGAGAAGCCTTATAGGATCACTTCGTTGTTCGTCTGTATGTGTGTCGATGTGATATCGAGTTAAAATTAATACCAAATATGAAAATTTTCAGGTACAAAAAATCCGTTCTAGCACAGAAAAAAATATAACCTCCAAGTTAGTTTAATTAATAGATAGGAACGTTTATCCTTAGTTTTTGCCACACTTTGCAGGAAACTCGCCGCGTAATCATTTTATTTTGTTTTGTTGTATGGTACTTAGAGTTATGAAATTAGGCAAGAAATTTACAGACACATCATAGAAAAAAAACTATATCAAATATCTGTTTGTACCTACTCCATTTCATATAAAATAAGTGCATACGACATATTTAAGTTGTAAATTTTTATAAGTTGTACTTTCCGCAATGTACAATCATGTACTTGGTACTTGGTACGGAACCCTCGGTGCGCATACATAACTATTTACATTAAATAAACATTAGGTATATTTCATGACTCACATTTTAAATAGTTATTTTTTAAATGCAGGTAAATAATACACATAACAATTTATGTGTGTTTTGTTATAATAGAAATAATGTTAGAAGATGTCGCGTAAATAACCAATCATTATTTATCAGGATTTTTTATATAAAAACATCTTACAAAAAATTGAGAGAAGAATAAACATTATACATATAACTTGATATACAGTCGCAGTGTTATTGTACAAACATAATAATGTGATTTTTCTAGACCAGGCAACCTAAACGGCTCAAAGTAGATAAGATAAGCCTGTTCTTTGTTCTTATAATATTATTATACATCACATTCGCTGCTAATTTAATAATGTTTTATAATACCTACTCATCCACAAAGTAAATTTCAAATAACAAGTGCAAGAAATAATATAATTAGGATGTTTTGTAATATTCCGTACATATTATGCATAATAATATATACTTACGTAATCATATCATATTGGTATATGTATGTGGTAAGAAAACCAGAATTGAAATTTAATTTGTTGACAAATCTATCCGTACAATTAAATTTTATCATATAGAGCGCAATTTTAGCTGAACTATGCGATAATCCTCTATTGACATGATACAGGACCAATTTCCGGGCTAGATCTCTCGGTAAAATTCAATTTTTAAAATCCAGAGTCACAAAATGTACTAAAGTTCTTTATTACTCACAATTTAAACTACTATACACACTGTTAAGTTCAAACAGACAAAAAAGATTAGAGAAGGCTCGTCGATACAATTTACACGTATATATGTTCTTATCATCTACAATATAAAACTGGTTAAAGTTTATTGAATTTCTATATCTTAAATTGATAACCACCGTCGACCGACCGTCTGTCGCCGTGATATATTAACATACGGCTGGTGTTACTAACAACACGATGATTGTGTGTTCCATACTCACTCGCCCCTCTGAGAGGGATGATTGGTATGGTAAGTCGAAAGACAGAGCGCTATGTTGATTCCAGCATTCAACGCTATGTCTGAAACGGGCAGTGACGGAAGTCTAGAGGTCTCTGTACGACCTGCTTTTGGATCACGTGACTGAACAACGGATTTTCTTAATACTTTATTCTTTCTTCCTAATCAACTATATGCGGGACAATAGTAATATTCAACTATAACGTAAATTTAAAGGTGAAAGATCCTGTGTTAAAGTCACTCTGGCTCAGCAGTCATTAGTAATTACTAGTGTCCGACCGAAACTGATTTTTACGACCGAAACCGAAACCGAATTTCGGCAACGTCAATTTCACCGAAATCGATACTTCCTTAGAGGTATCATGTTTTGAGTCAGATTTAATATTTTTCTTTAAGTCACATAGTTTTAAAAATGCGTTAAATATTAACTTAAATACTTTTTTAAGTTGTTACCTAATATCACCATTGTTATAAGTAGGTATTTAATATTGAAGTGACAAACAAAACCTATAAAATGGATACCTACCTTTGTAAGTACCCACTCATTTCATTATCGTGTTAATTTGCCAGAAGAAACAATTATTTCACTGTACTTGCTTGTTGGTTATATTGGTAATAATTATTATAAATTGAACGTTGAGCTCTAAATCCTTAATATTATCACCATTAATGCGCTATAGTAATTATCTACCTAATAAAACCTAAATACCTAACTAATAAAACTAATAAAAATACTTAAAGAAAACAAAAAATTGAACACAGCGTGATTTGAACCCGCGCCTCATGTAAACCGTCCACGACATGCGTTCTTCCTCACGCTACATCGAAATTCTTATATGCTCTATACAACTTATTACTTTGTTAGCATCTTTGTAGGGAGATTTTTACAATTTCCGCTATCCCAAGATTACTGCAAAGAACAATCGTTTGGCAAGAAAGAATTCTATTCTTATTAAATATTTTAATGATTTTTGAAGTGTTAATACACACTAAGCATAGAAGAATATTAAAGAAAATAATTTAACACTTGGTTTATTGTTTCCATGAGGCGCGTGTTCTAATCCCAGGATACTTGAAAAATCATTTAAGTATACCTAATTAATATTTGTTTACGTATAGCATTAGCGAATGAGTAAGTAACCATAAATTATTTAGATAGTTATGTTAAACTTGTTATATTAAACAATTTTTCGATGTTTAATACATATTCTAACTCATACTATATCAAACGACAAAACTTACCTAATTTAAAATAAAACACACGAAAACTAACAACAAACAAGTCACGACATGATTTGGAATTTACTACACCGACCATGACCGAGCACGGCGCGGCAACTCTCGAATGCAGTTTCGGTTTCGGTCAGTTTTGACAGGTTTGCCACCGAAACCGAAACTGAACTTTTGGTCGGACACTAGTAATTACTTGTACAAGCAATGTTAGTACAAACGATTATATTCAATTCTGAAAATTTACAATGATTGCTTTTCTGACATGTCCGACTCTTATTTTTAAACGTAATCTCCATAGTTTTTACATGTGATTTTAAAGCGTTCCAAATTGTTTAAGTGCTTCAAAAGCTAGTTATGTTATTGATTTTGTATGAGTTTATGTATGAGTTTATTTTATTTCTTTGTTATTTTCACATCCACAATGTGAAGTGTTATAAAGATGTTTATTAGGTTAGTGAGTTAAAATCAAATATTTTCTTTATTAAGTTTAGCTACTTAATTGGCACACCTTAAATGTAAATGAAAAGAAATTTGTGAAATACTAAAAAATAATAGAAATACATGGATATTATAAGCTTACAAATGATATATTATTTATACATAGATTGGTTGATCTTTAATATTTTTGAATAGGTGTTATAGATTATAAGATAATTTGAAGATTATGTGATGTTAAGTAAATTTATGCTTATAATTTGTTTATTTCAATAATTACATATTTCTCTATTCTTAAAACTAAAATATCATTCTTGTCTGGATGACAAAAACTATGGCATTTCATCTAATTTTACTGTTATGAGTTTAAAAATAAATAAAACACTAGTTGATTTAAAATTTATTACTTAGCTTATTTACTAATTTGAAGACTACTAGATGAGGCATGATGAACACCACTAACATACCATAATGACAAGTTTGTATAAAATATTCCAAATCAAAATTATTATTAAAGTATGTCCAGCTAATTCAATTATTGTAAAAGTAAAATCATGGTGAATTTGAAATGTCCATATTGTCCGGAGAATTCTTTTCGTCCGTCATGTCAAGGGTTTTATCGATCGCCGCAATCATTTTCTCTTCGATGACGGTCGGCAAGCTGGGAGTTTGGTCTCTAGATTTCCTGTCGTGGGAAGCTTTGGCATCTCTGTGCGACCTGCTTTTGGATGTCCTGCTTTGTGAGCGCGACCGCTTGCGATCGCGTGACCGAGATCGTTTCCTATCTCTAGAACGAGACCTCTTTCTATCTTTAGACCTGGTTCTCTTTCTATCCCTAGAGCGAGATCGTTTCCGGTCACGTGATCTAGATCTCTTTTTATCTCTTGAGCGAGATCTTTTCTTATCTCTGGACCGCGATCTTTTTCGGGATCTTGATCGTTTCCGTCTCGAGCGAGATCGCGACCTACGCTTCGATCGAGATCTATCTCTTTTCCGATCTCTAGAACGGGACCTATCCTTCTTTTTAGAGGGCGACCGTTCTTTCTTATCTTCTTTTTCCTTCTCAACTTCAACTCGTTTTTCTTTATCATCAGCGGGGGTCGATGCTTTAGACTTTGAAGATGAACTTAATCCATTTGTTTCCACATCATCAATTTTTACTACTTCTTTTTCTTCCTTCTCTACTTCTTTCAGTGGAGTTTTGGACTTTTCCTTATCACGTTTATCTTTGTCGTGGGAGTCTTTCTTATCTTTATCTTTGCGATCTCGATCGCGAGATTTGTCCCGTTTAGATCTAGAGCTGCGATGGCGGGACCTCGAGCGGGAGCGACGAGAGCTGCGGTGGCGTGAACGGGACCTGTGATTAAATAATTTATTACTTACTTAATTTAATTTATTAGTTCGTAGTTATTAGATATTATTAAAAACAATTTATAATGTTTTAATCAAATTAGATAATTTTATTTATTTTACATTAAATTTCTCGCTGACATATTAAAATCCAAGATCTGGAACATCTCATGAAGAACTCTATTGTTCGGTGAAATTATATGAAATATTAAATAAGAAGTGCTGTAACTAAAGATGTTCAGCGGGACCTATATTTTCATTAATATTTTAATACATAAAAATAAAGGATCTGGAACACCTTTTGTATATGAAAATCTTTATCATATATCATAAAGTCCACCAACGAAGTAGGCAGGCATCTACTAGTAGTTGGATAATAAAATTCAATTTGTTACTTAAATCCAGAACAAATGAAATTTTCAATAAAAAATCGTACATGATACTTATGTTTCTAGATGTATATTTTATTTAAAATGTTATTAATTACCTAGTCCGATGTCTATGTCTAGACCGCGATCTCCGAGAGCGGTGTCGAGAGCGCGAGCGCGAGCGCTTGCTGCGGTGCCGCGACCGCGAGCGGCGGGACCGGGACCGCGACCGCCGGCGGGAACGCGACCGAGATCGGGTCCTGGAATACGTCGATTTCTTATGACTTTTATATGGAAACCAGTAATAAAATTAAGTATTAAATTAGGTATTAGGTATTAAAATTCGAAAAAGTAATTAAAAAAAAGTTATTGGAGCAGTTCATAAAATTGTCTCCAGCATATTTATGTATTTTATTTGCATAGATAGAGAGATCTTATCAGTATGATTTATCATCTTACCTTCTCTTATCTTTAGATAGCAATCCAATGACAGGATCAATTGCAGCTGAAATAAGGTTTTGTGCTTCTTTGACTCGGCACATAGCCTCTTCTATCTCTCGCTGAGCAGCTTCATTACTCTTAGTTTGGGGCTTAGAAATTGCCTGAGTAGCATGATGTACCTATAGAATTTTTAAGAAATATTAGGAATACGAATTAAAAATAAAATTACCTAAACATTATCCATCAGAATTTAACTTTCTGGTACTATCAATATTATGTAACATAATTATTTTAACATATTTTTTTCATGAATTAAGATTGCAGTACATATATCTATCATATATAAATACATATTTATTGAATAGAAAATAACATTTATTTTAATTCTATTCAAGTCCTTGATGTTGTCCAGATACAAACTTATGCACATGATAGTCTTTGGTCCTATGCCCAGCCCCATCTAAACATGACATGAACATTCAAGCAGAAACTTACACAAATTGATCAGCATTAAATGCATAAGCACGCTGTGCAGCCCTTAGAATTGATGGGGGTCTCTGCTATTGTGGAGTCAGATGCACATGTCTGTAACATTCTACATTCCCACTAATGTAATCATGTGTTTATATAGAGTAGTCAAAAAGGTTTGGTCTTCTCTTGATTATACAGAGTAACATAAGTTATGACAAAATGACAATAAAAACAATGAGAAACATATTATATGTAACAAAAAAACGAAAGAGATATTAAAATTTGAGATCCTAATTAGTTTATAGAAGAATTAAATCTAAAGATTTACAAAGTAAATTTGCTATAAGGAAGATTATTATATACAATATATAAGATATTGATGCAAGATAAATTATATTATAACTTTTTAGTATGTTAAAAAAAGATGTTAAATTGCTGTACATATTTTAGTTTATAGAATTTTTATATCTCTAATAACCTCTAACAATAATGAAGTAATTACCTTAATTATCTGCCCATCTACAGTAGATCCATTAAGTTGAAGAGCTTTCAGTACATTTTCCTGTTCTGTCATTTCTATTAAAGCATACTTTAATTTGTCAACATCTCTTTCACAAAAGCGTAGGTAGTTAACTTCGCCTGCTTGACAAAAGTGATCAATAATATGCTGATGTGTGAGCGCACCAACATCTATAATTAAAAGAGTTCTTCTAATTTCTTCAATTTTTCTGGAATCATAAGCAGCAGGAAGAGGTGGATAAGGTGGCAGACCCGCAGCAACTAGTTTAGGATCATAGGTTTGTATAACTTGATTTGGCGGCAGACCTTCTAAAGTGTTAATAACGTGGGCTGGTAAACGTGGTTCCACTGTACTAAGGCCTGGAACTAGAGTTCCATTACTAGACATTTCTAAAGCTTTGTGTTCATCTGGAATCTCACCCGATTGCATAGGGATAACTATTAATGCTCTGTCGATAAACACCGTATTTGTCATATGTTGGGCTACATTAACCGTTGTAGAATCATAGTATTTAACATAGCATATCCGAGACTGTACCGGACAGGATACGTCCCTGATAGTTGGATACAACCTTATATCATCTATCTTTCCTAAATATCCAAATAAAGTTTGCATTTGATCCTTCGTCGCCTGAGGAGCAATGTTGGTGACTTGTATCACCCTCGTCGCGCTAGAAACCATCTTTGAAGATTTACACATATAGACTACTAAATAATTAACTTATAGTAAAAAAAACATTAACAAGCTAATTTAGACATAGAATTCACATTCTGAAATATTTAATCGCAAGATATTATTTAGTTTAAAGAACTTTCCTGAAGACGCAAGCAGCACGCTTCCCAAGCCGTAAAATGACAGCTATGCTTAGATAGCAGATAAAAAATGTTAAAGTTGTTTACAGATAAAATGTTTTTGTCTATTACCATGAGGTATATAAGTACTTTTTTGTATTTATTTAAACAAATGTATATGAAATAAAAAAATATATATAAAATAAGACGACAGACGAAGAACATTTATTAAATAAAAGAAGAAATTATATAATTGCCCATACCACAGGAACTAAAACTTTATTTGCTAGCATTCAGTATGAGTCACGGTATTGTATAACAAAATAAATTAATTATAATTTTTGTATAATAAAATAAATAAAATACTAACTTTATACCTCATGCTATATTATGAATGTAAGAAAATGGTTAAAGAATGGCTAACACCACTAAGTTATGAGGAACCTGAAGCGCTTATTCAGCATTTTAAATAGCCTTAATTATACATGTTCACAATCACTCTATAATACACACATCCTACACATGATTTGTTTTGCTAAGAACAGTAAATAAAATAAATTAGAATAAATAAATACTATATTATAAGTTAAAAAAATGAACAATTTAAATAACTTTATATATATGACTTACTTGACTTAATGTCCTATGTCCCTTAGATGAGGCAGAGGGCGTCCACAGATATCCTCCATCTGTCTTGAGCTTCACGCTTTACCTCGGTCCACGTCATTCTGATGTTTGCCGCTTCTGCCAACACGGTGCGACGCCAGGTTTGACGAGGACAGCCACGCTTTCTTTTCCCTTGGGGATTCCAGTCCAAAGCTTGTTTGAGTATATGGTCGGAACCCCTGCGGAGCGTGTGGCCAATCCATTGCCACCTGCGGCGCTTGATCTGGCGGTCGATCGGGCTCTCTTGGCATTTCTCCAACAGTTCTACGTTGGAGATGGTTTCGGGCCAGTAGATACCGAGAATGTGGCGAAGACAGCGGTTGACGAAGACTTGGACTTGGTGTGAGATGTCCTTTGTAACCTTCCACGTTTTGCACACGTTTTACATTGGTCCCAAATATCTTTATCTTGATTCTTCGGGTTAGTTCCCGCGATTGCCAAACGGGTTTCAGCTGCGCTAAGGTAGCTCGGGCTTTGGCGATCCGTGAAGCGATGTCCTCTTCAGTACCCCCAGTCTCTGCCACGACGCTCCCGAGGTAAGTAAATTTGTGGACGCGTTCCACTGCCTCCGTGCCAATCAGCAATGGTGAGGCAATATGTATGTATGTATATATATATATATATATATATATATATATATATATATATATATATATATATATATATATATATATATATATATATATATATATATATATATATTGTGTAATGAATGATGAAACATTTAAAATTGACAAGCAAGAAAATTGACAATTAGCAGCTATGCATTGCATGCACGGCAGTTAGTTTACCTGTCATTTTGGAATGAGCGGGAAAATCGAAATACACTTTTTTAATTTAGCAAGAACTTTAAATAATTGTTATTTTTTGGTAATGTCGAGCAAAGTTGATAACGTAGAAGAGCTAAAACAGAAGTTAAAATCTGGTAAATATGCAAACTAGATAAAACTATTAAACCAAAATCTATTTAATCATTAATTAAGTGTATAATTTGCTTACTTGTAGCTATAAATAATAGAATTAAAAATGAAAAAATAGAAAGTACTTTACGTGTAAGTGATCGATCCATGGTAGAAGAGTTGTGCCTTATTAAATCTGAAGAGGAGTTTATTTTAGGTCAAATAGAGGTAAAATAACTTTTCTATTATTATATTTCATTGTAAAATTTAAATAGAAAGGACTCGGCACAGCTTTATTTGCATAATTAGAACAAATCCTTAACAAAGCAATAAGTTTGTTTTACATATTTATCTATTTATATTCATGTTCAAAATATAATAAATTAAGTTCACACAATTAATTGTTTTATTTCTTAAGGATTTAAGACACGAAATTTTACAAATGAAGAATCAAATCACAATGATCGATATATGCAGCGCATCCGAAAAAGCTAGAATTGAATGTTGCATATCAAATCTTAATGATTTCAAGAGGAGTTTCGATTTAGTTTTTGAAAGGGGTATGAAAATACATTACTAAAATAAAAACATAAAATATATGAATGTTGCTTCTTTTATTTAATAAAGTAAATAATTTATTAATAAAAATCTAAACTTAGAGCGACATGTCGCAGAACTTCACAATAAGGAATTGAGAGAAAACGAAGCTAAACAAGAGGAATTAGAACGTAAGAAGCACGAGGCTTTTCTACAAATCAACAAAGAAAAAATGAAAGAAGCTATTGCTGTAGAAACAGAATGTGAAGCGATAGAACGTGCATGTTGTATTTTAACGGTAGTACCTAAGTAGTTACTATATATACTTTATATTTATCAATTTAGACCAGGACGTCGTTACATTTTTAAATAAACTTATTACGACTCAATTTGTATCGCCAGATTAAATTTTTCTTTTATATTATACCTAACTAAGTAATGACAAAATATTGGATATAGTAGTATATACAATATTTTATTATAATATTATATTGTAACTGTATTATAACCTTGTTTGCAGAAAAGAAATAAAGCCATTATGATTAAAATTCGACGCAGGCTTATAGAAGCTGAAGAAACTCGACGTAAACTACAAAAACACGGAACTAAAGTTACAAATAAAACATAAAAATAAATATAATTAAATATTGATCTAATAAATTGTTAGCAACCTTTACCGTGGAAAGAGATGTAAATAATTTAATTTAAATATAATAGCTAGCTTATACACTATTTCTGTGCTATTGACCAAACACAGAAAACGAACGAATATGATGTGAACTCCTAAATGTCACTATAAGAAAAAAGTGAAATGAAACACAATGAAGGAGTAACACTAAAAAAAACAATATAAACAAGTATTAAGTTTTATATTTGCATAATTAATAAACATATGCACAAACACACACATGTATATATAATCAATATATACCTTAAATTATATAAAAGATCTTATCTAGCATATTTACATCACAATAAAACGTTTTATGAAATATTAATATCATAGGTACCTAAAAAACAGGTTTAAAAAACATATAAAAATTTTATGTAGAGGGATTTGAACCCGATCCTCTTGGAACCGTCCTAGCAATCACACCACTAATCCCTACATTCCTTAGTATGAAGTAGCATTTCAGGTACCTACTTACAGTTTTCAAAAGATAAATCATCAAGTCGCTAATAGGATTTTAAAAATATAATTTTGAATCATTAATTTGTGGAAAATTCAAAATGTTTTAAATTTTAAGCAAATTAATACTTAATAATTATAATTTTATCATACACACGAAACAATGTAAAACATCTAGTAGTGAAGTAGCAGACAAAATTTATAAATACCTGTATATTCCATTAACATCTAATCTATTTAAAAGAATTTTACATAAAACCGCATATAAATTTAATAATCCATACATGATATGACACCACAAAATTTAATAGATTCTTCATATTTTTGGCAAAAATTATATTTTATAATAGTTGGTAGTATTACCAACTACTATAAAATATCATATGGTATGGCCATCTATGTATATGGTACCATCAGACGTTCAAAATGTTATTAATAAATGCACAATAATAACAAAGGAAATGATAAAAATACGAAAAAAATCTTACGACGTCAAATCGTATAAACTTTAACTCTATATTTTATTTATTATACACTATATTAGAGAATTTATATCTAATTAACATCTGATATGATTATATTTGGAAGTAATAATAATGCAAAATACGTTTTTTTTTTATCTATGGTAACGTTTATATATAAATTAAGCCGTATCCAAAGTAACGTTTTTTTAATTTAATACTAGTAATAATATAACCACTTTATACTTTATATTTTGGTACCCACATTAGAATAGGTAAAAATTCATAGGAAAATGAATCCTAACTTATTTAAACAAATGGCACCCATCACGTCTTATTATCGAGATACAATATGTTAATAATTATTTCATCTAGCCTCACTATGAAAGTAAAAGAAACAGTTTGCGATGTATTATACTTTGTGTTGATTTTGTTTACAAATTATTTATATTCGGTATCTTTGTAAACATTTTTTATGATCCAAAGTAACTACTGAACCAACGTGGACTCCGCTAGGTCTGCAACTGCATATATGCACTAAATAAGTTTTGTTATTTTTGTGGTAGGTATTTTATGAAATTACAAATACAAAAATATGTTATATTACTATAATATAGTAGTAAAAAATAAATCGAAAATGGAAATAAATGTTAAAAGGTGCTCAATGTGGTCACAATTTGAGACACTATTAACTATACTAGGCGGTTATTGATGGCGATGAAAACAAGATTATTCAATTTACGGATTTTGGGTTTAATTTTATATAAAACAAATAAATAATATGTATAAACATTAAATTGTATTATAATGTTTGAATCTTTAAATATTTATTACAATTTGGCACATCTACTCGCAACAAAAATGAGACGTGATAGAAAGACACTATCTATATTTTTGCTTAGAGATTGGGAATAAATAAGAAAACACATTTCAAAGCGGGTACTTTTTTTTCATTTGTAACACAGTGTATAGATTTTTGTGTCATAAATAGTGTTTTTGTGTCGTGTTTCAGTGTACATATTTTTAATTATGATGATGAATTTATTATATAGTGCATAGTGAAGTAAATACCAAAGGAATGACCAATAAGCCGTACGAAATAATTTTGACAATAAATATTTTAAAAAGTAGGTAACAAACACGACTTTGTCAGTCTTCATTCGATGTTAGTAACATGTCAATAAAAATGGCACTACAAAGATCTAAGTACTTACTCCTTAGGAACATTTCAATTTGAATATAAAAATTAAACATATAAAAATATTTTTATATATCTAGTAATATATATAGCGAAATTGCATTTGTACATCTTAATTTAGTGGAATAATATAGAAGACGATTAAAGGCGAATAAACAACGCCTTGACAAGCTTATATTTAATGGAACCGTTTTGTTTTTTAAAGCCATCATACATGCGTACATTAACAATTATGAGAACGAATATGAGTATTCGAAACAATCGCATTATACAAAATAATTTTAACCTAAATTGTCACTTTAAAAACGGGTATGTTACACTTTATTGCTAAGATTCATAATATACAAAGTCTTTTCACTTAACTTCACTAAATTGCATCCGCTGTTTCACACTGTTTGAATGAGTACATAATATATTCGAAATAATGACTAATATAATATCACATACCATGTCTATCAATTCCATATTGTGTACTTCGACATAGGACATTTATTTGGAACAAAGCAAACAGTATGTTCGTAGTAGTTTTGGTAAGCGGACGCCATTTTTTTTTAAATTAGACAATTATATTAATTACTTTCAAGTAATTTGTAAAAGTAACTGCAAAATCATCCAAACCACTTAAAAGCCGATGTTAACATCTTAAAGTTAAATAATGACTATGTATGTCAAACTAAACGTAAACGACAAACTTATTAAAGCAAGTCCCAAATAAATGTGAATAACAAGAACTAAAATTAAATAAATAAAAACAGATCACCTTAACTGGTAATAAGCAAATATAGAATAAAAATTTCGACGAAATCAAGATTTTTCTTACATTAATTTCTGAAGACCTAAACTAAAAAAAACGACAAACCGACAACAAACCGTCTTTGCAATTATGTCATAGCTGGCTATAGTACTGGCTATAGTACTACCTCTCATTGACACAATGTTCTGCAAAATACATATTTAATTATTATTTTGTCTTAAATTTAAATTTAATAGCGTAAGCCGATTTTTGTCCCAGTAAAGAGGTTCCTGTAATGCAATTTATGAAATTGTTACATTTTAACAAAGACTATGGCTGTAGAAAAGCAAATTAAAATGTAAATTATTATTAACTTTTAAATTTGATGATATTGCAAAACAGTAGTAGTTTAATTTTTTTTAATATTCACAACTGACACGTTTGGGAAATGACGAAAATGAAAAAAAGCTGCCACATATTTAACACATGGGCATGGGAATAGGGGAGGCCGGGTGGTCTGTATCCACTCCAGAATTGTCTGTTGGCCACTAAAGAATTTTTGATAACAACATAACATCCCTGCGTGTAAAAATAAAAAAAACGCGTTTAAAGAAAAGGTTAAGAAAGCTTGGCATTATTTTCATTCCTTAAAAAAAATGACTGCGTGAAAATTACTCTCTGATCTTCATTTTTAACACTTATACAATAATAATAAAATACGGAAGGCAAGTCAGTGAGTTAGCAGTTAGCACTACGCCTGCGAGGGCAGCGGATATGGTCATACGTTGGCTCCCAACAGACGTTCATCAGCTGACTGTTCCTCGTCTTCCGAACCGGATTTCTCTTTTTTTATGGATTGGTAGCGCACCTAAAAATGTATTCATATTGTAGAGCAAATACTTTATAATTAGTATATATATATTTACATAAATAAATTCTACATAATTGAGGCCATCATGGCGCATTATCCCTACTCATAGGAATGAATTATGTTAATTTCCCTGCTCTGCAAAGACAAAGGGCGGTGGAGTTTCGTTACGTAACAAGCGATGTTTTGAATTTAGACGAAAAGCGGAGATTGAGATTTATATATTAGGTTCTGTCTGCCTACTTGTTATATGCGGGATAAAGCGGTAAAACAAGAAAAAAAGATCTATATAGATCTGATTTGAAGAAAATGATTTAAATTAATATCAAACGTGTCATGGCACATTTAGTTACCTACCTGTTATAAACATATTAAAATATTGTATGTAAACTAGCGTACAATCATCATTGAATATGTAATCAAAGATATAATCAATAAACTCTTGTTAAACTAGCGTAGCTAGAAGCTCCAAACCTTGTATGTGTGAATACTAATACAACATTTCAATATGACACCTACACCGGTAAATGGAAAAATGGAAAAGTAAATATTTTCCACGAAATATGGGAAACCGCGTTATGACACGACGCAAGGCATCTATGTATAATGTACCATCACTCCAATTAACTTGAGTATCACGAAGTGATGTTATGTACAAGTATATTATATAAATAATATAGGTACTAACATTGAACACAATAGTTGTACATTTAATGTAGCTGATGTCTGAGACAGAGGCGGACTACGCGTCACTTTTGACTTTTAGTCTTTAAAGCATTTCCCCGAGGGTCAACACTCCGACGCTGTCCCAAAAATTATATAAATAACTTTGTATTTTAATAACTTACCTTAGTCTTTATTTTGCTGCTGACGCCTCGCGGTCGATACATAAGGAAGTTGTCCGTTACCCAGAATATCAAAATCTGAAACATCATTCGAATTAATTAATACTATATTAGTATTAAACACAATATAATATATATATATTTAATTTAGTTGATTTCGATAGTTATTTAATATGTATTGTTTTATAGTTTATCATTTATGTAAATAAATATTAGCATAGCTATTCTATTTCTTTCATCTACAAAAGGCAAAGAGACTCCAGCTACACTTCAGCGAATATTTATTGTTTGTACAAAGGCATGACATGCTAAGTAGCGGAATCTAAAGCCGCTTTAACTTGATTATGAAACAAAGGCTTTCACAAGTACAAAAATAAAACATTATAAGGGTTCAATATAAGAATTTTGAACAAACAATTTAAACATCAACGATATATGTGTATGATAATGACTTTCAAATAAAACATACTCACATTCACAAAGAAAGGTATAATAAGCATCACTACAGCTAGTTCTAGCCTCGGATCCGACACCGGGGACAGTTTTAATGTCGATAGCACATCGACTATAGGAGGAAGGCGGAGCACTAACGCCAGTACAGATTTGGCAAATGTCGCAAGTGCTGCGTATAACACGCATTGGCATATCCACGCTGCACACATTGGTGGTTTACCTGTATGATATAGACAAGTACGTAAATTAATAAAAGCAACTTAGTTAATATATATATATACATATATATATATATATATATATATATATATATATATATATATATATATATATATATATATATATATATATATATATATATATATATATATATATATATATGTGAAGTATTTGAAGTATTATGTTTTACTAAAAAGTAACATAATATAAATTAACACTTTTAAGCCTTTTAAGTTAAAAAATGGCTAATAAGTGTATTTGAAACTTTTATTAAAATTTACATTTAGGTTAATTCCTTATAATACTAGTCATCTTCTGAAATTTTCTTTCTAAAATTTTATAGCGACCACCAGTGTACCGTAAGCTAAGCTTAGCTAGCACAATGCGTGAGCTAAGATTTTGTATTTATGGACAATATTCAATAAATCTTTGCAAATTTTTTTTATACTATGTAACTATTAAGTCAAGGAAGGAAATAGGATATAAGAGATTTTGAAGACTGACGTAGAACCAAACTAAACCATGTAAACTATAAGAAACAATCAAATAGCGTCTCATTAAACGCTTATGTGATTTTAAAGTGTAATATAAAAATCAAAGATTCAGAACATCTGATGTGGAACTTCAAGAAACTAGATACTATATACTAATGTCATAAGTCCCGTCCAAACGTAATTGCGAGCATCAGCTAGTTGAATAAAAATAATAAATGAAAAATCAAGTTAAATTATGAAGCCATTTCTTAGTCTCTGTGCTTTGTGTTACCGAAATTTAGTGTTTAGACACTTTTTTCAAAAAAATTTTTTATATGGTCCAGTAAAATAATGTTGATGTCGTTAAAACTTTCTGTAGTGTACATGTGCATTAGTAGAGTGTTAATTGAATTTCTTATATTTCCGAAATATCTTTCTATCGTACGACACAATTAAAATTCAGCGGAAATAATTACAAGTAGGTAACTTACAAGACAACTGTTGTTACAACTGGCAAAACTGGCATTTTACCTTGTAAATTCTTCGCCTATAATTATTTATAGGCGAAGAATTTATTATCATTATTTCGGGCTTTGGTAACATGAAACGTCGACTTCAACTACTAGACAAATAGGGTACTACAGTAGATTATTTTGTGCTCTATTAGTATATAAAAATAAGCTTATATATCAGATGCCTATTTTCTGAATATATAAACAAAACAAAATAATTTGATTATATTGAAACGGAGAGAACAGAAACGTTATATGTATAAGGGTGTCAATGACAAATAGGGGGTAAGCAATAAAGGATACTCGCTTTAATACTATATAAACGTGTTAATTGGTACTTGGTAAAATAAATGAATACTTGCGATTATATATTTGTTTAATATGGTTAAGTGAATGAATACTTCTTGCAAACTTCTACACGATATTATATAATTATATATAACCTTGTTTATTAAAATATCTAGATGCATGTATTTTATATTACATAAACTATTAATGGTGCTATAGAGTACATAATAGCGAATATAAATGTACTCAAAACACCTTATGTCACTTGAATATATCGCGGGCGTCGTGCCAAAGGGAACTATGCGTAAAAATGTGACTATTTTTATTATGTTTTCAATTTTACAATAAGCGCCACAGGCCTTGTATTTCTATAAAAAAAAATTAATCGTTTTTGAAAAATAATCGAAATAATATCTAAAATATGATGGTAAACCAAAAAGTTTTACCATCATACGTCAGACATTATGCATTAGCCGTAAAAACCGCCCAATTTAAAATGCTGCATTGCCCAATTAAGAATTAAAACGACCGAAGATTTCGTTTTTTTATCTCTGGCTCCTATTTCTACAACATACAAATTAACTATAAACGTATTCCTTATCAGTTCGTAGGTATTTTCGAAGTATATTTTAACTATGATATTATTATATTTTTATGGATATTTGTCTCCCATGGAACTGTAAGCTCTATCAGTATTAGGGTAGAATTTACAATTCCATGGGTACGTATCATACATCTGTACGTCATATTATGTAGTACGTGCACTTCAGTCTGGATGACGAAATACCAATATCCTCTGGAATTTTATATAATTTTCCATACGTCCATTATAATTCTTTTGCGTGCAATTTTTAGACGAACTTTCTTTCACAAACTCTGTTAATCGTTTGCTGGTTACTAACTGCTGTTACTAACCGCTATCTAAGAGTACCCTATACCCCACAAGCAAGTGCTAAACTGTTCCTGCTGTCTCTTTACATATGTATCAATGAATTTTTCGGTGATTTTACCTAATTTTATTAAACTTATTTTCTATCAAATCAAATAGATTTTTTTGAAGTGAAACTTCTTTAGGCGCATGAGGGTAAAATTTTTACAGATGAAACGTCACGCCGGTATGCAACGGAAGTGTCGGAAAAGAGAGAGAGAGTGATCGAGACCGATTGAGAGAGAGTAAGACAGGGCGAACGTAGCATGAGCAACTAGCCGTGGAGTGAGAGTAGGGAGCAAGCGAGTGAGAAAGATTGAGAGAAAAAGTGAGACAGAGCGAACGTCGTATCACGCATAGTGCTATGGAGTGTGAGGTGGGAGAGAGCTATAGTGAGAAAGATTGAACAAGAGAGAGAGAGAATACGGGATATCGAGAAAGAATACACGCCCTATTGGTTGTGTATTCGTTTACTAGTTTTATTATTCTTCCAGAATTAAAATAAGTCTCATAAAACCTTTTTATATAAGTACTTCTTGGACTAACTTATGCAATATCAATATTTTTTAGGCCAAAGGTACGAACTAAATTGAAAACAAAAAATTGTAACAGAAGAATACCACCCGAAAAGTACCGAAATACTCTTAAAGTAACTTAATTATATATCAATATATAATATTATTTAGGCTTCTAATTAACGAATTTGCAAAGAAGAAAAAACGTAATACCTACTATGCTCTTTGCTAAATCTGACATGCTAAACAGACAAAACCACCAAATAACTACTTTAAAAATATAATAACAATAAAATCAACATTACATCTTATCGAGGACGTCTTTTTAAAATCACACGCGCCACCCACCCACTTTGATTAATTTACACCACCCACTTTGATTAATTTACAACAAAATTTGTCAAGTTTTATGTATATCCTGAAAAGTTGATGTTTTGTCCGTACGTCACGTTTTTCTTGAAGCGTGCGATCTTTATATACATGATACGTCTACTTTTCTTTTTCAGTATTTGAAATACGTAAGTGTATCAATTTATAATTACACAATCTTTAAAAAAAGGAAAAGAGAAAGCAAATTTATCGGTAATAAAGTGTTTTTGCTTCGATCACTACTTAACGCAATCTTGTAGTTTAGATACACTTGTGACAGTTAAAAGCAATAATTGTTTGGAAGTTTGGAACATCTCTTACAGAAAATTCATACTGAAGATATATAACTATAGTATACTATAGTCTATCTATAACTTTTTTAATAATAAAAATAGTTCAATTGTGAATATGTAATTAAGAAAACATTCTATATCCCAAATCGCCCATGTCCCAATCGCCTTTAACTCCCTACCTAGAAAATAGTGCATGGCTTAATACAACACAACACACATTTTATTTCACACAATTTTATAAAATTTAAATTATATGCATAATATTTTACATGCATTAAACAGTAGTTGACCATGAGTGGAAAAATTTGGGATAGATATTTTTCCAGGTTTATGTTTTATCACTCATAAAGCAGAGTAAAGAGAACCTAGTGTCAAGACCCATCATTCTCATATTTTCACCTGAATTTAAAGCATTGTGTCTTGAGTAGTGGAAGTTAATGGAGCCCGTTGACAGAACAGGAGAATGAAAACAACTTATTACCATGAGTGGTGATCACATAGTCAGTCTACAGTCATTGCATTTACAGCCACACACTGTCCCACTGTGCCACAATGAGAAACTCAACAATAAGCACCACAAACTATCATTTATAAGGTATATTAACATTTTATTCATTAATTAATTATAATCTTTAATGCATTTGTAACAGTTCATGAACACAAAATTCGAAATGTCGTTGGCAAAGGTGAACTCATCTTTGACAGAGATTTCTTCCAATGGGTGACTGGAGATGGTATGGGTATGAGAGATAATGTATATTTTGCAGATCTGAGTGCAAAATCAAAGTACAGTATAAATATATGTACATATATTTATAAAAATACATACACATGTACATAGATATAAAACAAATAAATATATTTATATTATAAAAAAAAATTATACTAATGTTTGAAAACTAGTAAAATTGAAAATTATTTTTTTTTCAATGGAAAACAATGACTATTGTTGGCCAGAAAGTAAGCTTTTGAAGAAAGTGTTGCTTAACTCTTTTCTTGAATATATCTACAGACATGTTCTCTTGAATTGCTATGGAAGGGCACATCGGGAACGAAGATAAGAGGGGGAATTAAAATTATTAAGTATAATAATAATATTACGACAAAGTCGGATTGGGACACAATTAAGTTGAGCACGGAATTGAGAAATGTGATCGTAAAAATGCCAAAAAAAGCCAAAAAGATCGTAAAAATGCCAAAAAAAGCCAACATACGATTATAGCCAGATTTTATAGACGCTCTAATTTATTAAATTGGTCCTCAGTTACGTCTTGATACTTTACAAGCGGCATAATCTACAATTGGTAATAGAAGAGATTGCGCAAGTATAATTTTAGTTTAGAATGGGATAAAATGTTTGGAGACGCACACTGTAGGTTCAAGATATTGCTGAAGTCCAGCAAAACCATTGCAGTGAGTTTGATATTATTATTAAATCGGATTCGTAAGAGCTCAAGAAATTATTGTATAATAATAGGTCATGCACTACAGATTCCAATACTTTGTACAGGATTGGGAATATAGAAACAAGGCAATTTCCACCAAGGGTTAAGGCTGGATTAAAGAGTTTAGGTATAGGAGTGACTGAAGCTTTCTTCCATAAAGATGGGAAAACATTGCAAGTGAGTGAGAGGTATAATATATAATGACCTTAGTAAAGATATATAATGACCTTAGTAAAGATATATAATGACCTTATTAAATTGATGATAAGAAAATAACTTATGCAGAATATCAGAGGTTATCTTGTAACATAATTTTATAAGTAGTTGATAGTAAAATGGAAGCCAATATATAAAAAAGTACACAAGCATTTGAAATATAACAAGAATTATAATCAATATTTTTTTTATAAAATGTTAACTTACCATATTCCCCAAAATTTATCAGAGGTATATCATAAATTCTTGCACAATATTGTGCTAGTCTGATGCCCGCCCAGATTATCAGTAAACCTAGTGTAGAATCCAGCATAAAATTTACTATGTACCTATATAATAAAACATATCTTGTTATATATTTTTTTTATTGATAGTTTGTGATTTTGAAAACACTTAAGTTTAATATTCTTAAGTTTAATATTATAAAGAAAAAATGTACATTTTTTATTTTTAGCTGTTTTCAAAAGTAACTAATTAATTACACTATCTAAGATTCTTTAAGCTTATTTATACAAATTTATATTCAGATAATATTGTTCTTACCAGGTACAGGGATTACCAGTCATGTGAGGTGATAGCCAAACATTAGCAGCATGTATTATGAATGCTCCTAGACCTTGTTTTGATGTATCATAAAACCAAATTAGCCAAGGTCTACGTGCATATCTGGGTTCACAAAATCTTTTACCTAAAATATGTAGAAATTGTTAAAAGTATATAGTGTAGTGTATATCAGTAACTAAATTTCAAGATTTTATTTATTTATTTCTACTGATATATAATACTTATTTATATTGATATAGTAATAATAACAAAATAAAATTATTTTACTTTCATTTTTAGAACAGCTTACCTATTAGACACGTAAATGCTAAAACAGCAAGAAGGAATTGCATAAACCACCCATAAGTGTCCGTGAGTGCATCTTTAGAGCAATGAGGTTCTGACCAGTAGATATAATCCGAGCTATTATTCATTTTTCATCCTCTTATATATGTCTCCTACTTTTATTGTTGTTGTAACAATATTAAATATTAATTAATAAAACTTTTAAAAATAAAAATGATCACATATTTTGTTTACACTTTAAAGAATCTCCAAAAATAATCACCTACACTTAATTTATTATATTAATTTAATAAAAATAGACTCAAAATTGTAATTTGTTGACAATGACAACGACACTGGTTCTCAAGGCCTGACAATTAGCAGCTGACATCTCTGACACTAGAATTTATTTCTCAGAATGACAGAACAACTGAATAATCTTTTGTAATATTTATTTTAGAGATATCACCAATAACAATTATTTAGTTATTTATATACTTATATTATAATATATATTATATTTATATAGTTATATTATGGACACTAGATTGTCGAATTTATATAGTATAGTATATTATTTGCGAAAGAGAAGTAAGCGAGTAATATTTAGGCGGTTCGGACTCCTTTTATATAAAATTGGTATACTTTTCTACCAATAAAGAGTTTTGTATTTTGAATTACTCTGCAAAATGAAAATGATAGAGAGGAATTAAATTTCCACAGAAAGCAAGTACCGTTGTACTCTTGAGCTCTTTGCTCATGAAAAGGAAATTTTTGCGTAGTAGTTATCGTTGCCGTAACAGACTCGTTACAACCCTTTTTTACTCGTTAGATCCACACCGGTCACCTCTCTCTGTGGTAACGCTACTATGTAAATTGTCATTGCGAGTTGAAAGGACTCCGACATGACTTCGCTCTGCTCCCTTAAATTAGCGAGTTCGTTTCAATTCATTCTCATTGCTCAGTTCTTTTATTGATTGGCATTTTTAAGTTTAAATTTTGCCAACAAGCGTTTCATCCTACCTTGTTTATATCCAGGTCACGGACAACATCTGTAAGGAAAGATATTGTCATACACTTCCAGCCGCTTCGCACCGAATTAGCCAGACGTCAACATTCTCATCAAAGTATTTTTATTTACAATTCGATAAATAACAAATTGAATAATAAGTTATATCCTAAATTGACCTTTAATTGCAAAAAATCATAACAGAGTGGCTGAACAAACTTAACTATGAAGAAACGGAATTGATTTTGAAAAGAACTAAATAGACTATGTAGGCGATTATTCTTCTATTTTATGTATATACAGTCCGTTAGTCCTTAAGGCGTATACTTCTTTTACACACAATACACGCACACACGCACTCAGCACTCATATACACACACACACACACACACACACACACACACACACACACACACACACACACACACACACACGCATGCACGCACGCACACACGCACTCAGACACTCATACACACACACACACACACACACACACACACACACACACACACACACACGCATGCACGCACGCACGCACTAAGGCACTCGCACACAAACACACAAACATATTTATACATATATATATATATATATATATATATATATATATATATATATATATATATACATATATATATATATATATATACATATATATATACACACATGATCTGGGAAATAAAAACATTATTATTATTTTATCTTTTATTTTATTATCTGTAGAGAGTAATCCATCATTGGTCTCACTCTTACCTCAAATATTCTCTGAAGAAAAACATGCCAACAACAAACCAACAACCCGAGTTGCTCCTTGGAGGATAACACCCAGGCAGAAAATAACAATTTCTAGAAACCCTAAAAGGAAGAAAATTTCTCAGTCACCATCACCAAAGTCTGTTAAAAACTTTAAAAATTCTTGTGGATTACCCATAAACCTTACCGATGAAGAAACTGGAAAACAAGTCAAAAAACCTAACAAGTCTCCTCTAATACTGCTATATGGAGTCGAAGATGTTAACAAACTAACAGAACTACTGGATACTGTAGTTGACCAAAAATTACCTATAAAATCGTAAAGAGAACCCAGTTGAGAATCAGCAGTGCTGATATAGAAGTATATAAAAAACTGAGACTCTTGTAAGGAAAACTACTAAGCCCAACTTAACATATACTGTAACTACAAATAGCAATAGTTCAAAACCAGCTAAACAACCCAAAGAAGATAATGTAGAAGTATCTCAACCACTGTATAAGTCGAATACTTATTGTTAAAACAAAATTAAAAATTTTACCTCATTCTACAATAAATGAGCACTCTATTGAGTCTCATAATTAAACTTGTCGAAAAGCTATCCAAGTTATTTCACTGGGCTTAGCGACTACAACATATGTGGTCTGCAGTAATCATGAAGCTGAATTACTATCAATCATCATCAAATGCCGGACTATTGCGCAGAGCATATACAAGCACTACATATAACAACAATGCTGTGGAAAACCAAACAGGCTATTTAAATATACCCTCCAAATAATAAAATAACCTAAATAATGCTCAAAGAGTTCCACAGCACGCTGGAAAAATTATACATTGCCGGTGGAGAACTCAAAGAATACATCTGCCATATCCAGTAATAACAGCTTTCCCATACCAACAGCTGAACCAACCAAGCCAAGCAGCTAGGTTCCCGACTTTATAGATTTCTTCTTAGCTGAAGGTCAGATCAAAGAATACTTTAAAGCAGAATCCTGGTATGATATTTCCCCTGGATATACACAGCTGTGCTACTCACAGTAAACTCCGGGCTTCTACAATTAACACACTGACTGGGATTCCTTTAGGGTATATATTACAGACAACCTAAATTTGAAGGTGGTTCTCAAAACCGTTGAACACATAAATTATGTAACTGCGTATATAACACGACTAATTTAAGAATCGTGCTGGCTATCTAGCCTTCCTAGTTTAGTGTTTTGGTGTATTTACACCTAAGACTAAATCGGTCAAACAGATCGAGTACCCTCTCGAATGCCTATGAAATGTCTTCTGTCCTAATCCTTCATCAGAAAGAGAGGCTGAAACACAAAAAAATCACCTGGGTTTGACTAGATGACAAAGGAGATGTTAAAGCAACTACAAACAAAAGTGGTGATACTTTTTATCACATTGTTTAATGGTATTTTTAGAGTCCAACCATTTCCAAAGCTATGGAAAGTTTTACAAATAAATTTGGTACACAAATCCTGCAAACCACTGAATGAAATGTCCGATACTGTCCAAGATTTTGAAATGCTTATCATCCAAAGACTTTACACCAATTTTCGAGAAGGAAGAGGTTCAGTTTATTATCGTACCAGTTTGGGTTTAGATCCCATCACTACACTGTGGAACAGGTCCATAGAGCATGTGGCAGAATAAGAATAAGCTTTGAGAAAAAGAATACTACTCCTCAATATTCCTCGACATTCTGTGTATGGCACAAAAGCTATACACAAGCACTATACAAAATTAGACAATACATTCCATACACCTAGAATTACTAAAATTCTTCTTCTCCGACACTTTCAAGTCAAAAAAGTCGAGGCCTTACAATATCAAAGCAGGCGTGCCCCAAAGCTCAGTGCTGGGTCCTGTATATTATATGCACAGCTGATTTACCAGTAAGAGATGATATGACCGTGGCTACATACGGTGATGATACTGCAATATTGGCCTGCGATGCAGATCCAGTGGTGGCCTCATAAAAATTACAACATGGACTTGATGCAATATCGAAATGGCTCAATAAATGTAGAATAAGGATCAGCGCATTATATCTGTTCATGTTACTTTCACTCTGCGCAAAGGCAATTTTGTTCCAGTCAAACTCGACGAAACAACCCTAGAAAATAAAGAAAACGTTATATATCCACGCCCCCATCTTGACAGTCGATTGAACTGGAGGAAACATGTAACAAGTAAAAGAGAAGAACTGAACTGTCGCTACAAAAATCTTTACTGGCTAATTGGCAGAAACAGCATTTTGTCAACTGACAATAAACTCCTAATATACAAATCGATCCTTAAGCCAATTTGGACAAACAGCCTACAACTGTGGGGATGTTGCAGCAATTCAAACATTTCTATCCTATAGAAATATAATCCATGTGCCATGGTTATTCACCAACGCAAAAATAGACAAGGAATTGCATATGAACACAGTCAAGGAGAAATCAACACAATTCGTGAAAAATATCAGGAAAAACTGAAGGACCATCCCAATACGTTTGCATTTGGATTGACAACACACTTATATGCAAAGAGGCTAAAAAGAAAAGAGGCCTTATTCCAATTAAAAGTGATGATTAGAGTCCTTCACTGGACGACTCACTCCAAATGACAATAAACTCTCAACAAACTCTGTCCTCTCATCTGTCCGATAAAAAAGGAACACACAAAAATAACTAATTACACCTCATTCTAGTGCTGACAATATATAGAAATTTAAGAATATACTTAAAAAAAAATTTAGATATATTGTGAATTAGATATAATGAATAGTAATCGAAAAAGTTTCAAATATATATAATATAATAAAAATATCATAATAATATTTATTGAAATATTTTTTATAATATAAAGGCAACATTTAAAAAAATAATACCAAACATCTTACTGTTAATGGCGCTGATATTGCCGCCATTTTTATTGTTTTATGTATTTTCATTTTTACATTGAAGCAAATTAGATAGTGACATTACAAAATAAAACAATTTTACGGTTGTACGATTTGAATAACAATCTTTCTTTGGTAAGTTTTTATATATGTTTCTATATTTTATTCTTTTATAACCATTTCTCACTCACGTCATATCGATTATTTTGCAACCGGTGCTATGGTTATAATATATTTAATATCATCTTTTTTTAAATCACATGTTGTTTATAAAGTTACTTTCAACATTTTACTAATCTTTTTAAGTTACAATTGAAAATTGTTTTCTTAAATATATATCGTTAAAGTGCGATATAATTCGATGTTTTTTTAATTCTACAATACGAGGTTTCTAATATTATTTTAAACCTTGCTTATTTATACAAAGATCTATCTTTTAACTTAGCATTAGGATATATAACGAGCACTATGATTTCTAACTAGATACTCACTTAAGAATTCTTGAAAAAAATTTCATTTAATTATTTACGCTAAAGTTCCTATTTTGAGTAATATTTGAATAATAAATATTTTACAGCCTCTTATGAAAATATTTTCATTAGAGACCGTAAAGTATAATATTATTACATTTTCTCAAAATTTAAATGGTAAAAGTCAAAACTTATTAAGAAATCATTTATTATCAACATCATTGTTTTTGTTCTCAAACATACCTTCTTTACTAAAAGAAATATAATCACATAGATACATGTCAAGCTGTTAAACTTTTTATGATTTTTTAATATTATTATATGATTTTTACTGTTATTTTGGACAAATAATAAGACAGTAAAATACATGGCTGAAATATTATCACATTCCTGAAATACTTGAAATAAATGAATAAAATCAATTCAATGACTGAATGAATTTCTCACTTATTTGAATGTATTAGCAGAGAAATCAGAGCAAAGCAGAGAAAATGTGTTTTGTGTGCAGGCTCTCGAAGTTATTGTCTGATAAAAATTCCGTTTAGTATATTAATTTTATATTAATTTTCTAAAATATATCTGTGCCTTCTAGGCTTATAGTTAGTTCTTTAACACATTGGAACACCACTTGCCAACTGGGTAATGTGTTAAGTTTTCAAATGTCTAATTCAATGTGGTTTAAATATCAGGAGCAGGTAAATATTTTTATTGAACAAGATATAGTCATTATAATTAACAATAATATGATTGCAAATAATAGTCTTCCCAGTCCTTATATGAAAAATATCACAATCATACTTAGTAACATAATAAATAAAACAAATATCTTGCTCGGGTTAGCACATGAGTTCCACATATACTTAAGTGACTTTTTCTATTTTTCAACTTAAAAGTGATTTAATTCCATGTTGAGTAATTTAATCAAATATTAATTGAATTTCAGACAAATTGAGAGAAATTATTGTTTCTTTGGATGATTGTAAGTACATTTAAATTTACTTTAAAGTTCACTATTCAACTGATATATCTTATTGTTATGGGTATGGTTTTTAAAGTACATGATAAAATATTAGAGTATTTTTATTTTAGTTTTGTTGTCATAGAACAATCAATATTTATAAATACATAGGCAGGCTAAAATTAAAATATAAATGTTTCAAATATAACATAATGATTTCATTAATGTCATTTTATATGCAGAATTAGGAGCTTAAGTGCTTATTATCAATTATTAGGAACAGACGTCTGTTGTCCAAACTATTATGTTGAAGATGAAGTATATATTAAATATGATGGATTTGTTACTATGGCCATATTGTATATGAAATAAAAATATAAAAATAAACATGGCTACTTTTTAGCACCAAATTTCAATACAAGTAACCATTCAAGGCAATGTTTGTCCTAAAAGGCTTAGAAATACAGATAGCATAATGGAATATTGTTTTTCAACCCCAAGCACCCTACATTTTATCGAACTTACTAACGTATGAAAATAATGACAATGAAAGATATTTTTCAAGTAGTCTTTATATAGGAAAAACAAATCCGTTAGTAACTTGCGTGAGTGTATTCAATTTATGACTGCTTTTACGGTGTCTGTCATTTAATTTAAATGTGCATGCAATACTCGCCGCATAGTCATTTCAATCATAAAATATTAGAGGAAACGGGAATCTAATTGTTGCCTCATCCCTTAAAAGGGTGGAGGGTGGATAGGGTGGCGTCTATAGTTGGTATCAAAAGTAGCACAATTATTATTGGTGGTGGTAGCAGTGGGCAGCCGACCAGTGTCCACTTTCCCGCGACATTGCCCGTCAACAAACCGTCGCTGGGCAACAACTCATGACAAATGCATGTGAGTGGCACCAGCAACGACGCCACTTGGATATACAAGGACGGACGAAGCAATTACTAGAGAGGCAAATACATACAAAATGTCTCCTATCCGAATGCGCTAGTAGCGTGTGGCACGCCCACGAGCTTTTCCAATTACCTTCACGAAACGTCCAATGCGTTCTTAATATTAACGGCTATTTCCTAGCAAGCCACTTCGTCTTCATAAGTCATGAAGATGCGCTTGATGTACAATTGAATACGCCATTATTTGTAAATTTTATTTGTTTGATATTCTTGCATGCTAAACTAAAACTCCGTGTATCTAAATGTGAAAAAGATTCCTCTTTTCTTTTTTTAATATAAATTTAACAATAATACAAGCATCATGATATGAGTATCATACAATTATTTTTCCTCTAAAAATGGAAATCACAGTATTAACATTTAAAACTTATATGATCTTAAGTATAAACTACGTCTAAATAAATTAAATTTAAGTTTAGATGGTTTAGAAACCTATTTTCTAAAATAACAGTGCTTTTATGTAAAGCTATATTACAAACCATGCTGTAAGGCTTCAAGCGACACAGAAATTATGATCGCTATGAGCATTTGTGGTATAATGGACATACAATTATTTTTACTCTAAAAATGGAATCACAGCAGCAGCATTTAAAACTTTTATGATCTTAGGTACAAATTACGTATAAATAAATTAAATTTAGGTTTAGATTATAGGTCTCTGAAATAAAATTGTTTTTATGTAAAAGCTATGTTACAAACCTAGCTGTAAGGCTACAAGCGACACAAAGAAATTATGATCGATATGAGCATCAAATATTTAGATACGTGGCGCCTCAGGAGGAAAGAGAATACGTAACTCTATTTGAAAGGCCACTTGGGGTCGATTTTGTGCTGTAATTATAAATTTACAATAGTTGTCTTTGGTACCTTATAATTTTGAAATACAGAAACACAATACAATCAATTTATATGTAATTAAATTCCAATTAAGCCTATATGTTGTTTTGCTTATATTTATATAGACTAACAAATTATTTAATAATGACTATGTATTATAAGAATATGCGTTATGTACTTAGTCTTGCCATACATATTGGTACAAAGAAAAACAAGATTATTTTATTGCAACTAACATTTATTACTATTGCAATGTGTTAGTTTAATGCATTAATATAAAACCATTAAAAATATATAAAGCTTATACGAAGTGATTCCATTGGCTGCAGTCCTTTAAACGTTAAGGCCAGTTATCAATTATAAATTCTTCACTGCCAACCGTATGAATTCTTTAAGAGACTCCAAATCAGGACTATTATTGAACACGATGTTGTTAAGGGGCTTAAGAATCTTGATACACTTGTGCCGTTGTTTTGATCTCTTTTTCAAAAAATATATGTCATTCCTTCATAGCTAACACCCCACCAAATCATTACTGAAGTCGGATAATGCTCACGTTTTACTCGGTTGACTAATTGGAAAGCTTCTTTAGAATTTTTAGCATAAATACTCTCATCTAAATGTTCAAAATGGTCTCTTTCGTAAAGAAAAATGTTCTGTGACCTCTCTTTACGTACTGCTTAAGTAGTTGTTTTTATTTTACCACCCTATTCTTTTTTAATTATCAGTTGAGTAATTACCAGTGTGTCTCTAATAGGCTGCAAGTAAAAAAGTCATCTTAAAAATGAAAATACACGTCATGGTTCTAGTCAGGATTTCTTCAAATTATTTCTCTTATTGCTTTGATCGCCTTTTTCCTACGATTACTACGTATACGGTCTTTTTTCTGCCACAAACAGAGGAAGTTTCATTGTACCCATCAATAGCCCGGTACATAAAAAATTACAAATTTTGTATTAATATGTAAGTATGGAGGATTTTAAAAATTGTATTTGACTTCATACCTACTTTATGTGCAATCAGTGCGATTCAGTTCTCAATATGTTGGTGCAAAATAAGTAAACACTATGAAAATCGTATACAAATGACAGATTTGAAATTCAGGAGTAATATTTTGTTTATTTTGATATGTAACAGTACTTATAATCAGACTAAGTAGATTAATAAAAGATTAGCCGCTATTGTTGTAATTGAGTTTAATGTTGCGTTTTTTTTCTTAATAGCAAAAATTAACGGCAGAGGCGCGAGCTTTCGAGAACGAAACAAGCATGATTGCTTGTATTGCTGAAGTGGCAATCATGTTTATATGATACACACAGACATTTATTTATGTATTGCACATTTTTCTATTCGAAACTTTTGTTTCGGTATTAAAAAAAAACATCTTAAGAGTTTATCTTATTAGATGTTTATGTTTATCATCTTTGAGTTTTCGCCTTGGGAAAAGGAGTTCATATTCTTTTAGCAAAACCTGAGATGATGTGTGGCGAATTTTAACGTTACTTTTTGTTTCATTTATCCTGGAAAAGCTTGTTAAAATCAATATTTCTTATTTATAACTTAAATAAACAATATTTAGTACACGATTATATGCAATTAATGCTAACAAATACCACGTATAGTGGTCATGCAAGGCAAAATATTTTTAGTTGTTCGAGGTTTTTTTTAATATATAATACCTAGTAAAACATAGAACTTATAACAAATAAATCATTGACATGGTAGTATTTTCCATTTAAGAAAAAAATACATTAGCGGTACTATGTTTAACTTTTATTAAATTGGTGTATGTTTGTAACGGATCCTTTGAACATGATTTTGACGGATGACAATGCAATAACTTGAATAAAAATTTAATTTAAAATAGTTGTAAAATCCATCTAAAAGTAAATTTTTATATCTTAATTAAGAATAATGTAAATAAGAAAATATTAAATATATTTTACTGTAAATAAGCGATTTGTAAATATAAAATATTTACAACTATTAACACCATGAACCCAACGGGATTTTATACAAAAATATATTTTTTCTTACTTGTACCATTCTTAATTCAAGTTATTAAAATTATTTTTTTACTTTTTAGTTAGACTTTCATAAAAGTGTGTTGTTTAATTATTTTAAACTATTATTTTACGCTATATTTACATGACGTTACAAAATAGTTACAATAAGTATAGTAACACAAACGCTTATCATCTATCTGAAGCCGTCGCCGCATAGTTAGCATGTACGCCACGATACTGGGCTAACATCCCCCTTAATAAAATTTTTTGAATATATCTATTACGTTGCTTTGGTCAGACAATATCACCAGTTCCTAGGATGATTCCTAAATGTACAAAAATAATCATTTAATATCGACTATAAATTATTTAATTTCGTTGGGTTCGATGAGCTCGTACGTGAGGTCTCTCTTAAAACAGCAGAAAGGATTTAATTATTGTTAAATTACATATATGCGTAGCTTCCAGCCGTAATATGCAAAAATGAAATTTGAATTTTATAGTAACTATTACATAAATCTATATGTACTATTGCATGTGGTCTAATTTTTTATTAAATGAAATGTACAACGTACTTATTTCCAACATTAAGACATCTGTCGATTCTCTTTGAAACAAATCGCGTGTGTTCGAAACATCCACTTGTCTTGTGTCGGGTGGCGTGTGTTCTCATGGGTCGCTGAATATTTCAGCAGTTCGCGAGGAACAAATTACAGACTAGTACCCCTAAGTCTTTTACAATGATACATTTATACCTATAAAAGAAAGCCAGTAAGGACAGTACAATTAGGTCAATACTGCATAATTGTCTCAGCAGCCGTGTTGTTCCCACAACTTTTGACGCACTACATCGTAATAATAACATATGCTACTATCTCATATATTTTATTTAGCATATTTCAATTTTCTTTGAAATAGGTACATATTGTTCCAATGCGGCAGTTATAATATACAAAACTTAACAAGTACATATATTCACACTCACATATGTAAACTCGTAACTTTCTTCGTTAAATGCTTATTGCCCAACGTAAAATCTCATAGTTGTGAGATGTGAGATGATTTTATAAGAAATTTTTCGAAGATCACTTATTGACGACAACATGATGAATTTTAAGATATTTAAATGTTAGGACATTAAAAATTTGTTTCTTTGGGAGAATACATTCTTATTAGGTATATTTCATATTTTAATATGTATGGTCAATTTATCATATCCTCAGGCCATAAGTAATGTATATGTCGGACACGAAAAAAAATCTTCATCGTTATTGACGGATTAAGGGACATTAATATTATATAAATTCTTCGTCAAGCTTTCCATTTTTGTTGACGTCTAGTTGCCAAGGTAACGATTGTCTTCGATGCTGGTTCATCAACTATTAGCTATTGACTAATAGGTGGTTATCTACTATACGTATTGGTCCCTGTATGTACTAATGTTCCAGTCCAAACATAGCATGCGTGTTCAGTGTATTTGATCATTTCTAATGATTGATCAAGTAATCGTCCATTGAAAGTCATTTTCTATGTCATAACCACTGATTTAATATTTAGATTAAATGAAATTGATGTGTTCTGTAGAATAATTCGTTCAATGTATTTTAATAATAATATAGGTATAAGGTACTTAGTCTAATCAGTTATGGTTCTGAACAATTAATATATAAGTCGAGTAATACTTTATTTTCATAAGATAAAATGAAATCATTCGAATGAACAAAGTATTGTTACATTGTTCGATTGAATTACTTAAATTTTTTTGAGGGTTCTTTCAAGCCATTATAACACATAAAATGCTTAGTTTGATCGTCATATCATTATCATCGATCGTTAAAAAAATTGTTACATTATTTTAAAACAAATTTGTTTAGTTATTGTTAAGATTTTGAAGTAACTGATGCGTAGCTGCTGACAATCATTATCGATACATATTTAGATAATACAATATAGTAGAAGTCTAGTTAAAATAAACTACAACAAATGAATATGTGCCTTGCCTAGATGCTGTATAGGAATCTGACAGATTATATATTAAATAAGATATTAATTACACTTTCAGTATATTTATAATGACCTAGTATAATTAGAAAATGTGTTACATAAATTTTTATGGTAACTCTACACTCTATAAAAGACGTCAAAAACTGAAAAATTTACATTGAAATTAAGAATAGACTATTAAATACGTTCATTGATTTATTTTAAAAAAGATTTGGCATTTTATATATTAAATAAGACAAGAGAATAGCACCCACCCCACCATGATGAAAACAAAATTATGCAAATTATATGTGATGAGTCCATTTAGTATATAAGCAATACAGCACAGCATCTTACTGTAAACACATCGGTTTTGGGCTATTTTCATTTACAATTACAACACAAATCAACGCGGCGTTGAGGTCCGCCACTTAACACGCTGTGCTTTTAACAATGCGAATATGCGAGATACAGTGTCATGCTAAAAAAATCTTATAAATAAATGGTGATATTTTTAAACCTAAAAAAGTTGTTATATATATCTATATAATCGGAATAACAATTGAGGAAGTAACAATTATATGTTGATTATTTTATAAGACCCCATTACTATTTACTACTAAAACCCTAAAAACTGACTGTACGTGAAATTATATTAAGACTTTAATATATAATTTCCAATACTAAGAAATATAACATAAATTTGATTATGCTATTTTTTTAGTAACTAAAAAGATAAAAATTTCGAATTATAGACAAGAAAATTAAATCTTAAACATAAATGAGTTATTTTTGTTTCGGTTACTTATTTGTTCCAAGATGTTTTTATTTGTTAGGTAAGAAAAAAAATATGTTAATATTAACTATTCATTGCACATTTAATGATTGTTCTGTCTGTGTTTGTAAATGTTAAAGATAAAAAATATCGGTCAAGTGCGAGTAGTACCGAGGGTTCCGTACCAATTTCATGGTAGGTCAGCGGACAATAGAACTTAAAAAATAGTATCCACTCATTTTGTATGAAATTAACTACAGATATAAATTTTGTAATGGTTTTTGTCTGGGATATATCAATAAATTTCCGATTCTATAAGTAAGCCAAACGCGGCGTTATGTTCCGGCATTCAACACGCAATGCCTCGAAAGGCGGAAAGTGGAGAACGAAGTGTCTTAATACTAGTTTCCTTCTGCCTACCCGGGAACCCCCTCTGCCTCTGCCTCTGGATAGAGCGTAAAGCTTAAAAAAATGTAATTATTGTATGTAAACTATGTACCGTCTACGTTCTTGTATATATTTTTTTTACTTTATAATTTGTTGAATGGTAACAGTTATTCTAATTATTAGAAATATAGATTTTTAGTATTTTTTGCTTTGGTTTAACTATTTTCGTGTACAGTACAACATACATAAAATTTTATAAAAAATTGGAGCATTTTTTCAAAAGTGGGTTGATTAGTTTAAGACAGTAGGGCCTTGCGGTGTGACTTGTTAAGTCCTCGTTTCCGGGGTACGAAGGGAGGTAGGGGTGTTGTCAGAAGAGCCGTGCGCATGTGCACCGGCGGCGCCCTGATGTCTCGGGAGGCCTGTATTAACAGCCGCGCGGAGCCCGAAACGTGTCAGTCGACTCGCGCACTCCACTTGCGATGGACACCTGGGCATAGCAATGAATACTACTATAAGCGCGCTCCCTTATCAAAGATTTTATGTAGGTCTGAAAGAATATCATTCAGAAGTGAACAAATATATTTTTTCGTAATTTACCTATAATTCATTTCTTAATGTTCTAGGTACTTGGTAACGTCCTTATCCTACGCGTGACGTTAGAATAATAGGTGAGTATTTTACCCGCTGTTTTCATCGCACCTTTTCATTATTCTTAATAAACATGGACAAGATGGAACGAGTTGCTTGCCAAACTACTTTATTTTATTTCTATCTTCATCATATTTTAAGTATTTTGTTGTCTAATATTTAATATATGATGCTCTAGTCGATCGATATTTAAAATATTTGAAAAAGTGTCTTAATTGACATTCTTATGTTGATCATACCGCTTTAAATAAAGGCAAGTATCGCTTGCAGTAAGACAGCTGGTAGTTGGAAAGATATTTGAAGCGAGTCTTTTTTTGCGTTAAACCAACCCAAAGTCCTTGTAACGAACACCTGCCAAAGAGACTCGGAGTACACCTTTGCTTGCAATGGTTTATGATTTAACATTTGTATACTTAATCAAAAATATGACAGTTATCTGGGAACAGATAATATTCTGAGTATATTCGTTATTAAATATGTAATTGAAATATTTAAATTTATTTGAATAAAGAATTACCTTACATTACCTTGATGAATTGGGTTTTTGTTAAGCATACAACCAAACAATCTTTGTATAGCCATCGTTACAATATACTTAATCGTACCTACAAAAATTAGGACAGAATGTTGTAGGAGAGATTTTGAGCAGATTCAACTGTTGTGATGCGCGCGAATATCGTACAGTTGTAACGTGGTAGGCGTACGTGTCAACGACCCCGCTCACCTGCTGCTCGGAAGCGAATTAGCATATTTAGGCAGATTTTGCACATTGTAAAATTTACAATGATAACATTCATGCGTTGACATCTTTATAATATTCTAAAAGTTGTTGGATTAAATGAAGTTAGATAATTATAAATATTGTACATTAAATTAGTATAATAGGTATGAAGGTTAATTAATTTTCTAGTATGATATTATTAACCTTATTTTATTTACAAATAAAAACAAATATTGTAAGCAGATGTTTTCTTTGTTTTTTATTATTATAAAAAATATCGGTCAATTGCGGGTAGTACTCGCGCAACGACGGTTCCGTATCAATTTCATGATTAGGTATTCCGCTGAGGAAAATACTACCTATAAAAATTGACAAACTTACTTCTATTTCAATGAAATACAACTAATGAGATTCATTTGTCATTTTACATTTTATATGTTTTTTCTGGTTATATATCTATAAAAAATTCAATTTTCGAATTTTTCCCTTTGTTTTTACTATAGTTCTAACTTATTGCCAAATTTCGTAACACTAGGTCAGGGGCCCTGTAAGTTTTAAATTCGCAGTGATTTTCTTACAAAATGCAATGGAAATTTATTGGTATATCACAAAACTAAAACGTTACGAGGTTCTAAGTGCAAATAATTTCATACAAATTGGTTTACGATACGACCGCAAATTGAAGTAAATCAACATTTATTGCTGTCTTCACTGTATTTTCCATTGACTTACAATACATGAAATTCGTACAGAACCCAAAACACTTGGTGCGTGAGTATGACGCGCACTTAATAAATAAATATACTTTTAACAAATAGTCAGCAAAAAGTTCCTTAACGTTTTTAGCGTCTCTTGTAAATTTCACGCAGTATCGATAGCTGGTACCTATGTGAATGGTCACATTGATACCTAAAAAACTATGTATCAAAATAATGCTAGAAAAGATATTCTTAAAAGTCAATCTGTTTACTTTTTATACGTTTTTATTTATTTTAAACAACGAGATGAAGCTTGATGAACCTACAACCGTTGCCGGTATTGATTAAAACCTAATGGCCGTAATACCAATAGCGTGAGGCCTAACTATTGGAATATATATTCTTAGATGAATTAAACTTGCATAGGAAAACGTAATTTAATTGAATAAAACACTTACAATTAGTCTAGAAGACTGTATTATCTTGCCAGCGTGGCGCAGTGATGTCTGGCTAAACGCAGTGGTTGTTGATTCGATCACCTCCTAGGGGAAATAAGTTATTTCTCCGCTCTGATAAAACGTGGTTCGGTGTTGAATTCCGACTAGGTTCTCTCTGTCTACCCATGGTATACATAATGTACACAAGACTCGGGAAAACTAGTTTGAAATGTGTAATACTAATATAATAATTAATATATTATTACGTTGGAAAGGGCATTGTTAACTTATTCATACAGAGTACTTGTTACATTATGACAATGCCTTTGATTTGGAGTAAATTCTAGGCTACGATAGAATCTTTTTATTATAAATTCCACCTGGAATTACTTTCACTATCGTGCTGACATATTCAGGTGAATAAGTTGTGATTGTAATATTACTCAATCACAAAGACTGGCGTTGTTTAGGTTGATAAGATCAGCGAAGCGGCATTAAATCGCCGTCTGATAATTGTTTGTTGGTTTGTAATAAAGCGGGCGGGTAGTAGGATCGATATTACCGCGGCATACTGGCGCCAGCTTCAATCCCACATCTATTGCCTTTGGTTTTAATCTCAATAAAAATTATAGGTTTGCTAAATAATTTAACTATATATAGTTTAACTCATCGCGGCGTACTAGGACAGCGACTGACTATAAACGCGAATACGGTTGTGAATTCGATACATTCTTTATTCACGCCGGAAAGCATAGTATCTTTACACTAGGCTAGTTGCACCTACACTGTTATTTGCAGAATAAAGCTAAATGAAAAAATATACAAAATTTTTATTTATTGGTATTTTTTTAATAGATACAATGAAACGTGACGCCTATGGCGATGATGGTCCAATGCAGAAGCGTCAGCGACATACTGATGATGAGGTTACTTTCCTCATACCGAGCAAGGTGAGTTTTAAATTATAATATCTGGCTAAATAATTAACTAGATAGACATTTTAATGAATTAGACCTTGAATAAATTCTCGCTTTTTCAGAAAATAAAAGTTAGAGCTTACGATCGATTTACCTAAACCATTTTTGTATCTTTCTGGTGATAAATAAATGACATGCCGAAAGAAGGATTGTTCTTCCAAAATGGACCAAATTTTCAATTTCTTGGAGAGTTATCAGTTCATTATATGCAAAATGGTCAAAAACAAAAGGGTCCATGTCTGGTGTTTACAGGCAAATTTTGTCATGTATACTTTATCATGTCTTTACTTGTATAGCAGTCCTATTTCGTATAGGACTCACCTCAACCACTTCATTGAAGTATATTGAATTCTATTGTAAGGTATTGTAATTGTCTCGTTGAGTTTGAGCAACTCATAATAACTAGTACTCTGCTGATCTCATAAAATGCAGAGTAGGAACTTCGACCATGGTTCGTACCAAAATTTTGTACACTTTATAGCTGTAAATCCATTTTTCATCGCCAGTGATGATACTGTGCAGTATCCTTTTCACATTTGCCGTTGCTGCAGTAAGTAGTTCATACGCGAAACGAATTTTAATGTTCATATATCGGCTTTATCTGATACAGAACCCAATGTCTTCGGTTTATATTGTTTCCATTGCTTTACTTTTGGTGATGTCCGTCGAAATCCTTCTAGCATCACACATTGTCGTCTTGGTGAAGTAATTCCTCAAATTTTTCGTCTTTAAACTTTGAGTGTGCCAGAGCGTTCTTTATCTTCAACTTGGTTGTCATTATTAATGGCGCATCGAAACCTGTCTCCGAATAAGTCTCCACATCAATTGTGTGTACTTCAGCAGTAGAGTTCTTTTGACTAAGCAGTGCAATTATATTCCACGCAAAATTACTATTTTGGCATTAAGCCGGACGTATTGGGAATAAGTAAATGAAGTTATTAGTAGCTGATTCCCTATACACGGCTGTATACTAAAATCGAATCTAACTAAATAAGTTGACATTAGAAATTTCAGATATATCTATATTGCTAATGTCGCCTATGCCATGCTTTGTATGACACAGCGAGAACTTATTCAAGTAATTATTAATTAAGTGGCGATTATATATGTTGTAAGAGGTATGTTTTATGCATATTTATCAAAACAGCCTATTCATGAGTAGAAATTAAATGGAAAATTAGACAGGCCAGGAATTTTTGTATCAGGACAGTGTTTTAGTATTGAATTTTGATATCGAAAGTTAATTGAATAAACTGTATATAAAGTTAAATGTAATTATACTACTAGATAAAATAATTTCAATTTACTTAGTTATTTGATTATAGGTGGCAGGCTCGATTATTGGAAAAGGAGGTTCCAATATATCAAAGTTAAGGAATGAGGTCAGTATTTAAAAACTATACTATTTCTGTTGGTCTCTCAATCTGGGTAAAAACTAGAGTATAATACTTAGGTTCATGGTATATAGATATTGACACTTATTATATAATAAATGTATACTCATTTACTCCTGCTTTTTATATATTATTTTAAATAATTTCTTGAGAATTATTAATCAAAGTATTAATTTATTTTACATTTCACTAGATAAGTTACATTACAGATATTAGAGTAAGTAGATAAGTATATTACCCAACTTACATCAACTTAATAGATTAACATTTTTTCACTACAGGTGCAAACGACCAATTTAAGTTAAATGAACCGGTGCTTTTAAGTGGGTAACGTTAACCTTACCCATATCGTTGACCTTGGGCTTTGTTAATCTTTGTGGTTCTGAAGCAGCGTATGTTTCGGTGGTCGTAAGGCCACCGGGCGTCGCGTGCGGCAGTAGGCTAGTAATAACCCCCCGGCAGCCAGTTACAGGTTCTTACTGCCCCCGAGACGCCTCTGTGTCAGTAGCACGACGCACCGCGCGCCTTTCTCTGCCCTTACACACCCTCTACCCTCACACACTATCATTTTCAATGATCATTTTTATTGATTTGGAAAAGAAGAATTTGAAGATTGCCTTTATATTATGTACTAATTGTACATTGAAAATGATATCGTATATGCAGTGGTCTAGTCTCATTTTAAAAATACCTAAAATAATAAATTGAAAAATGATTAGGCGATTGTATGATTGAGATATTATGATGCCACTGCGTATACGGCGCGTTGTTGGGGTTAGAGTAAAGGCGCGTGGTGCGCCGCTACAGCGACTCTTGGTTGCCGGTCCCGCCCTCGGACGCCGCGCCCCGCACCCGCCGCCCCGCCACGCAGTACAAAGCCTCTATAACAGTCCCAGATTGCCCCGGCCCTGAACGGTAAACTATATCGCCAAACTACTCTCAAACAAACCTTACAGCCCGCCCGTCAACAGTCAGGAGTCACCCTTGCGCGTCACGACGGACAAACCGTTTCTGACTTACCCGACCTCCACATTTCGAGACCTGGGTGTCGTCCTCTAGCTGCTAACATTCTTTGTCGAAATCCTAAACCTTCATACACTAAAATGTATTTAATTATTATGTAAAGCTATCACGCTTTGTATAACCAAGACCACCCTGACCGTTGATCTATTACACCGTCAATAAGTATTGTGATGTGAATTTTAATTGTTCTAACTCTCGTTCTCTATATGGCGTAACGGACTTTTTGCTTTTCAGAGTACTGTCCATAACGGCGTTGGATATCGATACGATTATGGAAATTGTAAAGGACATACTTCCAAATCTGGCTGATGTAAGTTAATGCATTGCTTTTTTCATACGAATTGTAAATATATATTATTATACTTACACCATACAAGGCCGTGAGGCTGTCGCACACCGCATTAACGAACAATGTCTCGTATTTGTTGGGAAAGCGGAGAAGAATTTTTTGACACTAGAGGATTGCAGGTACACATCGCACCCTCCTATATGCGGGATACATTTTAAAGCTGAAAATATATGTTATAAAATATAATATTCTTGCTGAATGTGATATAATGAAAATTCCGCTTACAAAATTATGGGTCACTTTCACGATACAGAATTTATCACAGACTCATCAAAAAATATTACAGTAATCTTAAATTAGTCTTTCTCTAAAGTGAAACAGTTTTCCAAGTAACAAAACAAAAAATAGTAAAGAAATATTTTTCGCTATCTTTTATTTTGTTAGTTTTTTAAGAGGCAAATTTGAACATATCACATAAACTATATTATAAATATTGGTTAAAATATAAAGTAAAATATTTATTAGGGAAGTCCAAAAAGCGGTAACAACGATGACCTAGACATCCGTCTTCTCATTCATCAGAGCCGAGCTGGTTGCGTTATTGGTAAAGCGGGAACCAAAATCAAGGAACTGAGAGAGGTAAGTCTATTTTTAAAATTGTAAGGTCCTTCTCACTAGGATAAATGAACAAAATATTTCAAATCTAATAAGATGGTTAAATCTCATGGTTTGCTAAAATCAATCTCAGGATCATCAGACAAGCTTGATAGTTCCATATTATTGTATCATCACTAGAATTTCGTATCATTGCTAAGTTTTATGATGACAAATAAATTAGAAATGGGTGAAATTAAGTCTTAAAAACCATTTTTTTGTCTTATATGATTTTATCACACTTACTTTGTACCAATCGGACCATAAATAACTTTCTATTTATTCAAAATACTAAGTTGAAATAAATAAAAAGTTAATTAGTAATAATAGTTTTACTCTATAGATATAGAATAAATATAAGAGTGTATATGTAATTAATTTTAATTCCTTACTTTTAAATACGTAAAGCGTTAGCCGATCTAACGTAACTTGACAATGTAAAAAGAGTCAACCAGATCAACTCAACGTTTGTTCATAGGTTATTATAAATGTCATTTAAGACAAAGACCGCACTGACGACACACAAAACAATATGGCGTCCAGCGTTTCCATCAAAATTGCGAAATCTGACAATGTCAAATTTAAATACATTTTTATGGTACTTATCGATTGAAAATAATGTTTATTTTTTAGATGTTTATTATGACATTAGAATCAAATTGAGACACTTCAAAAATGGCTGTTATAATTAGCGCGCGATGAAAGAATTGGAGATTATTTCAATCTCATCTGCAATCTTTTCAAAAACTATTGCATTCTGCATATTGTTTTTAACACGCGTTTGACGCTTAGTTTATCGTATGCGTATAATTAAATGCCAGCAACATCTGCTTGATTTTCATCTGTCGAAGTGCGAGCAGTAATGAAGAGATTTTTTCTTTGCATGTTTCGTTTCGAATAAAGCAGATGTGAAAGCAGCTGCTGCCCGTGTTCCGTCTTATCTCAATCCGACGGATGTCTTAGATAATTCACCTAGTTCTTTTTATCAAACTTAGTTTACTTGAGACGGTTACTTTTTACCTTTAAAATGCATTTGTTGATACATAATTTAATTATCTCACCCTCATTTAATTATCATATAACAATAATGAAATTCGCTCGTAAATCAAAATTTTTAGTTACGTGAATGCAAGAGTAATTCATCATAGTATTCTTCCAAGTTTGGTAATGATGACCGAATGGACATTAAATTGGAGTGGAGTATGCTGATAACAGAAATTCTATTAGGTTGATGATGGTTTTTCAATAAGCTGATAACTTTATATACATATAAGTTACCAAATATCGACGCGCGTACTCCAATTTGATCTAGTTAAAAAGCTTAGGCAATTTGTCGTCGTATGGATACGCAGCAAATAACGTGAAAGCTTGCAACTCCGCACTTTACGAGCTTGAACACTACAGGGTGCATCAATTACCAAGAGCTTACTGAACTGCGGACGCTTTAAACGTACGTTGCCAGCAACTTTGCAATCTCAACAGTATCGTGTTTCATAACTCGTGCTAAGTCGTTTAGGTTATTGTTTGTGATTTTAACTCAACAGAAAATAGATAGAGTACATATACATATTAAAATGCTTTTAGGATCGGAAACTTCTTGTTTAGTATTTGTTTTGTATCTTGGGTACTATATTTGTGCGTTTGTATCAAAATGTAAATTGTTATTTGGGCCCAGCGTGTGATTGGAAACGAGATAGTTCTAAGTTCGATTCATAATTAGGTTCCCTTTGTCTGCCCTGCTATATGCGGGGAATATGTATTATATATATATATATATATATATATATATATATATATATATATATATATATATATATATATATATATATATATATATATATATATTCCCCGCATTGCACTGGCTAGGCATAGTATGGTTTAGTATACTGTAAGTGACTGTTGATCAGCTGTTGTCTCAAAAAATTTAGCATCACGTTACGTTTAACTCGCTCCTAAGCTAAACCCGCAAGGCTTCCTTTATTAAGAACCTCCGTTTTTGTTCCCCTAAAAACGATTTTATGTATTTTTTTTATCGATCAGCTGTTCCTATACATACTCTTTGTTCACTTTTCTGTAGCCAAATTCTTGAAAGTCAGTAGATTTCTACCTGTGACGACAAAAAATATAAAGTACATAGAATTTTCGTACACATAAATACAACATAGTCGATAACGGTTCAAATGTGTAATCAATACAATCTATTACAATTTTATGTTTTCTTTGTATTGAAGGCCATATTTATGTACCTATGTAGGTATATTGAGTTACATATAACATAACATACGTGCCGTCTAATATTGAACGTACGTTTAAAGTCTTGGCTATAGTTATAGCCAAGTTATAGCATCAAACTTAGAAGTGAAGAGCATTTTTAATGACGTATTTAATTTTGTAGTCTCATACATTTTTGATTTATTTGACTGTTTTTTTTTTCGTATGAGCCATTTTAGACTGCATTATTTAAGATTTGTTATAACTATTATTTTCGTAGTAAAAAGTACAATTGAATCCTATTCTTTCAATATAACACACATAATATCAAAGCTAAGATTACGGCGTCGGAACGGCGCGTGCGAGGGCGGCAGCTGCGGCGGCAGGTGCTGGCACAGCCGCCGGAAGGCCGACAAAAACACGCCTCGCACCTGGGCTCCGCACTCCTACCTACCTACTGTACCTTGCACAATGATCCATTCTGACCTCGCTAAATAGAAATTTGGAACACATGCTCTCTCTCCAATACCCCACCGTCTTTCATCGTTGAATGTTTGAATCGAGAGCAGGTACACGGTCTACGTTTCCTCGCGATTGTCGTTTTATTTATTTGTTCACATTGGAATTGAACGCTTTTATGGGATACAATTTATATAAACGTATAATATAACCCAAGCAAATTGTATATTATGTATTCAATTAAGTTATTGGAATACCGCTATACTTTTGGAATAACTGTTCCGTGGACTACATCATTTTCGAACTTAAACTATTAAATTGAAACTATTGCGAATGGTCTCCTGTACCTATATTACTGGTCTTTCTTTCTATTTATATCGCTTTCATTATAAAAATCTGAAGTTAGTAAAATTTAACCGAACGTCGCACCGGTGTTGTAATCGAGGGTTGGTTGAACACATGTCGATGGGGTTTCATCCGTCGGAAGCGGCGCCGCGCTAGAGTTACGTGCACGTGACGCGCGGGAGGTTTTTGTTAACCTCTACATCCTCCGTATGAGTATTTACGTATACTTATATAATATTGAGAGAAAGGAATCCGTCGGGCTCTAAGTAGTTCTTTAATCTAATTGTCTTTATGTACGTCATTTTTATTACTCAAAAGTTATGTTTTTAACATAGAATTCTACATTTCAAAAATATATAGTAAGATAAAATGTATATTTTGCGCCTAATTTTCAAAACATTGTTTTGAAGTGAATTTTTTTTTTCAGAGTGAAGAAATAAAATAAACCATTCCCCGAAAGGAACTCGAACCCACAACTGTTGCGTTTTCAATCAAACGCTGTGCCGATGCTCCGAAACGGTCTGAGCTTATAATTATAATTTACTTTATAATTGATAACTTGCAGGCTTTGAATACATAAAGTTGTACGATAAAAGTAGAAACGATCGATACCACATTACTGGCTATGGTATTACCGATGTCATTACGTGAGTACATTTAGGCGCATTCCCGCGGGCGGTGTAGGTGTAATTTCAGCCTCACATATGTCGCATATGTCGCAGCGTAATTACGGGCGATGTCGCGGTGACACCGGCAATTAGGCGCGGGCACGCGAGTCCGCTTCCGTTTCCGATCGAAACGCCGTACGGCTTCTCTGCCATCGAGCAGAATAACCCGGCTATCGATCGATGTATATTTTATGAGCATAAACCAAATAATCTTTTGTGCTTAATTATTTTGTCATTTAAAACACATTAGGTACAAAATAAAGTTTTACAATCATTATGTTCCTATGTACTAAAAATGTAACGTTATTGAGAAATTAACTTTATGTTACTGTAAGAAAAAAGAATTATATATTTATTTAAACTTTCGAGTATGTTATTATTGCATAATCCGACGAAATTTTCCTAATTAACGAGCTGTTTTATTTTTATATGCCGCCAACTGCTTTATCTTGGTCGATCGGCAATAAAGTTTATGACGAATGGCAAGGTTGAAGTGCCATGTCGTGGTGTAGGCGTGGCGCGTGCGGGCGCGGGGGTGTAGCCCTACAAGTGCAGCCTGGGAGGGAGGGGGTCAGGTGTTGCATGCCACCGACTCAGCTCTGTCTTATTCCTAGCTCGGATGCGACGGGGAATAGTCGACCCTTCCCAGCTCTCGTTTAGCTATCGCGATACTTTGTTCGTACACATTTAACCTTGCCTTGTTTGTTAAATTTAAGTTGCGCGAGTGGTAGCCAAAATGAACAGTGCTTTGTGTCGAATTATTTTTTACACTGTTGAAAGTTTTTCTTTATTTAATAGGAGGTTGGTTATTGTGATTTTTAAGTATAATTACGTTATATATTTTTTCGATATTTTGTGATTTTTTAAATTCTATTTTATATTTTAAACAAATGAGGTCAGCGTGTACAAGTTGCGTAAGTTTCACTTTCGTGGGATGTTTGCGTACGGTGTCAGTGGCCGGCGTAGCGACTAGCGGTTGTTTGTGCGTGTCTGGGCGGGCGGATGGAGCCACGTGCGGGTCGATCCGGCCGCGCACGCGTTTTACGCCGCCCTAAACGTCACACGTACGAGTTGCGGGCTACGACAACTATGCAAAGACCTCATTGTGGGATTAACTATTGTTTATGCATTTTAAATATAATTATTTAAAACTCAAAGAAATTGTAACGTTGGCTATACAATGATAATCTACAATAATATTTCATATTATTGTATAAAGAAAAACGATAATCGTTAATAATAGTTTTGTCAAGTTTTTAAATATGATGAGAGCCATATACGTTTTATTTTACAATAAATATTCCAAACCATTATAAATCCGGTAATTTATTAATTAGGTAAAATATTGTTGTATTACGATACATGTTAATAAGTATGACGCAGATCTATTATATAAAAAAAAACTTAAGCCTTTTTTTGTATTCGTATGTTAAGATACAATAAATGTGAAATTTATAGAAAATAACTTATATAAATATATAATATAACAAAGAAACTACTCTAATTTTACATTTACTACTAACTATTAATTTTTTACATTTTTATTCAGATTAATTCCAAACTCGTTTTCTTTTGTGTTTGAAACATCTTTGCACTCGCTTAGGGGAACTTCAATGTAGAGGAATAAATGTACGTGCTTATTATGTAATAACCGGAATAAAAGAGTAAAGAAATAACACCCAACGTCACAAAAATCATAATAAATGAATATTCCTAACTAACTTACTAAGACTAGTATTATAAGTAATCGACAAATCTACATAATCTATAATATTCAATGATCTGAACTGATTGTTAAAATTACCGTGTAGAAGTTAAGTATTAAATTTTAAACACTTTCGATTCCATTTGAAACATGTTTAAATTTTCAATTTACTTTATTCAGTCCTATAAAGAAATAATCTCTTCTAATCTTATCACCCTTTTAAAAAAATATTGTGTTATCCTCTGTAACTCAGCTCCGCACTGTATCTGATCAGAATACAGAAATGGAATTATTTAAATATTCTCTCTCCTTAGTGGGGTTCGATCTTGCGATTATCATGTGTACAATATGTAATCCCATCGCCTACGATGGCCTTTTGTGTTATATTTTATTTATTATAATTGAACATATCTTATAGAAAACTGGCGCCCGTCTCAAGATCTTTTCGAACACGGCGCCGCAAAGCTCTGAGCGTGTCGTGCAACTTGTCGGTAAACCCGATGCCATCGCGGCTGGCGTGAGGGAGGTCCTACATCTTATACGACAGGTATATATAGAACTTAGGCATTTTATATATGCATATTGGGAAGTAAACAAAAGTAAAATAAATATTTTTTCCCACTACCCAACATACAGGTCTCAATAAAACCTGTAAACACTGAAATATAAAATAATGTCATGTTATTTAGTATATGGAATACCTACTGTTAAAATTTGAGTAAAACTATATTTTTTATCGTCGTATTTCAATTTTGCTGTAACTTAACTCGTTGAATTTAAAAAGAATTAGGTAATTATAATAAGGTTGGAAACGTTATTATTATCTACTTAATTCTAACCAAATTCATTTAAATTCTTATATGGTTAAACGGCTTAGAGACGGCCGCTCTGCTGCACGGCAGGTGTGCGTGCCAGCTGCTTTTTACATACGTCAATTGAGCTTATCCTCATAGGAATTTCATATGTTCGGCAACTATAAATAGGAAAAAAATGAATGAAACGGATGCAAGCTGTTCGCCATTTGTTGCATTTTTTGTCCTGTAGGGTAATTTCACACCGTCAAATTCCAGGTACCCATAAAGGGCGCCATTCTTAATTACGATCCGCACAACTACGACGACTACTACGCGGATGAGTATGGCGGCTTTGGGAGTGGGCAGGGACCGCGGAGTGGTGGACCACGAGGGCCCCCACGTGGACCACCTCGGGGGCCGCCGCCTATGGGACCCGGCGGCAGGCCCCCGCCACCGAGAGGAGGACCGCCGATGGGACGTAGTGGGCCGCCACCTCCGAGGGGCTTTAATGACTTTTCGAGCCCTGGACCTAGGGGAACTTTCAACGGGCCTCCACGAGGTGGGAACTTCAGCGGCGGCAGCAGCGGTGGCGGTGGCGGAGGCGGCTTCAGTAATAGTTTCAGTAGCACACGGTCGTCTTCCGGAGGGAACTTCAACGGCAACGGTGGCGGGCAGCAGGAGACTACCACACAAGTTACTATACCCAAAGATGTAAGTATGATGTTCTAAGTCAATATGTTTCAGCTTGGAGATAAATTAAAATATTAGTTTGTTCGTATTTATTGATTAGTAAAATTTTCGTTTATACTGAAATGGAAATAGCCCACATAAGTTTAAACGACATCGATAATATTGAATGCCGACAGCTGGCGGGCGCCATCATCGGCAAGGCGGGGTCGCGCATCCGCCGTATCCGCGCGGAGAGCGGCGCCGGCATCGAGATCGCGGAGCCGCTGCCGGGCGCAGCCGACCGCATCATCACCATCACCGGCACGCCGCAGCGCATACAAAAGGCGCAGTACCTGCTGCAGCAGAGGTGACAAACACGCTCATTGATATTTACAGATAGTCCCTTCACAATTAAATATGTACTGAATGAAAATTAAAGTAGTAGCAAATTGGTATTAATTATTAGAAAAGTCATTAATTACAAATTACGGCAAAAAATTAAAATATATTTTAATGAATACGAACACGAGCTTGTGCATGTTAGTATGCACTAAATAAAGTATACATATATATTTTTCACAGACTGCATTAATACCATGGTGTCATAATATATGCAAATTGTCGACTGTATACGTGCCCTTTGCTTGGTTTTACTTTTATAAATTATTACTTATTTTTCACTTAAATAATAATTTGAGATTCTTTGACATTCTTTTCACTTAAATAATAATTTGAGATTCTTTGAACACTGAACTCTACTCACAAATTACCCATTTTTCAATTCTTAATTGAATTAGTTTAGTTATTAAGGAATAATTAACGTTAGTGCTATTCATAAAACAAATATGTATGTTATGCATATTGTTTTATGTATGTCACCATCATTACATTCATAAATATATCTATTATAATCTAACTGTATATGTTATAGCTTTATTACTTTTTATAAACCAATATGCTAGCTATATTTTTTACTATTATTAATAACTATTATTTTAAAAATAGAATGTTTCAAGAGTTCCCAGAGTTGGCTCCAAACAAAAATAAGCATAAGTAATAAATAATGATAAAACCATTATGAATTTTAAAAAAAGGTAAAATATTAAAAACATTTTTTGTAGTTAGATGTAATGTAGAATTGGGATACTCTTTTTTAATCTTATTTTTTATTTTCTTCTCAAATACTATACGGTTTTGATTTATTATAGTATTTACTTTTATATACTTGAAGTTTAGAATATAGATAATAAATGTAGATTCATTAAAAAAAGAGAAATCTTTAAAAAATCTTTGAAGTATCTATATTCTCTCTACCTATATATTCAAATAAAACATCATTTTCAAATTGGTTTATTTATTTATTAAGCTTCATTATAACTCAGTATATATGTAAATCAAAGAATTATATATATAGATTTAGGTATTGTATCTGTAAAGCATTCAAAATAACATTAATCTTTATTATAATCTTTTTTTTATTAATACCCTCAGAATGAAAGTGATCTAACTCAAAGAAAAATATTAATTAGCAAATAACGTCACAATTTTAAACTATTAGTTTTTAGCAAAATAATAATATAGTTGCAAAATATATTTAGTTAGGCTATTTTTATTCAAAGAGTGTAACATGAGTGTTTCTAACAAATGGTTAATAAGTGTTTTAGGTGTGTCTCCACGTGACTAACAGCAGATTTACTGCGCGTTGTATGGAAGACTAGTGATTTTGTTGTTTAATATAAATATAACAAGAAATCACTAATCTGCCTACAAAGTGTCGGTGCATTCTTCGGACTCTTCTCATCTGCCATTCCTTCATTTCTTTTGTCTTATATCTTATCTATATGTGCTAACAACTGTTTGGTTTATTTATATTATTATAATCATTATTAACTACTTTTGTTACATACACTATACTTTCCAAGTTGATCGTCATTGTAATCAAAATCTTTTGTTTCTACTTTCAGTGTCCATGAGAGCAACCCTAACCTTGGTCGTGGAAACTTCTGATCATTAATAAATATACATAAATACAATAGAATTTAAGGTATTGTTATAAGTCACATTTGTATTACACAGAATACACAGAATAAAAAATGCATTGAGGCTCCTTTTATATATATGTATGTGAATATGCTATGCTAACACTAAAGAAAACTAATTGTCAATTTACGGGTCTTACCAGTAAAAATATATATAAAGTATAAGGAAATGCATTTATCATATTATGATAAGAAAATATTTAACAAGATTGTGTTTAATGACAATGATTACTAACGAGTTGTTACATCGATCTATTTTTAAGCAAATAGAATAAAGGTTTATTTTGTGACTTTTTAGTTTTATTTTTTTTCCTTTAAACTCTTATGTTTTATTGAATTGCTTATAAACGTAATGGGGCTTTTTTATCAGATCATTGTATATTAGGTGACTACAAAATCAAAATTTCATACAACGAAATAAAAGTAAAACATTCATATTCTATAATTTATAGTTACAAATAATATATAAGTTGATAATGTTAATAAATGAAAATGATGATGGAATATAATGTTTATTTCTAATAACATAATTGAGATGGCTACTGTTTTTTACCAATTCAGAATTATTCGAGATTAATTTTTATTAAAGACCACATTTCTCTTAATTAGTAAGAATTTTACACCTATAACTTAATTTATATAAAATGTAAGGCACATTATATACAGGGATTTAAAGAAGAAAAGAAAATATAAGGTTACATTTATATAAGCTTGTCATATCTAAATAATCTCTGTTTTGAATTTAAAATAATAATTTACAATATAAGACAATGTAATTTGAATCATAATATAAAGTTAAAATATTATATTTTGGAAAGTACACATCACATGATATTTCAGTCTTGTTGTTTTAATATCAGCAACAGATTATCTTGTTCATTACATTGTAATATTTAACTGTACAGTAGATTATTTCTATATTAAATTCTTGTATAGACTGGTTCTTTTATGAGGGCAAATTTTAATTTTCTGAAGTTCATTACGTATTTTATACTATATTTTGTTAATATTTTTATATGTAATGTTACCTACATTACTCACACTAGTATATTTAATCAGTTTTCTGGAATCTTATATAACTTAAAAACATTTTTTTTATTCTTATCACTATTAATTGGAGATAACATTTAATTTTTTTTTGGATTCTGAGAGCATAACAGCACACATATAGTCTAAAATTATTTTTATATTTATATATATATCACTTATATTTAATTATAAAAGTTGTTATACTCAATATAAGAAAATAAAACTCAAGAATGCTTATCAAATAATTATTTTAACATCACAATATGTCACATTAATTTACAAAAATATTTTACAAGTTTTAAAATTGTATCAAAATGTTGAGGCAACTTAAAGCTTTAAAGAAAATCATGATTATTATCATCGGGTGGGATGCAAGGGCGGTATATCCGAATGTTCATGTTTATCTAGATAAAACATTATGTACAGTAGAGGTGTGACAACTCCTACAACAAGTAAACAACACACAAGATGGTACCACTTTAATCCAAAATCTGCTCCTTGTGATGTCAATTGCTTCACTACCACAGCCTCTACAGGAACCTTTAGTTTATTAGACAGTAGCTGGGTATCTTCTGATACAAATTCATTATTTTCTGTATCAGTATATGGAATTACAGATGGAGCCAAAGTACTATTTAAAACTACTGCATTGCAATCAATTGCAAAATCATCTTCTTTCTTTTCAGTTCCATTAGGTACAACATTGTACTGTTGAGATGCTTTATTTTCTGCAGGATTCAGAAGTAAATTATTCATAGTCAAGCTGGTTGAATTTTGACTAGATGTTGAAGGTATTGGTTCTATTGGCTGCAATGGGACTAGTTCTGTTAGCACTGAATATGGTGTGACAGGTACTTTGATTGTTCTCCTTGCAAATATTTCATTGTCTTTATGAATGTGGTTGATCCTTTTTAATTCTGAAATCTGAAATAAATGAATTTAATAAAAATAAAGTAAGTTATAAATAAAAAATAAATATAGATAGACCATTATTATATACACATTAGCTTAAAACACTAAAATTATTAAATAACACTCACTGTTATAAAATACTAAGTAATATGTAGAGATAAAATTAAGCTTACAGAACAATGAAATCGTAGTGCTATCGCCTGTAACGTATCGCCTTCTTGAACTTGAGCTTCGATAAAGTGGTCTTGAGGCTTTATTCTATACAGCTGAATTTCACTGTGTAACTCTTTACTGTCCTTCAATCCGTTCATGTTTGTGTTCAGATCATCCCCATTGTGCATTAGACGCGTCCTGGATAACAATATTCTCTTAAGTACCAAGTAAACACTAGTGACAAAATTGCTACGTGCAACATTACTGTGGCCCTTACCTTTGTTTCATTTTTAAATACAATTCTAATTATTATAAAATCTATCATGACCTGAGCAAATATTAGTAAATTACCTTTGAAACGGATAATTACTATATATTTAATAAATTACAAATAAAAACAGCTGTTATTTTATTTAGGAATATTTTGACATCTAATTTTGACGTTTATAATTTTGCCACATTGACGTAGCACAACAAAGACCAAGACTGTGGAGCTTACAAGTAAGGAGTACTAACTTATTATTAACAAATGCTTACTTACACGGAACAAGTGTAGATGTCACCACTATAGCAGGTGGAAGAATTTAAAAAAATATTTTATATAAGAAAGGTCAATTCTTTACAATAAATATGAACACGAAACTACTTTTTAAAAAATATTTTCTGTCTGTCTGTTTTCCGCTCAAGAAATAAATGTATTATGATAAAACTTTATATAGTTAGTGAATAGTATAATTTTAGCAGCTCGTCTGTATATCAAATGGGTTTCATATCAAAAAAATATTCAAATTAATATATCGTCTAAGGAAAAGTTGGTCAATATGAATATCGCTTTCTATTATTATAATAAAACGTAGGTCTCCATCCTGGTTTTTTTTCATAATAAGCTCATCATAACATGTGTGTGGCTGTGGGTTCGATTCTTACTAGACGGAGTGATTAAATTACTTCCAACCATGAAGCTCCGTAATTTGTACGCAGTTTTTTTGATTGCGTGAAGTCAATTTTTTTAACATCAAGAATGATTAATACATATTATGCCGTATTTTTTTTTGGAAACACAATGTCTATGTATTATGGTATGAAAGTGGAAAAAATATATGGATATTAAAATAATAATAATAATATTGTTACAATTTTATTAACTTTTAAGTATTTTACACAACATTTAGGTATAGAACATAAAATACCTTTGGTACTGCGCTGTAGAGGTGTGGTTAATTGCACATTATCATAATCTACTTATGTACAAAAATGCGTGAATACAAAACATGATTTTAATAAATTATTATACTACAAAAAGATATGGACTAGTTTTCATACAATATCAATTTCAATATTCAAAGTATAATACATAACACTATACGAAATAAATAATTATTTCATTAAAAATAAAATGCATTCTTCTGTCAATTGGTAAAATTAAAATTTTTAAACATAGGTCAATTTGAGTTAATTTTTCAAGAAAATTAACACAAAAAAATATCACAGTAAAATTCAAAGTTAAACGATTTTGTATTTAATAAATGTAAACAATATACATAAAAATACCTGAAAAGATTTTTTAAGACTAACTCTAAAAATCGGAATTAATGTCGAGCTTAATACAAAATTGAAGTAAATTCTTTATTAAAGATATATATGCATATAAGAATCGATTTATTTTACCAGGTGTATTATAAATACAATGCAGATTGTTGTAATTAAAATGCTTATCATACCAGAAGATAAGTATAAAAGTGAATGTGACTTTTTAAACTCTACATTAAATAAATTACTTAAAGTTTAAAAATAACATAATGTTTATGTCATCGACTTGTAAATAAATAAGAAAAACGAAAGATAAAAATTACTAATTATTTGCAGTACCACAGAGAAATAATATAACATTTATTTACAAAGCAATATCATCAGTTCATAGCAACATATTTACAATACCAATAAGCAATGATTTACAAAATTTTTGTGCCCAAAATATTAACGTGCCGGTATAATTTTCAAGTACAAATACAATTTGTGTTTCAAAATTTTTATGACCAACTATGTATGGAAAGGTAATCATTACTGTTTCTTAGTTAGGTTTTGTAGTACTGGTATTATGTTACAGCTATATTAGTTGCTTTAGCTTTGACATTTTTAAATGAACAGAATATAATGATATCATATCATCATAAAAGCTTTTGCTTTTCAATTTTATACCTTAATTATATAATATTAGAAACAGAACATTTTGAATGCAATCTAGCTGTTTAAAGTGTAAATCTATATATCTAAAATTGAAACATTTTATAATATTGTTTATGTAATCCAAAAGCCACAAATCTTTAATATAAGAAACTATTCTTGTAATAACAGAACAATATACCATTAACATACAAAGTACAGTTTTGGTTGTTATGACAATATATATATATATATATATATATATATATATATATATATATATATATATATATATATATATATATATATATATATATATATATATATATATAAACAGAAATATAAACAAATTTATGAAGTGTGATCATATTCATAATTTTATATTGTGTTCCTATACAACATATAGTTCCGACGCGTTACGACATATTGTGATTAATGAGACCAACAAGCACACAAACGTGATGGCGTCGCTCGTACATATCACAGGTCTGTCTGAAGGCATATACAAACTTGAAACGCGTCCAAATTTATACACACCTTAAATAACACTACATGACATGACACACATACGACCTTTATTTATATTATATTATGTAATATATGTATATGCATAGACTAATGACGGCTTACTTGTTATTGGTGAACAATAAATATGAGATCCTTAGAACATATCCTAGAATAATACAGGTTTAGTTTAATGGCAATCGTTATATAAGACGGCATGATGATTTACTATAAAAATTGAATATTTTTTACTATATTACTTTGATTACATAATAACAGATATAGTTGAGTATTTTTACTGTTACGTTTTTTTACGAAATAGTGTGAAAGGTTACAAAAAATCATTCTCATCTATAATTAGGTATAGCACTACGTGGCAAGCATTAAGCGATATTCGTTCAGAATGGTAGAATTTTCTTTATTCAAGACAAAACTGTTTTAACCGATTGTCTGAAACTGGCATCAAATAACAACACTTCTCTCAAATCTCATTGAAACTACATTAAATAGAATTACACATTTATAACATATTAAGGAAATAATAATTGATTTATAAAATATATTACTGATTTATAAAATATAATTGATTTATAAGTGTAAAATATTAATCAAATTTTATCAAACACGAAAAATAAAATTGTATGTTGTCTTAGAAATTACAGAGAAGTGTTCTCATTTGATAAATAGCGTGTACAAAACTACATTACTCCATATAACACAATTTCACGCGTTATCAAACCCCTGGAAGTCCCCGGGCCAGTTCTCTCTCCGCGCGGCGCGATCTGACCCCGTACAAGCGAAAAAAGCATCGCCTTCAAAAGGATCCGATTCTCGAGTGAAAATATTCACTGAATCCGATTTCTTGATGTCTCGATGTTGCAGGGGCTTAGCTCGAAGCGGCGGTAAGTCCCCTTCGTCCTCTTCAGCTATAGAAGCGGTGCGACCTCTAGGGGTGGATATAGTGAAATCGTCTTCGAACATCGATCTCGGAGAAACCGAATCGGAATCGAATCGGAATCGTGTGGCGGGTGAGTCACCGTCCCTAGCGCGCATTGAGACGCCAGACACTGGTGACGCTGTTGTTTCTTCTGGTTCAAAGGCGAATCTGTAGAATTAAAAATATATGGTATGAAATGGTAATAACATATGATATTTAATTAACATGAACGATTTAAAAAGAAATGATATAGGTATAGTACTTTAATAAAAGTGTATTATTGACGACACGATTGTCATAATAATTAACGACAAGATGATATTTTAAATAGATAAATAGACTCCCAAAATGGCATTCAAATTATTTCTTCTTCGTTAATTATATTCGAACCACATTTTACATTCATTTGTAATACTTAATTAAATAAAAACTTAAATATACTTTAATGAAGCAATTATTGACTTCCATATAATATTTGTGCTTTTAAAAGTCTTCGAGCTACTATATCTCTTACTTTTGTTTACAAAATTATCATGACTTCATAATTAAATAAAGCTATGCCAAAACAATAAAATCGTCTATATATATATACCTGGTTCCCTCTAAGCAAGAGTACGGGGCGCGTTTCTTCGTATTCTGCGCGGGTGTGTCTTGAAAATCGTTATCAAAAGGCGACGTATGTTCTCTTTCTCTTGGAGAAAAATCATTTGAAAAGCGATAATCCCTCGGCCTTCCTCTTGGGTCCTCCCGCCGGCGCCGTCGCGGGTCGCGGGAGTCCCGGGTCGAGTCCCGACCCGACTCCCTTCCCGAGTCGCGAGGGTCACGCGAGTCTCGTCCTGACTCACGTCCGGAATCCCTCGCGTCGCGGGAGTCCCGGCCCGAGTCCCGGGGGTCTCGGGAGTCCCTGCCAGAGTCCCGACCGGAATCCCGGGCGTCCCGGGAATCCCGGCCCGAGTCCCGGGTTTCACGGATATCTGCGTCTCGGCGTGACGTGGTTGTCGCTGAACGCTTCCCCGGCCAGCCTAGTGTTGATCCGTATCTGGGATGTAAATTAATTTACTTAAGTACTTTATGTATAAACAATGATAAAAAACAAGACGAGTTGAACTAAAATACGTGTTTAGAAAGATAATTTAAAAAACTACATTTCATTGTATTATTTGTACACGTTTCACGCAGTATTATTTGTAAGTTAATGTACCTTCTTTCATTTGAATCTTCACTTTGTCTCATTTCGGTTCTACGTCTGGTTTCGCGCCATCCTAATGATCCATAATTTCTTTCTGAAAAATAGTGGTTAACATAATAGAATTTAGTATTTTGATTTACGTATATATTCTTGTAGTCATATATTAATTGTTAATATGTTCAATATACGAGATCCAAACGCAAAACCATCAAATAGAAATATATATTATGTGTATAGCTTACTCTACACAAAATCTAAATTAAATTAGTCTAATCTATAAGAGTAGCAAAATGTGCTAGAAACTCACCGTCTCGTCGCCACCGTTGGTCCGTCCATCTGTCACGCGGCGACGATCTGCCGGAACCGCAGCCGTCACTGTAACTAAAATATACTGTACTGTATTTTACTGTACTGTACTGGAATTGATCATATGATCATTTGCATAGTCTATAGTTACAGTAGCAAGGGCGCCATATAACTCGATTCCTTACGGATTCCCTGCAGAATGTACCCTTATGCTGCACTGCAATTATTGTATTACAAAACATTATTTATGCATAATAAACATCATTTAATTGTAAACATAAATTTTAAAGCATTTTATCGCAACACACACACACACTACACATGCGGCGGAGGCGGAGTCACGCCGGCGTGCTATAGCTACCCTTTTCATATTAAAATATTCTTTGTATGAAAATGATTATTATCCCGACGCATTATTTGAACTTTATTTCTTGTAATATAAAGTCCAAATTGCGTCTAAATAATGCGTCAAGGGAACTCTGTCTTAATATTAACCGTCTTTTTTTTTTTTTTTTTTTTTTTTTTTTTTTTTTTTTTTTTTTTTTTTTTTTTTTTTTTTTTTTTTTTTTTTTTTTTTTTTTTTTTTTTTTTTTTTTTTTACTACATTTTACATATGTGACATAAAATGAATTGGAACTTTAAACCTGTATCAGTAACGTTGTCTGGACACGCCTTGGCAATTTATTTTATTTTTATTTATTTTATTAAAGATATTCCTACTTATATATTTAAGGTGCTGAAATGTTGAATTATATATATATATATATCTATATATATATATATATATATATATATATATATATATAGATATATATATATATAGATATATATATATATATATATATATATATATATATATTATATATATATATATATATTATATATATATATATATATATATATATAATTAATATATATATATTATATATATATATATATATATATATATTTTTTATTTGTTATTGAGAAACTTTTATACTTTATATGAAAACTTAGTAAAAAAGCTACGTCAAATTTAGTTAATCTATATAGATCTAGATTTAATAGTACTGATTCGAATTATTTCTCTTAGTGTCGCAAAAAAAACTTACCACAAGTAGAATTAGCCTCCACACTCTCCACCTTGACCGGTGACCGATCTCTCTCCGGTTTCTCCGCGCCCTCCGTTTTCTCCGTCTCCGGCGTCTTCCGCGTCGTGTCCGGTTTCTCCTGCTCCACCTCCATTGCGTTAGTGTGAGACGGCTTGTTCTCTTTTAGTTCCGGTATCTTGGAGTCTTCTTTTTCCCTAAACATAATTATAATATGAAATATTTAGTTTTTATGTCACTTTTGAATATATATTCACTTTAAGCATATACATATAGTAAAAGAAGCGTACATCTAATAAATGTTATGTATAGTGTCCGACCGAAAAGTCGTTTTTGGTTTCGACGACATAGTATGAGTTACAGTATGTAGTAAACATCGAAAAATTATTTATTTATAAAATAAGCCTAAACATTGTTCTTTGCATTAATCTTTGGATAGCAGAAATTTGTAAAAATCTCCCTACAGAGATGCTAACGAAGCAATAGGTTGAATAAATTAATGAGGCGAAGAACGCATGGCGTAGTGGTCAAAGCCCTTGGACGGTGTCCATGAGCCGCGGGTTTAAATCTAGTAGTTAGAGCTCCAACGTATAATTTAATAATTATTACCAATATAACCAGCAAGTAGCAAGTACAGTTAAACCTAGGTTTCCATTTTATAGGTTTCGTTTATCATTTCAATATGAAATACCAACTTATAACAATTGTGATGTCAGATAACAACTTAAATAAAAATATGAATATATATCTCATCAGTGTCGGTCGGACACTAGTTATGTATAAAGGTGGCTATATAAAGGTGGCGGCGCACCTGTCGGACAGTCTCCGCTGCAGCGCGGCCGCGCTCTTGCGGCGCCGCAGCTCCTTGGCGCGCAGCACGCGCTCGCGCAGCGACTCCTGCTCGCGCACGCGGCGCCGGTACTCGCCCTCCTGCCGGCACGGGACAGCCATTCGTGATTAGTAATTATTCATCAAACAAAAACAACACACTAGCATATGTTTCACGAGTACTCGGACACTCAAGCAGACACGATAGTGCTTGCTACTTCTCAGGGACAGAGTACCCTCTTCCCTCCACAACCGGTGTCGCTGTCAAGGCCAATAGGGCTAACAGCATTAAACTCACAACAAAAAGAAATATTTTTCTGATATAGAAATTTGTATAGTGATATACACTTTGTTATGGTGACGCGCCGTAACTGCTCCTCTGTTTATTATTTATATTTAAGCAACATTTAACCAAACAATTATTATTTTTTTTTTTTTATATGATAAGATGGCAAACGAACAGAAGGGCCACCTGAAGTTAAGTGGACACCCTCAGCCATAGACATCTACAACCTGAGAGTATGTGGATGCGTTGCCAACCTTAATGGTGGAGAAGATGACTGTACACACGACGCTTGAAAATCCCTAAATTATAGTGATCAGGGAAAACCTCAGGAGGTGGATCATTCCATAGCTCGCATGTACGCGGAAAAAAATATCTAGTCGCACGCACTTTGGATGCAAAAACTGCATCCAAATAGTGGTGGTGGTATCTGCTCCTTAAGCGGGAGGTGCGATGGTATAAAGAAGATGGTGGCACCAAATCAAATAATTCCTGTGAACATTCCCCGTTGTACAGTCGGTAGAATACTGACAAAGAACCAACGTCTCTCCGTATATTTAATGATTCTAAGGCGTTTGTGAGTTTGGGATTATCGACGATTTGAACTGCCCTCCGCTGAATTGAGTCAAGTGGTTGTAATTGATACTGAGGGGCGCCTGCCCATAAGTCAGAGCAGTATTCCATGTGAGGACGGACCTGAGCTTTATAAAGCAGAAGTCTTTGACCTGATGTAAAGTACTGCTTCGCCCTATTTAGTACTCCGAGCTTTCTTGAAGCCAACTTCGATTTTCTCTCCAAATGACCCCTAAATTGGACCTCAATCGAAATCTCAACCCCAAGAATCCCAATACTTTTACTAATACAAAGACGAATGACATGGAGTTTTGGAGCTAAAGTGAAGGGGGATTTTTTGGCGGTAAACGCGCAAACTTGTGTCTTAAGAGGGTTAAATTAGACTAGGTTACGTCCCGGGAGATGAGGGACGCCGCCACTCAGCATTGGGCTGAGGACCTCATCTCCGCGCCGTTCGGGCGACGGCTGCTGGACGCCATCGGGCCCGTCCTTGGGGACTGGCTCGATCGGCGACATGGCTCCCTCTCCCTACGTCTTGTGCAGGTGCTGTCCGGGCATGGGTGCTTCGGATCGTACCTGCACCGGATCGGGAGGGAGGAGTCGCCAGCGTGCCACCACTGCGGGGCCGCAGTGGATACGGCGGAGCACACCCTGGTGGTGTGCCCCTCGTGGGCCGAACCCCGCCGCGCCCTGGTGGCAGCCGTCGGGGAGGACCTCACGCTCCCCAGCGTGATCGCCGCCATGCTCAGGAGGGAGGAGGCATGGGCGGCGGTAGCCTCCTTCTGTGAGGACGTCATGTCACAGAAGGAGGCGGCGGAGCGCATGCGGGAGGACGACCCTCTCGCAGCGCCGCTCCGCAGACGAAGAAGGGGTGGAAGGCGGCGGGCCAACGTCCGTCCTCGTCCGCCCCAGGGGTGATCAGCGGGCGACTGGCGCGGGGGCGCCACCGCCCGCACCTCAAGGATCACCCCACTCGTCGGACCACAATGGCCGTGCACTCCGGCCATTGTAAAGACCCCTTCCCACGCGGGAGGGGTGTGAAGGGCCTGCCGTAGGGCGGGCAGTCACCGGCGAGGGCCTGGACGCTATGGACTCCCAGGCCCTCTCCACTTAGGTGAGGTCGGAGTGTCGCTGGGTATTTTTAGTGGGTATACCGGGAACGCCTTTACCGGGGAGTCCCACATACCCCTCTCCCGCCCCCCGGCGGGGAGGTATGCGTAATGTCATTTTTTCCCAGCGTCAAAAAAAAAAAAAAAAAAAAAAAAAAAAAAAAAAAAAAAATTAGACTAGGTTACGTCCACCCTACTCCGAGACCTGCTCCAAGGAGGACTCAATATTGGGCACAAGTTGTATTCTCCGTGTCTCCACCTCGGCCCGAGAGCTATTAGCCCATCCATTATAAAAGGCATCGCACATGGATCGCATCTGGATAGCAATGAATACTGCAAGTTTGCAACATGTCATTGATATGCAGAATAAACAGCGTGGGAGATAGCACTGAACCCTGGGGTACAACAGCATTGACGGACTTGATTTCCGAATATATACCGTCAACTACGACCTTTATGCTCCGCCCATCAAAAAAACTGGTTACCCAATTGCATAATCCCTCGGGAAGTCCGTATACAACTTTGACAACAGGGCTTCGTGCCAGACCCGATGCCATGGGGGAAGCCCCTTACTCTCAATAGCGGTTGCCCAACGGTGAGTTAGGTAAACCAAGAGGTCTCCAGCACTGCGACCGTGACGAAAACCATATTGTCGATCACTAATAAGCTGGTTTTCCTCAAGGTAACCGAGTAGTTGGGAGTTTATTACGCGCTCCATCACCTTACATAGTAAGGAGGTTATCGCAATAGGACGGTAATTGGATGGGTCTGTACTGTCATCTTTCTTAGGAACAGGGTGAACCACAGCTACTTTCCACGAAGATGGAACAATCCTGGCATAAGATAGGAAGAACAAGCGCGTTAGCACTGATGTTAACTCGGGAGCATCACGGTTTTGAGCACGATAGCAGGAATACCGTCAGGACCATTCGACTTCCTGACGTCAAGGGGACAAAGAGCACGACGCACTGCGGTTTGCGTAAAGCGTACGTCTGGCATAGTATGCTTGCACCTAGGTATGGATGGTGGTTGTTTTCCCAAGTCGTCAAGATTTGAGTTAGATGAAAAAATAGTGCATAGAATATCTGCTTTTCCTTTGCTGTATGCGCCAAAGATCAAATTTGTTCGCGCAATGGTGGTAGAGAAGGCTTACAGAAATTGCTTTCAACAGATTTGTGGCAAGAGACCAAAATGCACGTGTTCCAGATGGGAAGCTGAACAATCTCTTGCCAATTTTGCAAATGTGCTTAGCCTTAGCCCGAGCAACCTGCTTCTTAAAATATCTGGAGGCAGCATAGAATTTTCTTTTGAGATTAGTGGCTTGTAGGTCCTGCCAGCTATAGGCAGCTATTGCCTCAACCCAGAGTCGATAAGTTTCCTGTTTAGAGTTTTTAGCTCTTTTACAGGACTCGTCGAACCAAGATTGCGATTTGCCACCGACACGAACTACGGTACCGGGAATGTAACATTCCATTCCCTGCAAAATGGTGTCCTCAACGGCGTCTGCGCAGATTGATGGGTCGCCAGAAGAAAAACAAAGCTGTCCCCATGGTTAGGATGCAAAAATTATCTTAATCCATCACAATCTGCCAACTTGTAATGCCAATGCCATGTCCAAATAGGCGGTCAATCTCGAGATTACCGCTATGAGACCTATACAGGCACGCGTATATGCGGGTTATACCACCATAGTCTACACGTGCCCACAATACTGATAGGTCTCGTATCTCCAAGCTGTCGAGTCACTGACAGCAGATATCATCCCTGATGTACACACACGCCCGCTTGAGTGATAAAGGCGTGTTTCAGTGTGTACCCTGGGTACAGTATATGACGCGTCGGTAGGGGTTGATATCTTTGTCTCTGTTAAAAAGAGTAAGGCCGGCTTCGCCGTCTCGAGATGCTGGTGGACAGCGTTGAGGTTAGAATGAAGTCCTCTGATGTTGCAAATTCAACGGTAAGTGTGGGAATAGAAACCGCTGTAATAACATTATTCCTTTGTTTTTGTGCAGCCATAATGATTGTCGTAAGTGTACAGATAGAAAGGAAAGAAAACAACGCAGTTATTACGAGTCCCATAGTCAAAGGTGCACTTAATATAACCCTGATTCGGTGGCAGACCTTAGTATGTCGCTGGCGTTGGGGACGAAACGGCCCCCAATCCAACCGGCTGATCAATCGTCGGGTCCACCCCGGTCTCCCACTCAGGCGCGACGATCAGCCAACAAGTTTTTATCAGTGGCGGCGAGACAGCCTCGCAAACCGGGTTAGGTCTGGGTTTGGGTCCCCTACAAATCACCGGGCGGCCAGCGTTGCATCGTTTCATCGGGTCTCCCAGGACCCCAGCCAACGTAACACAACCAACCAGTCGAAACGGGCACCTGCCAATGCGGGGCCAGACCTCTCGAAATCATCGTCGCAAGGAATAAGGAAAGGTGTGAGTAAGGGAAATAAAAGCTGGCTTACATGTCATGGAACTGAAACACATCATCAGATATTTGGCGGTTCGCTTCTGACATGATAGTGGTCGCCAGCCAGTTGGAGGACAAGCTCCTACCACCAAAAAATTACTGGGATACCCGCCATTTACGGTATCCAGCAGCGGAGGGGAATTGTATTCTTACCCCCCCCCCCCCCCACACGGGAAACGGGGTAACTTGCCTACTTGAAAAAAAAATCAATGTTACCTCATCCAAAGGCCTCGGTCTTCGTTCAGGACTTCGTCTAGGAGACGGCGATCGACGGACTGGAGACGGCGACCTCATGCTGGAGAACAATATTACGTATAATGTGTGTGCGTGCGTGATCATGTGTGTGTGAAATTTATATGAAAATATTAAATCATTTAAGCTTCGAATTGTTATCACTTATTTTAAACAGTTTCATTCATTATTTTGAAAAAAGGTATCAATAATGACATCACGTGGCGTAAAATGAAATTCATAAAGTTAACCCAGCGTCGGAAAAAACATAAGAAAAATAAATTCAATCAAGACGATATAACATTTTTAGATTCGCTTACGAAATTTATTATCTGATTATTATCTGAATATTTATGATTGGTTTTATTTTATGAAACAAATTAATTAATTATTAAGTAATAGTATTGTAATTATTCAATATAATTTGCAAAAGGTAACTCCATGGGAATCGTCTTATATAGACACATCGCCACTGAAAAATTATTTAACGTGCATTTAACGTGTTTAAAAATTCCCACAATTTTAATTCCTACAATATATACGTTAATATTCCTTACCGCCTCCTCAATCCAGCTCTATTAGCGTTGATGAATTCCTCTTGCCTCCTCAAGAGGTCATCTTCCTCACTCTTGCGCCTCATCGGAGGTCGTACTAGGTCATTTTCTATTTCTATTGTTGTGTTTTCTATATATCTGTAAAAAATATTTATTATTATATAGTTTTATTCTTTTTTTTAGCTTCATGCTGTATCCCGCATATAGCAGCTAGGTAGAGAAACATGGTGTTTAGTCACTCCGTTCCCCATTTTACGCCTAATTTTGAAGACATCGCGTATTTAGTGAACTGTGTTGTTTGCCTTGTTACCAGATTGACGAAATTAAATAATTCATACCCTCGAACAGGATTCGAGCCCACAACCGTCGTACTTGAAGTCACACGCTGTGCCGGGACGCCACGACAGGTAATACGAAAATTAAATTAAGTAATAGAAGTAGTAAAATAATAAGTTTATAATAATTTAATTCAAGTGATTTATCCCACACTGTTCTTATTAGTGACAGTTTATTAATATTATATATATATATATATATATAATAAAAATTAAAATATATATATATATATATATATATATATATATATATATATATATATATATATATATATATATATATATATATATATATATATATATATATATATATATATATATATATTATTTATTTGATATTTACCTTTGCGGGGACCGTCTTGGCAGTTTTCTATTAGCAGCTCGAGCTAACGCATTCCTTTGTTCCGCTATAAATCTCTCCGCTGCGTCGTCAATATCTTTTATTGGTCCTAAAAAGATAAAAAAAGTATGACTTTATATTATATATAAAATATACATATATTCTAATTGCAAAACAAAAAATATATAACATTCCCAACAGATAAAAAAAACAAAACGCTATATTATAAAAAAAAATAAAAAATAACTTTCAAATGAGATAAATAGTGAGACTCTCGAAAGTGGTACACAACTAGAAACTAGATTTACTCAATAAAATTGATTTTTTTTTACAAAATTATATAGCAAATAGTTATTAATCATGCGTACAATAAAAATATTAAATCTAAAATATTCAGAAATGTTAAAAAAAATAAGGTATAACTGAATGGGCGATTAACACTTAATACTTAACACTTAATAATAACACTTAATAATATCAAATTTTATAGTTACTTAAAAAATTTAAATGATTCCCATTTTCTAATCTCTAAGACAAAGTCACATTAATAATTTCAATTAATAAAACAAAAAAAATATATATTGGAGACAGTATTATTAAGTTAGGCCCTTTTTAATTTTAAATATGAGTATTTCTTTATGTAATGTAACCTTTTTTTAAATACACTAGTATTAAACAGAATATCGCGCTTTAATAATGGAAGTTAACATAGAATTTAAGTAAATTCTAATTTTAATAAGAACTGATATTCATTATCAGACATTTTGCAAAACCGACATTTATCATATTAAATAAATATTTAATATAAAAGGCATATAAATATGTACTGTAATGATTTGTAAGAATTAAGACATTAGAATAAATTAACTTACAGAAAAGAAATATCTATATAATAATCTAAATATTAAAACTCTTTACAAGCAAATATTTTTCAAAGACAATAAAACTAAACTATATGAAAACATAAAACACATAAAACGTGCGATTTGCATATATAATGCATATATATATATATATATATATATATATATATATATATATATATATATATATATATATATATATATATATATATATATATATGTGCATCAACGACATTGTAAGTACAAAGGTAAATTGCGCTAAGTTGTGTTTTAAAAATAATACAATTTATTATTTTTCTACAGAACGTCAATCATTAATTAAATATTTATTTTATTGCTAATTTGGAATAGTAAAATATTAGAGTTACTCGTGGCTATAATAAAGAAACGTATAAAGGAACTGAAATTAATATGAAAAGTAAATGGCGTAATATATATATATATATATATATATATATATATATATATATATATATATATATATATATATATATATATATATATATACAAATATATACATAATGAGTCAAAAGAGCAATTAGAAAATTTTGGTTTTAGTTCATAAAATACAAAATAACAAACATAAATTTTAAAATCACATTAAACGTGACACATCACATCAATCAAAATAAAAATATTCTTTATTCAAATAGGCTATTACAAGCACTTTCGAATCGTCAATTAACATAAGTGTCAGTATTGTCAGTCCTACTACAAGCTACCACCAGCTCGGAGGGCAGTTCTGCTGAGAAGAGCTGGCGAGAAACACAACAGTTGCTCTTTTTAATGTAAATTTACAATATATTTACAACTGTGGTAGCCTCTCGAATGAGCATCAACAGTACTTAACTCCACAATATGTATATTAGATAAAATTAGAGTTATGGATTGAATAAAAATTTCGTACTGTTTATGATTTACTTGCACCTTAGATTGGTTGACCTCGAGAGGAGTTTTAATATTTAATGTTGTTGTAATTAATTGTAATAACTATGAAAATTAATTATTTTATATTTTACTATGAAATAATAAGGATTTTGAGAATCATTCAATTAATTTTGTAGTATAAAAAAATCAGTTAAAAAATATAAAATTCTAAACTTAGCGCTTTTTGCCCTTGCACATGTGAAATTATATTTAAATTACCGAATTTGCTCTCCAATGTGGGGCTTATCGGCGGCGATTTTTGTATTCTCGTAGGTATATACGTCGGTATTCCTACGTTGACATAAATTTTATTTAATATAATATATTGAAAAAAATATCACTAACTACAATGTTTATAATAAACTATCATAAGTATGAAATAATTAAATTTTTGCGCACATTTTTTTCAGTGTCATATACAAATCATAGGTTTTACTATATTTTTAAGTTATGATTACAAAGTAAGCGACAATCCTTGTTCGCTCAAAAAACATTTCATACTGCAGTCATTAGCTTTCTACTAAATTATATTAAAATATGAGATAGACCATTTTGCCACGGAAACGCACCTTAGAAGGAATTTAATACCAACAGTAAAAATAATATTCTAAAATTATCTAGCGATTTGTCACACATTACAAAATTTCAAGTTAGCCCACTTTCTTTCTAACTATTAAATAAAATTAATTCTAAAGAAAAGTTCAAAAATAACATACCTTCAACAGGGGGCTGGAAATTTCCTTTAAAGTGCGGATTAATCAACACTTTCTTTCCCGCTAAGCCACTGGGTAAATTAGGTATATTTGGCAAATTTGGAGTTAGCACCGGTAGCATTCTTACCTCTGGTTCCCTTTTGGGTAAGGGTAACACCAGAGGCTGTCTTATAACTTGGGGATAAGCTTCATTTGGAGGGAATCTTGCATTGTATGGTCTCGGGAAGTACATTTGGCGGTCAAAGTTAGGTCTAATATTGGAATTGAAATCATCTCTAAAAGGAAATCTTTGGTTAAATTCATCCGGGGGTAAGAGTGGTCGTTCTGGGGGCAGTTCTGGCCCCATGTGGGGTAATTCTGGACGTAATTCTAAATTATTAGGCAAATTGGGCCTGATTTGGGGAGCATTTTGAGGACGCATTTGTGGAGGAGGGAAAGATGGATGTTGGTTAAAGTTACCCTGCAAAAAACAATAAAAAAACTTAACTTTTAAACTTATAAATAAAAATTCTTAATTTTTATTACTGCAAAAGAACTTTTCACTTAAAAATTATGTATTTATAATTTAAGTAAGTAACCTTATATGATCTTCTAAAATTTATTGACAGACTTGAGAACTTTTGTCAATAAAATAACATCTTACCCTAAAACTGTAATTATTGCGCCTGTACGGATGATTTTGTCTGTACTGTGGATTCCTCCAGGACCGTCCTCTATTGAATCCAGGACGAGGAACAAACACCTTATCTAAAGAAAACAAAAACATGATGTATTATACCTATTATATTTTATTCCGACTTTGTAGTGGTACAATGGGTGGTGTCAAATTGCACATGCGTTGGTGGGGTGTTATGGGTTCGATTTCCTTAGAAATATATGACAAGCTATATCATTGGGTTTGAAATTAAAAAAGTATATTTCATATATTTTCATTTAAGTTCACATTATATGGAATAGACCAGAGTTGAATTAATCTTATAACACTCTATTCTCTGCTTATGTTTAAAACAAATTATTATTTATCCAATTTCCATATATTCAGAGAGATTATTAAATCCAGTTTCTCAGATTCTGTCTCAATTATTTTTAATTCCAGTTCATACAATGTTTTATATTTTTCCTTCATTGACCAATATCCATTCATACATCAATGTATGCATAACTATTCTGCTATATGCCGAATGAAATGTGAAACTGAGAGAAAACATCAATCATGATACTTACCTAAAGAGTCTGGTATATTTCTGGGTAGAGGCGCGCGTTGGGCTGGGCCCCGCTCTGATGTGGGCTCACGGCTACCTTCATCTATTTAAAATAATAAAAACATTAAAGTATTACAAATTCAAATTAATGAAAATAATAATAGTATAAAACAAAATAAATAAATACATTGTCTTTGGATGTTAGGGATGTTACATAGTCGAAATTCCCGACTAACGAACGAAACCAAGACGGAATCGAAGTTTTAGATTTTGGTTCATCGGATTCCAAACCGGAGACGAAACCTGAGCAAGGGCCAGTAGACAAATATTTTAAGTTTTGTTAAACTTGTTGGTACACGTTGATATTACGACGTTAGTGACGTCGGTTCTGGCCTAACGGAAGCGAAACCGAAAGTTCGTAATATCCCTAGTCCTTGGTACAAAAATATATAATTAATTATGCAAATGGATATAGTAGTAGTGTATTGAAATAACATATATAATTATAGTCTATATATACATATATATGTATTAACAGTGTATTTGAAGTATTTTCGGTAGCTTTCTCTACATATTCATTATTTACTATTTAAGGAATCATTCTCAATATACTATAAAATAAAGTATAATATCATCTCTTTCTGAACTCACCTACAGGAACTGTCATTTCTGATGGTACAATTTGTGGTGATTCTATAGGTGCAGCCGGCTGAAACAATGTGGAAATTATATTTTCTATGTAAAAAATATATTATTGTAATTTTTATCTGTTCACGTAACAATAAGCTGTTGTTGTTTGAAATTTTAACAAAGTTGAAGAAAAAACTAATAGTGTCAACTTCACTGTCAGGCACATTATTTTTAATTATCAAATGAATAGTCTGAATAACTTACAATTGCTGGAGGCACAGTCCTCTCTTCATAAGGCTCACTAAATGATGTATAACCACATGGTTCTACTTGAACATTCGGCACTTCCACAGTTATGTTTGGTACAACACATTCTGTTTCTGATTGTGTATAGGTTTGTGGAGGCTGTAATTATCATAATTTATTATTAAGATGTCTAATAATATCAAATATGTGTAATTTAAGTAGCATGCTAAGTTATTAATTGTTAATATACGAGTTAAAGGAAGATTATCTTCATTTCATTTATCCTTATATACTAATATATAATGATAAATTAATATGATAAGCATAGCAGAATTTTTTTTATATGAAAAAATGTTTGTTTCGTAATTACTTTCTAGGTGGTGTAATTGTATATTTTTAATAGTAATAATAATAATGTTAAAAACAAAAAATATTGTCAAATATTACTGTTTTATTATGCCAATCAATTAACACTTTTGTAAAAATATTCTTTACTTACGGGATTATATTCTTCGTTTTGTCGAGAAAACTCTGCGGGCACTGGATCGACTGATTCACTATACGATCCGATAGAAGTTGGTACATTTTGTGAAGGACCATTGTCATAATCATCAGCCAAGAGTTGTTCCTCTTCTTCATTACCTAAATTATAGTCTGCGAGACTGTGATCGCCTAAATCTTCGCCAAGTAAATCCTCGCTGAAATTAAAATTATATTGATCACAACGCAAGCATGGAAAAAATACTAGAGCTAATAGTGTAGGTTCTGTAATATTTTCACACAAAACTTTATGTTGCACGACTGTTTATTCGTTTAATACAATGAGTAATTTGTTAAATTACGCCAAATAATAACGATTAATAAGACTTTTATAAATAAATAACAAAAACACTAACTTGTCCGACATGTTGACAAAAATACTTGCGTTCTAATTTTGTTCACAGATTAAAATCATTAAGCTTGGTTAAGGTGTGTAGACATAAGGAGTACAATTTTGTAGACGAGATAAGTTGAAAAAGTGTCCAACTGAAAACAGCAAGTTATTGTCGCTGCTGTGGTAGTTGGTAATGATTTAATATTGCAATTCTAAACAGAATGATATATGCGGGCTTGAAATTTTTTATATCTTTCGTGACATGTGTAATTAAAATTTCAAATATGTTGTATTTAAAATCTGTTAACTGTTTACATAATAGTGACAAGTATAATTGTTTCTTTTCATTTTACTAATTATCCTATCCGAATAGTAGTTTATCGAAGCTGTTGTTAAAATCCATCCATATGCTACTGTGGCGTCACCTTAATTTGAAACTCTGAAAGGTCAGAGTACGTTTAGTTGGTACTCTTTAGGCTTACACGCCATACTCTGGAATGTGTATTTCTAAAAATAATAATCTAATATTTAGAAATGTATAATAATGATTATTATATTGAAATAAGCTATTTGTTCTATCAAAATTTTTTTTTATCATTAATATTAAATAATAATAATATATTACACTTTCATTAACAATACAGGGGCGTTACTCTCACAGCAAAATTAAACATAATTGCATTTATTTGTTGTAATGAAATTTTCACATATAAGTTATAGTAAACTTAGTTTTATTTATATTAATACTCAATATATTTATTATTGTATTAAGATTATTTTTATGGTATCAGAGAGCTCTAAGACAAACCTAGCCGAAATTTTCAATAGATGGCGTCACACGCCATATATTTTTATCATAACTTTATATTTACTCATTGTGGCATTTAATAAAAAAAATTAGCTCTACAACTTTGGCATTAATCTAAGGATAATAAACAAAAATGATATAAATTATAATGCGTAATACTTTATTTAAAATAACATGATAAAACAATTCAAACACCACACATTATACTATAACAATAATTTTTAAATAACAATGGCATTTCATGGTCAGTTATGAAATTTCTATCTGGTCGCACACTAGAAAATGGGTTCAGCTTTGGATCGGAAATAATTTTAAAATCGATTTTCGAGCATTCTTCGATTCTATCGATATCTCTTTTTAACTCGTCTAAAGTGTAAGAAGTAAGGAGGAAAGGCACTCGTTGCTTAAAAATAAATTTTAAAGTAATCGGCCAAATATCTTCTATTTTATAAGTAGACGTCCTTTGTATGTTGGGGTTGAAAGCACACACTGAAAATAATAATAATAATAATTAATATTGTATTTAATTACAATAGACTAATTTTAGCAAAGAAATCTTATAAAGTCACATTTTAAACATTATTAATTTATTAATTAAAAAATATTATTGTCACTTGTCTGACACTACATATGTGGTCGTATGTGGTGGTACGTATTATGGTCGTAAGGCAGATATAACAAGTGCTTTAAGCTTTCTACTTATATAACATACATTCTGAGTTTGACTTAGTATTATCTAAGTGGAGGGATAAAATAAAATACTTTTTGTATGGGAATCGAACCCATAACCAAAGCTGGTTAAATAGTAATACAAATTTTACTTTTTTTTTTATTCTGTTCTTCTTTTTTTATTCTGTTATCATTGTTCTTATCATTCTGTTATCATCAAACTTCTTTTTTTATTCTGTTATCATTGTTCCACATTACTTACCAATATCTGGAGGAGAAAAATCGTCACTCGCGTAATAATCTTCATAAGATTGCTTATCATGGAAATCAATAATAACGCGACGTTGATTTGTTTTACAGTTTTCACATAGTCTGAAATGTAATACTTATAATGACACCTGTGTAATATTCCTTTTTTTTAATGAAATTAAGACAAAGACTGTAGTATATACTTAGTCTAGTAAAAGTAAAATATACTTAGTCTAGTTTATATAAGTACAGGCTACAATAAATAGTATAATATGTTCTAAATTAAACTTTAAGTGGACTTTTACCTCTTTAAAAGGGTAAAAATCACGATCACCAGATAGATATCTTACTATAAATATGTAATTTTGTGAATAGTTTATATTAGAGAAATATAAAAAAAATTGCTTCTAAAACTACATTTAAAATCCTCAAAAAAGTATTTCAATGTACAACTATAGTAAACAAAAACAACTCAACTGAACCATATCACCTACTTAAGCATAAAATATTTCCATTAGAAAGACTTTAAAGATATTATATAGCGACAGTATTAAAAGGAAATTGCATGGCACACGAAAATAAAATGTAAAATATGAATTCACTTTATTGAACTATCATTCGTTTGACATCAAAGGCCAGACAGCGAGCCAGACATAGCCGAGACGAGCTTATGACAGACAAATAAACTGAGCTACTATTTTACATACATAATAGACGGCCAAATGGTTAGATTAATTTTTTGTTTTGTACATATTTGTATTTGTATTAAATTGCCAAACATAATTAAGTTAGTACAAAGTTATTACATATTTGATTTATATTTGATATTTTTTTATATTAACTTCACGCTGTCTCCGTATATAGCAATTAAGAAGTGAAATCTAGTGTTAAGACACTCCATTCTCCGTCGCGCTTCCAATTTTCAAGCCACAGTGTGTTGTCGAACTGAACTCAACGTAGCGCCTTCCTTTGTTACCAGTTAGAGCGAGGAAAAGAAAATATTCTGTTCCTCCGAATTGGAAACGAACCCCAAACCGTCGCGATTACAGACAGACGCTGTATCGCCTCGCCACGACGGCCTTAACTTTTTTTTATTTACCTCAAATACTTAGAAACGGGCTCTTTGTGGCTCACGTCTTTTAAAATGTTCATTGAAGTGTAGCAAAAATGGTAATAAAAAGGTATTAAGAATATAATGACTTTCTGCGTGAATAGATTTAGCTATAGCGCACGCCGAAATACGTTCAGTTGTTTTTATTTTGCTTCACATTTTTTCTCGCATATACCAATTAGCGGGGTAGGTAGAGGGAACTAGTCTAGTCCAGTGTTAAGATATTCCGTTCTCCGTTTTTAGACGGACTCCACGCTACAGTGTGTTGAGTGGCGGAACTCAACGCAGAGAGGAAATGAGGCAAAATTATATTCACTATGTTTTTTCCATTTGGGATATGGTACATTTTAGTTTACAAATTAAAAATTTAGTTCACAAACAGGCCAAAAGAAAGAATATTTATCAAATTTAAAAAAACTTCAGTAACTTTTAATATGACAATTGAACTTAAAGTTGTCACTACTTTCGAAGGCAGTTCTGATGAGAAAATCTGGCAACAAACTCAACAGTTGCTCTTTACAATATAAAAGTTAAAATTTTATTATTTTACAATAATATAATGACAGCTATGTCTGTAGGATATTTAGATAATCTTATTTCTACATATTAAATATGCTTTAAACATTCTTACACAGAGTAATCAATTTATAGTAGAGTATTTATAGTTACTTTTAATTTTAAAAAGGGGTCATTTAAAATTACACTGTAGTGTTTTAGTTTAGACATATTATAAAATTTCTATATAATTTTCTTTTTGACATTTGAACCCACCACCTTGTCTTAAAGTCAAATGTAAGCCAAGGTATATATAGCCTATTTTAATAATTTTTACCTGATTTTACCAAGAATATCCAAAGGTAAGTTGTTTGGATTCAAATCCAGTCCAATAAGCACAACTCTTAAGTTCTGTGTGTCGATAACATGGAGGAAGAATATCTCCCATTTATTTAGGAAATCAGCCTCAAATTGCACGTCGTTGGCTAAAGAATGTATAGTGAATGTGGATTTCTGAAAATGTTTCATCGTTTTTAACTTGATATATTTTAAAGGCTTTTACACATTAATATATATTTAAATCAGTACAAAGTAAGTAAGAACCGTTACACTTAATTTTTTTTAACGCTTTACGAAATTTATGAACAGTTTTATTTATAAAACTGTTACTTTAGTAAACAATTTTTATTTCAGTTTTTTTTTATGTATATCGGGTAGAACTGCCGGAGCTAACAAATAATAATTTTGTCCCTACATCAACATCATCATCATATCAGCCGGGAGACGGCCACTGCTGGACAAAAGCCTCTCCTATAGAGCTCCATAAAGACCGGTTCTGGGCCGCCCTCACCCATCGGATCACCTACATACCGTCCGAATACGCACTAATCCGTATCAGGGCTACCTCACGTTAAATAAAAGGTAGGTAAAGAGAAAATTGAGGCGGTATTTCATGCTACGCCATAATTTACAAAAATACCCACTCTGCTTTATTTATTAATAAAAAAAAGTATATTTAAAGTAACTCAATTTACCTTTTTCTTCAATCCATTCGTTTTGTTAGAATTTGTTTTGCTATCGTAAAGTTGGTAACTGAAGGCGGTTGTCAATGGCGCCGTTGCGATTTGAGTAAGAGCTGCATAGTGTATATCGTCCATATCTAAAAACAAGAAGGTATATATTTAATTTGGTTCCAGTCTATATTAATACTATATAAACGAATTATTTTATGTAGGTATGTATTGAATATATGTTAAATATTTTAAATAATTATTTTTTATCTGTGATTTCATCTCGGTAATGTAATCGATACCTAACTAAAAGTTGGATGAAGTTGTATGACTTCGTTTTCGACAAATTAACTACCAAATACAAAAAAAAAGTCAATTGGAAGCTATAGTTATAAGCATGTTCTACAGAGCAATTTTTTTTAATTTTTTAATTTTTAATTTTTTGTAAGTAAAAAGTGATAAAACATGGAAATTATATTTTAGATCGTATACTTGTTTTCATTTGATGTTTAACCCTAATGTTGTGTGTCTAGAGAAAGACAAATCGTATAAAAATCTAAGACGTACTAGCTTCGTATTTGAACCTGTTACTCGAACCGGCGTATAGGTAATCTATGGTAACAGAAGCTCATTAGAATTTTGACTTGGCTCGATAGGAATGTATAGCTTAATTAGTTGGATACTTGGACGTTTTCCAAAAGACGCGGTTCGCGGACGCGGAAGTCCGAGTCCCGAAAATGCCGCGAAACTTTTTATACGGTTCTAAATATTTTTTAGGTTATCTTATTTAACATGCATTACAAACATTACTATTAGTAACTAATTAAATATAGATATCTATTCTTGGCAAATTTTCAATTTGTGATTAAATTATATATGTGAGTCAACGTATACGTTACGCCACATAAAATTCTGGTGGAACATAAATTACCTAGTGACCCGCCCGCGACTTCGCCCGCTTGTCTACATTATTATTAATTTATTAGTAAAGTATATTGCATTCGTTTATCATAAATTGTAGCCCATACGTTATTCTGATATAAGACCAATAATATACTGTAAAGTTTTACCCGCTTTTCGCCTTTCGACACATTGTGTGGGGTCTTGTTACCAGAGTGAGGACAATGGAAAAAATTAATTCTCCCCCAATGGGAATCGAACCCACAACCGTCGCGTAAGACGCTGTGTCACTACGCCACGTCTTAGTCATTGCAGTAAAAAATATATCTTTACAAACTATTTACATCGCCCACCATTTTCGATCCAATTAATTAAGTTAATTTAAGACTTGAGTAATGAGTTCTAAGAAATTTATTTATCTGTACAAAATTAAAACAGATTTGTTAAAGTTATAAACAGCATCTTTAGTAGTATTTAATTGTTTAAATAATATATATTTTAATTGATTGTTGCACACCTATATATTTATTTTCCAGCCACATGACAGGTTGACTGGTAGAGAATATATATATATATATATATATATATATATATATATATATATATATATATATATATATATATATATATATATATATATATATAATAAAGGATAAATATATAAATAAATACTGCTAAAGATGCTGTCAAACTTCAAAAATATCGATGTTTATTTAACTGACACTAAACGTGTCGAATAGTACTAATAGTGTCAGGATGGTGAAGCTGGTGATGGAAATACATATGGCTAACACACTATAGCAGGGTAGGTGGAGACTGGCGAGAACCTAGTGTCAAAATGTTTAGTGTTTAATAATAAGATGAATTTATGTATGAATGAAATTTTTCAATTTAAGATTTTTTTTAATTTCTTACCAATTTTCTCTTCATACATACATCCTAAGATCTCATTTAAATTGTCTGGCATATGATAGTGAGTTAATACCCTTGTGGGCAGTTTTGGCTCTACTCTGCCCTGTGTCTGCTGATACTTCACCATCTTTTGGTACAAGGCGTACGATTTACACCATTGCTTGTGGACAGCTGGCAAATGTTCTGGATGATCTGTGCAATATGAAATCTGAAAATTAATTTATATATATATAAATTAAAATTGAAATCGATTTTTCTATTCCGGGATATGAGAGTATTTAATGATTTATTACTGTCTTTCTTTTATCAACTATCTTTGCTTAAATAAGAAACCTTTAACTGGTGAAATAAATTGTTTGTTGGTGAAAAAAGATTTTGTATGAAAGTAATTTTTTTTAATCCAGCCACCGTATCCAGCCAGACACTTCACCGTCATGGAGTTTTTTTTCTTTTTTTAATAATACAAACCTGACCACATCCTTCACAGTCCTTCAGCTTGCTTTGCTTCCATTCCCTGCATCCAACATCGCCACACACCCTGGGATACAGTAGCGCTTCCTGTTCCCAAGGCGTTAGTTTCCTCTTCATAATCTTCTCACAAGACAGAATCATTTGCATTCGGAGTACTCTATACTCATGTCCAGTTATGTTTCTTATATCAGCATAAATGAATTTTTGTTCTGAAATATTTTAATGAATATAAATCTCAATTAAAATTATATTACAATTTTTATTGAGAAACAAAATCAAAAATGGCGTGCGTACCTTTTAAATGAGATATGGTAGACACAGCAAAACACAAGGACTGATGCTTCGGCCAATCATCATCCATATGCTTTTGACTGCAGTAAAATATCAAAGAGCAGAATTTGCAAGGTACTTTTTGAATTAAATCCTTTTTGCACACGTGACATGCACTTTGCAAGAAAACGTTACGAAAGCTGTATTTGTATACAATATTGTCGTTTTCGTTCAACGTATAGGAGAAAGCGTCGTGACCATTGGCCTCTTTGATTAGTTTTTTATTTTGTGGACTGTGATGTTTCTCGGCCTTTTCAATTTCATTGGAATCTTTTATTTTAACTTTCGCTTGTATTGAACTTGGTGGTTTATTTTTCTCTTTTTTAAAATCGTTTTTATTCGATGACACAGGAATATTTGGATGGCCTAATAAGTTTTTTGGCTGCGAAATCGGACTTTTTGTTTTAGAATCTTTTCTTTTTTCATCTTCTCCATCTTCAGAAGGAGCAATTACGTTTATTTGTGGTGTATTTTGATATTGCTTGTGTCCTGTTGCCTGAGTAGCTTCGTTAGCAATGATATCAAAAGTTTTATTGACATCTTCAGCGCTAGAAGTCAGTGCATCTTCAAAATTTTCAATCGGTTCAAAAGACAAATCCAAGCTTAGGTTTTTAGCCGTTTTTTCATTACTATTTACGTCAGAAGATTGCTGTTTCCCCTTTTCTTCAGAAGAGCTATTACTGTTATTATCAGTTTTTTGTTTTGTTTTATCAGAAGGTTTAGATACTTCACTCTGTGAAGCTTGACTGGAGCTACTGGCGCCTTGTGTTGTCGATACATTGCTAGTATTTGCTTGTTGTTCCTTTTTACCTTTTCTTTTCGATTTACCTTTACTTTTTGACCTCGCCGGACACACGGGGGCAGTATTATCTACATCATTTTCTTCTGTTACCACTTTTTTTGTTGTTTCGTCAATATTTCCTCCACTTGTAACCGCGGTAGCAATGTCTTGGGTTTTAAATGTATCTTTATTCTTTGGTTCTGGTGTTATACTCTGCTTACTATGCTGTTCATTCATCTCATCCTTATGACATTCACCTTGTGTGTGGGTTAACTTCAATTCTTCTTTATTTTGACTTTGAAATAACTCTTCAAATGCTGTATCTACTTTACTATCACATGCTTCTGAACCTGTTAACTCTGCTAAAGATCGTTCAATTGAACGCCTTAATTCTTCCATTTCTTTATTTACTTCAAACATTTTTGATTTAATATCAGTCTTCTCATTATTATTTTTGCCGATTTTTGGCTTACATTCAGAAAGTTTAATAGGTTCCTCCGTAATTTTGACCTCTGGTGTTTCACCTGATCCTTCTACAATCGGTGTAGATACATATACAGGAATACCTAATTTCATTTCATCTGATACAGTAATTTCTTGTATAACTGTATTATTATTATTGCTATCAATATTTAACTGACTTGTAGAACGTGGATATTGTATCAAATCTGGAGTAGCAACCTTTAAACCCTCTAAATCTTCCGGCTTAACGTTTTCTTTTATGTCTATATGTGGTATATCAGAAAGCAAATCACTTTTGTCTGGTTCATGGGACAACACGTCCTTTTTGCTATGTTCAACCGTATCTGACAGTACTGTAGTACTCGTCTGTCTTTTGTCAGTCTGTGTTTGTTTTTTCTTGTTTTTACCAGCTTTAACTTCTATAAAACCAGAATTATCATCTGATGTATCTAGCTTTAATCTTTCATCATCAATATTGACATTTTTCTCAACGTCTATAACTTGTTCTTTTTCAGATAAATGTATCATTTGTGGCTCAACAATACTTATTTTAGTATTATCATCAATATTTTTATTTTTTCCGTCGGATTTTTGAGAAGATTTATCGAGTTCGTCAAGATTCTCTTTACTATCTTTAGATGTACATATGTTAGAAGTTGTGTCGTCTTTATTATCTGTAGAATCAAGCAAGTTATCTAAATCCGACTTACCTTTACGTTTTTGCACAGGTTTAGCTATTTTTGCTTTCGGTTTTGGACTAAACTCTGTTGTAGCCACATTCTCCTTTAAATTTAATAAGACATCTTCTGATTCTATTTTATCTGGTGTCAATATGTTAATGTTACCTGTGTTTTTAGTTACAATTTCTACACTTTTTTCTTTCTCGATTGGGACATTTTTATTTTTTTTATGTTTTCTTTTGCTCTTTAAGTTTTCTTTATTTTCTAATGTATCTGTATCACTTTCCTTAGATGAAGAAATATGGACGCTTTTATCATCTTCTTCTAGTTGCACCAACATAGGATTTTGTGATGTATTTTCTTCTTCATTTTCAACATTCGTTGATTCCAGCAATTTATGAAATGCAAGAGTACAAGATTCATTAACATCTGATTTATCAGAATCATGACGGTTTTTCTTCTTTTTCTTTTTTTTAGATGCTGTGGTGTCTTTAGATTCGGCCAAAGATGCGTCTATTGTTTTTATCTCGTGTATTTCCTTTTTGTTATTTTCCGCATCTGGTTTGATTTTATTCTCTAAGGACATAACATTTTCATCTAAATCTGTTTTTTCTGCAATATTTGTACTTTCAGATTTTTTACCTTTATTTTTCTTTTTACGTGCAGGAATTGGTGCAAGAACGTCTGCTCTATTTTCATCTTCATTTTTGGCAGCCACACTTTCATCATTATTGTCTTTCTTTTCGTTCAACTTATCGCTACTGCCCAAGACGATTTCTTTTTCTTCAATCCACTCGTCTGGTTTCTTTTTACCTTTTTTCCGCTTTGGTTTTTTAGGTACTTCACAAGTTGTTGTTTGTTCTTGAACAGTTTCTTTAACTTCGATTTTGTTGTCTATTGATTCGGTTACGTCTTCTTTATTACAAATGTCACTTGGTGCGCTGTCTTTTTGTTCTACTACGCTTACATTTTCAAGTATATCTTCATTTTTCGTTTCCACAGTAATTTTTGGAGGCTTAGCTCGATTTTTATTTTTATGTTTTTTTGTATTCATATCGAAACTGGCACAATTGTATAAAGTAAATTTTTTCACCAACTTTACTCACTATATAACTTTAAACGACTGACCAATTCCACTTTCTATGTTCATCTGGTCGAATTGTGTGTCACTTGTTATTCTTATCCGAAATCTACATCTCATAGCATAAAATGTCATCATGCACAAGAATCCATAAAAATCAATCTTAGTGTCGAAATAATAAGATTCAATATAGCTTGTGCTATTAAAATTTTTGAAATGCCATATCCAACGAGGAAGCGTGCGTTGCCAAAAGTGCATTCGCACTGTTGCGGATCTAAAAATAATAAGGAATTATCGATGAAAATATTTGTGAAGTTAAAATATTACTTTAATAGTAACTATGTTTATGCTTTATGTTGCTCTTGATTGAATCGATATTAGTATAATTCATCGCTTAATCGATATAATCGTTATCATCAAACTCGAAATATCAATGGATATATGTTTCTGAAAAAGTCTTTCTTGTATCTAATCTGATGAGTTACATGAATCATGTATATTATTTATGGGTATAACATATCAGTGATTGTAATCATTTACGTAAGTTTTCAAGAGTAGGTATTTTGAAGCAATTGTTGAACCAAAACTGATAAATTTGGTAGAAAATATGAATTATGAAGGCATACTGTATTGTAAATAAATAATCGAGTTGGAATATACAATTATTAGTCATTTAATTAGGGCACTACATTGGGTTAAATTGACGATTAAATTTTTTTTCCAATAATTGACTTAGGCTTCTTGTATTTCCTTTAAAGTGTAGAACTAATCTGCATAAAATAATTGTTGTCGATAACAGGAGAAAATCGGTATAGGTACAGGATCCAGTTGTTATTTCTATAAAAATAAGCTAACCGCGAATTGTTTCATAATAAAATTAGATAAACGATAACTATAGCTTACTTCATTACAGATGTATCGACTAGTCGGTCGTAAACAGAGCTAGCAGGACAGTAAACTTGTTGATGCAAATTTTTGGTAGTATTGCCAGTAAATTCCAATATCGATATATCGATTATCGATGGAAGTATCTAGTGACTACTGTGAGACCATTTTCGCTTGAATCGCTCTCATCACTCATAGGATTTTATAGCATGAAGAGATTTACTATCCCAAAAAACTTTGGTTATATCGTGGATCCAATAATGTAGCCAGAGGGAAGACTTTATTACATTTGACGTTAAATCTATTTTTCAAATCGTTTTTCAGCAGTATATAATTAATTTTCATGATGTATTTCTTTTAATGTTTGTAAAACTTAAAATAAGGTTTTCAGCTGAGGTGAAATATCAAATTTTCAAATGAATTGGTATATATATGGAAGAAATTTACATAATTTTTACGCATAAGGTAATTTTTGACAGCGACTTGGTTGTCAAATTTACTCTTCCTATACCTATCCCAATATAGTAATATTGAGAGGTCTTGATCTGGATTATTTACTTTACCAATGTACATAACCATCGAACACTATCCCGGATAAGTATATAACCAGAATTTTATAAATGATCAACTTGGACGATTAGTCGACCGACTAGTCGGCTTCCTTTAATTGTCTAATCGGCTAGTCGGCTAGTCGGTCAAAGTTTACTATTCAATATTGGAGATAACAGCTTTACTATCCATACAATAATAATTAAATAAATAGCTTAATTACTATACTTAATCCCATAGTAATTAGCTTTAATAATACTGACATTTTCACCGAAACACAGATGACTCTATGTACCTTCTCATTGGTGCCAATGCGGTACGAACAATAAAGGTTTATTTTTAGTTAAATATCTACTTAATTTTATACTTTGATCAGTGAGTGTGCACCATAATATATATATATATATATATATATATATATATATATATATATATATATATATATATATATATATATATATATATATATATATATATATATATATATATATATATATATATATATATATATATATATATATATATATATATTTTTATTTTGATTTAGTGTCATTTTAATAAAAAATTAAAATTTAACTCTACGACACATTGCTACTACATCTATTGAAAACTAATAGGGTGGATCAAAAATTATCAGTACGAAGTCAACAATAGTTGACTGTTTAAGTAACAAAGGGCCTTTATCTGACACAATCTGTCCTGTAAATAAAATCGGGATGACCCATAAATCTTTTATACCATACTAGAGGAGAGACTTTGTCGATATATTTATTATAAAAAATGGTATTTGTCATGTGTATAGAATTTTAAAACTTGTACGTAGTATACAAGGGGTTATGTTGAACTGATGGGAGTTTACACATTTGATGGAGTGGCCCACGTTTTAAAATGCTAATGAAGAAGGGTTATTTACCCCCTCGATTTATACTCTAGGAGGCTGCTTGTATTGTTTCCGAAATGTATTAAAAATGTTTGTTTTAATATAACTAAAATAAACTGCTTAAAGCAAGTAAATTATTTAAAATGATTACTTAAGGTTTAAGTTATAATATAAATATATGAAGATTTGAATTATTAGTAGTAGAAAATAGCAAATAAATAAAAGTATGTGAAACTTTTTAATATTTCAATATAGAGATGCCTGTAAACGCGATGGTTTGTGGGTTCGATTCCCACGCGGGGAGAATTCTTGATTTTCATTTTCTCCGCTCTAGTAACAAGGCAAAAAGAGCGGCGTTGTATTACGCCACTTAACTCGCAATGCCTCGACTGGAGGAAAATGGGGAACCGAGTGTCTTAACACTAGCTTCCTGCAACTTACGGTTGCCTCTGCCTACACTGCCATGTGCGGGATACAGCGTAAAGCTAATTTAATTTATAATATTAATTTAAATGTTTCCATTATAAACATATCAAAAAATATATATTTATATGAAAATATTTAAATGTATTAAATTTGAAGCGGGAAAATTAGTGTCTTAACACTAGTTTTCCACAACCTATATATCATTATACCAAAAAGAAAATAAATAAAAAAATGGTATATAAATACTTAATAGTTCTTTATTTTTCACCCTATCTCCTACACTACAAGGGCCCGCTAGTCCTCGTCCCCTGGCAAGGGAGATAAGAGACACCGCATAAACTAATTATAACTGCGCACACGCACTCGGACACGCGACGCGATTTGTAAGGAGAGAGCTTTTATTTATATGGAAGTCTTTTCGGAATTATAATTAGTTAAATTTTTTTGAATTCTGTTATATATAGAAGGTCAAGTAAAAATAAATAATAATCTAGTTGAAATTAGTCGCTTTAATATATGTTAACAGTAATAATATAGAAAAATATCAATTATTAAACATTATTTGGCCAGTTAAAATATAAATGTATTCAATATTTTCGGGTTCAAATGCTTGTAACTTCGTTTTGTCTTTATTCCACATATAGGAGAGTAGGTACGAGGTGAAGAGGACCTAGTGTCAATACATTTTTTCGCTTTCTGCCAGAATTGCGAAACACTGTAGCTGTCTGGTACTCTACGCTGCAATTTATCTGAAGCAGAGCAGGTAGATAAAAGTTATTAATTCCCCCGGGTGGTGATCGAACCCACAACTACGATACGTAGACAAATAGCGGTGTTGGCTTCCGCCATCCAACAATTTTTCGATTGCTTGGGAACAAATGTGGGCAGAGTGTCTTATCACTAAGTTCCCCTTATATCAAACAAGATATTAACATAATAACCGTAACGTTTAGTTTACTTAAAACTCATCTTTTATTCATATTATCTTACTTTAAGTTATATCTAATGTAGATCACGGCTGCGAAACTTTACCTTCACAAAGCTTGTTAAGGTTATGAAAAGTTCTCTCCATATTTGTCGATGGTCGTGATATGAAATCCGCACATGTTTGGCACGAGCGACGCCACAGTGTAATGACATGTTTCTAACAAGGTATTATAAAATTAGAAAAAAAATACCTTTTTTATAATTTTGTGCTAAATTTCGTTTGGATGTTGGACTTTCTGTGTAATTTGTCAGAAATAAAACTTGACAGACGGGTGAATTTTATCTTCGTTTTGTAATGAACTTCATTTTTAGAAAAACAAACAGTTTATGAACTCAATTATAGATAGTATAAGTTCATTTTAATAATAAAAAGTAACATAATTTAAGTAATGTTTTTAAGAATGCTTTTGGGGCGACATCATGAATTCAAAAGATAGGGATTTAAAATAAATCCAGCTCTGATACGACAAATTATGGCCTAAGATCACAACATAACGTCTTCAAATTAAGAAATTTCAGAGCGAAGTGTCTGTACACTAAATTCTCTTTGCATACAATCTTAATACAATCAACATACAATCTTAATAAACAACAACATACAAATCTTATATACAAAAAACACATATTATAAGCCAAAAAACCAAAATATATAAACTAAAAAAGTCCACATCAGGACCTAATCTGCTCTACACACTATGTAAATGGCGTGCACGAAATATTTATGTCCTGTTGAATAATTCAACGCATTAAAACACAGCGAGCGTGACTATTTCGTAATGTAGGGCTTAGGTTCGATTCCCGCTGATATTGTTACGTAGATACTGGCAACAGCTGACCCTGTGATGTGACAGATTGTTTTTATGTCCAATTGTTTTGTGTATGCCAATTATTATAAAATTTTCGTAATAACTTTAATATGGGGTGTGATTTTTGTATTATTTTTTTATTGTTTATCTGTATAAATAATGACAAATGTGAGTTACATTTTTTTAATTTTTGCTCCAGTATTGGCCATGCTTAGTACTTTATTTGTTATCTGTGTAAATCTTTATTTATATGAACGTATATATTATTTATCTTTGGTTTCTGGAACATATTTACGCTCAATAAATATTTTTGTGTTATATTAACTAATTTAGTTATAAGATATTAACTTAAATGATTACATATTTAAAATTTTAAACAGTTTTTGTATTAAACAGATTCCTATACAATGTTAAATATCGATATTAATTTGACATATTGATCTATATATTATTATTCAAATTAAGTGTTCAAGTGTTCAGTTAATAATTAAATGTTCATTTGTGATTATTTATTTAATGTTTATTTAATATATATAGTTAATATATGACTATTTTATTAATTTGACATGGAATTGTATTGTATTAGATTTTTTGTTTTAATTATTGTGTATTATTGGTGTTGTATTGGAATTAACTAAACTAAAGCATCGGGCTTCTATAATGTTAGATGTAAGTTTTATAATAAATAAATGAATAAATAAATAAATAAATGCTTATTCACATCTGTTTAATGATGGAGTCCATTATTAACCCGTCAAACAAGAACTGTTAGCTGTTATACATACAATGGTGCATAGTTAAACCCTTAACATCTTTATTTTGGAAACTAAAGTTTTACAATAAATAATATACATCATTACAATTTCCTTTACGGTCTCTCTATATCTATATTTTTTATTTAATCTCTCGCCTATAACAAAAAGGGTGGATCAAATCTAGTGTTCAAACTCTATATTTTCCGCTTTCCACTCAATGGATTTATAGATAGATAGATAGGTATAATAAAAAAAGATAATATTAAGCCACTTGGAGACTAAAGTTTTACAATAAATAATATACATCATCATTCCAATCGTTTTCTTATATCTATACGTATTTTTTGTTTCATCTCTCGCATATAACAAGATGGGTGGATAAAACCTAGTGTTAAGACTCTCTGTTCTTCGCTTTCCACTGAATATATTTATAGATAGATAGGTATAATAAATAGATAATATTTTAAAGATATTTTTGTCTAACCAGGATATCCTGATACAATAGCATCACGAAAATAACACTTGTATTCGGCCTACAAAACTGTGTGCGAGCGTTGACCCCAAGGGTAGCCACCCTGATTGGGCCTGTTTCCATTATACCAATAAAGTATATCTCGTGACTTTGAATGTCAAGTGTCACAATTATTATATAGCTTTTAGTCTTAAACCTGGGGACGATGCTGCAGGTAAAAGCTAGTATTATTATTAATGACATGGAAGTCGTTTTCCTATTAATAACTTAAACATCTTACTTTATGTGTTCTTTTAAATGGTTTTTGTATTTTTTATTACTAATATAAAAGAAGAACGGAGTGTTTTCATATTATATTCTTTCTAGCTACTCTACTTTACGGGAAAAGCTTGGAAAGGTTTGTGCTTAGTATAAATCACACATATAGAAAGATCTGTAATATAACTACAAAATATAAATGGATGTTTAAAAACATCATGGCCGTCTCCTAGACATTCTATTTTGAAACGAATAATAAACTATATATGTGAAGTATTATTTATTAATATACTATGTAAATTTTGTATATGTTTGTGTACCTTTTTATTGGTGAAGGTTGTATTTATATTGAATACCTTTTTAACATGTATTTCTTTTTTTTTCTCCATTTATCTGTTTCGTGTGTTCTCCATACAACGTGACAATGGCGAACTGAATTGTGCTCAACTATCACGCTCGAAACGCCATAACTAAGACCGAATTAAACTTTTCAAGGCTTTTTTTAAAAAATTACATACGATACACAGACGATAGGTCACGATACACAGAAATTTCTGTTATTTAAAGAATTTTAATTGTGAAAAGTGTTATTTTTATAATATATTTTTATTATGAATATGATGTGAAACCCGCCAATCGGTCTGTACAATAGCCTCTTCAATCAATATTTTTTTTTAATATTTAATAAAAAATAGGAAACATAATTAAGTCATATTTATATTTTTTAACAATGGAAACTAACACCCACCCTCAAAGCGCCTGAAAAAGCCACTAACACCCTAATATAAATGCTTGCAATCGAAAACTGACCCTATCGGTTGCGGTTAAAGACGTTTTTACGTTGAATATAAGAAAAAATCATTAAATTACCTAGAAATACTGCACAATTTGTTTTGAGCCTATCACTATGGACTTAAGTTATATTTTAGAACACCCCCTATACTATCTAGTAGAGTTGTTCAAAAAGCAATCGTATTTCAACGAAATAAAGCTTATTTCATGTAATTAGTTGTTAATAGAGTTTGTGATATACGTAAGGGAAGAAAATGTTACAATTCCTCTGATAACGATTTATAAAGAACGAAAAAAAGCTATTTGATGCGAACTTTGTTTTAAAATCGCTTTTAACAATACGGTATAGGTAGAGAGAATATAGAGTAAATATTCTCCGATCTCCAGTTTCCGGTCATTTAAATGCTAATTAAGCTTTTAAATTGGTTCCGCCATGCTTTGTCTTACTGGATTGGGCAGAGGTATATATATATATATATATATATATATATATATATATATATATATATATATATATATATATATATATATATATATATATATATATATTGCTCTAAGTAAGTATCGAACCCACAATCATTGTGTGTACTAACCTAACCTAGATATCTTTCAGTTTACTGATAGTCAATTAGTCATTCAGTTGTACGGCGAGCAGATACGGCGGCAGTGATTTACCACCTACATTCTCTATTTAACTTTTTTACTAAAAAATTTAAAAAAAAAATATTATTAATTAAAAAATTAATAATTAAAATAATAATTACTACATTCACTTATAATTAGTTTAAATATGAAAAAATTAACACAATGCAAAAAAATACAAAAGTGATAAAAGCCATTTAAAAAAGCACTAGAACCGCTTTAGCATTTCAGCAGTGTTCTATGGAACACGTTATATAACGAGAGGCTTTGTAGCGGCGTAGTTAGAGCTAAATTACCATTTAAATTGTTTCACATACAGCGTGGTGCATTTTAAATATTATAAATTTTTTGAGGCAAATGTAAAAATAAACGGAAATTGTGTATAGAAAATGGAGAGACAGAGAGTGCTAAGGTAAGAGAGTCGTTCTATTCTATTTTCTTTAGAAAAACACTAAGTTACTAAAAAAATACTAATGTTATACTGATGGTAACCTAAATGGTTTTATCCCGCAGAACCTAGTCTCAGACCAGACCTACAGTCAAGTCATTTCATCTTTCGCTTTCAGGACATTGCGTGCTGAAGGGCAAAACTAAATTTCACGTTATGTTTTCTAATGCAGGGAAAAAACAATAATTTAATTAAAATTTGTATAAAATCTAAATATTTCTGCTGCTCTGTTCCAGCCCTCCTTGTCTTGAGCCACACTCTTCCAATTGTTTAGACCAAGGGTCTCAAGGTCTTTGGTTACTCCATTAAACCATCTGAGTTTGGGTCTTCCAATTCTACGCTTGTCATCTGGAACGGAGTCGAGCATTCGCTTCGGTACTCTGCTACTTTCCATGCGTTGCATGTGACCAAGCCAGAACATTCTGTTCGTTTTAATGAACTGTATCACGTTAGCGTCAGAAAACAAGTTGTATATTTCGTAGTTATAAAGTTTCCGCCATTCGCCGCTTCACACACGGGTCCGAATATTCGCCTCAGGATCTTACGTTCAAAAATTAGCAGGGCGTTTTCATCTTTTTTACTTAGCACCCATGTTTCCGAACCATACGTCAATACCGGGCGTATAAAGAGGGCCTTGTAAAGTGTGAGTTTAGTGCTCTTGCGCAGAAAGCAAGATCTCATGTGCTTGATTAGTCCAAAATCGTAAGTGGTTTTATAGTCAACGAACAGATGGTAGGTTGGGACGTTATACTCACTCATCTTCTCCAGAATCTGTCTCAAAGTAAATATTTGGTCTGTAGTGGACCTATTAGGTCTGAAGCCACTTTGATATTCACCTAGGTGTTCTTCCACGAAAGGTTGGAGTCTTCGAAACAGGATGTTTGTTAGAATCTTGTATGCTCAGTTTAGCAGTGTTATGCCTCTATAGTTGTGACAGCCCGGTGCCATCACTGCCCGGTGATTTTTTTTTGAGCGTTTACGGCATTGACAGTTTCTTCCATTGTTGGTGGGTCAACGACGTCATTAGCGGCGTTTTCGTAATTCTCAACGGGCATTGATGGATTTTCACCATCAGCATCAAGTAATGCGCTGAAGTATTCTGACCATCTCTAGTAAAATTCTGGGCATTCTTTACCTGCAGCATGCCCTTGTTCTGGGCTTGAATTCCTTTCTGCCATCATTCACTTTCCTATAGAATATTCTTAGATCTTCAGCCTTTCGCAGTTCCTCCATGTCCGTGAATTTATTGTTTTCAACTATCTTTTTCTTTCTTTTGTGAACTCTTTTTTCCTCTCGTCGGGCGTTTCTGTATGCATCACGATTGCGGCGGGTGTTTCTCTGCAGTACCTTTTGGTATTCATGGCTCTTCTTTTCTGTAACTTTCTGACACTCCCCATCAAACCACTAATCCTTCCTGTCTGGTTTCGCTAGGCCTATCGTGTCCCTCGCTAGCAGTTTTGATTGCATGAATAAATAATAAATATACAATCCAAATAGTAATAATAAAAACCATTATTACTAATAAGAGGACCGTCGTGGCGCAGAGGCACAACATCTGCCAGTAGGCGCGATGGTCTGTGGATTCGATTCCCACTCGGGGAGAATGAATTATTTTCATTTTCTTCGCTCTGACAACATGCAAAGCGCGGCGTTGAGTTCCGCAACTCAACACGCAATGGGGGAAAGTGGGGAACGGAGTGTCTTAACAGAAGATTTCTTCAACTTACGGTTTCCTTCTTCCTACTCTGCTATGTGCGGGATACAGGTGAAGCTAAATATAATAATATAATATCAATACTAATTATGAAAAATATCAAGAATCATGATATTTAGTAAATGGTTGGTATTACTTTGAATTGTCTATCAAATTTCACTAGCGCAACCCATACTAAGGACCTCATCAAAAGAAACACATATAGATAGCAAACAAAACATAAAAATAAACACATAATTACAATATTTAATATTAATAACACTCTGTATACACTCGGTACAGGTAAAATTCCACAGAGTAATCTAACATGCAAAACGATTCGAGGAGTCATCTATTTATACTGTGCCGTATTGAACGCCTGCGGACAAATGAAATCGTTAGATATATTAAGTCTTATAAGTGTTAATGCTAACACTATTGTGGTACTGTAGAAGTGTCTAGATGTAGAGGTGTAAGATGTGGGTTCAATGACCGTTTGGGTAAATCATTTATATTTAATGATTACAAAAAAAACAATTTTCCAGAAATTCCAGCAAGGATAATAAAATAATTTATATAGAACCACCCACAAGGTGCAATAGTCTCAAATCAAGCGGGAGATTTCGTGGGCGAGCGAAAGGTGAAATACCTGTTAACACTAGATCCTCTTTGTCTACATTTATTATATAATATATAGGCAGGAGAAAATTTAGGCTAAATTAGTTTAAGAAAGTAAAACTAATTTTGACTATTATTTATATGAACATTGAACATTATATTGTTAAAACAACTGTATAGCCTTTAATTTTATTCGAATGAAATTTTATCACTTACACAAACAAAGTCACGAATAAAGATAGTATATGATATTCTATACAAGTAGATACTAAAGTACCATTACGTTAAGGGCGATCAGTAAAGCGAAATCATTTAGAAATTCTACACTTGAGGTGAAAGAAATACAATACTAGTGTGTGTGAAGGGGCTTTTATAATATGATATTAATATTAACAAATCTAAATGGGTTTGTTGGATAGGAAAAGAACTTTTAAAAAAGATCTTCTTACCATATTTGGTTTGTTACAAGTTCGAATTTGTTCAAGGGTTTTTTTGTTCCGCCACTCAACACGTGCTATCTCGAATTCGGGCGGAAATTGGACACTAGGTTGTTTCTATTCATTATTCTCAAACATGCTTTTTCTCTTTCCTTTTGTAAATAAGATATATATATATATATATATATATATATATATATATATATATATATATATATATATATATATATATATATATATATACATATACATAAGTACACAAACTTACATTGTATATACGGTTATATAGGTTACATTTGGCAGCTTGTTTTGGCCCGGACCGACAGCCTGCGTCGGTAGCCTTTTGGGCACTGTGCCATGAACCAAATTATTAAGATATGATTGGCTGCTTTTTAAAAGTTTCATTTCAATTGAAATGTATTTTATTATTTATCTGTATTCGGTATGTAGAGAAAAAAAAATCGTTATAAAATTTTACACTTCCTAATCGTAGTCCTTCTACTAGTGCTATTTTTTTAAATTTTTGTTTACATTATAAACATGTTAAATAATTTTATGTATATATAACAATAAAATATATATGATATTATTAGACACTTGTACCTATAAATAAAGGAGAACTTGGACTCTAGGCAGTCTATAATAAGGCCATCATGGTGCAGATGTACAGCTTTTGACTATAACTAAAAATTGTAGGTTCGATTTCCACTCACAAGATTATAATAAGTGCCCTCTGTCTACTCTGCTATATGTAAGAAAAAGCATAGACCTGCAAAAATGAAGGAGCTTTCAATTTAAATCAATGGTTTATATTATATTAAAGATACACTTATAAAAAAAAAGCTGACGCATGTTCTCTTTTTAAAACATAGATTATATATGTTTTTATTTATAAATTATAATAAATGACATGATAAACCTATCAGATATATATAATACCTTTTTTATAGTATGCTCTGATTTTTTTTATTATTTTCTTTAAATATTACAGTGTATGCTTTGAACCAAATCATTCCCCTATAGCAATTCGTTATACTTAACAAAAGGAAGATTAGGAGAGAAGAATAATTTATATATATATATATATATATATATATATATATATATATATATATATATATATATATATATATATATATATATATATATATATATATATATATATATATATATATAAAACTTAACAGTTTCTTCGTTTCTTAACTTTCTCTTTATATTATTTTATTATTTTTTTAAGCTTCATGCCGTATCCCACATAATAGCGGAGCGGAGACAGGTAACCTATTGTTGAGACATCCCGTCCAATACGTTCGCCAAATTTTCGCGACAATGCGTTGTGTGGCGAACTCAACGCCGCGCTTTGATTTAATCGATCTTTCCACATAAAGTACTTTTAAAGCTTATTTTTCCACTGAATGACAGTAATTCTTTATTATACCACTACACTACACTATTATTGTATTGTATTAACGATTTATAAAGATTTTATATCAATTAAAAACTAATTAACATCTCTGAGTGCGGTTGTAAGTAGAGAACGTGTACCCGTAACAGAATTTTGACCTTTTCAACTTTTACACAAGTACCTACTACTGACCTTATGAACTCTATTCGTATTCCACATTTTTTCACCTAGTGCTAGTTTTTGTTCTTATATGTATATGATATTTTGTATATAAACATATGTAATAATACTATGTAAAAAATATAGTAATAATCATATATATATAAAAAAATAGTCGTATAGCATCAGCTTAAGGCTGTTACTTTATACTTCGATATATATATATATATATATATATATATATATATATATATATATATATATATATATATATATATATATATATATATATATATATATATATATATATATATATATATATATATATATATATATACCGGTTTTTAGAAATTTATTTCCGTATATGTATTCTACATATTATTATTTATCATAGAAACACGAGTTCTATTTTTTTGTATATCCATCCCCACAAGTAACAATCGTCAACAGTTTATCTAAATTCTTTGCCAAATAACATAATTATCGGAAATAAACAATATAACGTAATAAATACTAACACTTTAGATTTGCTCCAGAAATATTTGGGGTCACATTATATTACTGAAATATCAAGGAGTGAGCTTTTTAGGTCGTTGGGATGGGTGAGGTGGTTAATTCCTTTGTCCTTCGCGTTTAGGGTCGGTTTTCGCGTACACGGTAGCTGCTAGCTGCCGGTGCCTAGTTCCGAGCTCGCTCCCGGGATAAATCGATCCGTTAGATCTGGTTTTTTCGGACACTATACCAACGAGGAGGGGTGAACGAACCGGGTTATGTAAGGCGGATCAATAGCCCGGGCATGCGCGCACCCCGCTTCCAACCCTCGCATAATCGTTCTTGCGGGCCGCCGTAACGGACGTGCCGTGTTTTGTTTTTACCGCGTTTTGTTTCCCTTTCGTTCTTTCCGTTTATGATTTAAGCCACCATGTCGAAAGGCGACGGTGAACAGCAAAATGGTTCCGGCGAGGAGTCTAAGACCAACCTTATCATCAACTACCTGCCGCAGAGCATGACCCAGGAGGAGATAAGGAGCCTGTTTTCCAGTATTGGCGAGGTTGAGTCCTGCAAGCTAATACGCAATAAAGGAGCAGCATTTCCGGATGCGTTGAACCACGCGCTGCATGGCGGTGGACAAAGCCTGGGATATGCCTTCGTCAACTACCACCGCCCCGAAGATGCTGAAAAGGCAATTGCGACCCTCAACGGACTGAGACTGCAGAACAAAACTATCAAGGTATCATATGCGCGGCCGAGCAGCGAGGCTATCAAGGGGGCAAATTTGTATGTCTCTGGCCTACCAAAAACAATGACTCAATCCGAGCTAGAGAGATTATTTAGTCCATACGGCCGTATCATCACATCGCGCATCTTATGCGAAAACTCAGGCGGGCGACCTTTCACCGGCGGAGAACAGGGGCTTTCAAAGGGAGTCGGGTTTATCCGTTTTGATCAAAGAGTGGAAGCTGAACGGGCAATTCAAGAATTGAACGGAACAGTGCCTAAGGGAGCGACGGAGCCGATTACAGTGAAGTTCGCAAATAACCCGAGCAACAATGGAAAAGCTCTGGCGCCGCTCGCCGCCTACCTGCCGGCAGCACTGCGCTTTCCAGCACCTTTGGGAAGATTCAGTTCAGGCAAGTCCCTTCTCGCTATTAACAAAGGTCTCCAACGTTACAGTCCGCTCGCTGGTGAGCTACTGGGTGGCGTGCTGCCAGGCGCCGTCGGCTCTGAATGGTGTATATTTGTTTACAACTTGGCCCCGGAAACGGAGGAGAACGTCCTCTGGCAGCTATTCGGGCCTTTTGGCGCCGTCCAGAGCGTAAAAGTGATTCGCGACTTGCAAACGAACAAGTGCAAGGGGTACGGGTTCATAACAATGACGAACTACGACGAGGCGGTGGTCGCGATCCAGTCCCTCAACGGGTACACGCTTGGGAACAGAGTGCTTCAGGTCAGTTTCAAGACGAACAAGATCAAGACGATCTAAATCGTCGAACACGGCCTAGCAGGACGCTAGGACGGCACAGCAGGCGCGCACCCATACATACACATATACCGGCGGAGATCAACACCGCCACGGACCTGATCAGACTGTCTTCCCGAATAGACGGCCCATTAGGGCATTTTGTACATTAATTGTATATTTAATTGATTAGCTCATTGTACCTCTTTGTTCGACGCCCGCCATTTTCTCTCAACTGGGTTAAGTGTTACGGAAATCAAAATGGCGTGAGGCCATCGCGCATGTCCGGACGACCTCCGGGCGACGTGGCGGGCGCCGGACGGAGAGCTCGAGCGCGCAATAATAATTTAAGACGAAGCATCTAATGCTCTGACAATGACAACCATACATATTAATAGTCAATAACGTGACAATCAACTTCGCTTATGAAAGGTTGTGGTAATCGAGAAATAGTTATCGATTAATAAAATAATTAGCAATAATAGCCTAATGCTACACTCACATGGCGATATATCGTGTGTACGGCGGCCGGCACGGCTCTTGTAATGTTTGCCAAAAGTATTGTCACTATTAGTCTTTGTCGCTCACGGTGTGTTAGACAGCAGACCGGCCAAAGCCTCCGGCGAGGCGCTCGATCCAACTAAAATAAAGTTATTGTTAAAGATTGGAAAATATATATTATCTATACTTATATTTTAATCATATATTAATCTAATTAAGAATGAAAACTAATCAAAAACTGTGATAGGTTTTGATAAAATTTTAAAAAAATAAAAGAAAGAACTCGGGATATGAATTGTCGTCGGCGTTGCGGGTGCTGCACGCGGCCGCGCGACTTAGAGGGCGTAGTAGGTTAGTTTTTGAGAAACATTTTGAGGTGACTAGAAATTGGATTACGCTTAAGGGCGGTGTCAGATGGCACGCGCAATCAAAGGATGGAAAATCGATGGAGCTCTCCCGAGCCCGGGCAAGGGAGATACTGGGTGGGGTAGTGGGAAGGTTGGGGGGTAGGGGGGTACTGTAGGTAGGAAAGAAGGGGGGCAATGGGGGTGGTTGATGCGAAGGGGTGGCGTCCCCCTCGCGCCGCCCGCACGCGAGCGAGAGGGAACTAGCCGGTCACACGGTGACGAGAATGGTCCGTTCGCGGAACAATGGTGCATACTAGTCTAACGATGTCGTTTCGTAAAAGAATCGATATCTAAACATATTATGATCGGTACCTGCTATATTAATAATGTATGGATGCGAACCTGCGTCTATTCGAAGTAGGCTTTAATTGTCTTAGTTTAAATGAAAATTTGTAAATAGAGAAAAATTGTTTAAATATAATATATAAAATAATGCTCTCGCGTCAGCGTCAGATGCGCCACCGATCACAAATAATGACTTCAACCCGAACAAACATCGAACTTGAATAGATATATTATCGTGCCGTCCTAACGACCCTACGATTTTTGTAAAAAATATATATACTTAATATATAAAAAATACAGTTTTGTAAACATTTCAGATATTAATAAATAGGTACTCATTACTTACCAAAGATGGAGATTTAAATTTACAAGTATTTATATATTTATTATAAATGTAAAACGTGCAATAACTGATAGCCAGTAATTAATAAAAATATATTAAAGAAAATGACTCGAAGAGGCGTCGGTAGACATTGTAGTGTCTGTGGGTGCGTGTGCCGCGTTTGTTTACTATTTATTGTAAACTTCGCTTAACCGAGCGAGCCACCATTTCAATTACTTTATCTAATTAATTCTAATTATTATTAATGAAAAATTAAAAAAAAACGCTTTATTTGATTCAGCTTATATCCGCTTATTCCGATTTAGTCATAATATGTTTTATTAAGATGTAATGTATTACTTTAGATGAATTGTGAGTTACCTTTCGCCGTGCGCCGTTCTGTTGCTAAAAAAAAAAAACTGCTGAACTGTCATAATATTAACTAAAACAAAAATATATGACATTAACGACAGAATGGCGCGCGGTAGATTTATATAAATGTTTGATTTATTTATTGATACGATATTGATATTTGGTACAGTTGGTAAAACTGGTGGGAGTGTATGCACAAGTTTTGCAGGCTAAGAATCGATAATATTCTTTTGTAGTCGTCTTTAGGTTTAATATAACTGTTGTGTTTTGTGTTCTCGACTCAGGAAAACAAGTCACCGTCTGGAGAATATCGCTAGGTAAATCTGAGTCGAATGTTGTCTAATAATTGTAATCATTTTCTTATCTATATCTCTGTTCTTAGATTTACTCTCATTCATTTAGTGTATGTGCAATTATGTGTATTTTACGTCTATACGTACTTGTATTAGGTGTGCGTTTAAATTTAATTATTTAATATAATTTGTAAATTTTGATTCGTCATGTGAAGAAAGTTAGGTGATCCCAAATTGATTTATTTATTAGTGAAATATATCGGGCGATTAATCCACGTTATCTAGTAACGGCTATTTAGTAACGGCTGTTTAGTAACGGTTATTTATAACATTCGAGATCCGTGCGTTACACCTAAATACATTTGTTGCGTTCCATTTCCAAATAAATATTATATTTAAATTGAATTAATTTAAACAATATTTATTATGTCATTATGTCTTCTAATAATGTACGTTGAATCGAAACAATAACACCAAAGTATTGTAATGAAAACTCATCGACTTTTTAGATAATAAATAAATAATATAAATTTTGAAAACGCAAATATTTTGGAGCGAAATGTTGGTTAGGATTTTGGTAGGTGACTATTTTCAATAGTCACGTATAGCTATATATTAGTAGAACGTTTTGTGCGTACCCCCTCTTCTTTCGGAATTAATAAATTAAAAGAAAATATATTTAATCGTAATATTAAATTAATAATAGTGCTCAATAGGTAGAGGGCGAGAGCCTGTTTCTAGAATATACTAAGACAACTGGAAAAGCAATAATATGATAAATTGTGAATTTTTAACACGTTAATAACACACGGGTAGGTATGCTACAATATAATTAACTTAATATTTTTATATGTATGTATTTTAAATGTACTGGTAATTCATATCTTCATAGATGTAAGCGGCCGATACACAAAACTTTCTACTAATAAAGTGTGATCGATGCGTTTATGACTATCGACTTACTGTCTCGACTTCTCGACACTAAGTACTCGTATAGTAAAATTAAGAAGGCTGTTTAAAAAGCAATAAATTTAAAACACCATTTGGAACTTTTAATAGTTCAAAACTTTTTTCGTAACGGATCTAAATGAAAAGTGCGTTCCGAAATCGGTAGTCATTAATGCTTTAGAATCGCAACGTGTCCACGTGTCGTGGGTACGGTCGAATGTAAACAACCCCGATAGCTGACAAGGGAATATCAGACCTATTGCCAATAGCGTAACGGCTAATTTTTGAATGGTGTTTTGATGCATTTTTTAAGAAATTAAAAAAAAATACTAATATTAAAAGTAAACGTAATTATTGGCAATCCAGAAACAATACTCTAATACGCATAGGCTAATTGACATTGAGGCTGTGAAATTAGCAAAATAAAAATAAAAGTACACGAGGCGAATGATCTTTATAAATAAAGTATGGTAATAAAATAAGTGGTGACACAGAATGGTCGAGTATTTTTATAATATTCGGTAGAAATGATATGTGAGACCTGTGCTTTCGCGCCTTTTTTGACATTGACACATGACAGGTGTCACGTGTCGGCTAGTGTTGTGCGTGAGCGTGTGTGTGAACCACGTTCCATTACGCTCAGATGACATTTCTACTTTCGTTCTGTGGATAAAATCATAATATCACGCGTACAAATACAAGGTTAATGGCCCATATTTAATAAGTAAATCAATTGACAAATCCGATGATAATGCGTGAACCATTGACTGTCCAAATATAAATAAATAGTGATGGAAAAAGCTGATAGCGTTTTCTATTCAGTAAGCTTAATCATGATTTAGGTGATACGGAATGGCCTTAGCCTCGGACACGGGCACAAATACAAAACGGTGGCCGAGTCGTACGCTATTCCCTTAGTTAAGACACAAATTGAAGAAATGAAATCTTCCATAGGAAATAATACGTAAGTTATGCGTCCGCGGGTGAGAATATTCCAATGAATTGTCGCCGTATCGTATCGTATATACTCAATGCGGTTATTCTAGTCAAATGCTCAATATTTAATGTTGCATATAGTGTTGCGACACGACCGCCGGCGGGTTGTAATATTTTCACGGCGCGACAACTCGAGACATCGACTAAATGTGTTACTATTACTTCATACGTCAAAGTGCTGCAAAGTGAAACGATTAAATTGCACAACACCTACTCTTCAGCTGAGAGGGCTATATTGTTGTAAAATTATTAAAAAATTTAATACTACGTTTGCTCATAAAAGTACTTCCTCGTGTTTTGGATCCGTTTCTCTTTTTAGCTAGTTAGCTTAGCGTACGCTCGTTAATAGTTTTATAATGTATAGCCGTTTCCGCGCCGCTTTCCACTCCTAGCGCATGTTCATTTACGAGTACCTTGTGAGAACATACGACAGCGTTTTTAAACCGAGCCAATCACAATGAAATTTAAAATTTTAAAAATAGATTCTATTAAAATTTATAGACTTAAGATATTACTTAATCACCTTATGACGCATTTTGTATTGAAATTCCAATAGTAAATCGGTGCCGTATGTAATCGCAAACATCATTATAGACAGTGAATAAACTATAAACTAAACAAGGCCGATGCATAACAGCTGATGTAAACGTACGTAAGACGTAAACAATTTAAAAAAAATCGATTTCTGAACGTAATTTTCAAAGGTTTAGCATTTGGTTTAGAGAGAGATTGCAATAAATAGTTAAATAAACAGGCATCGGAGCAGCTTCGGGTGTAAGCCGAATAGTTTCGAATTTAAAAAAAAAAATTATAATATCATGTAATATCAATTTCACTGTCTATTTACTAGGTTATTTTCGGTGTTGATTCCTCTTTATTGCAGAACGGTTCGTTCCCATTCCGTGATAGAACAACGAAGCGTACCTCGTAAGGTTGAACGGGTTTTGAAGCTTTCAACGTCTACACACATATTTTATATAGATAACTTTCAACGGAGGCCTAATATATGATAGACGGGCCCAAAACGGGTAACGAGTAACGGGTAACGGTAACGGTGCACCGACGCGATGGGAACAAATCCGTTAGCAGTGTAGAATGTGATACCTAATACAATATAGTAGTTCATTCATATTCATCGTAATGGCCGAAGGTTGCAAATGTTGTTGAAACCAACTTCCACTTTGTATAAGGCTAGCGAGTAATTAGAGAAAAAAAAATGCAACGTAAGATAAATTTAAGTATGTAAGTATTTTACCAAACTCCAAGTAATTTCTAGAAGCAATCATATTTATAATGAAAAAATGGCGTCAGCTGTCACCGGTGTGGCGCGCTGACTACACTTTGATACAAAGACGTATTTTATAAAACGTGCGTAAAATTTAGAGAAAATAATAAAAAAAAATGTCTTAAGATCTTCCGAAACTCTGTGACGTTTGATTTCGTCTATTTATTAATTAAATTTAAGATGTAGGTGTCTGTGTTGGTCATATTAACAGATTTAGTTGTTGTGCGCGACGCCGGGTGCCGCGCGCGCTCTCGGTACCGACGTGCGCGCACGGCTCGCCGCGTCGCTTACCTAATATTAGGTATTTCTATATTCTTATTGTCTGTTTAAACGATTACCTCTCTCATTATAGCTTTTGTGAAGACGTTTCATTTGCACAAGATACCGTAGTGAGATTAAGATCGAAGCTAAACCTGAATTTGTGACGGCTTCCAACAGGCCTGTGTAAGCTCCGTCGTGTGTCTCGGAAGCGAAAGCAACGGGTTCCATAAAATTGATATTACATAGAAATGTGAAAGTTATAAAATAACTGACAATAGTATTTTCATATTTAACTAAACTCGAGTCAAACGACTAAGTTTACACGGTACTCCCGAGGCCGCGTTTCAATTGTTCCTCAACTAACTAACAAATTTGTCATATAAAAACAGGCATCGTAACGGAAATAAAACGGTTGCTATATTAGATGTATACAATATAAATCGCCCCAACAATATAATCCTATATGTTTTGTAGAGACCGAAAACAAACGAGTACAAACAAACGTATGAAATATTATTTTTGGATTGTAAAAATGAATTTTCCAAATTTTAGGTCACCGGGTCACGCAACCGTTTGTTTCCCGTTGAAAGCTGAAAACACCCACTACAAGTCAGTTTTAGCGTCATCTTAAGGGCTTCGTACAAGCTTATCTAGTTATGAAATAGATTAAAGCACGGCTACGACAGAGGATGGCAGGGAAGAGGATGGAACCATCTGTATACTGTCAGTAGCAATGCCGTAGTGTATTTAACAACTTCTGGCTAGTACGGGGTCTGTTAGACTAAATGTTGTTCCCTATATTTTGTAAGGCTGCGGTATTCCAAACACGCGGAGCCCTAGCGGGCTGTGACGATGATACACGGTGTTGTGGGCTTGGAACACCGCACGACCGTTCTTTGTTTAAAGTTCGGTAGAAATTTTTGAAAATACTCATTCCTATAATAAGGCATTATTAACCAAAAATATTTACATCTGTAGTTACTTGGCTGTTTTAAGTATTCATTAATTAATATTTTTCACGTAATTTATGTGTCTATGGTTATTAATTTATTGGAAGTAATTATAATTGAATAAAAAAAAAATTATGAAAATTGTCACATTCTCTTCACTTTATACAATAGTTTTTACAATATGATATTTAATATCCTCAATGGTTGTAACTATACATTTCTTGTTCTAAATATATAAAAAACCCGAGTTACTGTCAATTTATTTCATACCTTTTCCACTAGCATTAGTTAACAGAACATTAACACTCTTGATATCAACATATTGTAATTTGTTGTAAAAGATTCATTTAACATACATTTTTTTTAAAGTATATGATTTTTAAAAAACATCTTAATTGCTTAAATTCATTATCTATAAAAAAAAATTACGATTAATATACTGATAAGATTATTTATTAGTTAAAATTAACTCATTTAAATATCAAGCTGTCAAGTTATATAGACATCACAAATGCCTACTGCCTTACATACATTTGCATCACTTATGACTATGTCTCTTGTAGGTACCTATTGTAGGTGAATTGTGGATACCTATTGTCCCGATTCAGTATCAAGTATATATTTTAATATCTTTACACACACACACACATATATATATATATATATATATATATATATATATATATATATATATATATATATATATATATATATATATATATATATATATATATATATATATATATATATATATATATATATATATATATATATATATATATATATATATATATATAATATATATATATATATATATATATATATATATATATATATATATATATATATATATATATATATATATTATATATATATATATATATATATATATATATATATATATATATATATATATATATATATATAACACGAAACAGCACGATTGTGTTCAATTATATCGAAGGATATCAAAAATCTATTACATAGATGTAGGAGCAGGTGTTTTCTTCGGCAGCAACCATGTAATGTATGTATGTATAACTGGTAAGTAGAGGATGGAGAGAAGTGCTGCTAGTCTCTTCTTCGTCAAAATAGCTAGTATTAATAATCTATCATATTATTTAATTAAATTAATTAGTTAAAGATTTTATATTTATAGAGAATCACATTTTTTTTATTTTATTTTATTTTTAAGGGAAACATATAGACAAAAACAATAAAAAATAATTGCAACTTTTAAATGTTCTATTTCTCGCAAGTTAATAATATGTGAGGCACAGTGTCTGACTGTAGATGTGGATTCGACTCCCATTCAGGAAATTAATCATTTTTATATACCCGCTCTGGTAACAAGACAAAACTCAATGTGTTACACACACCATACTAAACGCATTGTCTATAAAATTGAACAGAGAGGTAGAGAACAGAGATTCTAAACATTAAGATCCCTCTGACTACAATAAAAAAATAAACTTAAAACAATATTATCAATACGAACACAACTAATTTACATAGAGCAAGCCTGTATTCAACTTGTTACGAGGCAACGAGTTATTAGTGTAACGCCAGCTACATTTTTACATCTGCAGGAATTAAAGTGCTGCATAATAAAGACGCTAAAGACGAAAGGTCCGACTGAGAACGCATCTTAAGCGGGGAAAGTTTATTAAGCGGGACATGGTGGTATATAACGTAATATGGTAATTCATATAAAGTTCGTTGATGTAAATTTCTTTGTAGATAGTTATTACCATAGTGTATCTAAAATTTCATTGTTTAGAGTAACAAAGGTATATTTGATTTAATGTATTTTTGTTTAGATTCACTAAAGCTATATCTATATATTAATACGTGAAGGAAAAGCTTTGAACCCATTATAACTAAAATTGCACGGACGAGGATGTATAAAATTTGGCACACCTATAACTTATGTGTGTGTAGGAGAAACATTACACACACTATCATATGTTAAACAATATAGCTTTTGTATAAAGTGACATACACGTTGCTATGGCAACGCGTTTCACGCGTCAACGGGTCCTCTAGGCTCTAGTAGTCTGAAATCGTTAACTGCTCATAGCGCCTGTCTATTTTTATATATTACACTCTTCACCAGCGCCACTGTAGCGCCACCATCTATATATAGATGCACTGGTATAAATATTTACTTTTTATTTACTTTACTTAAATCTCTTCTTCTTCTTGGCATTAGCCACGGCTTCGTTTGCTAGGGTCTGCCTTCCGACTAAGCTTACTTTATATTGTACGGTCTTTAACATCCTCAGTGGACAATCTATTGGCTCTCATGTCCTGCGTCACGACATCCAGCCATCGCTTCCTTGGGCGTACGGGTGGTCTAACTCCAGGTCCAGGTTCAGGTCTTTACTTTACTTTAATAAATAATATTAATTAAAAAAGTTAAGCCGATGGATCTTGTTATGTTAACACTTCGCCACTGATCCATTGTATATGTAGAGGTTAGATTTACTGCTAAATTCCAAAATATTTAAGTTTCTATATGGCAAGTGAAAACTACATCAATATAAATTATAATTTATTAATAAATATTTTCAGTTTTTTAGTATACATAAATAATATTTTTAGTAAACATAGTTTTTGAATTTTTATCCTATTCTTATAACAGATACGTTTTAAACGCAATCAAAAAAGATACCGAGCGATTATACTTCGTTTTTGATAATTTTATAGGTTATATCCAGAAAAAACATGACTTACTTATTTTTATACTAAATGAGCGCATACTACTTACTGCAAACTTAAGTTTGTCAATTTTTATTAGTTGTAATTTTCGTTGACCTACAACCTAGAAATTGGTAAACCCCTTTACATGTGATAGTCGTAGGTTTGATTCCCTATTAAATAATTATATTTCTATTATTTTTTATAAGCCTTCCCTTCAAATCAATGTACGAAAGGTGATCTTATGGCTCTTCCAGATAACCTTTAGGGCGAAAAGAAAAAAAAAAAGAGTAAAACAAATATTATAACATATATTTATTAATAGAAATAAACATTTAATAGGCATTTGTTTTTTGCGGCGTTCATTTCTTTACCTGCAATATTTCAAAAAGGTCCGTAAGTAGAGAACGGAGTGTCTTAACACTAGCTTATCTTGACCTACCTCACTGTTCAGAGGGGAAGGGTGAATAAGCAAAGAGTAGCATTGGTTACATACAAATATCATATATAAATATCCTATGCCACATCTATTAAGATATTTAATAAAGTTGCTTCAGAACAAAATGTTGGATCGCGGCCAAATTTCCAAAAAAAATACTTCAATAAGTTATCCGTATTTAAGTTTTAAAATTTAAATATTTTTCTATTTTAGTCAAAAGGCATTAAGTTCTTTGGATTAAAAAAGTACTAATAAACGAATAACTTATTTTATATATGTTTGTTCTTGCCACCCCACAAAGTGGCTTTCCAAGGTCTGGTGCTTCCGGGGCCTTGCAAAACTGAGATATAGTTACTTAATACTAGATTTCGTCTGTGTACACCATTGGATTTTATTGTATTTATTTTAAACCAAAATAAACCCTAAAAATGAATTAATAGATACATAAGTACGTCAAAACAAATATTTACAGTAAAATTTGTAGTTTTAATTTGTGTGCTTAGATGAAGTGCAACGATATATTATATGCAACTAAATAAATATAAATTAGCTTCACCTTGTATCCCAGATTAAGCAGGGTAGGCAGAGGAACCTAGTGTTAAGACACTCCGTTCCTCACTTTCCGCCTTTAGAGGCATTGCGTGTTGAGTGGCGGAACTCAACGCCGCGCTTGCCTTGTTACTAGAGTGAAGAAAATGAAAATAATTCATTCTCCACGATTAAGAATCGAACCCACAAGTCGTCGCGTTTACAGGCAGACGCTGTGCCTCCGCGCCACGACTAAATAAATATGTAGTCATAAAAGCTTATAATATAGCTACATTGTAAACATACGTACTTATATACCAAACAAAGCTTATTTCTCATGTAAGAATATACGACAAATAAATACTGAAAGCTCTAGTGTAAAATAAAGTGTCTAGCCTCCATATTAAGGTCAAGAAAACATGTCAAGATCGTTCTACATTTAGTTAGAAATTTTAAATGATGTGTGAAGTTCTCTTTAGAAATAGGTAACGTGGACAAAAGAAATAAAATTAAAATTTTTAATCTTGTATTTATATATAAGTTGAACATGAAAGAAAGCATATTATAAAATATTTATATATTATTATAAAATTTTAAATTTTAAAAAGTTCAGTTTCTCCATTTAAATTAGCTAAATTCTTAGAATAATAGCTAAAAAATTTTGGGTTATCTTATATCAAAGACGCCAGTCTCGTTTGGTCTAGCCGGCAGGCAAGGCTAGACAAAGAGAAGCTAATATGCAGACTCTGTAAACGCGATTGTTGTGGATTCGAATCCTGCTCGAGGCAATAAATTATTTTCATTTGAGAAAAGCACAATGTTGGCATCCGCCACTCTGAAACACGTTACTAAAATCAAGTGGAAAGAGAAACAGAGTGTCTTAACACTAGGTCCTCTCTACCTAGCCTGCTCTATGCGTGATAGAGCGTGTAACTTGAAATATATATATATATATATATATATATATATATATATATATATATATATATATATATATATATATATATATATATATATATATATATATATATATATATATATATATATATATATATATATATATATATATATATAAATATATATATTTCAAGTGTTCAAGATTGCGGTAGTTATAGGGGCATTAAGATTATGAGCCACGCCATGAAGCTCTTCGAGCGCATGATCGGCCTCAGGCTCCGCCAAGAATGTACTGTCTCTGAGTCTCAGTATGGGTTTCAACCAGGATCAGGCACTATGGACGCCATTTTTGCCCTCAGAACTTTGATGGAGGCTTACAGGGAAAAAAGGAGAGCTCTGCATGTGGCCTTTTTGGACTTGCAGAAGGCCTTTGACTGTGTGCCACGTCAGTGTATCTGGTGGGCATTGCGATCCAAGGGGATCCCTGAAGCCTATATTGAGGTTATCAGTGATATGTACAACGACTCCGCTTCAGTGGTTAGGACCGCTGTTGGCGACACCAAGCCCTTCCCGATTACAGTAGGGCTCAGCTCTTAGTCCGTTCTTATTCAATGTAGTGCTGGATACTGTCTCGGCTCACATCCAATGCCAGCCCCTGTGGCTGATGATGTATGCCGATGACATAGTACTCATCGACGAGAACCGACTGATGCTGGAGCGTAAAGTGAACGCCTGGAAGGGTGCGCTTGAGAACGGTGGTCTCAAACTGAATGTGTCGAAGACCGAGTACATGGCTTGCGGGAACCCGGACTCGAGCACCATCCATATCGGGCCTGAGCCAGCCGTTAAGTCGGAGAAGTTCAGGTACCTTGGAGCCGTTATGCATGAGTCTGGAGGCATCGACCACGACATCCATGCCCGTATAAACGCTGCCTGGGCCAAATGGCGGGAGGTCACTGGTGTGGTCTGCGATAGCAGATTACCAGCCCAAGCTCAAGGGACTGATATACAAGAGCATTATCCGACCGGTTTTTTTATACGGCAGCGAATGTTGGCCAACATTATCTCGGCACACTCAGGAGCTTCACGTCACGGAGATGAAGATGCTGAGATGGATGTGTGGCGTTACGCGGTCCGACCGCATACGCAACACATTCATTCGAGGTAGTCTTGGGGTCCGTGACGTAGCGGATAAGCTCCAAGAGCGTCGCCTGAGATGGTATGGCCATGTTATGCGCCGATCTGAGAACTATGTCGGAAGGAAGTGCCTTGACATGTCTGTCCCTTGGAGTTAGACCACCCGGACGCCCAAGGAAGCGATGGCTGGATGTCGTGACACAAGACATGAGAGCCAATAAATTGTCCACTGAGGATGTTAAAGACCGTGCAAAGTGGAGTAGGCTTAGTCGGAAGGCAGACCCTGGCAAAAGCCGGGACTAATGCCAAGAAGAAGAAGATATATATATATATATATATATATATATATATATATATATATATATATATATATATATATATATATATATATATATATATATATATATATATATATATATATATATATATATATATATATATATATATGTCGCATTCTCATCGCCAACTGTCGCCAACTGTCGCTCATCAAATCATAACACCAATCATAAGCATACGAGAATTCCCAAAAGCCCAGAACATTCATTAATCGTGTTCAATATTTCAATACATCAATTCACAGAGAGAGGCTCCCCAAAATGGAATACCTAACAGTGAAATGATATTAATAAAGTCACCCCAAATAAACCACCCTATCGCCACCCCAGCGAATTAATTATTGAAGGATTTGTACATATCGTGGATGTGCAGGGCATGGTTTGTCTGATGCACTTGTTATGCATTTTGAATGCAGAAATAATTGAATGAAAAAAAATTGTAGATATATATTTAAATATATGTAAAGGAATAAAAAAATATTTAAATATTTATAATTCGATCTAGAGAAGTTGCAAAATTGACTTAATAAGAGATAGTAGAGATTTAAATAGATGGAAAGAAGAATAAGACATATTTAAAAAAACTGAATGATTGACTTACATTTTTTTCTAAGAGAGGCCAACGTGGCCCAGAGACTGTACATGCGATAGTTGTGAGTTCATCCCCATTATGGTGATTTTTTTTCGCCACAGTTCAAAACTCATAGTAAGTTTACAAAAATAATATTTATTAGTAATAGACACATGGATAATAAGTATAAAAAAATGTAAATGACGTTAGCTTTACGCTTTATCCTGCATATAGCAAAGTAGGTAAAGGGAACCTAGTGTCAAAACATTCCGTTCTCCGCTTTCCGCCTTACTTCTAGACATTATGTTGACAGATGGAGCTGGCTTCGATGCCAAGATGGCCACAGGCATATCAAAAATTCAATACTTACTCCTAGCTACACTGGAATCCGTAACTTTTGAATCAGTCGCTCAATCTGTTAAACCCAGACCAATAGGCCGTTCAAAGCTTTTTATAGAGCTTTCTTATAAACTATACAAATATATTGCCTATTTAACACTTTTAACCAAAGACTTACACAAAAATACGCATTTAATAGAATTATTTTCTCATTTTATGAGAGAAACAGAAAGGTAAGATCACTATTGTTTATTATATAAATTATTCCAATAAAGCTCAGTACTAGCTACGTAAACACCAAGTACCTAGTACCTACATTATATTTTTTATATATAATAGTACCAACTATATTAAAAAAAAAACCAATTAAATGGTAGCTGTTTTAAAATGTACAAGGCACTGTCTGTCGACTAAAAGCGCTTCCGGCTAGTTTTCAAATGATGGGGTTGATTTATAGGAGGGAAATTCTGTTAGCCCTAGCCTCGGGTGAAACCTAATAGTGCGCCTCCCTAGTCCACCGTCCCCTACCTGTGTATACAAATATTATAGATAATATAGCACTAGTGGTAGATGTGCATACACGATGATAACAGGTTCTAAGTACTAATATTTTACCGATATTTAGCGAAATAAACATCCCTGTTTAATTAAAATTTAAGACATTCTACTTTGAATTTTTCGTACATTATATGGAAAAAAACGGAACCCTATTAGGATCACATTGTTGTCTCTCAGGAACCTTTATCTCAGGAAAGTGTGGAGGTTAATATCAAGTATTCCTCTTGAAGCAGAAAATAAGTCAAACATCTTAATAAATCATTCGCTTATTTAACGCTGATAAAGTAATCATAACCTATTATGCATCCCGTTGACGGAAAATCATGAAAATTTGACAAGTGAAAAAAATATAGGAAAAAGTAAGACAAAGTAAGTAACTATTACAGCTGTACGATATATATACATATATAATATATATATATTATATATATATATATATATATATATATATATATATATATATATATATATTATATATATATATATATATATATATCTATATATATATATATATATATATATATTATATATATATATATAATATATATATATATATATATATATATTTCTTCTTCTTCCACTTTGCATTATCCCGGCCTATTGGCCAGGGTCCGCTTTCCTAATTAGTCTACTCCACTTTGCACGGTCTTGAGCATCCTCAGTGGTTAGTCCATTGGCTCTCATGTCGTGCGTCACGTTTTTAAGTGACTGACAGACAAAAGGCAGCCGAATTTACGCAGCGTACAGACCTGGAATTTAACATGTAGAGTCCTCGGGAAGTAAGTACTGGGGAGCTGGGGATTCTTAGTTCCCGAAATTCCAATAGGATTAAATTAGTACTGTTGGTACGTCACCTAGGCAACCTTTCTAGTACTTCTAGATATCCATAGTAACTGTTAGACGATCAATGAAATGACGCGATCTTTAAAAGTCCGAGCAAAGCGAGCCCATTAAAGTGATTTATTTGAATAATTTAAAGATTTTATAACTTTAAGCTTAGAAGGTATCCGATATAACGATTAGGACAAGATTATGTTTCTATATTATAAAAATGAAAAAACGAGAGGCGTCGTTGACGCGTGAAAATGCGTTGCCATAGCAACTGGTATGTCACTGTATAGTGTATACCAAAGTGTATATTGTCAAACATATGGTAGTGTGTGTTATATTTATCTATATATTATTACGTGAAGCAAAAACTTTGGACCCCTTTTTACGAACAGAGGATTATTAAATTTGGCACACTTATAGTTGTGTACTTATAGTATGTGTGTGTAGAAGTGCAGAGCGCTAATATTTTTCAATAATAATGCTTATAAAGTACATTAAATCAATAAATAAAATATTACCCACCTACCATGTTAAACAATATAACTATAAAGTGACATACACGTTGCTATGGCAACGCGTGTTTCGAGCGTCAACGGATCCTCTAGTTTAATTAATTTTAAATATTCCTTATGCATTATAAACATAAACTTTCTGCAGTGATTTTTAATACAAAGTTAAGGTATGCCAAATTTCATACTACTTCGTTCATACAATGTTCATTAAATGGAGCCTAAAGCTTTTCCTTTTACATATTAATATAAAGAGATGCTTACAAATACTTCAACGAGAATGTTTTTTTTATAATGTAACAACAGCATACAACTATTGTGCAATGGAAATATTCTGCAAATAGTTTTTATTGCAATGCGTACAAGATTTCACCCCAAAAACCGATAATTAAGAAGTCAGCCCCCGCGACAGGCTATTGACCTCGGACAACGACCCCTTAATGTATCTGCGGAAATAAGATCCTTTGATAGTATTTCATTGGGGGAGATTTGTGATTAAAAATATTAGTAGTTTTCGCGTTATTATTACATATAATCTATGTATACACACACACACATATATATATATATATATATATATATATATATATATATATATATATATATATATATATATATATATATATATATATCTGACCTACAAAAATATACTATCTCTCATACCAATAATCAATACCACTTGACTAGGAGAACTCTCTGTTATAGATAGAGTATAAGATGTTTTTTATAATATAAAATGTACTAAGATAAAAGCTGAATGAAATATTTTTTTTAATATTCACATTTAAAACATCTTCTCCATTTTGCGCTTTACTAATTGTCTGGATAGGAGCGCCAAATTATAAAGAAAATGTCCATTGAAATAAATATTTTGAATATAAGTAAGTAAGCACTATAATTATTAATAATATTTTTTTTACCGAGGATCAATTTAAGCAGTGAAAAAATTCACAATTGGGCTATAATATAATTTATAAATTTACAGCTTTGATACAGCATGAATCCTGTCCTTATTAAATTCTACAATTTAATAAGGACAGCTTACCAGAGCGAGGAATATGTAAATTATGAAGGAGGATATTATAGGAGTCGAATCCATCACCATTCGCGTATTTTCAAATAGATATCATATTATTCTTTTTGTCAAAAAGTAGTTTTATTTTTAATTTATTCAATGTTTTGATATATGTAAAAATATATAAAATACATTTATTTACTGAGAGAACTGTCTCATTTTCTAGGACTTTTTCAAATGATAATGGTTACTTACGTTCCGAGATATGCAATTATACAGATGCTATCTGTTTCAAGAGAGAAATTCTATATATAAGTAGTTAGTTATCTACTTTGCTAAAGTATTATCGTATAAGGTGGTAGCTTAATATCAGTAATATTAATGAATATTTTTTTCTATATACCTATATATATATATATATATATATATATATATATATATATATATATTATATATATATATATTATATAATATCTATATATATATATATAAATTGCGCGTTCTCTTTTCGTATGACATACCAGTTGCTATGGCAAGCATTTTCACGCGTCAACGACGCCTCTCGTTTTTTCATTTTTATAATATAGAAACATAATCTTGTCCTAATCGTTATATCGGATACCTTCTAAGCTTAAAGTTTATAAATCTTTAAATTAAATTATTCAAATAAATCACTTTAATGGGCTCGCTTTGCTCGGACTTTTAAAGATCGCGTCATTTCATTGATCGTCTAACACTTTAAACTTATAAATTATAAATTAAGAGATTTTTGTCCTTTATATATACTGTAAGTTCTTACTTTTCGTCAAATTTTATAAGTATAGGTCAATGACGTACAACTAGTAAGTTTAAAAAGTTTAAATTTGCGGCCGTATGTACTAATTTTGTATGAAATAAACTACAGTATAATTTTGCGAAGGTTTGGATATTTCATAATAATTTCAGCTTGACCCTGAAGCACTCCGTTTCTTTCCTTTTGAGGTACGGAATCTTTAAAAACAATTACAATTATTAAATTAATTTCTTAAATGAACCGAAACTGACGAATGGAGTGTCTTAACACTGGACCTACTGTTACATATGTATGGCAGCTTTAGCTAACTTAGCATTATTCTACGAGTATTTGTTTTAGCTTATCGCTTTCCGCCTTTTAGAGACATTGTTTAATGTTACTACGCGCTTTGTCACCAGAATGAGGAAAATGAAAAAAATCCATATTTGCCAGGTGGAAATTGAAACTACAACGACGCCGAAATTCAGACGCCGTGCCGCTGTGCCAAATGAATATAGATTGAACGTCGATTTAAAAATTCTAACCCCCCCAATTTAAAAGCAAGAGTTGTTATAGTAAAATATTCAATTATATGTCGCAAATAAGGGTCGACTCTAATTACACAATTATATGGGGTTGCAACTTAATTATTATGGGACATGAAACAAAAAATATGTATAACACTTTATGGCACGTGACTGTACTTGTTTTTTAATGAAATAAGCATTTTTTTTCTCCTTTTATATTGAGGCTTTAAGTCCTGGGGCTCGTAGGGCAGTGGGATATTCAATCGGACTGTAAATCTGATGGTTGTGAGGTTCGAATTTGACTCGTGGATATCAAACCGCGGCGTGCAGTCAACTAAACAAGAGTTGAATTTGGAGAGCGGAAACTCTTGACACTAAGTTCTCTCCGCCTAATCTACTGTATAACAAGGTAGTCAAGAACCTAGTGTTAATTGATTCCGTTTTTGGCGGATCTTAACTACGAAATTTGTCTTGCGAAAACGCAAAGTAAAAGTAACTCGACCCCCGAGTTGGCATTGAATCCACAACCAACGCATTTACAGTCAAATACTCTCCCGCTGTCGCCTCTACAGATTCATATATACATACGACAAAATGTGACAAAATATAAACAACCTCACCCTCTTTTTATTCTTTAATTTCGATACTATCCCGCGGGAGTGATGTATCTGCATAATATACCTACATATACTATGACGGTCAAGGTATTGAAATAAAACATTTTCCATTTAAAATAATGGATTTCTATCAAACAGTAGGTACGAAGGGTCACGTCTCCCCCCCCCCCCTTCAACCCCTTCTACATTTAAAATCAAATAGACAAAGGGCTCAATGACAAAATTAATGTTTGATGTGGTGTTTTTTTTTTTAAATACTGACAATTTTGTTGATTGAAGCCTGTAAGTTGTATTATTTGAAAGTGGATATTTTTTTTTTAAATCTTTAAGTTATTATTATTTTTTCTTATCCCTTGTTTCTTCACCACAGACTCTTGGCGTCCGTGTCATGGTTGTTTTGGTTTTAGCAAGTTGGTCGGAATTTTTTTAGTACATATCTGGTTCAGAGTATTACAGTTAAAGTGCATTCATTGTGTTTCGATTTTCTCTTATTTACACGCATCTAAATTGTCTTTGGGATAAGCAGAGAGATGTCTCCTGATTTCGAACTCATGCGCCGCCATTTAGCTTATTGCACTGCTAATATAACAAATAATTTTTAATGTACATAATACTTTTCCTGGTAAGAGAATAAAACTCACTTTTATCCAATTTTTGCAGACCTTTCAATTACGACGTAATAGTCATTTTTTTTAGCTTCACGCTATATCCCGCATTTAGCAGGTTAGGCTGAGACAACCCAGATCCGAGTGTCCACAACGTCAACGCTGTACTCCCAAAGAGAGGAAATTGAAATAATAAATTTCCCCGAGCGGGAATCAAACCTACATCAAGTGCGCTATAGTCAGTAACTGCCCAACTCTAAATAATCTATAAATAGTACATGTTTATTAAAATTACAACATACTTTCATTCAATATTTCAACTTTAGGAGGTAAAAGGTACAAATATTTACACAAGAATACAATAAATTTCTTTATTAATTAATTATATTAAACCAATACTTGTTCAACATATTTATTTACGTTGTAAAATGGCTTCCGACTTCACATTTAAACGTTTCAGTACCTGTAATTGAAAATAATTATTAAATATAAAATGTTCAGACAGGAGCTGAACCCACGACCCACTCTAGTATTCCTGTCCATGTCCACTTTGCACGTATTGTTCTATAACTTCGAAAATAATTAAAAAAAATTAATAAAACATTTCCGTAAGTGTTTATTAGCTAATTGGTAATAGCAGTGTAGGCAGAGTTGCTCTTGTATAGACAGACTAACAATATGAAGATATATTTCTTCTCTTAATTTCCAATTTCCAAAGTGGGAATCCCACCCAGAACCATGGCGTTTACTATCCTATCCAAATGTACCACGATGGCCTCGAAATATAACAATTATAATGAAATCCGAACAAGCTATATCTATTACTTATATATTTATTTATGTCCCGCATATAGTAGGGTAAGGAGAGGAAACCTAGTGTTAAGACACTCCATTCCCCGCGTACCGATTCGAACCCACAAACTGTCGCGTTTATAGAGAGACGCTGTGCCTCTACACTATATATTACTTATTACTTTTATTTATTATGTACTATATTATAATATTATTATAAGTATATGCCATATTTATAATATCCTTACATGAAATGATTGCAAGTGAATTATTTATCTTACAATATCTCTAAAATGGTTTTAAAGTAGAGAATAAAGTGTTTTGACACTAGGATCTCACTAGGATCTTACCCTGGTACACGCGGGCAGCGTGATAAAGCGTGAAGCGAACACTTACCTTTATGAGTTTTCACATGAAGTCTCAAGTTCTTTATACTTAAGAATTGTTCTTGACATATCCTACACTTGTAATGATATTCTACAGACTGAAACAAAAAAAAAATATATTAAAATATACATAAAATTGATCTTTATATTTATAATATAAATTAGACAAGATTTATTTATTTTTTATGAAATACTCCTTTTTACCCATGGCCTCATTCCTCCCCACAACCAAATTAAAATATCTATAGCCTTATAACTTCTTCAATAAAAATATTCTCCAACTTTGTTTTAATTTGAACCACTTCCCGATATAAGTGAACAAATTCTTTGACTTTATATTAAATAGAACAGATTGATTTTTCAAATTAGTCAATATAATATCAAACATCGCTAAAAAATCATGTATCTATATACTTACTGAAGCTAAGCTCCTAGATATAGCCCGCTTTCTCATTTTAATTTCATCATCTGTATGACACTTTAAATGTGCTAGTAAATTATATACACTTATGCATGGCCTCATACATACTTGACATCGTATATTTTCTGTAAATATAAATATTATTTTTTTAGCTTCACAGCTTATCCAGTTTATATCAGGTTAGGAAGCAAGAACCTAGTGTAGAGACACTCCATTCTTCATTCTCTGCCCGAATTCAAAACACCACCTTTTGAGTATATAATAATAGCTTTTGTATTTGCAGATCAAGATGCTTATACTTTGTACTAATTTTATTGAGTCGCTTGTATAGAACTATAGAAGTATCTATATAATTGTTAAGGGATAAGATGCTGGCATCTGTGACACAGTTTATGCTAGTACTGTTGTCATCCCTCTCCTCCTCTATCGATTTGTTGATACCAAGTCAAAAATATATCTAGAGAGTATCTCTATCATATATTTTTACTGAAATAAATTTATTATTATTTTCATCTTAAATAGAGACATTCTTTGGTTAGCGTAAGAAAAAACCACTGTGTTCACTAAAGTGGGTAAATTAAATAATGATCTTGTTGTGAGCTGCTGTACCACTTTTTTACTTACTTTTATCATTTCTTTTAAATCCCCTCCAAGAAGTTTGATAGCAAGGAGCACATGTCTTACAGCTTGCTATTTCTTTCAAATATTTTTTATCTTCATCGTCTTTATCAATTATATCTTCACTGTAAGTATAAAAGAATATTGTTAGTATATGACAATTATAGCAACACTCATAAATGTTAATTATTGTAATAATAACAATATATTTTAAAGTAATTTAAGGCAATTTACTCTTTAAGTAATTGCTGTCAATGATTGAACTTCTTTTAAAGGGTAATTGGCATGCAAGAAAGACCATAACTAAAGAGAAGAAGTGAAATTCCATTATGCAATTATTGATTTACTCTGGAACTCAAATCCACACTTCTTGTATATCAATTTGAGTCATGTAATTATCAAAAATTTATCCTTGTAAAAGTTAGTTAGTTAGTTAAGTAAACTTGTATCAATTACTGCTCATCTCATTACATTATTTAAGACTGTAACTTTTTTTTAATATATTATATTATACTTTTAAGTTGATGTTATTACATTTTATTTGGGCATTTTTTTAGTAAATCTTTATACTAATAAATAGAATTGCAGTGTCTGTTTGTAAGATTAAAATAACCACTTTTTACTACATGCATATGAATACCTATATGGTACATATACCAAAATAATATTTTTTCTGCCTATGTGTTCTGGGTAATCTCTGAAACCACTGGACCGGTTTTGACATAACTTTTACTGGCAGGTAGCTGGTGTAATAAGGAGTAACTTAGGTACTTACTTTTATTTTAGAAAAAACAAATAGAGTATATACAACCATGTACAAAGTGATTCAGTTTACTTAAGCAGTGAAGCCACAAGCGGGTTGCTAGTCACTAATTTAAAAAAAAAAACAAATATGAAACTAAAAAGATGAACTTAAGTGAATGAGCCTGCTGTCAATTCAGTACTTAGACATTTCTAGTATGCTTCAAAGTACAAAAGAGCAAGGCTGGATTACATTACTACAATTTAAACATGCTTATGTATATCACAGTCTAATATATTAAAAAACTATGTACAAAAAAATTATAAACAAGTTCACTAACCCTTTCCTCTCAAACATTTTGTATATAAGAGACAACTTCTCCTCAGGTTTATAGACTACTAGAGTTTCAACATCTTTATTCACTTCCTTATTTAATAATACTTCATCTCTTTGGATGAATGGTCTCCGCTTTTTGCCTTCTATCAATTTAAAACTATTCAGAACTTTCTTTTCTCTGTATTTAGGTAGAACAGATTGGATGACTTCAGATTTTTTAACTTCTATCTTGTTTTCAACACATATTTTGCTATACATTGTTGTTTCAAGTTTACCTGTAAAATGTTATAAGAAATTGTTTCAATTTTTTTTTATAAATTTTTTTTCAGATAGATCTATCATATCAGTAGACTTTTCAAGGTGATGGTTTTATCTGTATCTTTAACATTCTAAAAGAGTATATTTTTAGTAAGTTCCCACTACATTTTCTCAAATAAAGCAAAATGACTAGAAATAAACAAAAAGCATAAGTTTTTAAGTTAACTCTATTCTATATTGTTGAAAATTAAATCATAATCATAATTAAGTTTAGTCATGTACAAGTAACTTTTACCTGTCATTTTATTGAACATGTTTCTCAAAACAACAGTTCTTTTAGATGATACTGTAGGTTCCTTTTCTGCTCTTAAAAGATTATCATAGTTTTTGAAGTTCTCTAGGCAAAGGTTATTCCAATTTCTAAGCTTTCTCGCATCCCACTCGTCTTTCTTCAATGCACGGACCGGTAAACACAATGGATCGTCGTAATCAGGAATTTTTATATCAAGTTTTTTACGGTCGAACAAATTGCCCTTTGGAATATACTTCTTCGTCTTCCGTACTTCTTTTATATCATTTCTGATAGTGTAAGATGAATTTGGTGGACGTCCAGGTCCACGAGGTGCACCTTGACGTGGGAAATTCTGCTGTCGTTTTTTCCTGTTTCGTTGTATTATATCTTCTGATGGATCATAGTCTGAATCTTCTTCTTTTTTCCTTTTTCTTCTTGGTTTCTCATTTTTAACACGTTCTACAAGTAGAGTCGTTTCAATGACAGGTTTCAAAATAGGCTCAACATCAACACTTTGAACGCATTGTTGGACAATATCTGCATCTTCATCCAAGAATTCTATTTCACCATCATCCGACATACTTATTTAAAGAAATATTTATTGAAAATGCGTTATAAAAATTAAAATGTAGCTTGGACAACTACTTACGCTGTACATAACATACACAGTAGAAGCTGAAACTGTCAAATTGACACTTGACAGTTAATATCAACCGTCAAAATTGTTGTCAAATGCTAAAAAGTTTCGTTCCGTATTATTCTAGATATATTTATAAAGACAACAACAACAACAACATATTCTAAATATATTAAATTGTGCTCAACTGGCACGCTCAGAACACGCTCGGCAACAGAGACTTAAAATTCATAATATTAAATATATATAGTAATATATTTTTCTAGTGTTCATTTATTACCTCAGTGACAAGAATTGATTGTGCCAAACAGAACCTTGGCTCTTAAGCAAATGGGAATAAGTAATTTATAGCCTCTTTGCGCATGATGCATCCCATTTTTGATTAAATAGCGCCATCTAGACAAAAAGCGGCAGTATTTTGCTACTCAGTACTGTAATGTTACCAAATCCAAAAAAACAAATGAATGGGGAATAATTTTATGTAAAAAAAAACGAATATTTAATTTATAAATAAGTCTCAATAACAAAAAAAACATCGAGAGTTTGCTCTCTATCTCGATTATATTACTATTCTCTTTGCTTTAATCGCCATCCATAAAATTTAACTTGCTTTATTGAAATTTATAATTTTTTTATTATATCAGATTCACATTTTAATTTCAACTTTGTCTACAAGAAGACCTATCCGTATTCTCACCTCTCTCCACGCTAATAAGCACCTTAAAATATTGTTCATTTAATTATTTCTGTAATGTGTAAATTTTTCAGTGTATTGTGTCTTCAATAAATAAATTTTGTGTTAATTGGTGGAACTACATACCTTACGGCTTACAACGTCTTGTCGGAGCAGGGAAATAATCCCCTCCGAGACGAGATCGAACTGATAACCATCACGTTCATAATGAGCCGTTATCCTAAATGTCGGTGCTACGATGGTCTTGTTAATATTATAATATATTACATTTTTATTAGATGTCGACAAATACATGGGAGAAGATACAGCTTCTCATAGCAATGCTTTTATTTGTCCACTTTAAATCAAATTATCATTCGTGAGCGTAATAAATGATAATTACAAAAACGGGCGTGAATAGATTTAATTTTGATTTTGAGAACCGTCATGGCGCAGAGGCACAGCGTCTGCCTGTAGACGCGACGGTTTGTGGATTCGATTCCCACTATGGGGGAATCAATTATTTTCATTTTCTTCGCTCTGGCTACAACGCAAAGCGCGGCGTTGAGATCCACCAATCAACACGCAATGCCTCGAAAAGCGGATACAGCGTGAAGCTATAATAATAATAATAATAATAATAATAATAATAATAATAATAATAATAATAATAATAATAATAATAAGCCCCTCAAAGCCTAGCTCCACGTCCGGCTGAAACATCTATGCCACGTGAGGGGTGGAACATCGAAGTCTGTGTAACAGGCGGTGACTTAATCGTTGGCCAACGGAGCACTAGCAACCTTCTTAATCATGAAGAGACAATTTAAGAATACACGTATAGGGTCGCTACCCGGGGGTGATCGCCGGGGCATGTCTGGAGCTGGCGCTGGACATGACAGCATGCGGACCGCCAGTGGCTCTTCGCTGAACAGGCGGGCGAGAGTCGGGGGAACCGAAAATGTCACAGCCGATTCTGAGGGGAATGGGGTAGGAACGAATGAGACTTTGCCGAGACGGGAATCTCCCACTGAACACTTGGCCGGTCCATCCGTGGGGACCACAATAAGTTCAACAGCAACAGGAAGACAGAAGTGGTCACAACTAGAACTAGTGGAGCTTATATATTGTTACTATAAGGCTAGAAGTGAAGGAGGGGGATACATTAGAAAACTAGAAAATATTTTAGCGAACGGAATCCATCCAACTCAAAAAGATACATGAACGGAAGTCTTCTATCTAATCAAGCGCGCCGAATCATAAAACAAAACGTTCTTTCAAAACATACACTCGATAGAATACAAAAAACAATAGAAAATGAAACACAACAAGCATCCATCACAGTTACTACAATCGCACAAAGCACTCACCCGATCACAACATTCACATCATCAACACTCACAAATCAACCAGAACAAACTAGTAATAGTAATAACAGCCCAGATCCAATAAACATGAACAAATCTCAAAGTGACAGGAGAAGGAAGTGGACACAACAAGAGGAAGAAGAGCTAATGTTTTGCTATTATATGGCAAAATGTGAAGGTACGGAATACATAAAAAAATTGGAAAGTATCTTTAAGGAACGGAACCCTGAAAATCCAAAAATACTAAGATTTAATGGAAATACACTATCCAACCAAGCACGTCGAATTTTGAAACAGAAGCTTATATCTCTAGAGCTACTTAACCAAATAAAACAATCTGCTGAAAATAAAATACATTTAACACAACACGATAACACTCACATAAACATAGCCACCACCCTTAATAGTGTAACAGAAGAGATATTAGAACAACATACAGAAGACATTGAAACTAACAAACGGAAGAAGTCCAAAGTGCTGAAATATCTGATGATCACCAAAATCCGATAATTTGTCAATTTCTTAACAATTTTGCTGAAATTAAGGAAATACCTATCGAGGAGCGCGAGTACCTTCCAAAAGCCAAAATTAATAAACAATTTTTACAAAACCTAGCAATTATTAACAACTTTTTGCCAAACCTTTTGGCAGGTGCTCGGTCTCTCCGAGATACAAACGATATTATTTACTCGGCTGCAAAAACATTGATAGTTAATAATAATCAAACACCTTACTCACCTACAAATATAATTAAGCAGCATGCGGACCCGCCATGGAAAAAAAGAATAAAAGTCAAAATAGAACATTTGAGAAAAGAATTGGGGCAGATGATAGAGATATCCAGAGGCGTTAAATCAAGAAAAATGATAAAAATAAAAGACAAACTGTATTCGAAACACAGCATTAAAAACGAAATAGACCATAAAAACAGAGAAGAGTTATTGAAACAAAAAATTAAAGCATTAGCAGGCCGGATTAAACGATATGAAGCAATAAATTGTAGAAAACAGCAAAATAAAATGTTTACAGAAGATGAACACAGACTATATAGGAATTTAAGCAGTAAGCAAGAAAACTTAATTATAAAACTGCCGAGCAAAGATAGTACCGAGGAGTTTTGGAAAAATATTTTATCACAACCGGTTTCTTACAATCATAATGCAAAGTGGATATCAGATATTAGTCAACACAATAGTACAGCTATAAGAACTAACCTATTTGAAGAAATTACTACTGAACAGATTAAGCACGCTGTAGGTAAAATGCTAAACTGGAAGGCACCTGGACTAGATAAAGTACAAAACTATTATCTCAAGTATTTTTCTAAATTGCACGACCACTTGGCTATGCTATTTACAAATATTCTGAAAGGCGAAGAATCGTTAGATGACTGGCTAACAACCGGTAAAGTTATTTTAATACCAAAAAATAACGATACTACAGAACCTAAAAACTGGCGCCCAATTGCATGTTTACCGACTATGTATAAACTCCTCACCTCAATACTCGCTGAACAATTATACAGTCATTGTACAACAAATAACATCATGGCCCCAGAACAAAGAGGTTGCCGTCGTGGGGTACGAGGATGCAAAGATCACTTAATGATAAACAAGGCCATACTAGAAGATGCTCACCAATGCCAAAAAAATATGAGTATGGGATGGATAGACTATCAAAAAGCGTTTGATACTATCTCCCACGAATGGCTCCTGCGGGTATTGGACATCTACAAGTGCCCACCAACTATCAAATTTTTCCTTGAAAGAGCTATGCCAAAATGGAATGTTGTCATGACAGCAAAAGGTTCTTCAAACTCTTTTACTACTGAACCGATTCAGGTAAGACGGGGCATTTTTCAGGGGGATTCTTTATCCCCACTCCTATTTTGTTTGGCACTTAATCCAATATCCACCATTCTAGGGAAGTATGAGAAAAAGGGATACCATCTAAAGGACAGCGTATGGATTAATCATCTTATATACATGGACGATCTCAAAGTATATGCAAACAATAGAACTAACTTAAAAAATTTATTAAATAGTGTGGAAATTTTTACTTCTGATATAGGAATGTCATTTGGTTTAAATAAATGCAACATACTTCACATAACTGCTGGACATAGGAACTATGCTGAAGGTGATGAACATGTCCTACTGAACGGAAATAGCTTTAAACAATTACAATTAGATCAAACATATAAATATCTAGGAATAAACGAATCTGGGAAAATAAATCATAGTGATATTAGAGACCAATTAATGAAAGAGTACTTCAGGAGGGTTAAAAACATAACTAATTCATATTTAAATGCAAGAAATTTGGTAAAAGGAATTAATACATACGCTGTTCCAGTTCTAATGTACTCATTTGGTGTAATTAATTATAAAAATAGTGACCTAAAACGAATAGATATCAAAACACGTAAATTATTAGCAATGAAAAAAGTTCATCAGCAAAAAGCAGATTTAGAGAGGCTCTATTTACCTGTAACGAGTGGCGGTAGAGGCTTTATTAATATAGAAAATTTATACAAAGCTCATATTTTGAATTACAAATTATATTTACAACAGAAGAGTGATTACTTAATAGAAGCAATAGCACAACATGATCAGAAGAAGGAAAAATATTCAATATACAAACAATCACTAGAAATAGAAAAAGAATTCAAAATAACGCCAGATACAGTTCACACTAAAACAGAAATAAAAAATAGCATGGTAAAGAAACAAAATGAAATCTGGAGAAATAAAAGCCTACATGGCCAATTCCCTAAAAAAGTTCTTGATGTTGCCAATGTTGATAAAGAATTCTCGTTTAAATGGCTGAAGAAACAACCTATTTCGCCTTCATTGGAATCGTCAATATTTGCTATACAAGACCAGGCAGTAATGACGCGCCAACATGAGCGAGATATATTGAAGCGGAATGTTGATGGCAAATGCCGCTTGTGTGTGAGTAAAGACGAAACAGTGCAACATCTTCTTGCAGGCTGCGAAAAACTTGCTGGTACATATTTCGTGAAAAGGCACAATAATTTGGTTCAGTATGTGTTCTGGTGCTTGGCTAGGAAAAGTAAAATTGAAACCGACAAGTTATGGTGGAAGGAGGAATTAAAACAACCAACTGTTAAAGAAAATAACACAGCCAAGCTAATGTGGGAAATGCCTGTACAAACAGATATAACAATAGTACACAATAGACCTGATTTGATATACATAGATAAAGCAAAGAACAATACATACCTCATTGACATCTCAGTACCATCTGACTATAATATCGGAGCTAAGGAAATTGAAAAATCAGCAAATACCATCCGCTGAAAGTTGAACTCTCTAGGTTATGGAACACCACTGTCACAATTATCCCGATAGTAGTAGGAGCCACGGGAGTAGTGGCGAAGAGTCTTAAACGGTACTGCGATAAGTTAGATGCACATATAAACATTCACATCCTCCAAAAACAAGCAGCAATACACTCTTCCACAATAATAAGTAAAGTCCTTGGGATTCCGTTTTTGTAACGCAGTCATCTCAAACTCAACAGCCATCCACGTAACATCACATCATCTTCATAATCACCGTCCATATTTAATCTCATTTCAAGTAACAAGCTTCATCCATCGGAAACAGAACCCATAATCGAAACCAATTGAAACTTTTTAATCTTATTATATTTCTATTTAGTATAGGATATAGGACAAATGTAGAAGTAAATGCCTTTTTTCTTGAGGGTCTCAGGACGGGGTATTTACTAAAACCGACGAAGTCGTGTAGAAGTCGAGGAAACCATAATAATAATAATAATAATATATTCTGACAGATAAACAGTACATTACAATAGACCAGATATCACCTTGTACAATAAAATTTCAAACACCGTATACCTTATTGACATAGCTGTTCCTAATTCTCACAATATTCAATCTACCCTCGCTGAAAAAATTACAAAATATCAGGAACTAGCATTAGCAATAAAAAGTCAATGGAAAGCAGAAATAGTTCATATAGTGCCAATAGTTATATCCACAACAGGAATAGTACCCAATACACTACACAATAGTTTAGATATTTTAAAGATTCCCCATATGATTATTAACACTATGCAAAAAGCAATCATACTAAACACTTGTCGCATAACTCGTAAATTCTTATCAACATCATCTATAGACTCAGTTGCCTCTATACTTGGCTAAAGCCCGTATATATGGTAAAAAATACCCCTTCTTAGAAAGGGAGATCTCTAGAAGTAGATAAAAATAATAATAATAATAATAATAATAATAATAATAGTAAAATAATAATAATAATAATATATATTTTTAAATATTTAGAATTGTGTAAGAGTTTATAAAGTCCCAAGAAAAAATATTCTTGAACTTTACGCTATAACACAGACGTTCTCTTATTTTACATAACATATTAACATTGAGGTTGAAGCATTGACGACCTCACGTTTTATCTTAGTTCAAGCACTAATTTCCCGTAGATACTAAGTAGTATCTAGCGACCCGCTCGCGACTTCGCCCGCTAAGTTAAACGTAATTCTTAGATTTTTTCGGATAAATATCATTTCGGATCACTCTGTATATTATTAAATATCGTACACATAATATATATGTTTCTTGCATGATCAATATATGTATATAATTTAAAACTATAATTTTATATACAATGTTGTCGTATTATATAAACATACTATCTGTAAGCTGATTGTTTCCTTATATTTTTTATATGATTATAATAATTATTTGGTGATTTTTTTTGTTAACATCGCAACAGTGTAAAATAATATTAATATCATACTAAAAAAAAAAACATCATTTGAACTTTTTCTTTTAAACAATATCATATAATATTAAATAGAAATATAAGTAGTTTATTAGACAAAATCTATTATAGATATAATTTAGAGAACAATTGCATCATACGAAATGTTTGCGTAGCTGTGACCGGATATGGAGCACACGATACTCTTAAATTCTCCCGTTTTATATTATCTATAATAAAATCTTAAATTTCAACCAATGGGTACTTCTTGACAGTTCTATATTATGAGTAGGTATAGAAAATATAATGTCAGTAAAACAGTGTATATAATTTAATTTAGTAATAACACATATTTTTTTAAAAATGTGTACTTTTTGTATATACTTAAATTATTATCACATTAGCAAACTTTTGTAGTTTCGTTTGAGATCTTACATTTTCACAGATGTTGTTCTAGAACTTTAATTTTGTAACGTCATTAGAAAGTGCCTTTATCAAATTCAAATTCAAATAATATTATTCAAAGTAAGAATACATTCATCATTTTTTAAACGCCAAAAACATTACCACCGGTTCAGTAAAGTGCCTCAGACTTGAGAAGAAACGGCGCAACAAACTCAAGGGACTTTTTTCGTAATTTACAATTATACAATTATTCACTGTGGACAATAATACGCTTGAGATACACTTTAACACACAAACGTCTTTTCACAAATTTTTAAATTGTAATGTAGATTGTCATTGACGTTTTCTGAGATCCTATTGTAAAAGCGCGCACACTGTCTCATGAAGGAATTGCGGACTCAATGTAATCGAGTTACATGCGCGGTAAGTTTCAACCTATTTCTAGCATTAAAATTATTATTATGTACATCGCCAATTATAGTAAAATCATTAATATATTTTTTTACATATAAAACATTTTAAATATATATTGAGACGCAACTGTCAATATATTAATTACCTTTTCTTTCTTATCTGTAATAATGACACTAAGAAAACTATTCGGATTGATTTGGATGATTTTAGTCGTATTATGATTGTCGTAATTGTAGATATCCTTGCAGCTGTAATAAGTTATTACAAATTTGTCTCTTTCGGCTGGCCAGTTTCCCGGGATATAACGTAAGGCATTTATTCTCCCACCTTCTAAAATATCAAATCTTACGCTACCGTCTCATTTTCCTACTATTTCAATCCTTCATTTACTCTCCAAAATTCTAGAATCCACTATCATCAATAAATTAATTTTCAAAATGAGACCTTATAAATCCAGTACAGTCCGGATTTTGAACTGGATACAGTACTACTGCTTAGTTGAGAGTTACTGAAAATATTATATTAGCAATGGAGTAAAAGCACTTAACGGTGTTTATTTTAATTGATTTTAATAATGCATTTAATGCAGTTGATCATGATCTTCTAATTATTCTTTTATCTAAAGCTAATTTTTATCTGAACTGGATTACAGCTTTTTCAGCAGTCGGTTCGTGTGACCAGATTATTTCTGACTGGCATGATGTGAAAGCTGGTGTGCCTCAAGGCGGTATACTATCTCCTCTTCTTTTTTCAATATCAAATTACTTCCGTTTTAACTTCTTCTCGGTGCCATCTTTATACTGATTACTTGCAGCTTTATGAACACGCTAGTGTGGATAACATTATGGGGTCCTCAACTCTTAAAATGCAAACGTCGTCTAAATATGGCATTGACCTTGATAAATGCCAGGCAATAATTATCGGAAGCTCGTGGCAACTGGCTAAACCCCAATATCACAGTTTACCCGAAATAATGTATAAGTAATGTATGTGCATCGTTATATATTTCACCAGTACCGTAAAATATGTAGTTATTTTAATTGATTATAAGCTCTCCAGGAGCAATTACGTTGCAGATATTTTCAAAATCTACGCTTCCTTACATTCAAAAATTCTGTGCTAAAATACTATCTATAAGTGTCTACAGATAGTTCTCGTCATGGTGATCAATTTTTCCCAAGGCGCTTAATTGATATCTTTTATAGATTAGGTGGGCTGCTAGGGTTTCACGTCAGGTGTTCAGATCTTCAAAATAAACTATAGTCTAGGGACTGTCGAGTACTAATCATACAGTTTCATCAAAATCGGTCCAGCACTTTTTTCGCGAAAGCCGAACAACAGACAGACAGATACACTTATTTTTTGGCTCTCTTACTTGCATAAAGCGCCCCACAAGTATGTATTTTTGTTTTTATCCAATGTACAGAATTGACCTCTCTTATATATGAGATATGGTTGGTCACCGCTTTAAGTAATAAGGCCTTTGTGCATATATATACCTATACATATATATATACCTATACATATATTTTGTACTTTTTATATTATGTTATCTATATTTTAAAACAAAACACTTCTCTGAACTGATTAAGCAGTTTGTTTTAAATACTTTTATTAGGATAAGCGTGAAGTGCGAAAGATGGGATAGTATGAAGATTCAGTTTTAGATTAGTATTAAGTTTTAGATTTTATAGCCATTTACTGCCTAAAACACTACTTGGTAGTTAGTCCGTCTTTACCACTTCAATACACATTTATCATGTATATATGTATGTCTGTATGTCTGTATGCATGTATGTATGCAATGGAATTATATATGTTTCTATATGTATATGATTATGATGCGATGTTCATATATTTATCACATTGGTACACTCTTTCCCATTTCGTTATAACCTCTCCTCTACCCAAAGGTTGCCTGGAAGAGATCGCTCATACAGCGATAAGGCCGTCTGTTGTGCAATCTTTAAAATTAACAGCAGATTGTATCGTATATATCTTATTGGTGTACAATAAAGAATATTTTACTTACTTTTTTACTTGCCACAGATTACTTACTTGACTTCCGCTCTTAGGACTCAAGGTGGCGGTACTAAATGATATTCTCAATTAGGTAGTGCGCGCAATAATTTATTACATATTATTTCTTGCTAATTTATTACGGTTGCCCAACGAATGGTGTCGTCTTTTGCTTCTTCTCTTTATATATGGCGTTAAATGCGTGCCAGTTGAGCACAATTCACTTCGCCAATGTCACGTTGAATGGAGAACACACAAAGGAGAGTATATGGTAAAAAATAGATAATATTACACTATAGAAGACTGCATGTTTAAAAGAGATCCAGTTTTTAATCATTCACCTATAACAAAATTAATAGATATCTACAATAGGTACAGATAACATATAAGGTTATTAATAAATTATATTTTACATGAGTGTTAGCATATACTTAAATATTAATATTTAATATATTTACATAAAATTTACTTAAAAACAGTGTCTTCTGGTAAATAGTGGAAACTGACGACAACGTCATATCATGCGCAGGCGCATCGTACTGTAATGATTCCATTATATTTGTGAAATGTAATCGACCTCTTTGCTTAATTAAAAGACAGGTACAGTAGAAAATTTACTCTTATATAGTTCGAAATGATTATCATACCTGTACCGAACCCACACCCGATTCTTCCGATCTTTATGAGATATATTTTAATTTGCAGACAACATATAGTGACAAGTATTAATTAATTTGGATTAGTAGGAAAGTTATTGCAATTGCTCTGAAGTGTTTGATTTCGTCACACAACGACGTGATGTACTCCAATGCCATAGCTGTATTGGAATCACATAAGTTTTAAAAGATTTTGTTTTGACCCCGTAGGTCATTCATTTTAAGTTTTTCAAATTGACATTTATGGTAATAGAAAACATATCTTGCATTATTTTTACAAGCGTATTGTTATTTTTTTTTTTAGGAAATAGTGTCGTAATTATTGAATATTTAAATTAAATAAATGATCTGTCACATTAATACTTAGGTACGTAAATATCGATTTTGATAATCGATTTAATATTAATAACACACGATAAGGTCAGTCATAAATATTTCGTAATTAATTAGTTGTAACTACTTTAATCATAAAATAAGATAGTTTAAATGAATGGATCTAAATGGATGGATGCATAAAAATGCTAATTTTCGTGAATATTTGTAACTAGCCAAATTATTATAGACTGTATTTATATATAACAGTAGAATACAACGTTGAAAAACTATGGCTAAGACACCTTCTTACTGCGGACTACTAGTATGCCCGTATACGCCCAAAAAAACCACGGGCTTTTGGAAATAATTTTCTTGGTTTATTCCTAATTTTTCCTTTTTTCCAGAATGCTGGACACCCCATAGACTTAACTAAAATCTAAAGTTAAGTTTAAAGCTAAAGAAGAAGAAGCTAAAGCTTAACCTTACTTAAAGCTTACTTAAAGCTTAAGCAAATAAATCGTATTTTCATTTAAATACTAAGCCTATGAACGCCAGACTGATACATTAATATATGCAGATGCGCCCATCAGAATCACTACTTGGAATCCGTCGCCACTGGTAGGACAAAGCGCTGCGTGTTCTTTGTCCTTTTTCTAATGAGCTACACAGTGTCTCCGTGATGGGCGTGGGGTGGACGACTTTGTCTCGTCCTCAACGGAAATATTGGTATAACAAATCCCTGAGTGAGCACACAAATGAGACCCACCAATGACAATTGCTAATAAATATTAGCATTAAAATCTATAGATGAAACCGTCGTGCCGCAGCGACAGAGCGGTCTGCCTGTAATACGAAGGTGGTGACTTCAAGTCCCACTCGTGGGAACGATTTGTTTTTATATTCAACAAAATATAGCTAATTCAGTAAAGTTTCGGCAGTTCATTTGGTCAAGGTCAACAAGACAAAGTGCGGCGTGGAGTTCCGCCATTCCGCCATTCAACCCGCGATGTGTCAAAAATTGAGGGGAATACCGGCATACGGTGTGTGGAATATATTGGCTACAGCGTGACGCTATAAGAAATATATATATATATATATATATATATATATATATATATATATATATATATATATATATATATATATATATATATATATATATATATATATATATAATATTTTAATTATTGTCTCCATGAGACATTCATTAGTAGGTACTAACATTAAACAGGTACAAATCAACAAATTTAGATAATATATGATATAAAATATTACTTATCCATTACAACATTCCACTAACAATACTTCATTCGCCTTAAATAGACCGGAACAAACAACAAGTATATCTACAATTTGTATTCTATACTAGGCCTTAGTGAAGACGTTATCAGAGAAATATGAATGGTTAAAATATTTTTATTACAAGACAAACGGACAGACAAATATTTAATAAATTATTGAATAATATTTTATTAGTGTTAATATTATTCAATACAAAGACACATTTTTTAACTGTTTTTTTATAGTATAGATAATTAAAAGTAATATAGTACGAAAAAAAAGTTTGCATTCATATTTTAAATGCTTGTCGAGAGTACTGTAAAATATCTCTGGTTCACTTTTATACATTTATATAGCAGCAGTCACGTTAAAATTTTAACTATATATTATCAGCTTCACACATTTACCAGAAAAAAAGCAAAGAGAACTTCTTCTTCTTACTTCTTCCCAGAACGAAGACTTAGCACATAGCGGGATAGGCAGAGGGAACCTAGTGTTAAGACACTCCGCTTACCCGCTTTCCACCTTTAGAGAAATTGAGACTCGAGTCTCAACATCACGCTTTATTGTGCTACCAAAGTGAGAAAATTAATAATAAACCTTCCCCGAGTGGGAATCGAACCCACACCCGTCGCGTTACCAATCAGGCACTGCTCTCCTTGTTACCGTATTGCCTATTATTCTACAAATGGTAATAGTTCTTTTGCAATGTTATCAAACGATTCCACTTTAAGTAGCTATGTCGTTAGGCAACAGGTAGTTAGAGTTGTTGTATACTAAACTCGGGTCAGTCGTGCCGTGAAAAATGAGATTTATATTTGTAAGTCAAGTTATTTAATGTTATTTATGTGTGATTTAAGTGGTTTAAGTTTTTTATATAATAATAATAATAATAATAATATATTTATGAATAACGTAGGTAAATTACAGTACATTGATGGGGTAACTATTGATAATAATTTATTTTTCATATAAAATAATTTAGATTAAATTTTTTTTTTGGTAGATAGTTAAAATAATGTTATGTAATTATTATTTTACGTACATATATTTTGTATTGTATTGTTTTTATCAAATATATTGTGAAAATTTTATATTGTGTCACGCTATAGGATTATTTTTATAATAAAGATTCTCTATATAACAGGTCATTTTCCCTGTATCGCGTACAAATTTACCCTGGGGCAGAAATCGAATCCATTAACACCTTGCCATGCCTTTTTATGTTTCATACAAATTTGAATATTACATTTTGAAAGTTAAATGAAAGTTAATTATTTTTAAATGAATGTGTTTAGAAATATGACTTATGTAAATAAAAAAAGTAAAAGTAAACGTTGTACATTTATATCAGGAAATTGATTAAAGTTTAAAATTCAGGGCTAAGCTCTAGTGTTTTATGAAGAAAAAAAATTATTGTTCCTTTAAAGGAAAATATACATATTTTCTATATAACTGTGACAAGTATCTATAATTCCAGAATAATGTAACCAGTAAAATTATATTTGGCAGAACGATTATTTGTAATAGACCAAGTTTGTAAGTTCTATGAAAAATATTTTTTTAACTTATGAAGTGATATAGTAATAAATAGAAATTAGAGATTTATTTAGTTAGAAATATGTTTATTTAGCAATCGGTCTCATTATCGGTCTAGACCAATACACACATTTATATGTATAAAAACCTGTTATATCTACAATAAATATATTATAAAATATTCATAACTAAATAAAAAAATTAAATTAAATTAGCTTCACGCTGCACTACACATGGCAGAGTAAACCGTAGGAACTTAGTGTTAAGACACTCCGTTCCCCGCTTTCCGCCTTTCGAGGCATTGCGTGTTAAGTGGCGGAATTCAACGCCGCATATTCATATGCATCACTACTCCACCATAAAGGCCTGTACATACATAAATATATATAATAATATATAATTTATACTATAATTATCCGATTGCATTTTGTTTCGTGTACATGATTTGTATTCAGTTACTGAATCGTTTGAAACTCAAGGCCCATGTCGCGACCGTAACCGACTTGGAAGAGGTATCACGTTCTTATACATATTAACTTATTTCTTTATATCTTTGATGCTTTGCAATAATGTTATTATAGCTTCATATATCATCCTTATTAATGAGGATAGGCGGAGAGAAACTAGTGTTGTGACACTGAAATTTCTACTTTTGATCCGATTTGGAGGCTTTTACGGGTTGTACTAAACCGGATATGAATACAAAAGAAGAGCAGGATAGACAGAGGCAACCTGGCAGAGGTGTTAAGACACTGCGGTCCCTATTTTCCGCCCTATTTTAAGGCGTCGCGCGAAAAGTCTTGTTACCAATGTGAACAAATTAAATAAATAATTTCTCTCCAGTGGGAATCGAACCCACAATCGTCGCGCTTACTTATTCAGACGCTGTGTCGCTGCGCCACGACAGCCTCAAGATAGGATGCAATATCCATATATTTGCTCCTCCTAATGAGGATTGAACACGTTACAATCGCGGTTACAGTCAGACCTTGAGTCGCTGCGCCACTATGTCCTCCGTAACAAGTATTATTATAATAGATTAATTAACATTTCGACCGGATCTAATGATCTAATGGAAATGGAATGTACGAGGACTTAGAGAAGGTATGACTCTCACAATGTATATGGAAAAGATATAATAATAAATCCTTAAGCCTTTGATAAAACTCAATACTGTATATTTAAATAGTGTTAAATCACTTCGTTCATAAAAAAAAAATTCAACAAGCAAAAGTTTCATTTCAAAAATATTCAAAAATATACTCGTAGTACGTACCGTCCCGTCACCGTCCTTTTACGTAATTAGAGCACATCTGGTAATTGAGAAACGTATGTGCAATACCGTGTAGGTATTTTTAATGGCATCTTCCAAAAATCAGGAGAAGGCTAATTATTGAAAAATATATATATCAAATTAATTATATTAATGAGTTTCTACTAAAACGTATGTAAATTAACATTTTATATATATATATATATATATATATATATATATATATATATATATATATATATATATATATATATATATATATATATATATATATATATATATATATATATATATATATATATATATATATATATATATATATATATATATATATATATATATATATATATATATATATATATATATATGTGTGTGTATCTTTTTTCAGATTCTACTCTGTCTTTGCTTTCTACACCAGCATATATCATCAGAGCCAGCGGGTCCTATTGGAAGCTTTCTTCAAACTAACTTAGTCGGTTTTCCTGTGATTCATGAGACGCGACCTTGGATCTTCGACCCGAATATATCTTTGAGGAGAAGAAAGCAGTTCATAGAATTACACGGAGACAAGGGGGAGAGACTTATAGAAAGACTAGGTTTAGGCATCGATGGTTATGCAGAAGAGAGATTGGAGCGTCAGAGGAAAAGGGATGAAGGCCATCTAGGTGGCTTAAATGCATTAAGACCGTAACCATATGTTCAAAATGTTATTAAAAATTGTTTATTTATTTATTTATAAGTTATAATAAAGCTTAATGATTTTAATATTTTTATTTCTATAATATAGAGATCTGTATAAGTATTTGAGTAATGAATATCGTCTGTCTGTGACACGACGGTTGTGGGTTCGATTCTCACTCCCATTTTTGGTTTTTTTTTATGATACTTTCCTTGCTCTGGCAAGTAAACGAACAGCGACGTAGAGTTCCGCCACTCAATACACAATATCTTGAAACCTATGCGGTGTCGGCAACAAAGTGATTTAACACTACGGTCCGTCTTCCTCGGTACGGTAACGGTATTCATTAATAGTATAAGACTCCTACTATAAGTATCATATACGTGGGAAAACAAAAAAAAAAACCGCCATATTGATGGTTTCCAAGAGGCGCGGGTTCAAATCCCGCTACATTCAATATTTCCCTAGTGTGAAAAAAACACTTTAAAAAGTAATAAAAGGTCATATTGATCATAGAAAAGTAAGCAATAATAGATTACAAACATTATATAGTGAGAAAGCTGATGAATAATACAAGAAGGTCGAACGCTCGAAGGTCATTGGTTGCGTGGACGTATTTCCCGTAGAGATACGGATAGATGGATAGTTACGCGTGTAGATACAATAAAATTGTTTACAAATTTTATTAAGATAGTAAAATATGCACATATTCAATAAAGCTATTACATCCTCTTTTGAGACGATATGGGATTACTGGCGGAATTTAGACCGATGCCACAGACTGTGAAAGTGGAAATTTTTTTTCAACAAAGTCTTAATGTTCTATCAACTGTGACATTTGGGTTTCAAAGCTATAGCTATAGTCTGTTGCCATTTCTTGAATTAGCTAACAATTTTGTTTTTTACTTCACGCTTTTTCCAAGCTTTTTTTATATCTCTAATAAGTATTTATGGTACATTTTTTGAGGTTTTATATTATTATTAGATAAATTGTTTTTTTTATAATTTTAAACAGAGAAGCACCTAATGTCAATTATCCTAATTAGAGAGTTCTTAAAATTTGAGACGCGAAGAAACGAAGAAGAACCGGCGCTAGAAACTAAGCGGGATTTTTTTTCTTTTTCTTTTTTAAATTGGTAATTTATAATTATTCTTTGTTATGGACAGTTATACGTTTGAAATAGACTGGGGCGAGCCTTTCATTCCCATGGTCTGTTATCACTTATAAAGCCTTTAACATACAAACGTCTTGTCACAATTCTTTTAAATTGTGGTATAGAACAGATAGATATAGAGCTGGTATCGAACACACCTCCACACCACACGCTTGCTATTTCAAGTTTAGCTAAAACAACTTTAAACTTGTCCATAAGAGTGTGTGATATTTCTCAGAAACATATTCAACTAATACAAATATATAAGGTGTGGTTATTGTAAATAACATAGCGTCCAACTTTCAAGGTAACCTACATGCTAAAATGATAAAATTGCACTTTAGTTCTAACTGCCTTAAGAATGTTTATTATCAGTTGCACGAAGAATTGTGAAATTGAATGGTTAGAGAAACCATTCAATTTCACAATTATCAGAATGGGGATGTAAAAATGAATTGTTCCCCCGAGTGGGAATCGAACCCATAATTGTCGCTTTTATATCCAGATGCTGTGCTGCTGCTCCACGACATCAAGGATCCGTAATGGGTGAACTAATATATATGTATATATAGACACATAGTACGTAAATATACAGAAAAAAAACGTCCTATATATACATATATATATATATATATATATATATATATATATATATATATATATATATAGATATATATATATATATATATATATATATATATATATATATATATATATATATATATATATATATATATATATATATATATAATAATTATGTATATATAGATAATTGTATTTACGCTATGATAGAAAAGCAAGAACATAATCTGCTTAGACTACATGTTAATTACATATACGTCTACGTTTTAATATATACATGCAAGAAACATATAGGTACATTGATCGTGATTTTTAACACTAGACAAGAGTGATTCAAAAAAGACGTCGAGAAAATCGAAAAATTGCATTGTGACATAGGTATAAAATTTTAGAACGAACGCGATCTAGCTACCTTAAGCGGGCGAAGCCACGAGCGGGTCGCTAGTATATATATATATAATGTTAGAAAGTCCAAATCAGTACATCGGATGTAAAATAAATACCTGTGAAGATCTTTGTGTAATATAACATGTAGTATAGTAGAAGGTAAAAATATTATTTTTAGAATTTGTATATGTTAATTTATGTATGTTCACTTTAACACAAAAAATATAGGACGGATTTTGATTAAACTCTGTTTTTGTTATAGACTTATTTGTCTTCAGCAATATCTAGGCTATAATTTATTTTGATAACCTATCTGTCTGTTTGTCTGGCAACGGCCCAACGAACGCTTAAGATATATCCAATTTCAAATTATAAAATAAATATTCTAAATAAGAATATAAGATTCATATTTTGAACGTCAAAGACTTTACTACCGGCTCACTAAAGTCAATGTCTTAGACCTGAGAAGAACCGGCGCAAGAAACTCAGCGGGACTTTCTTTTTAATATAGTCATTTACAATTATACAATTATTCATTATTGACAATGATACGCTTGAGATAGACTGGAGCGAGCATTTCATTCCATTCGAAATGTGTGTTGTCGTTAAAAAATTATTAATTAAATAATTATTGCTTTTTTTTGTTGTGTTGCCTTCTGTCGAGTTCGAAATGTCGAATTGTGGCCTTCTGTCGAATCGGTGGAATTATAATCACAGATATTGCAAAAACGCGAGCGCTTCAGACTATCCGTGTGTGCGCAAAAAATATGCGTGACGTAATTGTTCTCCATTAAATGTTCCAAATACAAGTGTCCGATAGTAAATATTTATCTCCTGAGAATAAGCCCATACCATTTTTATATATCACAAATAATAATGTATGTATATATGTAAAGTACATATTGTTCTACAACTTTCTCTAACTTCCAGTGGAAATTCCATAAAAAGCCATTCAGGAGATTGCCCTGGACAAACAGAAAGACAGACAGACAGACATAAAGTTTAAGAACTGTTTCTATATGTTTTAGTATCGTGTAAATAATCACATTCACCTGAAAAACACAGTAATTTTAAAATCACAAACAAACACTTCAATTTTATTTTTATATAGATAGGTATAGAAGTATATAGCTATCTATATGGATAAGAATGAAGAAGAATAAACGTAAAAGTCGCGAAAATCAAATATGTACACTAATAAATAAAATTGGAGTGTCAGTTGGTAATATTAAAATTATATATATATATATATATAAATTCAATTCAAATTATAAAATAAATATTCTAAATAAGAATATAAGATTCATATTTTGAACGTCAAAGACTTTACTACCGGCTCACTAAAGTCAATGTCTTAGACCTGAGAAGAACCGGCGCAAGAAACTCAGCGGGACTTTCTTTTTAATATAGTCATTTACAATTATACAATTATTCATTATTGACAATGATACGCTTGAGATAGACTGGAGCGAGCATTTCATTCCATTCGAAATGTGTGTTGTCGTTTAAAAAATTATTAATTAAATAATTATTGCTTTTTTTTGTTGTGTTGCCTTCTGTCGAGTTCGAAATGTCGAATTGTGGCCTTCTGTCGAATCGGTGGAATTATAATCACAGATATTGCAAAAACGCGAGCGCTTCAGACTATCCGTGTGTGCGCAAAAAATATGCGTGACGTAATTGTTCTCCATTAAATGTTCCAAATACAAGTGTATAGTAAATATTTATCTCCTGAGAATAAGCCCATACCATTTTTATATATCACAAATAATAATGTATGTATATATGTAAAGTACATATTGTTCTACAACTTTCTCTAACTTCCAGTGGAAATTCCATAAAAAGCCATTCAGGAGATTGCCCTGGACAAACAGAAAGACAGACAGACAGACATAAAGTTTAAGAACTGTTTCTATATGTTTTAGTATCGTGTAAATAATCACATTCACCTGAAAAACACAGTAATTTTAAAATCACAAACAAACACTTCAATTTTATTTTTATATAGATAGGTATAGAAGTATATAGCTATCTATATGGATAAGAATGAAGAAGAATAAACGTAAAAGTCGCGAAAATCAAATATGTACACTAATAAATAAAATTGGAGTGTCAGTTGGTAATATTAAAATTATATATATATATATATATATATATATATATATATATATATATATATATATATATATATATATATATATATATATATATATATATATATATATATATATATATAATATATATATATATATATATATATATATATATATATATATATATATATATATATATATATATCTGCGCAGACGCTGTTACGGACACGATTTTGCAGGGAATGGAATGTTACATTCCCAGTACGTTAGTTCGCGTCGGTGGCGGATCACAACCTTGGTTCGACGAGTCCTGTAAAAGAGCTAAAAACTCTAAACAGGAAACTTATCGACTCTGGGTTGAGGCAATAGCTGCGAAGGACCTACAAGCCACTAATCTCAAAAGAAAATTCAATGCTGCCTCCAGATATTGTAAGAAGCAGGTTGCTCGGGCTAAGGTTTAGCACATTTGCAAAATTGGCAAAAAATTGTTAAGCTTCCCATCTGGAACACGTGCATTTTGGTCTCTTGCCACAAATCTGTTGAAAGCAATTTCTGTAAGCCTTCTCTACCACCATTGCGCGAACAAAGTGGATCTTTGGCGCATACAGCAAAGAGAAAAGCAGATGTTCTGTGCACTCTTTATGCATCTAACTCAAATCTTGACGACTTGGGAAAACAACCACCATCCATATCTAGGTGCAAGCACACTATGCCAGACGTACGCTTTACGCAAACCGCAGTGCGTCGTGCTCTTGGTCCCCTTGACGTCAGGAAGTCCAATGGTTCTGACGGTATTCCTGCTATCGTGCTCAAAACGTGAGCTCCCGAGTTAACATCAGTGCTAACGTGCTTGTTCTCCCTATCTTATGCCACCAGAATTGTCCCATCTTCGTGGAAAGTAGCGGTGGTTCATCCTAAGAACCTAAGAAGAGTGACAGTACAGACCCATCCAATTACCGTCCTATTGCGATAACCTCCTTACTATGTAAGGTGATGGAACACGTAATAAACTCCCAACTACTCGGTTACCTTGAAGAAAACTAGCTTATTAGTGATCGACAATATGGTTTTCGTCACAGTCGCAGTGCTGGAGACCTGTTAGTTTACCTAACCCACCGCTGAGCAGCCGTTATTGAGAGTAAGGCGGAAGCTATGCCAGTTAGCCTTGATATCGCAAAGGCCTTTGATCGGGTCTGGCATAAAGCCCTGTTGTCGAAGTTGCCATCATAAGGACTTCCCGAGGGATTATGCAATTGGGTAACCAGTTTTCTTGATGGACGGAGCATAAAGGTCGTAGTTGACGGTATATGCTCGGAAATCAAGTCCGACAATGCTGGTGTACCCCAGGGTTCAGTGCTATCTCCCACGCTGTTTATTCTGCATATCAATGACATGTTGCAAACTTGCAGTATTCATTGCTATCCAGATGCAATCCATGGGCGATGCCTTTTATAATGGATGGGCTAATATCTCTCGGGCCGATATGGAGACACGAAGAATACAACTTGTGTCCAATATTGAGTCCTCCTTGGAGCAGTCTCGGAGTGGGGTGGACGTAAACTTGTCCAATTTTACCCTCTTTATCACAGGTTTGCGCGTTTACCGTCAAAAAATCCCCCTTCATTTTAGCTCCTAAAGTCCATTACATTCCTCTCTACAGGTCACCTTATAGGTTATCTATAAATATATAAGAATGTTTCTACAGGAACATTATAGGCATATCTTAGCAAATATTCCGGATATATTTTATTATACATACTAATACCTTACACCGACTTCACACTGGCTATGTAACATAAAGAACATTGATCAAGTGCGACGTGTACTCGCGCACCAGGGGCTCTGTACCAATTTCCTGAATGTAGTTCAATGGAAATACAATTTATAAAAGTTGACAAACTTAGATTTTCGGTCGTATACACTCATTTTGTATGAAAAGAACTACCGTTATAAGTTTGTTGATTGTGTTGACTCAGGTTTGATTTTTCTTATCTGCATTTCACATTAATTTCAACTTGATATTTTAACGAGATTTTGAGAAAATGTCCTTGGCAGACGGAAATAACAACATACGGACAACAAAGTGCTCCTATAAGGATCGCAATTTTTTTTTCTATTGGGGTAAGGAATCCTAATAAAACTATCATATTATTCAAGATTTCATTAATAAGTAAAATAAATAAATTTTAAATAAAACCGATATTGCAACTTAACTATATATATAGCCCCGCTGCCTTATAGGTTTTCGTAACCGAAAAAATCGTCCAGGCGCTCTGACCACTAAGCCATGCGTTCTTCCTCACGCTGCGTCGAAATTCTTATATGCTTTATACAACTTATTACGTTGTTCGCATCTCTGTAGGGAGATTTTTACAAATTTCCGCTACCCAAATATTATTGCAAAGAATATTAATTTGGCAAGAGAGAATGCTGTTTTTTTAAATATTTTAATAATTCCACTAATCCATGCATTCTTTCTCATGCTGCGTCGACGAGAGAAGTTTAATTTTGAAATTGTAACTAAAATAAAAGTAAATTGAAACCTAAACAAATTTTTAATATGGCACTGTAAGTAAAACAAAATTCTGATACCTATTCTTAATTTCATTTAAAATGTGTAAAAATGAATGAAGAAAGAAAGTTTTGGGAACCCGGCATTTCGAACACTTTGCACTAGTCCGCGGTCACGAATAGACGCGTCATCATAATATTTATAGCATTACTGTTCCTTAAACGTATTTTTCTAAAGCCTTCCTTCCACTTTAAAAAATATAACCTTAGAAGAAAACATTTGTCAAAAAGATATTCATAGTTTCTATTCATTATTTTTATTGGATCTTAACTTACCATTCCTACAAGCACTATGGAAAACAACGTTTTTGCTGGAGAAACCTTGACATTCAGGCTCGACTCGTGCTTGGCCACTTTTTATTTCGTAGTCAAAAACAAGTATATATCAGTTCTCAAAGAAAAAAACAAACGAGTTTCATGGAAATTTCTTAATAATATGATTATTAATATATACTTCTTAATATATTTAGAATTTAATATATTTAGAATATTTCTTAATAATATGCAAATGATTTTTTGTCAATATGACTATTTCTTTAAAATAAAGCAATGCTCATGTGTTTCTATTAAGTAAATGCTATCACAAAATCCAGTTATATATATGTTTTTACAACATTAGCGTAGATAACATGTACTTATAGCAATATTATTTAAGAAATCATAAAGCTCGGACGTACGCTTCTCACTGTGTAGTCGCCACAATGGCGCGTGTTGAAGCTCTTAAAATATTTATATTAACAATTCTTATTGGTAAAGTTCACAATTTACCTCCTTGGTTCGAAACTATTACTTTAAAGCATAGTTTACCGGAGTTTTATGATTATTTTTGTAGAAATAACTTTAATTTAGCCGTTACTTACGATACATCGATACCTATCAAGTATTATGTGTGGATAAACGAAGTTATCGCAGACGGATCTGAGATCACTGTACAATTTGATTCGGAACCAACCGTTACTCTTGTAAGTATAGTTTATTTTGGAATTTTTCAAAGTAAACTGGTGGGTTCGATGCCCAATGGGGGACTAAATTATTTTCATTTCCCTACTTTGGCAGAGAAAGTGCGGTTATCTCGAATAGTAAGCGGAGAACGGAGAGCCCCTATACTATATTCTCTCCTGTAAATATCTCTTCAGTATCAAGTCTGAAACCATAAAGAACAGTGATATCAAAATGGGATTATTTTTAATAAGAAATTTTTTGTTTTAAAACATACTTTTCAACAAAACTTCAATATGAACTGCTTATGATTTTTAATTGAAGTTAAATTTTTATTTTATATTAAAGTTTCCATTCTATATATTCTATACACATAATAACAATGCAACTGATCGCTGTCTGTACATGGAAGATATATGAAAATGTAACAGTATACAAAATAATGATTTTTAAAGAAAAATCCGTTTGTCTGTGCGCTTGTGCACGTTAATCAATCGGCTCATAAATTAAATATATACCAAAAAATTGCTACTGACTAACTGAGAACAGTTTAATAGTAAAATAGCTACACATGTGAAGTATTAAATAAGGTCATCAAACGATCGTGTAGTTCAGGCGGATCATATTTACATAAGTGTATTCTTCTTGGGTTGTACACAATAGACACACACACACACACACACATATATATATATATATAAATCATTTTTACATATATATTTCAGGAAACTGCACGTTATAACAATTATGTTGATTTGAAATTGAAGTCGGAACCAGATTTAATAGACAACATATATACATTTGTATTTAGAAATGTGTCACAAACGGACATGCAAGCACTATTCTACGTACAGGGCGAGAGACCCCCTCACCATCCGCCCTATATAACCAGTTTTAAAATCAACGGACAAGAAAAATGCTCAGAGCCACTATTAGTATGGAATTAGTATTTATTTATTGCTTTCGCTTTATATTTTTATGGTTTTAACTTCTGTTTTGTCTCCAAGAGAAATAACAAAAGGATAACATATAACTAATAGGTTTTTTTTGCTTACTATTATGAAACCAATGGTGATTGAAATATACCTCAATTAAAATATATAAAATAAAAATTACCCACAAGTAAACTCTATTTTATAGGTTTTAATGCAATATTAGAGTGACATATTGCTAGAATATTCTCACCTGTAGCGAAATAAGGATAATTATAGAATGCAGAAAATTATTTTAGGGTTTCTTTGGACGAGGCAACGTAGCGGTATCTGAATATTACCCTGACGCGCCAGATAAATCATGTGGCAGAAGAAAACTGAGTACGCAAAAGTATCCTAGGCCTTTAATTGTTACGGGATCTTCGACGAATGCTGGTTGGTGGCCGTGGCACGCAGCTCTATTTAATCTACGAAATGAAAGCTTAAGCTACTTTGGTGGAGGAACACTTATTTCGAAGCATCTAGTTTTAACAGGTATCGTATAAGAGCTTAAAGCTAATTTGAAGTTCAAAGTAAGTTTGGGGAGTTCTATTTTATTCGGAAAAATGGCTTACTGGCTTTCGAACACAATGCTATATGTTCTGAGTTATATATATATATATATATATATATATATATATATATATATATATATATATATATATATAACTCAGAACATACTGCTCAGAGGGTGTCTAGCCAATTATCTGTCCGATATTTGGTTTTCGGCATACGGGTACGCGACCCCGGGGCCTCGAGCCACCACTTTCATAACCCTATCCAATCCATGTAAGTGGTGTCCCTCCCCTATACTCCAAGTCTTTCTGCCTTTATTCCCTTTCCTTTCTTGGTTTCTCCCAGTAATGGGTTTGGAGGTCAGATGGCAATCGCTCCACTAAAAACCACTTCGCCACTAGTATGGAACGATTTAGAAAAAAGCTGGGTATGGCTAGGGCGTCGCCGTTAAACGACGCGCAGGCACATCGCCCTACACCTGCGATAAGTGGGCAAGGGCTACCGTGTCAAGTACGGGCACGGCTAACGACGTCAGTACCCAGACGGAAACTCCGCTTTGCAACATGGAATATTGGCTCTCTAACCGGACGATGCAGAGAACTCGCAGATGTACTCATGAGACGTCGGGTCCAGTGTGCTTTCATTCAGGAAACTCGCTGGAAGGGCAATAAGTCTCGTAACATCGGGCAGGGTTACCGCCTTATATACACTGGGTCACCTACGGGCAAAAACGGTGTAGCGGTAGCGCTTTCTGAAGAGCTTCAGAATGGGCTTCTTGAAATTGACCGTCGCTGCGACCGCTTGATGCGGGTAAAGGTACTGATCGAGGGCGTAATCACAAACTTAATCAGTGCTAATGCTCCCCAGGCGGGTTGTAGCGCGGCTGAAAAGGAGACTTTCTGGGAGCAGTGTGAAGAGGTCCTACTCGCTATACCGTCTACCGAAGCAATCTTAGTTGGGGGGGACTTAAACGGTCACGTGGGTAGGGTCGCTGAGGTGTATGAACGTGTTCACGGGGGTTTTGGATATGGTCTTCGCAATGCAGAGGGAGAAAATATTCTAAGAACCTGCATTGCGTCTGATCTGGCCATTGTGAACACTTTCTTCCAGAAGAAACCTCAGCACCTTATAACGTATAAGAACGGGTCCCACTCAACTCAAATTGATTATTTGCTGACTAGACGGTGTCATACAGGCAGGGTGACCAACTGTAAGGTCATTCCCGGCGAAAGCCTGACGGCCCAACATCGCCTCCTTGTCATGGACTATAATGTTACCCCGAAAAAGAAAGTAGCCGAGAAACGCAAGCCTAGACTTAAGTGGTGGTTGTTGAATGGGCCGATGCAGACCGACTTCTTGGCGGAGGTGGAGAGTCAAAATCTACTGACTAACACCGAGACCGCTCAGACTGCATGGGATCGAGCTCATTCAGCAATCATTGCGGCGGGCAAGCGAGTTCTTGGTGTTACTAAGGGTGGGCGTGTCATCGACAGGGAGACATGGTGGTGGAATGACCAGGTGCAGGGGGTGATTCAGGAAAAGAAGGCTGCGTTTAAAGAGTGGCAGCATTCCAACTCTCCTGAAGACAGACTGGAGTACATAGCAGCGAAACGGGCCAGCAAAAGAGCTGTAGCCAGAGCCCGCAGAGAAAGTTTGTCGCCATTGTACGATAAACTTGAAACTGTGGAGGGGCAGAAGCTCATATACAAACTGGCTCGTGCTCGAGATAAAGCGACGCAGGATATTACAAAATGTCTTTGCGTCAGAGATTCTCGGGGCACGTTGCTTTGTAGTCATGCCTCTGTGAAGGAGAGATGGAGAAGCTACTTAAGGAGCTGCTGAACACTCAGCAGTCGTGTAGTCTTCCTCCTGAATTATCTCCTAACCTCGGACTTGTTGCTCCAATAACCCGTGATGAAACTCGTAATTGTCTTCGACGCATGAAGAACGGAAAAGCGGTAGGACCTGACGACATCCCAATCGAAGCGTGGAAATCGTTGGGCTCTCTTGGTGTGCTTATACTTACTGACCTGTTTAACCGTATCTTGAATACTGGAAAGATGCCACATCAGTGGCGGCAGAGCTTTATTATCCCTATTTACAAAGGAAGGGGCAGTGTTCAAGATTGCGGTAGTTATAGGGGCATTAAGATTATGAGCCACACCATGAAGCTCTTCGAGCGCATGATCGGCCTCAGGCTCCGCCAAGAATGTACTGTCTCTGAGTCTCAGTATGGGTTTCAACCAGGATCGGGCACTATGGATGCCATTTTTGCCCTCAGAACTTTGATGGAGGCTTACAGGGAAAAAAGGAGAGCTCTGCATGTGGCCTTTTTGGACCTGCAGAAGGCCTTTGACTGTGTGCCACGTCAGTGTATCTGGTGGGCATTGTGATCCAAGGGGATCCCTGAAGCCTATATTGAGGTTATCAGAGATATGTACAACGACTCCGCTTCAGTGGTTAGGACCGCTGTTGGCGACACCAAGCCCTTCCCGATTACAGTAGGGGTTCACCAGGGCTCAGCTCTTAGTCCGTTCTTATTCAATGTAGTGCTGGATACTGTCTCGGCTGACATCCAATGCCAGCCTCCGTGGCTGATGATGTATGCCGATGACATAGTACTCATCGATGAGAACCGACTGATGCTGGAGCGTAAAGTGAACGCCTGGAAGGGTGCGCTTGAAAACGGTGGTCTCAAACTGAATGTGTCGAAGACCGAGTACATGGCTTGTGGGAGCCCGGACTCGAGCACCATCCATATCGGGCCTGAGCCAGCCGTTAAGTCGGAGAAGTTCAGGTACCTTGGAGCCGTTATGCATGAGTCTGGAGGCATCGACCACGACATCCATGCCCGTATAAACGCTGCCTGGGCCAAATGGCGGGAGGTCACTGGTGTGGTCTGCGATAGCAGAATACCGCCCAAGCTCAAGGGACTGATATACAAGAGCATTATCCGACCTGTTCTTATATACGGCAGCGAATGTTGGCCAACATTATCTCGGCACACTCAGGAGCTTCACGTCACGGAGATGAAGATACTGAGATGGATGTGTGGCGTGACGCGGTCCGACCGCATACGCAACACATTCATTCGAGGTAGTCTTGGGGTCCGTGACGTAGTGGATAAGCTCCAAGAGCGTCGCCTGAGATGGTATGGCCATGTTATGCGCCGATCTGAGAACTATGTCGGAAGGAAGTGCCTTGACATGTCTGTCCCTGGAGTTAGACCACCCGGACGCCCAAGGAAGCGATGGCTGGATGTCGTGACACAAGACATGAGAGCCAATAAATTATCCACTGAGGATGTTAAAGACCGTGCAAAGTGGAGTAGGCTCAGTCGGAAGGCAGACCCTGGCAAAAGCCGGGACTAATGCCAAGAAGAAGAAGATATATATATATATATATATATATATATATATATATATATATATATATATATATATATATATATATATATATATATATATATATATATATATATATATATATATATATATATATATATTATATATATATATATATATATATATATATATATAGCTTAGCTTTCTTTATATAACATTGCGTCTCTCAGGTCCATCCGCCTGCAAAATTCTAGCATTAAAATGATAAGAATTGTAATAATTTACTTTGAACTTTGTTATCTGCCTTTGTACTTATCAAAAATGTGTACATAGTGATTTACTATATATTTTGTTAATAGTAATATATATTTTTTTCTTTTTTTTTATATTTTCTAACAGCTGCTCATTGTGTAACGGCAAACGGTCAACCTTTGAGTCCACACGTATTTGAAGTAGTTCTTGGAAAGTATCAATTGTTTGAAGATGAAAAAACCTCTCAAGTATTTAAGGTTTGTTTTAATTTTTATTCTATTGAAGATTTACATGAAATAGAGTTCAAGTTACAATTAATTATACTTATATTTTGCATTATTGTTATTATTCCAATTCAGTGTTAAAAAATTATATAAAATAAATAAAATAATTATAATAATATATTTTCAAAAAAAAATATATATATTTAAAATTTCAGGTCAAAGAGATATTTGTCCACGAGGAATTTTATTTTAAACGTCTTGACAATGACATAGCAATATTAAAGTTAGCTAAAGAAGCCCACTTCAATAACTACGTACAGCCAGCGTGTCTGTGGTTCGATGGGATTTACGACCACATCGCAAGTTATGGTGTCACAGGCATGGTATGTTTTTTTTATATTAATAGCTAACTATAGCTAGCTATAACAAGATAGACCACCGTGCCGCAATAGGACTGTGTGACTGTGGTATGGTCGATATCCATTCGGAGAACTCATGATCATCAAAGGACCTTGGCCTGGTCCAGAATACCTGTCCACAATACTGTATTCTTCTTCTTCCCTCTCCAATTCTTCTCTCTCTTTCTCTCTTCTCTTCTCTTTTTTGACTCAGTCAAGCCATCTGGGCTTTTGTCTACGTCGATTTCTCATTCCATCTGATTTATCATTCAGCAAGTATCCCATGTACCACCTATTTTTCTTATTGTAATTCTCTTTAATTATATTTAGTTCATTATAGTTATAGTAGCGCTTGTGATCATAACGGGTTCGCTATTCACAGAACTGATGATACTCAGATTATTTTTAATTCCCAGCTCTAGTGAGAAGGCGCGGTGTTGAATTACACAATTTAGCACTCAATATTTCGAAATTGGACCGAAATTGGTCGAAACAAACGAAATGTCAAAGCATTAGATAAAGCACTAGAAAGCACTAGACTCTTTCTCTGTACTTCTAGACTGGTCTGGTTTGGTAAAAGTTTTATATGAAAAGTGAATAAAAAATAGGGAAAGCTTAAAACATGAAGCGAAACAAAAGCACCGTATGTTTTTCACTTAGCATTCTCTGCAGATTGTAATAATTTAATCACTAGTTCTCTCTGCATGCGTCTGAAATACACCTACAATTTTTCTTTCCGCTACACGTTGCATCCCGCATACCTATAGTTAATTAATAATAGCCTAGTGTCAAGATAATCCGTTTACAAAATTCTCAAAACTCACAAACTTTCGATATATTGAAATTTTTTTTATATGTTTCATTTACTATACTTATTATGTATTACATATATAATATATAAGATGTAATGTATTTAATTTGTGCCTATTTTATACATTGTTTACAGGTAGTTGGATGGGGTTTTGACAAAACTGACAATGTGACAAATACGTTGCAATTAGCGTCGATGCCTCAAGTACCAGATCCTACATGTATTTTATACCAGCCTATATTCTACTCGCATGTCTTGAACGGCAAAAAGTTTTGCGCAGGATCTCAATACGGGTTAAGGGGAGGTATATACTCGTGTATTATTATATAAGTAATAGGTTTAAATCCTGTCAATTTAAGGACTTAGTTTATTGAATATATAGTAGACGTGTTTCCATCTATCATTAGATTACATTATCGACTTCTTGATATTTAACAACACACTTACAATCTCAATTACAAAAGTGATTGTAAGTATTTTTGAATTCTCGAATGCATGTGTCGCTACCACTGTACCGGTCGGAAAGCAGTTCTGCTAAGAAGAGCCATCAACAAACATTACTTGCAAACAAATAAACATTATTATTAAAGAAAATTAAATTGAAATCACCTCTATTCCACACATTTTCCCATTTTAAAGGATCTTAAACAGAGTAATATAAATTTTATTATAGTTACTTTTAAATTCTGTAGTGAAATACCAAATATACAAGAGTAGAACATAAAAAAGAATATTATCTATACATTTTCAGGCACACCCTGTAATGGCGACAGCGGAGGCGGCTATGTGGTACTAGTCAATGATCAGCCAAGACTAGAGAATGCCTTCACACCACTAATAGACGCCGGTGCGTGGTACGTCAAAGGAATCGTATCGATGACCCTCAGCAGGGAAGACGCAAAGGTGTGCGACCCGAATGGATATACAGTGTTCACTGATGTGGCACTATATAGAGATTGGATATTAAAATTTTTAGAATTGGACACTTAAAATTAATATTGTATTAATGTAAGAATAGTTTAAAAAAATATTTTAGTCTAGGATTAACTAAAAGGTAAAATATTGATATTTTGCCATACATGTCATAAACGATTTGAACTGTTTTTAAATATAAAAAAAAACCTTAAGAGAAAGCGTCCACGCAATTGCTTTAATTGCGTGGAACAGCTTATACTGCAAGCGTACACTAATTGATTAATACACGTGTAGTAAATAAAGACGAATAGTGTTAAAATGTATTTTATCATGGATTAAATGTATATAAAAACTATTTAAAGAAACATATTACTTTATTTTATATTCAAATTTAAAAACTCCCATAAAAATACAGTCTATTAAATATGTAACGTTTAAACGTCAAAAACTAAAACTAAAACCACCGGTTCACTAAAGTTAATGCCTCAAACCTGAAAAGAAGTCGTGCTGAGACGCAAGAAACTGAGCGGAACATTTTTTTTATTTGCTCATTTACAATTTGATTATTCATTATTGACAATTATACGTTTGAAAAAGACTGGAGCGAGCATTTCATTCTCAAGACGAGTTATCATTTAAAAAGTCATTAATTAGGTAAATAACCTTTAAAACGCCTTTTCACATTTTTTTTATTGTCATTTAGAACATTCTGGTATATTTTCTGGGATCCTGTTGTACTGACTCTTAAGGATTCTTTAGGGCTTAAGTTACGGATTGAGTGAAAAGCTCGCTTCTGCAAGACAAAAAATGAATTTATAGCGGCTGCATTACCCCAAAGTCTAATGCCATAAGACAATGCTATGATAGTAGCTAAAGTAAACAAGGCAAGCCGTTTCTGCATCAGTTAGTAATTATTTTTTTTAACCGCAAAAACTGCTGAGCTTTGTCTATTCTATCCATCAATATGACGTCCCCGCTGTAATTTAGCCGAACCGAAATACAGAATCCGCGGATTCACTATTCGAGAGTACAGTGCTTTAACAATTTTCGTGCTGGACATTCGGAAAATTATATATATAATTTTTTTACTATTTAATAGTAAATTGCTAGCACTAAACCAACGTACTATTTCGAGAGGCATTGTTTACATTGAAGAAATCCGTTTTGTTGCCTTTTCATTTAATAAATGAATGAAGTATCATCAGCAAACAATACTATCTCATGGCTTCCAAATTAATATGGTAAGTCATTTTTATATATAAAAAAGAGAAAAGGACCAAGAATAGAACCCTGTGGGACTCCCATACCTATTAATGACCCAGGAGATCTATTGCCAATCACGTCAACCCGTAACATACATATATATATATATATATATATATATATATATATATATATATATATATATATATATATATATATATATATATATAATATATATATATATATATATATATATATATAAAAGTGGGAATGTGTGATATATAGTAAAAAGCAATATTATTTTATTTCATCGACGGGACTATTTTTCATGTAACTAATAATCCAACCCTTATATTTATCAACGTCTGTGAACACAGCATATCCTTCGGGATCACACCCCACTCCATCATCGTAACTCTTAAGGGTGGCAGATACAACTCCCTTTACGTACCAAGCACCTGGTCCCTTCTTAATGCTTGGACCAAACAAACTTTTCCTGGGTTTGTAGTCTTCAATGAACAACATGAAGGCGTTTCCAACATCTTTGCATGGTACTGTACCTGAAACATATATACATATATGTACATATAAACTACTACATATATACATATATGTACATATAACTTTGTCATATCGACTTGGCACAAAAAGATGAATGCGGGTTCCAATCTAAGTCGTGGGAGTGTTCATATTTAAAACATTTTCATTCAATTTTCCGGTTCATATCGAATGGCATTTATATTAAATGTATGGGAACAATAACTTATAATTAATTTTAAGCTTTAGACTCTACAGCTACACTCGAAAAATTTAATATAACCTAATCACTTATTGCAAGAGAGCGAGAGTGAGTGACAAAACGAAAATAATTCATTCCCCATCACAGGTATCGAACCCACAACCATATCGCGCCGCTTCTTAGCGACACGAAGGTCTTGAATCGGTGAAGGTCGGTATTGAAAATATTGACAATTGAAATTGTTATTTAATTTTTTAAATTTTTATTATTTAATTTATTGAGTGAGTGCCGTGAGTGTGGACTCACGCAATGTCTCTAAAGGTGAAAATCAGGGAACGGAGTGTCTTAACACTAGGTCCTTAACCCTCTGCCTACCGTACTACATGAGGGATACTAAAAATAATGTATAAACTACTTACCATTCTGCGCTCCTGCACAAAATTTTAAACCATTTAACAGAATGTGGTAGAAGACAGGCTGGTAAAGGAGACAGGTAATGTCTGGAACTATGGGTATAGTTGCTACGCTTAAGGTGTTATTCAGTGTTTTCTCATCATCGAAATGCGAGCTAGCTATCTAAAATAAAAAAAAAATAAAAGTATATATATATATATATATATATATATATATATATATATATATATATATATATATATATATATATATATATATATATATATATATATATATATATATATATATATATATATATATATATATGAATAAAAGTTTTTATAATTTCTACACATTTCTTGTATTCAGTAAGATAATATTTAAATTGTTTTGTAATTATTATTCGTGCTCTAAGGAAATAAATATATTTAGAAATGTATACAAGTTTGAACCATATGCTCATATGCATAGGGCTCTTTAAAATCATGCAGCATCTAAGATATATATCTCGATTCGAAATTATATATATTATGTTGAAAATACAGTGTGGAAGATACTGGAGGAAAGTCAAGTATAAAGCACGAGGTGCTCCTGGAGAGGCGTGTATGAAGAGGTTAATGACTGTGGACGAGGCGAAAGAGGTATGCAGCATTTGGCGCTCTGTTCTCTCTGAATATCCCGCTAGGGATAAAGCGTATGTATGTTGTATGGTAGCAATATACATTTTGCTGTTATGACAAATAAGTAGAGACTAATGATTAGTAAGAGGTTTTTTTTTTTTAAAATATTGATTCAAATTTACCACTCTACGGTAGTAAGTCACCAACTACTCTACCATTACGTTCTCTTCTTTTCTATTGTAGACTTTTTCACATATTTTTAACCGACTTCAAAAAGAAGGAGGTTCTAAATTCAGGTTGGTATATTTTTTTATGTATGTTCATATTACATCGATTACGCCGAGCTCTCTAATCCAATTTACGTGATTATTTTTTGATCGACGGAAAATAGTTGTAGTAGTAGTTAGTAGTTCTTATTTTATGAGCATTTTTGCTAATTTTCACGATACTTTGTAAAAAATTACACCGATTACTTGATACGACAAACGATTTTTGATTGTTCTATGGAAGAAACGTATCATTTGTCCCATAAAAATGCATAAAATTTAACCCAGTAGTTCTTTTAGACACCAAAATTCCATTCCATTTATAAATTAGACTAGCATTGTTCAACGTAAAAATTTAAAGTTAATTCACCGTGTACATTAAAGACGATATCTAATCAAATATATTACTTACAGTGCCTATGACTTCTTCGTCATTTTGTTCGCTAACTTCATCAGACCACAGGCACGCTGGTTGTACATAATTATTGTAATTAACTTCATTTTTTAACTTCAACAATGCTATATCGTTATTTAAAATTGTATAATTGTATTCCTCGTGTATTATTACATCTGTGACCTGAAAATAAATAAAAATGGTATTCATTTGAATACGACAGTTATGAGTTCGATTCCCAGTCAGGGTAATGAATTGTTTCATTTCCTCACTCTGGTAACAAGACAGAGGGCGGCGTTGAGTTACGGAATTCAATCAACTTTAATATAGTTTCCCTCTGCCTACCCTGCTAAATGCGGGAAAAAACATGAAGCTATTCATTGTTTGCTTACATTACTTTTTATTCACATTTGGCAGAGAGAACAGTAGGAATTATCATTCCTGTTCTACTCCTTATTATTATGCTATTTAGAGCCTGAGCTCGCAACCTCTCCTCGCTTGCGGCTCACTTTTATGAATTTAAATCGAAAATAAAAAAGTCTAATTTTAAAAGCTTTACGCTTAATCACAAAAAGAGACCAAGGAGGCCGGTTAGACAGCCATAACATGGTATCTGTGGACCATTGATGGTCCATGGACCGCTGGCTGGAAACCATTGATGTAAAGTTTTTAAATCTCATCGATTTCAATTTATATCTTCTGTGTGTTTTCACGTACGTTACAACTGCAACCCTATAGTATAGAGTCTATAAGGAAAGTGCAGCTATAGCTTTCATACAATTTTTTCCAATTATTTTTGTTGTACCATCATTTATTTTTCAGTAATTTTATAAATATATAACCTTAAACATCTGTTTCATTCGGGTTTCACGAGTATGGTCCCCAAGAACTACTTCCAGCACTTCCGTTGCAACCGTTTCATTACGAACAGTGACACATTGAGCAACTGAAAGATAACACTTTTAAAAATATATAACTATGTAATAATTTAAATTAAGAACTTATAAACGCTTAATTCGAACTAAATTTAAATATTTCAGTTTCAGCTCAGTGTGTAAATAACACTGAGATACATCAAAATTATTAGTGAATTACAATACTTTTAACCAAATTAATAGCTTGTAAAAAATATTTAACTCTATAGAAACGTCACTTTTCATGATCGCTGAAATCGAGGAAAACTTTAAGGGGAATTTTTATGTTTATTGCCAAGTAATAATGATAATAGTGGTGATAAAGCTTATGATGATTTTGACGATAGAGACTCTCTGGTTATTTTGTCGTTAGCAATTGTAGAATTATATTTCTACACCTAACTTGTAATGTCCATTACAATACTTTTTACCTGTTAATACTAAATTAGTTGAAATAAGTGTTCCTCCACAAATATAATAACTTCTGGCATTATGAACTATGTATATAGCAGCGTGCCAAGGCCAGGACCCAGGTCTGTCTAAAGTAAGGGGGTTTTCTTGAGGTTTCTCCCTAATTCTTTGTCTGCCACAGAATTTGTCTGGTGCCTTGGAGAGAAGTTGGTACTTTGGATCATTGTTGAAAATTTCCTGAAATATGTTATGAAATTTATGCATATAGTTGTTTAATTATTAACGTAAAAATATCGTCGTGGCAAGATGGCACTGTGGGCGTGGTTTTCGATATTAATAGTAAAATGTATTGTTTGGATAACCTTGGTCTATCGCATAAATCCTATGCTAAATTCTGCAAGGAGTTTTTCCATATGAACCGAATATATAATAGGATGGAGTGCCTTGTGAGTGGAAGAGAGGAACCTCTTACCTCTTTTCGTATGTTGTAGAAAATTAATTATTATAATTTTACTAAAGAAGTTTATGGTATATTACACTTTATCTTACACCAATATAGTTAGCAACAATCTATCTAATCTATCTTAGTAATAGAAATAATTAAATAATTCAAAAATAAAGATTTATATAGAAGAAGGACTATTAAGAAGATACGTGTATGGAAATTTTGATGGTAATGTTCCAAGTACATTGTTCTCTTATATTTCTGTTAATGCTTACAGTATACATGGTGTTCAGACAAACTACTCCTTCTCATCTAAAAAGACGAAAAGTTAAAAACTAGGTGTCCCTGTCACTTAATTCTAAACGTATACTAAGTTATTGTTGTACATCTCACTATCTACAGTAAATGCATAAAAAATATTACTCTGAGGTCTTAGCACCGCAACGACATCGCGTCTGACTGTAAGCCCGACGGCTCTGGGTTCAATACCCACTCGGGGATAATGAATTATTAAGTTTTCCTCTGGCAACAAGATAAAGCGCAGCGTTGAAATCCAATATTAAACACGCTACGTCTAGAAATGTGCAAAGCTAGGAACGGAGTGTCGTGCCACTAGAAACTGTGTGAAGCTAAAAAAAATATAAAATATTATATTACCAGATCTGGATTTTGGCATTTCTCAATACCATTAATTTTAAGACTTGTTATATGTGTCGGGTGATACGGGGTGTTCCCCTCCACCCTGAAAATTTCTTGCAGCTTCTTAGTGTGATTAATAAATTCAAATGTGTAAATGTTATTAACGATATCCTTATTCTTTGTTATATTGGAATTGTCTTTCGTTATGTCTTCATGGTTCTAAAAAAAAAATTATACTTGCATAACAAGTTGATAAAAAATATTCCACATTTAAAGTGTTAAAAAACAGTCTGCAAAAATTAATACTGGAAATTTTTTTTTTGCTTGTATTTAATTTGTATAAAAGTAAAATATTCTTTATTGTACACTAGGTAAATGATATACGATACAAAAAGAAATCATATATATATATATATATATATATATATATATATATATATATATATATATATATATATATATATATATATATATATATATATATATATATATATATATGTATATATATATATATAAAATATAATTCAGACCTAAAATCTAACACTGAGATATTATAAGCGCGGTTAATGTGAGTTCGATTCCCGGTCAGTGGAATTAGTTATCCTCCCGCTCTTTACAAAACCCGACAACCCACAATGTTCCGAATTCAAGTGAAGGAGTGTCAAGGTGTGACGTGACAGTGTATCCCTGCGAATACTGCGAATATTCCCCCAAATACGGGATACAGCGTGAACGTGAAAAAAGTGAGAACTCGACAGTATTTACTAAAAAAAAAATTAAAACTTACAACATATATATAAGGTTCCGCATCAAACTTCACCGTTACTTCCGTTCCGGTTTCCAGCACTTCATTTATCCAAACATGATAAGCGAATGGCTTTTTTTTATATGAAAGTACCAAATCACTGTTATTCTTACAAAAGTATCGCGTTTGCCACATACCTGTTTCAGTATACCCGTCCACCCAAGGTGGATAATATGCCTCTATAAGTTTTGTAAAATAAAACAATATTATGATTTGTAACTTCTTTGTTGCAAGCATTTTGAAATTAATTAGATCATTATTTTTACGTGATAATAATGGAATACAGTGTTGCCATACGTCAGGATTTCTTAAGATACTTCTAATTTTAAAATTTTGTTTTATTCAAAATATAACTTTTAACTTTTTTTGTTAATTCTCGTAAAGCAAAATTGTTTTTAAAATTAAATAAAATTAATATGAATTAAAAAAAAATAGTTGTTTCTATTACTGAGTGGTTTAATTATACTGATCATATTAATGTTGCAAATGCAAATGCTTTTAATTGTAGACATGGCAACCCTGCGTGGATCAAAGATCACCGTTATCAGTTTATAATAATTTTAACATCAACTTAGACATAAATAGTTCTTAATCATTATCAATTATTTCATATTATATTGACACTTACTCTCTGAGAAATAAATTAGCAATTAATTGGCATTAAATCAATTAAACTGTAATTTCCATATTTTTTTTTATTAAACTCCTATTTTCAACTTTGTTGTGGAAACATTACAACAAAATCTGAACGACTCATCGATAGCCAATAAGTCCCCGCTCTATAAAATTAATTATAGCGGCGTTGAGTTCCGCCACTCTAAACACAATGCCACTTAACTGTTAAGTTACATCCTTAAGTTACCTTACCTGCTATATAAAGGATAAAGCGAAAAAAAAATTAACTAAAAAAAAAATTTCTTAACTGTCACATTATCAAATAAGAAGTTTAAATACAAAGGAAATAAAATAAAATAATAAAAATTATTTAAGATATTTTAATATCCAAGTTCTATATTTAACAACATCAGTGAACACGGTGTAGGCGTTTGAATTGCAAAATCTTGAGTCTTCCCCCGCTAACGTGAGGGACACGATGCCCTTGACGTACCAGGCTCCAGGTCTACTCTCGAGTGGATAGGAGTACGAAGGTGTCCTCGCATCAGGCACGAATACCACAAACCCACCCCCACTGTCGCCATTACATGCTGCGGTTCCTGAAACAAAATACAAAAGTCATATACAAAATATGTAAAAAAAAATGTCGTAGCAACACAGTTGGTTGGCTCGAATTTTAATCAATGTAATGCTTATTAGTTGTATATATTTAATTAATTATTGAATATATGTATATGTAATCTTCATGGCACAGCGGCATAGCGTCTTAAGGTAAACGCGATTAATGTGGGTTCGATTCCCATGCCGGGGCCATAGAATTATTTGCAAAGACAACGATATAAACAAAGACCATTGAAGAGAGAAGAGAAGAGAAGAGAAATGGTCGGAAAATGGGGAATAGATATCTGAATACCACCTACACATATATACCTCTGAGATAGCGTGAAGCCATTTATTTTTGTATTAGCATAAAGTGGGATGTTGGGTACAGCCACAGGATGCTCTATTATTTTCTTCTTTTTACTTCATTGTCATAAATTTTGTCCATAAAGACTTTATTAGCAATACCGGGCAAGTTGCTCTTTTTAATATAAACGTTACAATTTTATTATTTAACCCAAAAATAAATTGATAGCTATCTCACATTGAATTTAAATGATCTTAATAAAATAAAAAAATCTATAAAATAAATTGTGAAATTTTACTATAGACTCGTTACTTGAGCGACCAATCACTAAAATAGCTGGAAATTTATGAACAGAAATAATAGAATATAGTACTATATAGTATGAATTTCTATATATTATATATAATATAGTTAGAGCGCTTGAATTCAAGTTCAAATTTTTATATGTTTTATTTAAATATTTTTCTATCCTTAGTGTGGATAAACCAATAATATAAAGTGTTACTTTATATTATTGGTCCCGCTGTTTGTTTGACATTTATTCACTTCCACTGGTTGGCTGGAAGAGATTCCTTTTAGAAATGACCCCACGTTTGTCAACTAAAATTAATTTTAATGTTTCTTACTTGGTAATTTTATGTGCAGTAAAGAATATATATACATATAGTATTAAGCATAGTTATTCTGAACTCACCGTTATTGAAGCCAGCGCAAAATTTCTTTCCATTCAATATGGTACTGTAGAACACGGGGTCGTATCTTATACACACAGACTCCGGGACCAGCGGCATGGTTGTTTCGCGGAGTTCGTTTGTAAGAGACTCGGTCTGATCGATGCCCCATCCTACTACCTAACAAAGAAAATGTTATAGAGGAGAAACTACATAGCATTCCATGGAATCACTAGTAGATTGTATTATTAAAGTATAGGCTATATAGCCTATATAGCCTTCCTATATTTGGACTATTCAACCAAAAAATATTTTTCAATTTGGTCCAATAATATGAGATTGTCGCAAAATCTTTAGCTTTATAATATTTAATTAAAAAAAATTCAATAATAATATATTCATCTCACCGTTCCGTTTACTTCGTACGAGTCTAGCTGGTCATACACATCGTCGAACCACAGACACGCTGGCTGGACATAATTGTTGAAATTTGCTTCAGTGGCCAATTTGATTAAAGCAATGTCGTTGTTTAGCTTCTTATAGTCGAAGTCATCGTGGACTATTATTTGGAACACCTAGATGCATATTGTACGTATTATATTTTTAATCTGTTAAATATATAGAACAAAAGTTACTAAGAAATCTGTCCGTCATCTTTGTCATCGTCAACGTCATCATCGTCTTTAGCATTCTATGCCATTTGTAGCAAGGTAGGTAGCTTGAACGTAGTGTTCATTAATACACTCCGTTTCCCGCATTCCGCCTATCGAAACATTGCAAGTTGTGTGGTGGAACCGAACAACCCGCTTTGGGTTACACGAGAAGAAATTTAAAAAAAATCATTTCCCGGAGTGGAAATCGAAGCCAATCAGATGTGTCACATCAATCTCGCAAAATAAAAATTACGGGCTTGTGATAAGAAATATGTGTTGATATGAGTTGAGATGTTTAAAATAATATAATAGAACAAAATAAGCCAAAAAACCAATATAAAAAGGTAGAGATTATTTGTTATCTGACTTATCATGATCAAAATGTCACAAGATTACAGTATTATTACAGATTAAGTTATATAGTAAAGTTCTTAGGCCAAGAACACCCTTAAGTAAGTCAAGAAGAATACCAGCGTACACATGTCTTACTTCTTTATCTTGAGTCGTTGCTTCTGCATCGAAAAGGGTATATTTGCCAAGAATGACAGTCATCGCTTCTACATTTATTTTCGATCCACGCTTTGTAACGCAGTGTGCAGCTGTAATCAAAAATAATTTAAACTTATAAAAAACCTACATGAATTTTTTTTTAATTTGATCTATTATAATATTAACTATTACGATGATTTCTTAGCCTAGAACAAACAGAAAATGCCACGGTTACGAGTGGAAGGGATCCACCCATAAAATATATATATATATATATATATATATATATATATATATATATATATATATATATAATATATCTATATATATATATATATATATATATATATATATATATATATATATTAAAAGGTACCTGTTAGAACTAGTACATTAGACAGTAGAGTTCCTCCACATCTATATTTTGACAGGTTTCTCTCCTGGAGGTATATAGCTACATGCCAGGGCCACTTGCCTGACTTAGTGATTGAGCCGCTTACTATCAACTCGGTGTGCTTCTTGTAAACCTTGCGCCTTCCACAATATTGGTCTGGCGCTCCGGACCAATATTTTTCGACACGTCCTGAACTAAGAGATGTGTTCTGAAATTTTAAAACACACACACATATATATATATATATATATATATATATATATATATATATATATATATATATATATATATATATATATATATATATATATATATATATATATATATATATATATATATATTTTTAGCTCTGGTATGAAAGCGCGGCGTTGCGCCTTGCTACATAACACACAATGTCTCGAAAATTGTGTGGAAAATGGAGTGTCTTAACACTAGGTTTCCTCTACCTTACTATATGCGGGATACAGCGTGTAAGTAAAAAAAAACCAAAGCATATGTAGATCGTAGAGTGCTAAACTAGCAGATCATTTGTAGGTCATAGTTTGTATTAAATACGTACTAATTTAGGTGTAGTACATTTCTCTTCGCCGTTTACTTTTAAGCTTGCTACATGAGGTGGATAATCAGGAGGAGGTTTCCCTACAACTCTGAAACTGAACGAGCTGATATCTTCAAGAATTATAAAAGTGAAAACATTATTTATTAAGTCAGGATCACTTGTGAACCTCGCAAGCTGTTTATCCGAGTCTGATTTAGTTTCCTGCAAGCAAAAAAAATAATTATTATAATTTACGTCTCTATGTATTTTTACTCCTGCTATATGTCCTGCAAAGTCAGTCAAGTCAAAGAGAATCAGGAGCTTAGACACTCCATTCTTCAAGCTCTACCTTATAAAAACTTTAGGAGAATTCCTCCTAAAATTCCGGATATATTATAAATAATCACTTTCTCACACTTATCAGCCTTTAAAAACTAAATTAATAACATAACAATAGTATAATTATAAAAATGATAACATTAAAACAAAGACGAACCTCAAGAAGAGAGATAAATATTTATAATATATTAAATAATAAGAACACTTACAAATAAAATCGTTCCGCCTGAATCCAGTTTCACACTTATCTCCGTAGTAGTATTTAATATATCGTTAATATAAACCGTATAATAAGGTACTTTATAGGTAACTTGGGCAGTTAAATATCTGTCACCACAAATTAAATCTATATATGTCCAACTTGCATAAATATATTGTGGGTTAAATAAAAAACATAATATTGTACACTTAAATAACACATCCGCCATTTTATATACAACTTTTTATAAAGACGCTAAGGTCAAGACGTAGCGTCTTCGCTAAATCGCGAAGTATAACTAATAATAACTTAGCTGAAGAACTTCTTTAATGAAAACAGATTATATTATTGTTTCCTTTATTTCCAAAATTCCAAAATATATATATATATATATATATATATATATATATATATATATATATATATATATATATATATATATATATATATATTCAATTATTAAGTTATTAAAACCAATGTCGTATATTTTGTTCTAACCCCGTACATACATATGCTATCTGTAATTCAAATTTGCTCAGCTTCTTGTATTGTAGTCGTATTTTTATCGGACATTTATAATATCTATATTAATATTATCAAAATGAGGTGTATGTTTGATTGAATGCTGTAATCTCAAAAACTACTTACTAGTACTCTTGTAAGTAGTTTTTGCTGAAATCTCAAAACTACTTACTAGTAGTCTTGGAAGTAAACAACATTTATTAAGATAATCGATTCCAAATAACCGAATGTATCTCCGGCCATAGTTACTACAATAGATTCACGTTAGTTCAATTTTACTATAGGAAACTTGTTGAAATTTTGTTGAATATTAAATAATGCCAACTTAAGGAAAACTATCGAGAAAATATATCGCAAAAATATTAGATTCCAAACTGGTATATAACCGGTTCCATAGAATGAATTAAATCAAATTCCTATTGTATTTTATACAAGGATATTGTTATATGGATAACTACCAAATAGTAACAGGTATAGTGGAATAGTGCTTGACTGCACACAATCAAATACCCATTTGGGGAAATAAATTAGGTTCAAAAAACGCGGCGTTAAATTCCGCCGCTCAACACATGTTATGTCTCTTATTTGAGTGAACATTTAAAAAGGAATGTTTCAACACTCTGCAAAAGAGTGTATTGATATATATTAGCTCTTATCTTCAATTTTCTTACAAATGATTTCTTTCCGCATTTCATCAGTACCTGGGGCCATGGTATCCAAGCATCCACATATTCCAGAAACGTTTCATCTTTTTGTTGAACCCCATAACTTTAATTTTCGATTTTTAATAGTACATTATATATCATATTGCTTATATTGCTCTTACATATTCATTTTACATTTTATTAATATCTACAAACCTCAGAGTTTGTGACCAATGGTCATCAAGATTCTTGTGATACTTAGTAAAGTTCTAGAAAGTTTAAATTTCAACATTTTCATTTTGCTAGATGGAATCTTATAAACTTACATAAAGGAAAAATATCCTAACAAAAAACATTTTCATTACATTGCTGCCAGGACGAGGACTAGCACTGTCAAAAATTTATCAGTTCTCATATAGAGCCAAGTTGCTAACTCTACACGCCCATGTACTAAGTGCAAGCGTTAACTTCATAAAATATACATACATAAAACACAAATAAGAGCTAAATCTGTACAATTATTGTATCCTAATACAATTACTTTCGTGTAATGTGCCAAGACGAGACCACATAGCTAGTACTGCGAAAAAATGATCAGATCTAATGTAGGGCTAACACACATACATTCTAAACACTCTAAACTACACCTCAGTCAAAATACTATAGCTTCAGCTCAGTCGTTTACTACCGTCACATAAGGTGAAAAATTCCACCAATTTTAATAAGAATAAAACGGCCAAGCCCCACTTTATGACTAAGGCGTAGTTGAAAATTTACATAATAAAATTATTCATAGTAGGGCATTCTCTTGCAATATTACCTGTCATTGCTTTTTTTTCTGTAAAAGTACAGATCTAAATATTATTATTTACAACAGTTAAACAACACCTGGTTATGAATGACGTATATCCTAGTCCTGTCAGTGGATATTACAGTTTTTTTTTGCTTGTCCACTTACCCTAGATGGCAGTAATTAAGTAGCAAGTAGTAATTAATGCCATCAATCCCATTATTTATTTATTCAATATTTATCTATTTATTCAATATCAATCTCCAACAGTAGTACCTTATTTCTAATTTTTACTTTCATCATATGTCGTAGTATTTAGAATGACAAAATATTTGAGGACTTATCAAGGCAAGGAAATGGTCAAAGGCACCACAAGTGCTCTAAAATACCCATTGTTCACTAATCAATCAGCTTTCGTTTGTCTTTGTCTTTTATTAAGCTTCTGACCGGTTATTCTTTGTGGAAGTTGTTTTCGAGCTGGTACCATAAGCTTATGTTCATTTAATAATTGAAAACTTTACTGCTGCTGCTGCTTTCTGCTTTACAAAAGTCTGTTTGCATTAAAATATTTTAAATTAGAATTTAAGTAAAGATAGGTGCAAGTAATAAATAAGCTGAGCATCTTCCTTTTTTTATATATATTTACAGTTTTTAATATTTCGTTGATTGATAGAGAGAACCTAGTAGAGTTGTATTACTGTTTCTATTAAATACCCATATTAATTTATTTGAGATATTTTAATATCCAATTCCTATATTTAGCTACATCAGTGAACACAGTGTACGCTTTAGGATCACACAGCGAGGAATCTTCTTTGGCTAATGTGACTGACACGATTCCTTTAACGTACCAGGCCCCAGGTCTTCTCTCAAGTGGGTAGGAGAACGACGGTGTCCTCGCATCAGGCACGAATACTACAAATCCACCCCCACTGTCGCCATTACAAGCTGCCGTTCCTGAAATAGAACAAACAATACATTCATGAATATATAGCAGTACTAACAGTAATCTATATAATAGTAATATATGACAAAATAATAGAAAAATGTGTAAAGTGTATGGGTGCGATTCTTACTCGGAGTAAAAAAATTACTTTCATTTCTTCGGCCTGGTAATTAGACAAAGCGTAACGTTAAGTTCCGCCAAAGTTTCTTAATAGCAACTGGGTGCGGGGTACAACTAAAATGACACCGACGGCATGAGACGCCTGGCGTATTGTACGAACCTTGTATTGAAACCTCAACATCCCACTAGGATTTCAATATCTTGATTTACTTTAGAATACTTTTTATACCTTACCGTTATTATGCCCGGCGCAAAACTTTTTTCCGTTCAGCATATTGCTGTAGAATACCGGATCATATCTGATACAAATGGACTCTGGGACTAGCGGAATGGTGGTTTCATGAAGTTCGCTCGCCTGAGACTCTGTCTGATCAAAGCCCCATCCTACTACCTAAATATAAACATATGTAGACTTTATATAACTGACGTTTACTCTAAGTATTTGAAAATAAATTTGACAGTTTGACAGCATTACTGTCAGCAAAAAAAAATTAAATAAAAAATTCATGATACATTAATTCTGAATAGAGTTATTACTCTCCAACCACCAGCTAATACTCCAATCATCATAACAAGTATCTGACCTTTTAATTTACTTTTCGAATGAAGTGAAGCCTTACCGTTCCATTGACCTGATAGGAATCAAGCTGATCATATATGTCATCGAACCACAAGCACGCTGGTTGAACGTAATTATTGAAATTGGCCTCTGAGTCCAATTTTATTAAAGCAATATCATTATTCAATTTTCTGTAATCGAACTCCTCGTGGACTACTATACGGAAGACCTGGAACATTGACAATAACAACTTTTAAAATAAGTTAAGATCCCATGTAAGAGGTCTAGACTAATAAGACTCAATTAGGCAAGGCTTTTAAATTTTTTTTCACTTTTGTTTTACATATTTAAAGATTTTTGTAAATCCACTCTACCCCTATTTTTTATTATGACAATAAAACTTCTAAATGTGTGATGAACCAATTGATACTGTTTTACTTTTATCTTCTTCCTCATACAAGGTGCGAAAAAAGCCAAATACATGAAATTTTAATGATTTAGCGTTGAGACATTTGTATATTTAATACGTTGAAGTAATTAAGTTAGATAATTTCTAATTTCTTTACCTCTTTGTCTTGAGTTGTTATATCAGTACCGTGAAGGCTAAATTTCCCGAGAACAACACCAATGGATTCTGGATTCATAGGCGCTCCATTTTTTGTGACACAATGTGCGGCTGTAAGTATAAAACAAAAAATAAAAAAAAGAATGTTATCATCCCCCTTCCCTGTCCCTTACTAAAAATGTTTGTGAGAATATTCTAAAATTTCAATTACAGCCAGTCTCTTACCTGTTAGAACTATGAGCGTCGATAGAAGAGTGCCTCCACATCTGTATCTTAGAGAGCTATGTTGCTGGCCGTATATAGCGACGTGCCAAGGCCAGTAGCCAGACTTAGTGGCCGAGCCACTCACTATTAACTCTGTGTGTTTCTTGTAAATTCTCCGTCTTCCGCAATACTTATCTGGTGCAGCAGACCAATAGTCTTCTATTCTTGTTGAACTATGAAAAACAGTCTGTGAAATAAAAGCGCGTTCTTAAGTTTTTTTATTGGATTTTCGGTTTAACTATAATTTTTATTATTATTAATATAACTTTAATTAAATGTTTCTACAAATTATTACATTGTAATCCGTCAAACATACATACATACATACATACATACATACATACATACATACATACATACATACATACATACATACATACATACATACATACATACATACATACATACATACATACATACATCATACATACATACATACATACATACATACATACATACATACATACATACATACATACATACATACATACATACATACATTCAAACATGAATGCAAATGAATTTCTCCACAAGTTTCAGACCAAATTTTAATGAATTTGTTAGGAATACGTTTCTATATTGTTAAATACTGAATTGAATACTTACTCGAGTGGGATTCAGACATTTTTCTTCATCATTAATTTTAAGGCTAATTAAATATGGTGGATGTTCAGGTGGGAGCTTTCCCACCACTTGAAACTTATATCCACTGACGTCCTCCAGGATTTGGAATGTATAAACATTATTAATAAGATCTGGCTCCCTTGTAAACTTTGATATATTCTTTCCTTCGGAATTCTTGTTGTCCTGAAAGCAAAATACTAAATTTGTTTTTAAAGAGATTAAAAACACAACAGGCTGAAAGTAAACAAAAATAAAAATAAATTTCAGTATCAACATTTCCTTTAACATGCGAAGTAATGAGACCAACCCAGTAAGTTACTAGTATAGCACTAGTACTTGAGTCAGGAGGCCCCGCTCTTCCATAAAACTTCATACATTTGTGGAAATAAATATCTATACAATACACATGTTATATCTAACCTAACGTAATTTAATTTAATTATGAAAAATATGGGCAAAAAGAGTGTATTTATTTGTGTGTATGTGTGTGTGTGTGTGATTGTGTGTGATTGTTTGTGTGTGTTTGTGTGTTTGTGGTGTGTGTGTATATTAGTGTATCATTAATGCTTCTATGTCATCGTAGTTTAACGTTGGTAGCCAGGCAGTTAAATAAATAAAAAATAAAATAAAAAAACGCAAATATTTCTTAAGTTGAAAATTTGAAGTACTTAAAATTTTTAATCGGCTAGTTAACAAATAATATTGGAAAGAATTTATAATTAGCGATTTATTTTAAGATCGATTGTTCCATGACCTTCAACACTCTTCTTGGGGATGGCCCAACTTGGCAAACCTGACATCAAGTATAATGTTTTACTCTACACTTGACTACTGGCGCACCAGATAAGTCTTGCCCACAAGAATTATCATCATCATTTCTTTCTAAGAGTAACTAATACTCAAAAAAGAGACAAGAGCAAAGATATTCATACGAAGACAAACACAAAGTTCACCAAACTAATCGACCTCGATAAGAATGTTGTATGATAAGACTGTTAATATGTGAGATGTTTTATAACTGGGAATTCCAAGTAATGAGGATAAATAATATTAAGAAACAAGTAGATAACTTTTTAACTTAACTTACAAATACTCACTAAGACAATACTGCCTCCTGAATCAAATTTCACCTTTATTTCTGTGAAAGCTTTAAGCTCTTGAACGATAACTACATCATAGTATTGAGAGTAAGAATAAACGTTGGCGGTAATAATTCTATTATTATCTCCACAAATTAACTTTGCATATGCCCACACTTGAATAAGACACTTTGTACTTTTGATCACAACACAAAGAAATAATAGTAAATTGAACCATTTAAACATGTTTTTAATTATACAAAAGGTATGTATGTATGTATGTATGTTGCGACGTCAATAGTAATCTACTCGTACGAGTACGTAGGTCTCGTCTCGACTTAAGCGGATCGCGAATGTAAGCTGGTTTTCAACAAGATCTACAGTGTCATAAATTATCGTTAGTTGTAGAATATCGAATCTATAATGAATATCGTAACTACAAGTATTATGTAATGTAATTAAAAATATTTTAAATAAAATTTTGTATGGTAATTATGACAAAGGAACAAATTTTTATTAAAAATTTGCATTTTTTACCTTTTCAAGCGTCATCTTTATCTCAGCACTACGTCAAACAGACGCGTTTAAAGTGTTCATATCGTTTCAATTAACCACAAAAATATGAAAAAAATACAAAATTACGTATTCTTATCGTTTCTTATAGTTGAAGTTCGAACTATGATATATCCACCATGGATAAGAGTGTTCAGTACTAACTACCATGGCATAACGATGGATGTTATTTTTTTTTTTTATATCCCGCATACATGGCAATCTGTTTATCCACAATAAGCCATTCAAATTGACTCGGGTTTCCCTGTTTGTATTTGATTTGAAGAGGGGAAAGACCATCGTCTCCACCCTCTATTCAGCTAAATCTCTGGTTTAGGTTAGTTATGCTTTGTCTTTTCAGTCTTTTAAATTTCAGGCTGCCGGTGCGCTCCAGTTGTAACGCCAGAGTGTTCACATGATGTGAGAGTTTTTCCTGGTACTTCCCACTGTATTTCATATTGTCCTCTTTGACAGTTTTGATATTTAGGTCTAGATGGAGGTATTTGTTGCTTATGTGGTTTGGGATGTTGAACATGAGCCGTAGAATTTTATTTTGAAATCTCTGTAGGATCTCTAGATTGTTGTCGCTTGCAGCACCCCAGAGTTGTATCCCATAGGTCCATATGGGCTTTAGTATTGTTTTGTAGATGCTTATTTTACTGTTCTCATTCAGCTGCGACTTGCCTCCGATTAGCCACATCATATTCCTTAGCATCATGTCTAGCTGTTTGCGTTTGGCCCAAATATGTTTTTGCCAGGTCAGCCTTTGGTCCAGGTGCATGCCGAGGTACTTTGTGTGGTCAGATTGCGGTATGATCTCATTATTCAGAGTGACCGGTGGACATGCCTGTCTGCGTAGGGAGAAGGTGACACGGGTGGACTTGCTCTGGTTTGCCTTAATTCTCCAGGTATTTAACCATTCCTCTATTTTATTTAAATGCATTTGCAGGTTTGTAGATGCTATGTTTGGATCTTGATCCACAGATAATATTGCAGTGTCATCTGCGTATGTATGAGTATTTTTGTAAAAACAATTATGATCTAGTTTTAAATTATGAAGAGAATAGGCGTCACACTTACGACGTATGGATAAATGAAATATTGGAAGCTGGGATTCTGTCCCGTCTGTCCCCTGTAAAGGTCCAATTTGATGCAGAAGCTTCCGTCTTTCTCGTAAGGAATAAATTATACAAATAATTCGACGATATTGTCGCACTTGTGGCTCGCACGTTAATGGCGGAAGTAGTTAAATTGAAATTATTACAATTGGTTAAAGTAAAACGTAAAGCTTAATCATTTAAATCGAATGGCCTAAAATCTTGGTAAAGAGCATTAAATAGAATGTCTTAGTATTAAGTTCTATTTGCGTACACTGTTGAAAAAAGTACCTAAAGCTACAAAAAATTAATTAAAAAAATTTTGGATGTTTGCTAAGAAACCATGAATACAAAAACAAAGTGATTGTAAAATACATTAATTATATTGATTTTATAAAAAAATATTACAATAAAGCTTTAATCTTAATTTGTAAGTTTTATAATATATTTCTGTAAATAATGAAATCTGACACATGTACACAAAGTTATAAGTCAACCACGAGACTAGATTGTGTAATTGGGTGATTCTGCGAAATGGAGTTTTGGAAGAATTTTCATCGAAGAAAATATGAAAGATATCTCAGTTTTCAATATAAATTACAGATCATATGTGAAAGGAAAATGTCTATCGAGGCATGAAATCTTTATTTGTTATTAATTTAAAAATAAGCTATTTACGTTTGCAGATAACACCTAAAACTAATTATTCTGCCGCGTCCTAACGCCAGTTTTGTCAGAATTTATATTTTTCTCTATAAGAAATTATCATAACTAATTAACATCAACTAGTTACATCGATATTCCATTGTATGCTGAATAATGTGTACTAATTTAAATTATAAGAAGTAAAACAATTATGGAGTTACAGTCATTTAAAAATATGTCCATCGTGTAAATAATCATTCGTCTGGACCAAGACGTCACACCCTGCAACTTCAACGGGATTTAATTTTTACTATTAGAAATATAGGCTTATGAAAGGCGGCGCGAGCACGTCCGCACGTAATTTAGTAAGAAATCACGATGTAAACTACTCATATGGCGTTTGTAAGGTAAGTGACATAATTAATCTGTCGGCATTTGTGGGATACTGTTTGAGATATAAAGTTTTTTAACAGTACTGTTAGATCTCTTCAGGTTGTATATTTATATTCATTAATGTTAAAAAATAAGTAAATAACTAATAAACGAATAGGAATCGATTTTGTTCCAAATTCTCATTTGTCTGGTTTTCATTAGTGTGAATATGTCTGGCATTAAAGAGCAAAGTACACTTTAATGAGATTTATATCTTGAAAGTTGTTTTTTTTTACAGACTAGATGAATTTAAATTAATCAGACAAAATCCTACAGAGTCCCAGTAACTTGTCAGACGTTAATTTTGAATGGCAACAAGACAATAATAGCCAGCACTTGCCACCAATAGAAAGCAGAGAACTGAAGTCACCTATACCAGGACCGTCTATGATCTGTCGCAGCAGGTCTCAGCAGTACAATGAGTTAGCTAATAGTCCCTCTAAATGTCTCATCTCCTCCATGCTCTCCAGCATTACATAATAAATAAAGAAATTCATAATTTCAAGCAAGTAATTCATAATTTCAGGAAACAACTACAAAACTGCACGAAAATGCACCAGCTCGCTTGGAATTTCAATTCTATTAATATATGACGATAATTATATAGATATTACTTATAATGAAGACTGATTAATACTCGTAGTAATTTCTAGCTACTTTTTTATTATAATCTAAAAACTAAAACTAAGAATATGCCTAATGGCAATTTATATTGTTATTTATTATATTGTGATAATAACTGTAACGCCATTAATCTCTGTTAGCAATTATTTAATAATATTGTTTTTCCTTACATTTTGTAATAAAGTTGATTTTAATAACAATTATCTGTACTTCTCCAATAAATCTGTCCATAAAATCTCATTTATCTGCTATTGTGATAATTCATCTGAATGACCAATTCATCAGTGCACTCTTAATCATAAACTACTACAGTGCAATTTAAATATATTATTAGTTTTCATATTTTAAACAAAATAACTATTTTACTTTTATTTTAATATCAAAATTCAAAAAAGCCAGTTGTTATTTTGAAGAATCAACCAATTGGATATTTATCTAGAAATTATTAATAGACGTGTGGAGAGTAACACATTATATATAATTATATAGATATATATATATATATATATATATATAGATTATATATATATATATATATATATATATATATATATATAATATATATATATATATATATTATATATATATATATATATAATATAGATATATATATATATATATATATATATATATATATATATATATATATATATATTATATATATATATATATATATATATATATATATATATATTGGGAGAAAACCAGAATACAAGGTTAGAGTCATCATTTTTTTATTATAACTTTATCGCTTGTTGTTATTGCTAACCATGGATTAAAGCGTATACTACGTCAAACTCCATACATTACAGAGTGTTTTTGCAAAGACTATTAAAAATCTTGCCTTAACATAATATTTGGACGATAGTTGCCGCGATTTTTTTATTTAGGTAAACGAAATATTGAATCACGCACCTAGCTAGGTACGCAAAATGAACCTTGTGTTAAGACACTCAATTCCCTACTTTCCGCCTTTTGAGGCATTGCGTCTTGAGTGGCGGAACTCCACGCCGCGCTTTGCCTTGTTACCAGAGCGAAGAAAATGATAATAACTCATTCTCCCCGAGTGGGAATCGAAGCTGTCACGTTTACAGGCAGACCTCTAGTTCCTCTAGTCACTTAATGTCAATTGGTAGATTTTACGCCGGTGTGATACATGTCATGTGTATCTATGGTATGGTGTACTTAATGTTTTTTATATCCTCAACTCAGTATAAACGATTGCATTTACGATACGTTGGACTCCTACGAAATAAGTGGCTCGGTATGTTTAATAATGAAAATTAATTATATAAGGAGAGGCCGTCGTGGTCTTGGTCATAATAAGCTCATCCTGTTCATTGGAGGAACTATTGTATCGATGTTTAAGTTATTTTTATTATTTTGTAACTGAGACATTCACACTAAGAGAACATACAAGTTTTATATAAAATTATACGAATTTATGAAAAACTATAAGAAATCATAAAAAAATATGATAATTTACAACAATTCCGCTATGTTCATATGTTTATGTTTTCTTTAAGTATATGTATGTATATTTAAATCATTTTCGTTTCCGAAGCTCCGGCCAATTGGGAACCTAGTTATTTAACACTACGTTCCTCTGACTACTCTTCTTTGCATGCTACTTTTCAAAGGGCCTTTTACTTTTCACTTTTCTCTTAAATGTATTTTATTTCTTTTTTATATTATTCTATACCACAGAGTTTGGTTGTCTGTGCCTTTTTTATTATTTTCTTTGCACTAGTTTCTCTTAAATGTTACTATAATTTTTATAGCCGCTAAATGACAAATTCCCTAATAATAATTTTAACACACAAGAGTTCTGTACTTTTTTCGCAGTCACAACATTGTTTTTATATAATTGTTATAATAAAATTAATAAGAACCTGGCTTTTCAAAAGTAATGATTACAAAAAAACGGAGTGCCTTAACACTATTTACTTTACATACCCTGCTATGCGGGAAGTGGATTATAGATAGAATCATATTGTTCTAACAGGTGGCTGGGGGTTTGATAGGAAGCCTCAAGTGCCTCAAGTACCTGATGTCACTTGAATTCTCTTCCAACCCATCTTCTACCACAAAATGTTAAATGAATTGAAGTTCTGTGCAGGACACCAAATGGTAAGCCAGGAGTAACTTAGAGAAATATGTATACATTACTGCGAGATTAAAACATTTAAAATATAAAGTAGGTAACTACTAGTAGGTACTCGTATGGCTATGGAAATGTAGTTGCATATGAAGGTACACAAACTCATCTGTTTAGATATTGTGTATATTCACACACTATATAAAATCATTTTACAAAGAAAAATATCGGTCAAACGCGATAAGAACTTCCGCACCAAGGGTTCCGTACCAATTTAACTATTGTAGGTCAGCAGAAAGTACGTGGCGATTATCGTGCAAATGGCATATGACTTGACTTGACGTGATTTAGAAGTTTGATTTTTCTGAGCTCCACGGGACCATGGATCGGGAGTTAAAGTCCAATCATTTCAACTTGGTATTAAGTCCACGTGATTTTAAAAAAATGGTCCGCTTTTTCCTTTTGATATACGGAGCCCATACAATTTTTTTTATATGATAAGAAGGCAAACGAGCAGAAGGGCCACCTAATGTTAAGTGGATATACTCGCCCATAGACATCTCCAACCTGAGAGTATGTGGATGCGCTTCCAACCTTAATGGTGGAGAAGATGACTGTACACACGACGCTTGAAAATCCCTAAATTATAGTGATCAGGGAAACCTCAGGAGGTAGATCATTCCATAGCTCGCATGTACGCGGTAAAAAACATCTAGAGGCACGCACGTTGGATGCAAAAAATGCATCCAAATAGTGGCGGTGGCATCTGCTCCTTAGGCGAGAGGTGCGATGGTAAAAAGAAGATAGTGGCACCAAATCAAATAATTCCTGTGAACATTCCCCGTTGTACAGTCGGTAGAATACCGACAAAGAACCAACGTCTCTTCGTACACTTAATGATTCTAAGCCGTGTGTGAGTTTGGGATTTTCGTGTATTCTCCGTACAACGTGACATTGGCGAAGTGAATTGTGCTCAACTGGCACGCTCGAATCGCCATTATCGTAGAACAGAACAGAACAGAGTTTGGGATTATCGACGATTCGAACTGCCCTCCGCTGAATTGAGTCAAGTGGTTGTAATTGATACTGAGGGGCGACTGCCATATGGTAGGGGAGAAGGCAGATTCCATGTGAGACGGACCTGGAGGCTTTAAAAGCAGAAAGTCTTGACCTGATGTGAAGAAATGCTTCGCTCATTCAGTACTTCGAGCTTTTTTGAAGCCAATTTCGCTTGCTATCCAAATGCCCACTAAATTGGACCTCATTCGAAATCTAACCCCAAGAATCCCAAAACAATTTTTAATGACAAAGAAGAATTGGAATGCTATGAAGTTAGAGCTAAAGTGAAGGGGAGTTTTGACGGTAAAACGCGAAACTTGTGTCTTAAGGGGTTAAATTGGACAAGGTTACGTACCACCCCATCCGAGGACCTGCCCAGGACGACTTAAATATTGGAAACAAGTTGTATTTTTTGTGTCGACTCCACCTCGGCTCGAGAGAGATTAGCCACGTCATATAAAAAGCATCGCCCGTGCTGTCATCGCATTTAGCACTTAATACTGCAGTTTGCAACATGTCATTAATATGCAGAGAAAACAGCGTGGGAGATAGCTCGACCCTGGGGTACTCCAGCAACTACGACCTTATGCTTCGTCCATCAAGAAAACTGGTACCCAATGCAAAATCCGTCGGGAAGTCCGTATGATGGCCAACTTAGACAACAGGGATATGCCAGGAACCTGATCAAAGGCCTTTGTGAATCAAGGCTAACTGCATAGGTCCTCTTACTCTCATAGGCGGCTGCCCAGGTGGTGAGTTAGGTAAACTAAAGGTCTCTCAGCACTGCAGATGTGACGAAAAAGAGTGTCGATACTACTAAGCGGGTTTACTAAAGATAACGAGTAGTTGAAGTTAATTACGTGTTCCATACTTACATGTAAGGAAGTTATCGCAATGGACGGCTAAGTGGAGGGATCTGTACTGGCATCTTCTTGCAACAGGGACAACAGCCTACTTTCCACGAAGAATGGGACCAATTCTGGTGGCTAAGATAAAGAGAACAAGCCGCGGTAGCACTGATGGTAACTCAGAGCACACGTTTTTAGCAAGCGATAGCGGACTACCGTCGGACCATCGACTTCCCTGACGTCCAAGGCACAAAGAGCCTGCGGTTTGTGTAAAAGCGTAGTTCTTTCATAGTTTGTGCTTGCATCGAGATATGGATCGCAATGAGACCAAAGGCACGTGTTCCAGATAGGAAAGATAACAATCTCTTGCCAATTTTGCAAATTTCCCTTAGCCTTAGCCCGACAACATGCTTCTTACAAGATCTGGAGCAGCATGAATTTTCTTTTGAGATGTGGCTTATGGGTCGATCGCAGGTATTGCCTCTAGAGTCGATTATAAGTTTCCTGTTTAGACTTTTTAGCTCTTTACAGGTACTTTTTCCCTGCAAAATCGTCTCCCTAACAGTGTCTGAACAGGATCGATGGGTCGCCAGAAGAAAATCAAAGCTGTCCCATGCGTAGGGCTACAAAAAATTCTCTTAATTCATCCCAATATAATCCATACTAATCCCATCTAACGCGTCCCAATGGGTCGTATCTGATGGTTGTGGTAAGGGTGCTCAGAGTGACCAGGCAATGATCAGATGGGCCAAGGGGGTATCGCAAATACCCGGTAGCCCTCCGGAAAAGAGTAGTCACAGAGATCAAGAAAGGAAAATCTGTCGCATCTCTATCCGTAGCCTGGTAAAGTCAGATATTCCAATTGAGTAAAGCCATATGCCTGGGCAAAGCTGTGCGTCAAGAGTCCCGCATGGTCGTTTGTATGATCCAAGCCTATTCTGTGTGCTAGGATTGGAGTCACCAAATAACAAGTAAGAAAAAATTTAATAGACAAATTAAAATAAATAATAATTAAAATAAAACTGTATAATAAAGCTTATTCATCTTCCACATCCAGGTACTTCCCCTTGTAACGGCGATTAGTGGTGGGGGTCCTCGACATGTACCAGATTACAAGCCTGAACCATATTCCTTCGACCAGGCGAGAAAGCACAAGGAGCTTATCTACGTAAAAGGATAATTCGACGACCTCTGAAGAGTGATAGGTTCGGACCAAACGGATATAATGTATCACAGACGTTGCTAAATCAGGGAGGATACTAAATTCAAGTGAAAAAAATTCTTAATTATATTTTACTTCTCGATGTAATTAATGAAGTATGGGATGGGGTATTTAATATAAAATTTTATAAATATACAGATTGATGGAAGTGTGATTTTAACCAGTCTCCAAGAGGTTGCCATACGACGGCCTTGCGGGCCGTTCAAGTTGACAACAACACCAAATTTGAATTGAAATGGAATAGATAATTGTATATGACTTTCAAGAATCCCAATTCTGCTAGTGAAGTACCCATTTTCCTAATCGCTCTGTGAGTCTGAAAGATTATCTAACAATAAATAATGTTGTAATAAGTTTTATATAATTGTTTGTCTTTTCGATTTTTGTGTTTTGTTTTTTTGTTGGTTTTTCCTTTTTTATTTTATGCATTATCAGCCTTAGTTGCTTACCCTCATGGTGTTCACCACGTGTTACCCAGAGCGACAGATTTCATTCCTGATCAGAGCAACCGGAACCCACATCGCTGGTAGTCAGATGCTGTCGAGCTGTGCCACGAAATCTTTTATGTTTCACAGGCTTAATATTAGTTCCTTGTAAATTCAACTAATATTTAAGATTGACACTATCATACGATATGCTAAGGTGTATTCGTTCGATATTTTATTTCCTTTGTTGCACGCAGCGCGTAATAAAAATGCTTTTAAATTAAAAAAAAAAATGTTATAGTAGGGGAAGAATAATTTAGATTTCTCCACTTACTTTTCTTGCGAGATTAGCGGATATTCTATTACAACAGTATATAAAAGACTTTAATCCTAGTCCGCCGTGGACATGGTAGTTTTTGGCTTGTCACTTACCCTTAGATGGCAGTAATGCAAGTACTAATAGATCACTGATGGATTCAAGCATATTTATTTATTTATTCAATTATGAATCTCCAACAGTAGTGACTTACTTCTAATTTACCATTGCATAAATGTCGTAAGGAAAAAAAAAAAACATCTGGCGTTTACGAGTACGATCAAACTACATTGAAAAACAAATATTTGATGATTTATCAAGGCAAGGAAAGGGTCAAAGGCACCACTAAGTGTATAAAAATACCATCGTTCAAGAATCAATCCAGCGGCTCTCTCTTTATCGACAGTAAGCTTTCAGCTTTCCTATATTGTTTCTTTTGTACGGTTCTAAAACGGTTTATTCTCGTGGAGTGGTTTAGAGTTGTGGTCAGTAAAGTTCATTAATAATTTAAAACTGGACTAAAAAAAAACTATAATTTAAAATTAATTTAAAAAGAGGATGGTTGCATATAAAAATTATTTTGAATAGGAATTTAAGTAGAGATAGGTCAAGTAGTAATAAATGAGCTGGAGTATGTTACTTGTTTTAAATATATTTTACAGTCTGAATATTTCGTTTGAATAATAGAGAGGATAGTTGAGTGTTTTACTATTCTATTAAATTTATTTGACCGCACATTAATTATTTGAGATATTTAGTATCCAATTATATATTTAGGCTACTCAGGAACACAGGTACGCTTTAGGAATCACAAACAACGAGGAATTCGTTTGGCTAATGTGACTGCATGATTCCTTTAAACCTTACAGCCGGTCTCTCTCAAGAGGGTAGGAGAACGAGGGTCTGCGCATAAGGCACGAATACTACAATCAACCCCACTGTAGCATTACAAGCTGCAGTTCCTGAAATAGAACAAACAATACATGCATTAATATATCAGTACTAACAGTACTAAAGTAACCTATAACATAACACGTCACACACGTCTGGTATATGACAAAGCGTACAGTTAAGTTTCGCAAAGTTTAATAGCACCCTACGAAGTCAGAACAATAAAATGACAACGACGGCATGATGAGAAGCCTGGCATTGTATGAAATGACATTGAAACCTCAACATCCCACTAGGATTTCAATATCGGATTTACTTTAGACTCTGTTATACCTGACCGTTATTATGCCCGGCGTAAAACTTTTAGCCATTCAGCATAGTTCTGTAGAATACAGGATCATATTGATCAAAGGACTCTGAGACCAGTGGAATGGTAATTTCACGGGAGTCGCTCGTCTGAGACTGTCTGATCAAAGCCCCATCCTATTACCTAATTATATTATGTATACTTATGTATATGTATACTTATGCTTCTATCACGGACGTTTACTCTGAGAATGTGAAAATAAATTATATATCATAGATCGGTGGATAGAACCTGTACCATAAATGGCCTTGATTATACTTTGGGGTAAGCAGTTTGACAGCTTTCTGGTAGCAAAAAAAATAAAATAATCGTTTCCGACACATGCCTTGAATAGAGTTATAGCCCAACCCTCATCATAAGTATCTGTTCTTTTAATTTACTTTTCGAAGAAGTAACGCCTTACCGTTCCATTGACCTGGAGGAATCAAGCTGATCATAGAGTCATCAACCACCACAACCACAGCACGTGCCCTGGCCCCCCCCTGGAACGGAATTAAGTGACAACCTGGGCCTCTGAGTTTTGTAATCGAACTCCGCGTGGACTACATTACGGAAGACCTGGAATTTTCAGTAGAATGAATACTTACTCGGAATTACACAATTTTCTGGAGTCACACATTTTTTTCCATCATAATTTAATGGCTAAATTAATATGGTGGAAGGTCCAGTGGGAGCTTTACACACTGAAAGTTAAAAATTTTCCACTGAAGTCCTCCAGATTTGGAATGTATAAACATTATTATAAGCTCTGGCTCCTTGTAAATTTTGATATTATTTTAACCTCGGAATTCTTGTTGGAAGCAAATATATTTTTTTTTAAGAGATTAATAATACAAACAGCTGAAGTAAACAAAATATTAAAAAAGATCAGTAAAAATATTGGTCAAGAGGCTTAGTAAATAAAATCGATAGTTACCAAATCATATGGTAAGAATTTAATTAACGATTCATCTTAAGATCAATTACTCCATGATCTTCCATCTGAGATTTCTATTCAACATTCACTCTTCTTGGGGGTGGGCTACAGTTGCTGTCCAGGGGAGAGGTAAACATTTTTGGCGTTAGAAATGATCGTTGCCTACACTTATTCTGATGATAGTCACCCGGGACTTATATGTTGAAAAAAACAAAATGATTGAAAAGGAAACTAATATTTTTGCGTACAAATGATCGAAGTGACTATCAAGAGATATTGAAAAAGCGAGAATGTTTTGTATGTGGACGGAACTACGCTGGGGACGTCAGGAGCCCAAAGGGCCCAATGGCAAACCTGACATGAGGTAAATGTTTACTGCCACTTGAACTTATGGCGAACAGATATGTCTGCCCACAAGAATTATCATCTCATTTCTTCTTGAGCGAAGATACTCAAAAACGAGACAAGCGCAAGATTTCATAATACGTAAAGATTTAGCACTCTACGCACATATTTCGAAGAACAAAGGTCATCAAAATGAATTGACACCGATAAGAATGTTGTGTGATCGAGGTAATATGTGAGATGTTATATGGGAGTCGAAGTATGGGAAAATCATAATAAGGAATAAATAGGCATATATACACCTTATTCGTAAAAAGCTTGAAGCTCTGAACGTAACTACATCATAATATAATGAGTAGAATAAAACTGGTGGCGTAAAATTCGATTATTATTACCACAAATTAACTTTGCATATGCCACACTTGAATAAGACACTTTGTACTTTGATCAACAACACAAAGAATAATAGTCATTGAAACCATTTAATCATGTTTTTAATTATACAAAGGTATGTATGTATGTATGATGTATGGTTGCGATGTCCATATAATCTACTCATAAGCGTGTGCGTCTCGTTCTCGACTAAGCGGATAGCGATGTAAGCAGTTTTCAACAAGATCGACAGTGCATAAATTAGCGTTTTAGTAGTAGAATATCGAATCTACAATGAATATGAACTACAAATATTATGTAATGTAATTAAAATTATTCTCATAAAGCTTTGTTGTTAATTATGAACAAGCAAAAATTTGTATTAAAAAATTGCATTTTTTAACTTTCTTGCAACGGTTGTTCAGTCTCGTCTGAAACACATTAATGTTCTGAGTTTGGAGAAACGAGGTGTCTTGACCACTAGGTCCTCTGCCTTCCTTCCTATATACCAATTATATTTATTAATTATATAGTGGAAATAGATTGGACGTCCACTTCATACATCATCTCTAATTTAAAGTAATTTTCTTTTGATTTATTTGAAAATACGCTCAAGTGGGACCGGAATATAATATTATAGTACATCAAAAGCGTCATCTTTATCTCAGCACTACGTCAAACAGACGCGTTTAAAGTGTTCATATCGTTTCAAATAACCACAAAAATATGAAGAAAGAAAATACAAAATTACTGATTATTATTGTTCTTTATATTGAAGTTGAACTATGATATACCACCATGGATAAGAGTGTTCAGTAACGACCCATAAGCTCCTTGGTATAAGGATTATTTTGTAAAGGCAATGAGGATATAGTTGTAAGTATGCAGAGAATAGGCCGTCACACTTACGACGTATGGATAAATGAAATATTGGAAAGCTGGGGACAGAAGAAAGGTCCATCAATTGATGCCGAACGCTCCGTCTTCCTAGTAAGTAATAAATTTATAGAAATATCGCGATATGTCGCACTTGTGGCTTGACTTGAGAGAAGTAAGGCTGCACCAAATTTGATAAATAGGTTTCGTCTTTTGATTTAAGAAAACCAAAAAGTTAAAAACGAGGTGGTTGTTAAAATCCATTTTCTTAATTATGATATAAAAAAACATATGAACGTTCAAATATTAAAGAGCTTTAACCTAATTAAAATTGAAGAATGTTATATAGAAGAGGAGTGCGTGCTGACTATTGGTAAGAGGTTCAACTTCTAATTAACATAAGTTAATGAATTTTGTTAAGTATTAACAACATACGTTTATAATAAATGTCATGGACAATAAAAAAAACGTTTGTTTTTTTGGTATCAAATATTTAAGGCTAGGAATATGTATATTGCAAAGTACCAAACATGTATTAGGTTCGCACAGATAACTATATATAAGGGGAAGCAGAAATTGCCTAAGAGATAGTAAAAATGTTATAGTGATTTTTTTCAAATTAAAATAAGTACACTTTATAGATAAAGTCAGTGAAAGAACTATTTAGTCGTGCAGTTAAGGTTGTATTTCTTTATCATTTAAAGGGATTTCTAGTTATTATGATTTTTTTTTATCTTAGCTAGGGCCTATTTTGTTTTCGCTTAATATTGAAACTCGGCATTTTGCGACTAAATTTCGACACATTGCCCGTGTGGAAGTCGTGAATCTCAACGCCCCGCTATTTCTGGCGTAGCAACTTATTGGCGAGGCAATTCAAAATTCAAAGAATATAATCTCAGAATAGAACCCACAAATGCTGCTGTACAACAAAGGCCATAGATGTTTCTTATTAGACTTATATTTAATTTACTATATTTTAGTAATACCAAAAAAACTTGATATAAATATATATATATTCTATATATATATATTATAGATTATATATATATATAGATATATATCTATATATTATATATATATATAATATATATAGATATATATATATATATATATTCTATATATAGCTATGATATTAGATATATATATATATATATATAGATATATATATTATATATATATATATATATATATATCTATATATATATATATATATATTATATTTATATATATATATATATATATAGATTGTTTTCTTCGACCACGAAGGTGATGCTGAGTTAATTCAAGATTTACAAAAGACGCGGACACCATTAACAACATCTACACATTTGAATATACTAACAAAAGTGAAAAATTGAGACCACTCTTCACGGTGAAAGGAAATACTTACGACCATCAAATACATATTACGAGTCTCAAGATTAATGGAGTTGAAAGATGTCATGAGCCTGTATTGGTAAAATAAATTGTATTAAAAATTAAATATTTAAAAAATACAATATAATAGCTTTACGCTATTTCCCTCACAAAGCAGGGGAGACAGAGGGAACCTCACTGGGTTCCCTCTGTCTCCCTACTGCTATAAAGACACTCTGTTCTTTTAAAAAAATAAAATCATATAAAATTATTTAAAACGTAATTTATATTAGAATGAAAATAAACGATTTTGCATTTGAGTGTTATATACATATTATCAAGGTATTTTTCTCTAAATTTGATTTATTCATTGGGATTGAACTCACCACCGTCGCAGTAACAAACTGACACTGTGTCACTGCGCCTCAATGGCTTTTTTCATTAAATTGGCAGTATCATTCCAGGATCTTTTCGGAAGTTTTCGACTTTACCGTTATCTTCCCCAAGCGCCGGACAAATTTTGTGGCAGACGAAAAGTGAATATTGCACACAATCCACTGATCGTAAGCGGATCCGCTACGGAACCTGGATGGTGGCCATGGCACGCTGCTATATATAAGATATTGAAGGGCACCTTGAGTTACATTTGTGGAGGGACCCTCATCTCAAAACACTTAATTTTGACTGGTCTGTAAGAAATGTATCAAAATATATTTGATAATATCAACATTTATTTTCACTTTATTGTGATTCAGTAGGTAAATCTGAGAATGGCTGCAGAGGGCGCGTTCTTCATTTAAAGAAACGTTTTTTTATAACCTCACGCTTTATCTCATATATAGAGTAGGTAGAAGCAGTAAGTGTTAAGACACTGTTTGGTCACTGTGTTTTGAGTCGCTTAGCTCAACGCCGCCTTTTATCTTGTCATTACATAGAGAGAATGAAAATAAATCTCTTTCCCGACTGGGAATTAAACTGCTGCACCACCACGGCCTCGAAAAAATCCTCGGTCTGGTAAAAAAAAACTACATACAATACAGTGGGTTAAAACCTTGAGGGATGCCAATTATCCAAGAAATGTATTATTTAAAATGTTACATTACAAAAGTTATCTGTATTTACAGCTGCCCACTGCGTGACAATCAACGGTGCACCTGTCAATCCAGAAGTTCTAGGTGTAGTACTTGGAAAGTTTTCTCTTTTTGTGAATGATGTGACTGCTCAATCTATTGAGGTTATCCATTTATTCAATATTTTATATGAATGAATAATAAATTTATCAATCAATCAAGTCAATCAGTGAGTCAATCAATCAAGTAATCAATTATTTAATTCAAATAGCTCACTACTTGGCGTTGACGTTGAATTATAATTTTCAGGTATTCCAAGTCATAGTTCATGAAGAATTTTACCACCGGCATCTAAATAATGACATTGCTTTGATAAAATTAATGTCAGAAGCGCGTTATAACAACTACGTGCAGCCAGCTTGCTTGTGGTTCGATGGCATTTACGATACGTTGGACTCCTACGAAATAAGTGGCTCGGTATGTTTAATAATGGAAATTAATGTTATAAGGAGAGGCCGTCGTGGTCTTGGTCATAATAAACTCATCGTGCTCATTGGAGGAACTATTGTATCGATGTTTAAGTTATTTTAATTATTTCAAAACTGTTCATTAACGCTAAGGAAGCTTCAAGAACCAAATGAAATGTATAAACGAGAATATAAAAGTTTCATACAAAATTGTATAAATTCATAAAAAATGTAAGAAATTATTTAAAATATGATAATTTATAACAATCCCGCTATGTTATGTTTATATATGTATATATGTTTTCTTTAAGTATGTGTATGTATATCTAAATCATTTTCCTTTTCGAAGCTCCGGCCAATTGGGAACCTAGTTATAAATAACTACTTAACACTACGTTCTTCTGATTACTCTTCTTTGCATGCTACTTTTCAAAGGGCCTTTTACTTTTCACTTTTCTCTTAAATGTATTTTATTTCTTTTTTATATTATTCTATACCACAGACTTTGGTTGTCTGTGCCTTTTTTATTATTTTCTTTGCACTAGTTTCTCTTAAATCTTACTATAATTTTTATAGCCGCTAAATGACAAATTCCCTAATAATAATTTTAACACACAAGAGTTCTGTACTTTTTTCGCAGTCACAATTGCGTTTTTACACACACATTGTTTTTATATATATGTTATAATAAAATTAATAAGAACCTGGCTTTTCAAAAGTAATGATTACAAAAATATTAGAGTTGAAGAGTAGAAAACGGAGTGCCTTAACACTATTTACTTTGCATACCCTGCTATGCGGGAAGTGGATTATAGATAGAATCTATTGTTCTAACAGGTGGTTGGCTGGGGGTTTGACAGGAAGGACCAACTGACAAGAACATTGCACGTCGCCACCATGCCTCAAGTACCTGATGTCACTTGCATTCTATTCCAACCCATCTTCTACCACAAAGTGTTAAATGGATTGAAGTTCTGTGCAGGACACCAAAATGGTAAGCCAGGAGTAACTTAGAGATATGTATACATTACTGCGAGATCAAAACATTTAAAATATAAAGTAGGTACTCGTATGTTTATATAAATTTAGTTACATATGAAGGTACTCAAACCAAAAAGTCAAATCAAAATATAAAAACGTTTTACAAAGAAAAATATTGGTCGAACGCGACTACTACTCCCGCATCAAGGGTTCCGTACCAATTTAAGCATTGTAGGTCAGCAGAAAGTTCGCGGTTATTTTCGTATAAATGGCATATGATTTGACTTGACTCGACTCTACTTGACTCGACTTGACTCGACTTGACTTGGCTCGACTTGACTTGACTCGACTTCACTAGTTTTTACTTGACTCGACTTGACTCGACTTGACTCGCCTTGACTCGCCTTGACTCAACTTGACTCGCCTTGACTCGCCTTGACTCGCCTTGACTCGCCTTGACTCGACTTGACTCGGCTTGACTCGACTTGACTCGACTTGACTCGACTTGACTCGACTTGACTCGACTTGACTCGACTTGACTCGACTTGACTCGACTTGACTCGACTTGACTCGACTTGACTCGACTTGACTCGACTTGACTCGACTTGACTCGACTTGACTCGACTTGACTCGACTTGACTCGACTTGACTCGACTTGACTTAGAAGTTTGATTGTTTCTATGCTCCACGGGACCATAGACCTGGACTTCAGGTCCAATCATTTCAACTTGATATTAAGTCCACATGGTTTTGAAGAAATGGTCTTGACAGACAGGCAGAAGAACAATAAAGTGATCCTGCAAGGAGTCCGCTTTTTTTATATACGGAGCCCATAAAATTAACACGTAATAAAAAATTAATAAACAATAATTTAAATAAATAATGTATAATAACTTCTTCGTCGTACTCTTCTCACATTCTAGGTACTTCCCCTTGTAACGGCGACAGTGGTGGAGGGTTCCTCGTACATGTACCAGATTACAAACCTGAAGAAATTTTTTTTCGACCAGGCGAGAAAGCGCCAGGAGCTTATTACGTAAAAGGAATAATTTCGACGACTCTGAAGAGTGATAGAGAAGACGCGGTCGTGTGCGACCCAAACGGATATACTGTATTCACAGACGTAGCTAAATACAGGGACTGGATACTAAATCACATGAAAAATTCTTAACTTATTATTTTTACTCCTTCTAATTTATGGGATAATAGTTACAGTTGATTATCAAATCATGCCAAATATTTTATTTAATAAAAATGTAACACCTGTAACTATTTTGATGGTGCTGTCTTAATTTAAAATATTTATAAATATATGAACAGATTGACGTTTGAACTTTGAACAGGTTCCAAGAGGCGCCATTACGAGACCTTGACCGTTCAAGTTTATACACGTTTTTTTAAGATTAACTTTAAGAAATTAGACTCGGCTTGATATCTACTTAATAATTGTATATGACTTTTAAGATTCCCAATTCTGCTAGTTCAAGTATCCATTTTCCTTATCGCTCTGTAAGTTTGAAAGATATTTAAACAATTAAATAATATTTTAATAAAGTTTTATATAATCTGTTTATCGTTTTGTTTTGTTTTGTCTTTTTTATTTGCTTTTTTTAAATTTTTAGTCACCGAACCCACAGTCAGACGCTGTCGAACTGCGCCATGACGGTCTCTTATGTATAACCGGTTTAATATAAGTTCCTTGTAATATTCGTCTGTTTATTTAACATAGACACTAGCCTGGTGTATTTGCTTTTGCTCTTGTTTTCACTCATTTTAGGCAGAGATAATTTAGTGTTAAGGCATTCCGCCCTCCGCTTTCCGCTCGGTTATAAGATATTTGCTAAGCCAAATAAGTAGGACAATGCCCCAAAGCACGAATATAGCATTTTAAAAAATATATTCTTAAGTATTATTTTTTCCATTCGCATCACGCATAACCCGAATTAGAGAAGCGGAGAGAATCCAGTGTTAAGGCACTACGTTTATCTGTTTTCAGTTTAAAAAGAACCGAATTTTACAAACGAAGAATCCACATCCATTATTTGCCATAATATAAATATACATATTATATACATATTATTATAATATACATATTATTATAAGACGATATACATATTATTATAAGACGAGTGCGGAGAATCAGTACACTACTTACTCTATAAAGTATAATATTCCTCGCTAGTTATCATTTGGACACATTAATCAAATGTTGGCAGATGAAATAATATTTCGCACTACAATAAATAACAATGGAAGTAATCATCTAAATAATTGTATATAATAAAATTTAAAAATTACTTATTAATAAATTTTATTATTAAGTACAACAATTTACAACATAAACATACATTTATTGGAACGCATCCTAATGGAAAATCCCAAAGGAAGCCGAATTGTATTAAAAACTTGTTATACACAAATACTACTGTTTACTTTTCCTCATATCATAGTTTAAAGTCACTTCGACGTGATGATATTTTTACAATTTATTTTATAGTTTTAGTATATTAAGTGTAGTTCACACTTTAAAATGATAATTTTGTTCATAATTGTGATCGGTTGTATTGTATCTGGCATAAATGCTCAAGCTCATAGAATACCACAGCCTGTATATGAGTTTTGTGGACACGATGAAATCTATTCGTCGACTACTCCAAACTTATACAAAGGATATAGTGTTGTGATCAACAGGAAATTACCATTGTATTCGGAAATCAAGGTGAAGCTTGATTCCATTGGAAGAGTGTTTACGGTAAGTGGCTAGATAAGTCGTATATTCCATTAAAATTAATTTACCAACCAAAATGTCGTTACAGTACTTAAAGCTTAAATTACCTACAAATCAAACACATCCTTCAGAATAAATATTTTTTTGATTATAAAGGTGTGATATATACTTCTGATTTTTTTTGGTTCTGTAACCCAAAAAAAAAACCGAACTCTTACAGTATCACCTATTTTTCCATTTCTCTGTCTGTCTGTTTGTCTGTCTGTCCGTTTGTCAAGGCCATTATTCTTAAAATAAATGTTGCCGTATCAAATTTTATCATTAACACTCAATTAATTTATATCAATTTGATGGGAAAAATGAATATTGACCGTATTTATATTTACATATTATCGATTAACATCGTGTAGGATTCAATCGGTGAGTCCATTAACATTTTGCACTTTCCGAGCGCTCTACATATTTGCTTTATTTTCAGGACGATCAATATATATTTGGTACATATGCCTCAAAATTTACATCAGAATTGGATCTGATCAACAATGTTTTTTCCTTCGTCACACTGATAGAGCCTGTCCGATTTATTTTTGGTGTAGAGGGACAGCCTTATCCCAATCATCCACCCTATATAACAAGTATAAAGATCAACGGAGAAGAAGTGTGCAAAAATCCTATTCGTGTATGTCTCCAATGCTATTAGACAACATATAGTCTCTACTACTAAGTAGAGATCCTGGTTCATAAGTGCTGAAATTATTATCTGTCTTTCAATAAATAATTCAACTTCCAGGGATACTTTGAGAAATTAACCGGTGTAATAAAACTATGGCCTGAAGCGCCAGATAAATTTTGCGGAAGACGAAGAATAACCGATGAGTCCCTCCCCTTAATTGTCAGTGGTTCTTCAACTAGGGCAGGTCACTGGCCCTGGCACGCTGCAATAAACCGGCTATCTAAAGGAGTACAGAAATATATTTGTGGAGGAACACTCATATCAAAATTTTTAATTTTAACAGGTAATACTTTTATTTTAGCTTCATGCTTGTAGAGATAGTCAGAAAGAATGAAGTACCAAACGCTACGGTCCGTGCACAGTTATGCTGTTCCATCCAATTCTCATCAACTCCTTGTGTATACACCTCGGGAACCTTATCTGAACCTTCTGCAGTTCCGTCATCACTGTTCGTGGTCGTTCTCAAAGGTCATCTGAAGTCTCTTAATACTCGTACTTGGCACCATTCTTTCAATCGTCTTTTCTTCATGCTTAAACTTGTTAAGTAAGTTCTTCTTGTTTAAACGTAATCATAAGCGGTATTAACTGGATTGTCATATATGGGCAGCAGCTTAGACAAAATTCTAAATAATTAGTGTGTAGTAAAAATATCCAATAAGACATTATTATTATTAATTATAATTGTTTATATATTTCAGCGGCTCACTGTGCCACTATACGGGGCGTGGCCGTGAATCCAGAAATACTCGGAGTCACTCTAGGAAAACATAGTCTATACGACATTGAAGTAACAAATCAAGGGGTAGAGGTTGTAACTTTATTTAGAATTTGGTGCATCACATCATTACCACTAAGAAATAAGTAAATCAACTTCATTTATAACATGCAAATATTAAATATTATGATGGTATTATAAAGTTTTATATACTATATATCACAATAATTGTGGCTTAAATCAGGAATAATGACGGAGTATTAAGAATAAGAAAGATAAAGCAAAAATGCAAAGAGAAGAAAGTAAAGAACTTACATGACCTTCTTTGGAACAAAGATATTTACTACCTGATCTTCTCTAAAGTAGAATTGTACCAAGAATTTGAAATTGGCACATTACATTAAAATGTATCTACATATTTATTATTGTATGAACGGTTTAAAATTTGTATTACTGTTATAGGTATTTGAAGTGATAATTCATGGTGATTTTGATAAGAGAACACTAGACAACGATATCGCTTTATTAAAATTAACTACGGAAGTCATATTCAACAACTTTGTTCAACCAGCTTGCATTTGGTTTGATGGAATTTATGACAAAATGCCCTCATTCGAAATAACTGGCACGGTAATCATATTCTTTTGTGAACTCACATGAATACAATTTGTTTTTTTTTAATTACCTATATAATATTCTCTTTGCAACATTTTACTTCGCGCCCTTTTATGCCATTATGTGTTATTAACACAAACAAACGAGGAATTTGCTTAATAGAGTTTTGGATAGCATAGCTTTTAAAAATCTACCTATAGGTATATGTAATATAAGCGAATTGTACATTTATTATGCAAAAATAACCTCGATTAATTCAAATCAGACTGGTTAAGATTTCACCAGCGACCCCTTGAAGGTACGCCCGACTGGCGTTAATATGGCATAGACAATATCTTTTTTAATTTAATTACATTTCATATACTCGTATGCTTTTTAAAAACAATGCATCTTAAATTACGAGCACAACACAAACTTGTAAATAATTGTTACTTTATGGTAAACAGGTAGTAGGATGGGGTATCGATCAATCCGAGTCGTTATCTAAAAAACTTCGTTCAGCAACACTGCCCGTGGTACCAGATGTCACTTGCATCAGATATGAGCCAGTTTTTTATACCAATATGCTTAACGGAAAGAAATTTTGCGCAGGAAATGCTAACGGTAAGATGATTTTAAAACAACCGTACAACAAATCCATGAAATACTAAGGATTTTCACTTCTTACTTATTTAGTAATGCAATTTGATTCTATAATCGCTAAGTGCACCTAGAAATGTCCATTACCGTTTAAATGCTGTTAAAATAAAATATCGGTTATAGTCTCGTTTTGAAGTGCTCCAGAAAAAAAAATAGAATGCTCCAAAATAAAGAATTCTTGATTGAAATTCACTAATAAGTTACGATTTAGCGAGTAATTATTTTGAAGAGCGGGATAAAGTTACTGGCTGGTTAGAGAACGGTGTTACAGCTGTATAAAAAAAATTAAAAAGTGGAGACTCGCACGTATAAACGGTAGGACAAACATCTGTTGAATAAATGCAAAGTTTAGATAGTTGGATGTGACAGTTAATGTACAGTGTTAAAGTCTAAATTAAGGAATTAAAAAATTAAAAAATATTATCTTAATAATATCCCTACTTCGCCATTCTGGCAAAACAAAATGCTTTTGAGATTTACCGTCCAGTTCACAATGTCCCAAAATTGGCCAGAAAGTATAGAAGTATGTAGGGAGTCTAAGCAGTAGGTCTCTCTACCATTATTAAAAAAATAAGCTTAGGAGCCACCATAGCTCAAAGGCGCAGCGACTGATTTGTACGCGACGGTTGTGGGTTCGACTCTCACAATATCTCGAAATGTGGATAACGGGGAACGGAGCGTCTTAACACTAGGCTCCATACTGCGCATATGCGTATACTGCCATATGGATACAGCGTGAATACTTTAGCTTTACGATTTTTCCTTCATATACCACTGTAGGCAGATAAAAGCGTTACGACACTCCGTTCTCTATTTGCCACACAATTTCCAGATAATTTGTGCTACCGTAAAAAAAAGAAGAATTCTCTTTTCAGTTGTTAAATTGAAATATTTTAGGCACAGCCGCCTGCAACGGCGATAGTGGCGGTGCATTTTTAGTGTTCGTAGAAGATGACAAAGACCGCGCAACAGAACTGCCATTGCAACGTAAGCCAGGCGCTTGGTACGTCAAAGGGATTGTTTCCGCGACACTGGTGCAGAAGGAAAGTGATATTTGTGACCCGGCAGCCTACACTGTGTACACTGATGTCGCCAAATACAGAAGTTGGATATTAAGTTATATGCCTAAATAAATTTTAAATACATATAGACAATTACAAATATGTTTATGATTAAATCTATTTTTTTTAATTATTTTATCTATTAACTTACATGTATATGCATAGGGTAAAACCGGGATAGATGCCCCAGTGGGATAGATGCCTCATGTTCTAAAAAACTAACTTCCCGAATACGCGACTAAGAAATTAATTCTTAGTATGTATAAGTAGAAGCAGGAATCCCACATATAGTTGTGTGGTGAGGGCGCGTTTTGTTAGTGAGTGTAATTATCTCCGCAACGAAGTTCATGATTACGTAAAATTTTTAAAGATCAGAATTTGACGTTGTATAACTTTATAATAAGTAATAAATTCCGTTATATTTTTTTATTTTGTTTATATATTGGTTCATTAGGTCTGCATCTAGATGTAAATATTTATCTATTTTCTTTATAATTTGTTAAAAACATACCTGGGAACCTATCGAAAAGGATAGTTGCCCTGATTTTTTGAGGTACAGGTTCCCTTAGCATCTACGTGAGAGCAACTGTAATTTTTTTCGATATTTTTAGTATCTGTTATATTTTTTTATATAGTAACCTATTTATATTTGGACTTTATAGTGTTTTTAGCAGAACTACGAAACTAACATATCAAAAAAAGAATTTTGAATAATTTTTTGGACTACAGAAAACCTACAACCTGCTTTCGATGATATGTAAAGAAAATCTCCATCGGATAAATGAAATATCCTGACATCTTAATATTCCATCGAAGACATTATGCGATATGTAGTTAAGAAGACAAGAAAGTTGACACGACAGATGTACGCATTACAGATTATATAGTACAGAATATTTCAAACTTTTGTTAATCTAAAATTAAATTAAATTGACGTTTACAATCAAGGCAATATGTATGATAAAGAAAATGATAATTGTTTTAAGCCATACCAAGACCGAATTCCTAATACATAGTTTTCCTTTTTAGTAAAAGGCAACTTATTTAAAGCTCATGAAGCCCGTAAAAACTAAAAGAGATGGATAGGACAACACTAAAGATATATGTAAAAATATTTAAAAATTTGAAATTAATTTGAAACATTGAATGCTTTGAAAACTATTAAAATATGAAATCACGGTCCGCCTGGGTTAAAAGTCAGGAGTCAGGCTACGTGATATTTGTACAATTTACAAAACTTATTGGTCAAGATGTGGAAAACTATAAGCATTATCCAGTTAAACTTCAATTAAATTGGATAAAAAAACGTCTTTCAAAATGGTTTTTTCATTATTATGGCCCATGCCTCTTAGAGACAATTGTTGTTTTAGGAGTAGATCTACTTATCATTTCGTTTGGGCTTATCGTTTAGAAAGGGCATTAATTGTAAAGGGCATCTATCCTTCTTAGTATTTTCATGGTGGGGCAACTATCCATAGAGGCATCTACCCTCATAAAAGAGGTTCCACGAAAAGCTAATTTCTGCAGTATCAGTGTTTGAGAAGTCAATAAATAATAATAATAATTAATGATAAAGGATTGAGCTAGCTATACCTATGGAAATGATTCTTATAAAATCAATATTTTCAAGATAACAGACATACTACTTAAACATGGCAAATTACTAACCCTTTTAGCCCTTGACTATCTTACATAAAGCAGCGTAGATAGAGACACGCTAGATAAAGTATTCATAAAAAAAACAACCAACTGAAATGTGATATTTAACAACAATAAAAAATTATCATGTAAATATATAAAATTTTAGTATTTAAAACTTGGAACAAAATATGAACACATACGTTTTTTATTAAATTTATTATAAAAAAAAATTAAGACATTCTTAAATACTTTAATTCTTAAATATTTTTAATAATGAAAAATATTTTTATTTCACATGTGGCTCAGTATCCACTCTCTGTACTTGTCAACATCTGTGAACACTGAATAGTTGTCCCCACTACACAAACTGTCTTTATCAGAGCGTACACTTGAAATTATACCGCGGACGTGCCAAGAGCCGACAGTAGAGTTGTCATTTACGCTATCCGGTACGAACACGTGAAAGCCGCCACCATTGTCACCGTTACAGGCTATTGCTTCTATAAATAAAAATAAAATAAACGTAGTTTGTTTATACTAATTCGTATATATATTAATACATAGTGTCTCAAGTTAAAACCTAGATGGTAAATATTATTAGATAAAATTACCGTTTAATCGTCCAGCACAAAATTTTTTGTCGTTTAAGAAATAGGAATTAAATGAAAGATTATTCCGTAGACATGCTATGATAGGAACCATCGGTATTTGGGCTTGATTAAGACCTACCGATAAATGATCATGATCATCCAAACCCCATCCAACAATCTGAAAAAATTAATTAAGCATAGTTTATTTGTTCGAGTTAAGTTAGGTTCCGTCACCACCCAAAACGCACGCAACATTGTTCAGCAAATATTACATATTTATAAAGTCAATATAATGTGTTATAGTAATTATATGACAACAAACTTACAGTCCCCATAATTGGTCCGGACATTAGTCTCTCCGTAACATTATTATTCCATAAGCAAGCTGGTTGAATGTATGAATTGAAAATTACTTCAGTCTTCATCTTGAGCAGAGAAATATCATTGAGAAATATTGTGTATTTAAAATTTTCATGAAGTATGACTTTTTCTATCTGTAAGAAGTAAATAACGAGTTTGCTGTACCTATAAAGTTGAATGTATACTCATATGTACATGCTATATAATGATGTGGTCAGATAGGATTAAGTGTAAAGCTCTTGTCCACTAAATTAGTGAATGATTACTTTTCTACAAATTTTATTTCATAAATGCGTATTTATATATTATGCGTAGTATGCGTATTTATATTTTATTTTATACCTCTTTATTTTCTCCATATATTTCATGTTCGAAAATATTAAATTTCCCAAGAGCCACCGTTAAATTGAGACGGACAGTCGAATCGCTTTCCCGAACAACCACACAGTGAGCAGCTGACAACAAAAAAAGGAAAATAGATACATATAATCCGGACCTTTTGTTTAAATTTTAACATGTATATCACAATAAAAAATTTTCTAGAACTATTTTTTACTTAAATTTAAATAATTTTGTTCAAATAAGAATATGTGCTTCATATTTTGAACGTCAAAAACTCTGACCTGAGAAGAACGGGCACAAGAAACTCAGCGGATTTTCTGTCCTACTTATTAAATGTCCTATTTGGTTAATTAGAAGTACAACGATGATACCTTTATATTGAACAACTTTATATTACATTGACAATGATACCTTTATATTGAATCATTTTAGGGCGATTGTAACGCCAATCATATTATTAGCTAAATTAGCTCTTCAAAATAGAAAAGGATCAAGAATAGACCACTGTAGGACTCCCATACTGATTACTGGCCTAGGAGATGTCTTGCTGTGATTGGCAATCCTCTGAACCTTGTAAGCTAAATATGTGGTCAGAAGATTGAGTTCACGTCCTTACAAGCCATGAACGTGTGGCTTTATAGACAATATCGAGTGCTGTACACAATCAAATGCCTTGAACAAATCACATCTACTAACCCTCCTGGATACTCTTTGTGAGGGCTATTCCAGCGTCAGTAGACCGACTTTTAGTAAAACCATACTCTTTCTATTGCATACGACCATGTTAATTGAAATGCAGTTCAATTTGATATAAATTACTTTAATGCGGGTACCGATATAGGTCGAACATTGTATACTATAAGGAGTTAATTAACTAAAATTATTTCATCAATATAAAATTACAACATAATATTAGTAGGAAATAGGATAAGATACATAAAATTTACCCGTTAAAACGTGATAGTAACTGATGAGAGTCCCACCACATAGGTAAGTCTGTTTGTTTGATGTTTGGAACACAGCAACATGCCACGGCCAGTCGCCAGGCTTAGACTCTCCTTGCACGCTTGATGAATTTGTAATAATCTGGCGTTTCCCGCACTTACTTATACTTTTTGGTTGTTCTTTTACGTTCGTACAAGAACTTTGAGCTTGTTGTCTGTAACCTTCAATGTAAGAGTCTAGAAAACCCTATATAAAATAAAATATATATTTGTTGGAAAATTGGGGAATAAGTTCTGGTCATCTTCAGGTGAATGTTCCATTTATAAAAAATAGTACATGACCCATCACATGTGAGGTAGGAGTGTATAGCTTAGGTTGTTGGCATTATTAATAAATAGATTTTACTAGTAACATCGATCCTTACTTTACACGCACACACATGCACACACACACACACACGCACACTCACGTACGCACACACACACGCACGTGACACACACACATACACACATGCTACACACACACATACACACACACACACACACACACACACACACCACACACACACACACAAACGCGCACACATGCGCGCACACACGCGCGCACACACACACACACACACACACACAACATCTCCATAATACGCTAAGACATGCCAAAGGTAGTTTGATAATGCGATTCATCAGGTTTAAGCAAGGTCTTGGCCCTCACAATAACTTCTTCAACTTTCTTGAGTTCCTCTCGCTAATACTTACCAATAATTAATGCTTACCGTAACAGGATCTCCGCAATACTCCTTAGTGTTTATGTTAACACTTTTAATGTACGAAACGACACCAATTGTACATCCTTGTACATGAAAATAAATACTATCATGGGTTTTGAAAAATTTTATTCTAAATGTGTGGTCATCACTCTTGTCGAGATCTATTCTGGCAAAACTTTGGTTTGACTAAAAGAAAATAAATATTTTAAAACAATACATCGTGAAAATTAATTATATGGTTAATTATTTTTCCTGCTTATAAATTTAAGAAGCTAAGAAATAGGTTAAATATACTCCTATAAGTAATATATATAAGATAACGTTACATAGTTTCCTTGACATAGTTTTACCTATTTTTTGCGTCACAACATCAAACCAAAAGCAATTTTTTGAGAATAGTTCTTATCAAATACAAATAAAATTCTGTTCCATTTAATTTTATTAAATGAAATTATAAAAATAGACAACTCACTAAATTTACAGTAGCACCTTTATCAAACTTCAACTTAATAACAGTGTTTTTGGGGAATTTCTTATGAATCCAAAGTGTATACTCATTTTCTTCTTCGGGTGATCTACCGCGTCCATATGTAATTTGTATATCCGTAGATCCATTACAAGGGTGTACAGTGATTAAAGGCTCGTCTACTAATGACCATCCAGAGTCATCGTCACCACTGGCTTCGAAGCAGTAAGCAGAGGAAAGCTGTTAGTAACAGATTCATATCGATCCTTCTTGATCTAAAATGATATATTTACCTGTAGTAAAATTCTTAACGAATAATCCGAAGGTGATAAACGTTAGTTTGTTAATGTTAAAAGAAATACTGAGTAGGTTTTATTATTTACAGAGCATATAGGTGTAATTTCTGATAATTTACGATCAGAAGTTCGATTCCCAATGGGGGCTTAAGGGCAAATTAAATTATTTTTATTTGCCCTATTAATGCCCTATTGCCCTATGCCCTATTGGTGTAAAGTTATGTGTTCTTCTATTCATCACACAGTGTCTCTGATCCGGAGAGAGCTGAGACCAGAGCTATTTGACAATAGATTCTCTATGCCATGTAAATAGGTAATAATTAAATGTGGAAGAACGTATAGAAGGTTATCAACTTCATCCATCTCTTGCACGAAGAGTAAAATATGTTAAGAGAGTTCCCTTATTTTTACATTTCATTTGATGTTTCCATAATGTGTAATTAGCGGACCTAAAATAGATTTTTTTCTTTCCAGACTTAAAAGTATTAGTACTAGAATATATATTAACTTACTCAACAGTTATATGTTTCGATAACACTATTTATTTATACATGCACATCTCCCGATAACTTGCTTACAGAACAGGCAAAAATCAACTAAAATATAAATATACACGCTCTGAATTAAATATTATAGTAATACTATTTGCTAGGTGCACGACGATAGCGCCAACTAGCGGTTACAATTATGTCGGACATTGTAATGTCAAATGGTTGGCATTTAATACGAATATTACGTAAACAAACAATAATTTTATTCAAATAGCGTAATTTACTGAGATTTTATTCGATTATGTAAACCTAAAGTATCGTTAATCTTTTTTATATTCAGTTTAAAATGCCACAATCAGTAAATTTCAGGTAATATACACGTTTTTTTTATAGCTAACTTCACGGAAAATTAATTAACAAATATAATCGAATAACGCATTTAATACATGACATGATAATGATGACAATAACATGATAATGATGATAATGATAACATTAATAATGCAGATTTTTTGTGTATTTTCAATTTTTGTGTAATTTAAAGTGACATTGCGTCCGATAGAGTTTCCACTTTAGAAACGGTGTGCTCTGCGATCGCTTCGTGTTCTCCCACCTCCTACTTCGCACCCAGCGAATAGGTAACTTTACAGTCAGTCAGTCAGACATAGAGTTAAAAAAAATTAGTAAGAAGTTGAAGCTTCAATATGAACAATACAAAGGTGATGTAAATAAAATATCTCACATAAAAAACTCTAAAACATTAAATATTAATAAAGAATATCTTCAAAATCACGCTAAAATAGTTTTTACCAAAAATCGCCATACAATGCTATAAAATCAATGCGCCTATAATGTTATTATTTATTACTAAAATGCAAAACATCGTTATAAACGTCAAAGGTTAAAGTATTGTGGACTATTAATAATATCACGATAGCACAGCATGTTATTGTGGTCATAGGAATATTATGCTCATCCTTTTAGAATAGTCGACATTTACACTATTTTCATTTTTCCCTCTCTGATGAAAGATGAAAGCTCGACGTTTAGTTCCGCGATTCAACAGGCTATGTGTGGAGATCGGAGAGAAAGTAGAAAGAGGGATTTCTTCACAATAGGTTTTCTCTTTTCATTTTGTTATATGACGGTTTGTAGGTTCGATTCCCACACGGGGAGAATGAATGATTTTCATTTTCTTCGCTCTGGTAACAAGGCAAAAAGCGCGGCATTGAGTTCCGCCACTCAACACGCAATGCCTCGAATGGCGGAAAGCAGGGAACGGAGTGTCTTAACACCCTAGTGTGAACCGTAGGTTGAAGGAACCTATTCCTTCAACCTACGGTTCCCTCTGCCTTTCCTGCTATGTGCGGGATACAGCCTGAAGCTAATTATGTACATACAAGAACTTATTTTAGATATGGTTGCTTATTTCTTATATATTATTTTAAGTTTATATGAAACTGTCACTTTTTTTAGTAGCCTTATGTTGTTATTATAGTTAACGTGAATGTACTGTACGTGTCAAAAGTATTAAATTTATGAATATTTTAAATATAACTAAACATTTTAGGGAATCGATCATGTATAATTTTGTATTGTTACACACATATATATATATATATATATATATATATATATATATATATATATATATATATATATATATATATATATATATATATATATATATATATATATATATATATATATATATATATATATATATATATATATATATATATATATATATATATATATATATATATATATATATATACGAAAATGGCTTTTTAATATGTTTTTATTAAAAAGCCATTTTCGTATTTATTATAATTTAGCTGATCTGTTGTAGTTCTGCATCAGGAGTTCCAGATCCTTGATTTTTGTATGTTAATATAAAGTTTGATCATTTTTGTAATGATGGCATTTCACGTGGCCGACTATGGGAGGTCGCCAGTCTTAAATAAAAATTAAAGCCTATATCAGGATCTAGGGCAGGCCCAGGTTTAACAGCTATACGTAATAAAAAAATCTATCATTTACGTCCAAAGATACAAACATACAAACAGACAGACATATATATATATATATATATATATATATATATATATATATACATATATATTAAAATTCATCAAAGTTTGAGAGTATACATATTAAGTAATATAAAGTATCAATCACGTTGAACTGTGGCGTATCACTTTTTATTTTATTAACTTGAGGAAAACGATGCGCCCGCGGTATGCCGCGACACGAGTGAGAGAGATCACTTAGAACAGCAAACCAGTATCATAAGCACTTACTTTTAGTTTACTATAGAATTATATATAATTTTAAAGTAATATAGTCATTAAGTAAATGAAAAAATGAAAATTTTGTTTTGTTTTGTTATTGTATTGTTAATATGTGATGTGAAAAGTGACGATGGATGGTCGTTTGTTGGTAATCCTTTAGCTTTCGCTCATCCTTGTAAAGGATCTGAAGATATAACCACATCTTTCGAGCCCAATAGACCCCCGGATGAGGAGAATTCTTACTCTGTATACATACGCAAAAATTTTCCAGCTGCAACTAAAATCAAGCTGCAATTCGACGCAGACGCCAGCGTGGTGCTAGTAAGTACTTGACTTTTGCTATCTGTCAGAGAACTCTGTGGCAGGGTTATTGTAAAGGTTAACGACCTTGATGCGAATATTAATTGATTAACTTGAGTATGTTGTAGTGCCGGCGTAGCTTTTATATAATTATATAATAATAATAATAAAAATAGCTTTTATTTCTCCACATAATGTAAGCATAACAAAAAATTGGTTTTAAATAATTTACAGTTATATGAGACTTACGAAAATTATTAAAACATAGGTATGCACCCATAATACTTTACAACACACAATTATATTGTGTGTGTGTGTGATGTGTGTAAGTGTGTGTAATAATGTGTATATATGAATTAATATTTCCATTGTTAATATATACATTTATGATGAATAAGATTTTTTTTTCAGTACAATAAAACGTACGCTAGAATATCTTACGAAAAGAGAACGGCTGCCTTTGAGATACATTTTTTTAAACCAAATGAATATATCAATTTTGAAGTAAAAGGACTGACGCCTGGAGTCGTTCCGTACTTTAAAAGCTTGATTATAAATAACGTTGAATACTGTCAAGATCCCGAAGTGGTAAGATTTCAAATATGTTCTTATTAAATATATAGAAAAAGAACTGTACTGTCTGATTATGAAAATTGTAAATTTCATATATATATATATATATATATATATATATATATATATATATATATATATATATATTATATATATATATATATATATATATATATATATATATATATATATATATATATATATATATATAACAAAATCTAGCCTGCGACGTCACTTGTGTAGGCTATGAAATTTCAAATGTCATTTTATCTGGTTCTTGTAAGAATTTCAAATAATCTTCTCTTAGAACTACTATACCCAGGATATTTACATGCTAATTTTCAGACATTTTGGCTGTATAGTTGTCTGTCAGCAACGGTAGTTATTTGTATATTGATACATTTTTTTACATTTTTATTGATTTCCTTATGAAAAATATAGGTTCAAAAATATGACATATTCTATTTCAGGGTTATCTCGATCATCACATTCGGGGTTACGAAGACCACGCTGAGAGCCCTAGCAGAGAGCCAGGCAACTGTGGCAGACGGAAAGTAACGCATACGGAACTGATAGTCAACGGCTTGGCAACTAAGGCCGGGGACTGGCCCTGGCACGTCGCCTTGTACAGACTTCAACGGTCTCAAATAAAGTATATTTGCGGCGGAACGCTAATTACAAACTTTTTTATATTAACAGGTAACACAAGTTTTTTCTTGACACTACGTTTCTTTAGCCTACCCTGCTATAAGCTTATGCGGAATAAAGCTTGCTGAACTGCTGTAGTAAAGCAATATTATTGTGAATGTACAAACATATCAAAATACATTAATGTGTCTAGAAACTGAGGAAAGTACTAAACAAAGCTAGCACTGGTTTTCTCAGACCCAAGAAGTAAGGAAACCTAAACGGCAACAAGCTACAGTATTAAAATTTCTGCAATCTAATGCTTGATCTGCTTAATCTTGTTCCTATATGTAGATCTATTTTAAATCTATTTTAATATATACCTTTCAAAATTTTACACTCACACTTGAGATATAGTGTGTTGTGTGGACGCTACAGAGCTTTAAAGAAAACGCCTATGAATATGAATAAAAAAATTACATAATCATTTAAAAGCAGATAATAATTTCGTTTTAATTCTTTACAGCTGCACATTGTACGTCTATAAGAGGCCAGCAAGTGTTGCCTGAAATATTAAGCGTGATCCTCGGGAAATTCAATCTTGTAGGGGGCGATGAAGGAACACAAGAAAAAGAAGTATAGCTTATATTATTATTGCTTATTTATTTTAGGTATATATGATGGGAGAGACTAGCTAACACTATGTTCTCTCCGTTCATTCATTCTACGTTTTCCCTCGTGCCTTGTCTATAATAGCGGGGAAATGTAACTTATTCGATCGTACGAGCTGAGTCTAGAGATTGAACTTACTACCGTCTGACTGACACCAGTCACACGCTGTTGACTTTGGCTGATGATCGATGGCGTTCATGTAACAAACATTATGTTTAAAGGCCTAATTTTATACCTTAAAATATTTCCTCCTTATTTTATAGGAGCCTTACCTCATTAGTTGTTAAGTGGAAGAACATAAATTTACCAGCTGGAGAAATGAATACAATGTAACAACGATATAACAATTCTTCTCATGGGAATCGAATCTATTCATCGACTGTACAATCTTGTTCTTCCTAATTCCACCACAAAAGCTCTTTAAATATATATAGAGCTTTTTTTTCTAAAATAGTTTTTTTTATGCGGCGTTAAGTTCCGCAACTCAACACGCGATGCCTCGAATGGCGGAAAGTGGAGAACGGAGTGTCTTAACACTAGGTTCTCTCGACCTACGGCTCCCTCTGCCTACCATGCTATATGCGGGATACAGCGTGAAACTTTAAGCATGAATTATACTCGTAAATAAATATAAATATATATATTTTTATAGATACATCAGATTATCATTCACGATCAGTATGAACACCGACGGCTGCACAACGACATAGCACTTCTGAAGCTAAAAACCGAAGTAACATTTACGGACTATGTCCAGCCTGCGTGCCTCTGGTATTCGAAGGCAGACGATAAACTACCTAGTAATGAGGTTTTTGGAGTCGTAAGTAAATATTTTAGTTCAAAATTTAAAAACATTTAAATCCATTTGTTCTAGAATGATCTAGAGTTTTGCTAAAAGTGTAATCGGAGTACAGAGTGTCTTGTCACTTGGTTTCTAGGTGTCTACCCTGGTATATTAAATTTTATATTATTGTTATATTTTAAATTATGTAATTAATAATATAATATAAAAAATACAGTTTTTTATATATTTTTTTATTAGCTGCACGCTGTATTCCTTACATGGCAGGGTAGGCAGAAGGAACCGTAGGAACCTAGTGTTAAGACACTCTATTCCCCGCTTTCCGCCTTTCGAGGCATTGTGTGTAGAGTGGAGGAACTCAACGCCGCGCTTTGCCTTGGTACCAGAGCGAAGAAAATAATAATCATGGATTCTCTCCGAGTGGGAATCGAACCCACAAACCGTCGCGTTTACATGCAGAGGCTATGCCTCAGCGCCACAACGGTCCTCTTTTTTTATTTTTTATATTATTGTAATATTTTAGTTTATTTAATAATATAATATAAAATGTTATCGTTTTCAATATTATTTTATTATAGACTGTGGGTTGGGGATTTGACATTTCGGATCAACTGTCACCTCAACTTAAACAAGCGAAAATGCCAATAGTATCAGACGGCGCATGTATCAAGACTAATCCAATATTTTACTCCAGGATGTTAAACGGCTACAAATTTTGCGCCGGATACAAAAATGGTAATATTTACAGGATATATTTATGTATTATTATTATTTATATCATCTTTTTTTCTTAAAGAAATTACTGTGCCAGTGAATTTGATTATTTCGATCAACATAATTGCCAACATTCTCCAAATATTATGACGTTTTTAATTAAATTCATTATCATTGCTGACAGCCTGATGAGCCTTAAATATGAACAGTTACTTCTCACTTTATTCTCTTTGCATTTTTTAAAAATACAAAAGTAGAGTATAGATAAAAAATATAAGTTGGTTTATTTGTTTTTTTATTCTAAATGTGCCCTCCAGAAATACGTGAATAAGTTATAGGTATAACTATTTTTTGATACAACTTGGACCGTGCTCTAAGTTGAAATATACATATCGTATCGTATTAAATTATCTTTATATTTTTATATTTTCAATAACTTGGTAGACATACTTACAAAATTTGCCTAAATTACCTAAATCATGACATAACTGTCATTCGGAAGTGTCTATTTGATAATCTCCTTTTTTAAAATTGATTATAAACTTCATATTAAGGTACATCAGCATGCAATGGCGACAGCGGGGGTGCCTTCCAAGTCTTTGTGCCAGATATGGCAAAGGATAGTGATCCAAAAGCGCCAGGAGCGTGGTACGTCAAAGGAATAGTTTCCGTGACGATAGCGCGAAGCGATGCGGCTATATGCGATCCGGACCAATACGTGGTGTTCACAGATGTAGCTAAATATTTACAGTGGATTGAAAATCATGTAAGGTAGTTTTTCCTATTTTTCGTGCCTTTTGTTAAAATGGAAGAATTTTGTGCCAAACTAATACGAGTAGTATTATAGTCTCCTCAAGATAGCATTAAATATTCGCTGTGCCTTTATGACAGTAATGGAAATATAAATTATATACTTCAAATAAATTTATTGTTTTATTTCTTTATTTTATATAATCATTTTTATACTTAATAATATACCATTTATTTCTTTTTAAACTTATTTTACTAAAATTATGAATGTGAACGTTTGTAAGTGAATTTGTTACTCAATCATGTCAAAACGGTTGAAGGGATCAGGATGAAATTTGGAACAGGGGTAGAATATGGTCTGATACAATATATACTTTTATCCCACGAGAACAGGATAAACGGGATATATTTACCTTATATATATATCCGACTTATATTATAAATGTGAGCTTGCTCCGATTTCACTCAAAAATAACTGGGCGGATTTAGATGAAATTTTGCAGTAATACAGCTTTTTCATCAGAATAAAATATGGGTTACAATTTAAGATAAACGAATGCAATTTAATTTACTATTAAATAAATATGTAACAGTGTAGTTCAAGCGGGCGAAGCCGCGGGAGGGTCGCTAGTTCCCCACAAACCCATAAAGCCCTTGGCAAAATACAGATTTAATTATTTAAATATTTTTATATACTCAATACAATACGAAGACAAGCAAATTTAATGAACATATAATTATATTTTATACTTTTTTATACTATCGAAATAATTAGAATTAAAAAAATTATTTCAAATATTATTTCTTGAATCGGATAGGCTTATTTATTTACGCTAATAAGCATTTACTAAAACATAACTACATTCTGAATTATTATTAAGCTTCTATTTACCATAAAATTAGCACAAAAAATAAAAATGACTAATAATTTATTATCATTTCAGCTGTATTTATTACATTGTTTATAAAAATAGCTTTTATAGCAAGAGTCCAGTGCAAGTTCTTTTATATAAAAAAAAGCTACAGATAAATAATATTTGCCGCCATTTAACCGTAACGCGATTGGTCGCTTCCATTTACTGCTTTACCGACACGTGTCGTGTGACGTTTTGGACGCGAATTCAAAAAATCAATAATATTAGATAGCGACGTTTCACATTGTACATTTCATAATTTACTATAAATAAAGTAACTAACTATTGTTAATAATAAAGAACAATATGATGCAAGAATATGATGACGATTTCTTCTTTGAGGAGGACAAAATGTATGTCGATTTTTAAAAAATTGTTTTATCTCAATGCTTATCTCGTCCTGTGTTGCAGTGTATAGTTTTAACTTATGTGATACGGTGCGGTACAAGCTGTCTCGACAAAATGTTTGAGGATCGAATGTAAATATTTTTATTTTATTTTATTTTGTGTAAGTAATTTGTAATGGAATTATATATCTAGCAATGGTCCAGTTACTATAAATGATAAATTATAATATATATTTATTATGGCTTCACAAATTTTCCCGTATATAGCAGGATTATGTAGAGGGCACCTTCAACCTAGTGTTAAGACTTATGACATTCATTCCGTTCCCAAATATATATATTACATTTCATAAATTATAATAAATATATTTTTTTAAATTATAGTAAGTATTTGTATATATTACTTTTTATGGTTATTCATTATTGAGGTCTACCTGATATTTAATTAAACTATTATTTAATTGCTTGTACTATTTTCATGTCGATTAAACGCACGAATTGTTTTGTGGGACGTGTCACCTAACTGATACCTATTTTTAGTCAATTATTTCCGTGCCATAGAAGTTATCATAAATTACAGTATTAATTATTAAAGATTATATTAAAATCCAAACGTATTAATATAATTAAAATTTTGTAATTATTGACGTACACTTTAATTTAATTATTTTTCTATGTAGCAACACTATTACCGGAAATGCTAAATCTGCTTTATCTGTATCTATCGAAGACGGGTAAGTAAATAAATAAATAAAATACCAAAACAATATTTAACTAAATTTTTTGCATATTAATTTATAAAGTTATTTTTTAAAATTATGTCAATTATATTCAGTGCTATAATGAAATCTGAAGAAAAAATAAAACATGGTGACGAAGAATTTTTGGAAGAGTAAGTATTTTTATGTGATGTGAATTAATTATAATTTTAAGCTGCGTTACTATTGTTGCTTAGTTGTTATTTTAAAAAAAAGTGATTATATTTATAGTTATTAACCAAAAAAACTGTTTAAAAAAATAGTGTTCAAGATTACTTAAGGAAATTCTTTAATACTACTTTTTTTTTGTAAAAACTCCAATACTTTGCGATTGTTTTTATTCAAAAAGCAGATTTCTTTAAATATTTCTAGAATTTATATATTAAAATTAAGGAAGTATGCAGTTATTTTATTGTTATAGTTATCATTTCACAAAATATAAATCAAGGCTTTGCCTTAAGCTTTTTAATGTACTTTTTTTTAATTTTGGCTAGATCTGATACCAAGACCAATTTAATAGAAATAAAAAAATCTAATAAATATTTGAAATTCTCAATATTTAGACCAATTGCAGAAGATATTGAGAATAGTGACTGCATTTTCAATGATTTACGACAAGAGAGATATCAGATACAACATCAAAATCTAATGTGAGTATATTCTTTATTGAGTGGGCGAACAATAATACTGTTCTATGCTAGTACCTTTTATTATGCTAGTTTCGAATGCATAGATTTATGTAAAGAACTAAGTAAAAATGTTTTGTTTTAATATTAATATAAAGATAGACTTCAGTAGTCTAACATTGCGCTTACTGTAAAATGCATTAATTAATTTTACTGCATTAATGCAGTAAAATTGTTTATTGACGAAATGTAAGATATCTATTATGCTTACAAAATTTACAACAAATTCTCTTCAGATCTCTTTTTAACATGAATTCTTCTTTAGTAGTGAATCTCCTTTAGTGTTTTCTCCATACAACGTGACATGCTGAGCGAGAACTGTCGAAACAAGTCCTGGCGTGACAACTGTTATACGCATAGCATCTTTCAAATTACTTCACGGATTTTAATGCGATTTTCTCTAATAGATTGTAAGACAATATGTATCATTCGTGCGAATTGGAAAAGGCAAGAATATTTTAGTGTTGTACCCTTCCAAAACACATTTTCGTGCACTTTCTTACTATATCGGGAATATTTAATGTATGTATAATTTTACGTTTACGTTTTTGCTTATGTTCTTTTTGGTAATATTAAGAGAGCTAGTTGTTATTTTGTAAGCTATATATATATAGTTTATTTTTGAAATATTGTAAAAATACAGAATTCCTTGAACAACTTTTTCTTCATATATATTATATGTTCTGGTCATATCGCTGATATAACGATTTTATGAAACCGACAAGCATTTTGTCTGTGGTATATATAAAAAGCATTATATATATATATATATATATATATATATATATATATATATATATATATATATATATATATATATATATATATATATATATATATATATATATATATATATATATATATATATATATATATATATATATATATATATATATATATATATATATATATATATATATATATATATTTAACGGTTTACACTAAACGTCGATGATAACATCGGTGTGACCACGATGTATATGGAATTAATTCAATTAGTGTTGATAAAAAATGCTGAATAAAGACGTTATCTGTAAAAAAATTAAAATAGTCCTTGTATATATTGTATTATTATTAATAAAAATATAATACATGTTTACGCTAATTGTGTTTTATTTACAATCATAGATAGCTAATCTGAATCTTAAATTAAATAATTAAGCTAAATATATGTATGTATATGTATATTTGCTAGTTTACGTTATTTCATATAATAAGTCATGATGACGTGTCACTGTTGTGTGTCCGATTTCATTGAGACATTACAGCTTCTGACTCTATACCAATGGTAATGGGTTCGACCACCACTCAGGGGAATAAGTTACTAGTACCTTAATTTCCCTGCTCTGGTACGTACAGTGGAAAGGCAGATAGTGTATTAATACTGGTTTCTTTAGAGCAAATAACATCACTAAGAAGGATAAAAGATTAAAACATATGGAATTAAATTCGTCTTACAATCTTTATATTAAAACGAAGTAAAGGGAAGCACGTCTCTTAAGAAATTTTATTAATAAAGATCTTTTTAGTTTGTGTTGATGTGTAATTTATAGGGCCATATATTATTTTAAATTAAATGAAATTAAAATATTCTATTTTTTTTAATGTGGTTAATAATCGAATAAAATATTCGATTCGATATCGATTTGATCGCTCTCCCCTTTTTTTTAAGAAATACTATATAAATTCTTGAGGATATCACGATTTGTAATAAGAATATAATTAATTAATATTTCAGGGGCATGACAGTTACTTCAGGAAGTGTCGCACTGAACAAGGATGAGAAAAATCTTATTGGAATCAGTATTGGCGGAGGAGCGCCATTATGTCCATGCCTATATATTGTACAGGTTATTAGCTAAAAAATCAGTAGATTTTTATTCGGTAATTTCACTAGCTCAGCCAAGGGGATATATTAATTCTACCGATCTTGGTAGAAAAAGTACTCTGATATGGAATAACCAGAGAAATTTAATATATTATATTTACATAATACTTAAAAAATATCGGTCAAGTGCGAGCTGCGTTCACGCACCGGGTGTTTTGTACTTATTTCATGACTGTAGGTCAATGGAAAGAACAACTTTAAAGTTTGATAAACTTAAATTTGGGGTTGTTTGCACTCATTTTATATGAAATGAACTACGCTTTTCCATTTTCACATCATCTTGGTGTTCCTGACAAGCTCATTATTATTATAAAAAAAATTTAAGCTGATCATAAAATGTTCTTATATTGTGAAGCTAATAAATACATCTTAAAGTCCAAGATTTAGACCTAGGTGAAATAAAGATATCTAGATTTTTCCAGATTTTTGACAATACCCCAGCATCCAAAGACGGTACTCTGCAAAGTGGCGATGAGCTCGTAGGCGTCAACTCCCAAACAGTGAAAGGGAAAACTAAAGTGGAGGTTGCAAAAATGATTCAATCTGCTAAGGTAATATATATCTTCTATTAAATTTCCAAGTATTTCACAATGTGGGCAAAGAGAACCCCAGTGTCAAGACACTTCATTCTCCACTTTTGCACAAAGTTAAATGTTATTTATCATTATGGATAGTTAATTTACCAAAAATGCTAGGCTATGTTATATTACATCGTTCGGTTCTATATAACCCTCTGTACTTGCCGGCGGTCAGAGTTATCCTGAGTACTTGGGTACTATTTGACCACGGGGCGAAACTACTGGTTCAATCTAATTTAAACGGGCAGACAAAGGTGGAAAATGACAAAATAATCATGGAGAATATATCGACAGCATTATTCTCAATGGAAGGAGTTTTGAAATCGATTCTCAGTCTAAGGAATCTGAAATGCTTTATGATAGGTGTAGTCTTTAAATTTCTATTTCTAGGATCAAGTCACAATTAACTACAATAAACTCCACGCAGATCCAAAACAGGGAAAATCCTTAGATATTATAATGAAGAAAATGAAGCATAGATTAGTGGAGAACATGTCGACAGGAACGGCCGACGCTTTAGGTCTCTCCCGCGCCATTTTGTGTAACGACACGTTGGTGGCGAAACTCAATGAGATGAGGGAAACAGAGAATACTTACAAACGTTTGGTTGAACACGCTAAAAGGTATTTTCTTTTTTTCACGCGTTATCCCGCGGTAGTCAGAGAGTGGCTGGTGTTGAGACACTCCGTTCACGCTCTCCACTCAAATGCATCAAGATATCGTATATGGCGTAGCGGAACCTCACGCCAGGCAATGTCATACTAGAGCAATGAAAATTTTTAATTCCCCCGACTGAAGAACAAAGTGTCTCAACACTATTATCTTGCCCACTAAATAATTAACAATAGAAAAAATATTTAATAATAAATATACTGTCCTCGTCGACAGAATGTTAAAAGCGTATTTTGATTTACTCCAAACGTATAAATCTCTGGGCGACATATTCGCCTCCATCGGCGTGAGGGAGCCTCAGGCCAGGGCTTCGGAGGCCTTCACTAAGTTCGGACAATATCATAGATCGTTGGAGAGAGATGGAATTAAAATGTTGAAGACTTTGAAACCGGTTAGTTCTTTTTTATATTTTCAAAGCTTCACGCTATATCACGCACATAGCAGAGTAGGCAGTGGAAACCCAGTGTTTAAACACTCTGTTTCCCGTTTTCCCGCTATCGAGACATTGCGTGTTGTTCGGCGGATATCAATTCTCCCCTCAAGGGGATGGAACCGACAACCGTCGCGTCTACGAGCAGATGTCCCGCTGCGACACGGCCAAGAACGATCATTTCATAAGAAATAATGCAATTTATTGAATGTAATAGGAATTTTTAATTTTTTTTAGACTCTATGTAATATAATATAAAGGTTCCGTTTTGAAACCATTTTTTATTATGCTTAATGAGATTTTAGTGGTATTTTTTTTACAACAATATTAAAACAGATTTTAGCAGACATGGGAACTTATTTAAACAAAGCCATACCTGACACGAAACTGACAATACGTAAATACGCAGATACTAAGTTCGAATATTTGTCATATTGTCTGAAAGTGAAGGAAATGGACGACGAGGAATATGGCTACAATGCGCTGCAAGAACCCCTGTATAGAGTTGAAACTGGCAACTATGAATACAGGTATGTATTGTTTTTGTTTATTATGGTTTTGTTTGTTTTTTCTTTTGTTTCTCTATGGGTTCACGCTTATTATTTATCCCGGTTATTGTAATGTAGGCAAAGAGAGCATACTGTTAAGACTATAGCAGAAATATATTAATTTTGTGTTTTAAATTGTATGTGTAAAAAACATGTGTTAGGAGATGGAATTAAAATCCCATGTATACTCATGTATTCTCTATATCTCTTTCTACCGATGGTGCCAATATATATTGAAAATGTACATTTATATATATTTACATTAAACAAACAAGAGTGAGCTCAAAGTTATTAAAATTATATACGATAAGTTGTAGCCCACGACTCGGTTTGTGTGGACTATACATATATACATAAATACATATCTTCACGCTTTATCCCTAGCGGGGTAGTCAGAGAGGACGGAACCAAACGCTGCGGTCCACAGCATACCTCTTCCGCCTCGTCCACTCGTCCTCATTAACCTCTTCATACATGCTCTCCGGGCGAAATGAAACTTAAAATCTCGCTCTATGCCATCCGCGAAGGAATTTCTAGAAGTAAATCTGTTTTATCTCAAAACTCTCTGGAATCTCTCTCTTTCTTGCGGAATTCCAGTTTTGAATGCTCAGTAGTTTCAGTAGCGGATGTTATTTCTATAATAATATATTGATTCTTTGTAAATTGACTTTGGCTTCCTTGAACCCGATGACAATACAATATTAGCATAACTAAATAAAAAATTAAGTGTACATAGATCCTCCTCCTCCTCTTTTGGCCCAACAATACCCAACTTACTCTAGTTCGAGTCCAATTATTATAGGTTTTCTATATATATATTTAATTCCTTGACACTGGCAATGGCATAACACCAAGAAATTAACAACCTTTTTGCAAAATAAAAAAAAATCAAATTGTTTCAAACCTTAATAATATAATGTTATTAAGTATAAGTACTATATTTAATTTTTCAGGCTAATACTGCGCTGTCGTCAAGAAGCAAGGAACAGGTTTGCAAGACTGAGGTCGGATGTTCTAGTCAAGTTGGAATTGCTCGATAATAAGAAGACCCAAGATGTCGCCTACCAGCTGAGGCGGTTTATACAAGGGTTGGCGGTTTATTTGAAGTAAGTAATACTGGGTTCAATTCCCTTGTGTAATATTTTGATAGTGAATGTACGTGGGTACTGGTGCGTTTAACACGATGGTAGCGGAGTTCGAGCCTCGTGAGGGGGAATGATTATATTTTACGTAAATAATAATATAATAATATAATAAATATTCTTCATGCTTTGTGACAACGTATATACACGTATATACGTATATAATATACGTAACTCAACGCTGAGCCTTGTTTTGTTACCGGAGCGAGGAAACGGGAAACAGTTATTTCCCCTCATAGGAATCGAACTCACACCTGTCGCGTTTACAGTCGTTACGTCACAACGGCCTTTTTTAAATTATATATATATATATATATATATATATATATATATATATATATATATATATATATATATATATATATAATTGTAAAAATGTATTTTGTTTTTTTTTTAAGTGAGACAACAGAACATTTGAAGGAGAACGCTACCCTGTTTCCAGTTGAGGTGGATCTCTCCCAAAACGCCTTTCAATATAAATCTACGACACAGTATATACAAGTAAGTGTAGCTGTGTAACATTACGTTTTCTGTTTTTTTTTAAATGTTATTTATTGAATATTTATAGTATATACTTACTTCTTGGTAATGTGATTTTTTAAATGATTTATACATATTCTCGCCAGGAGAATTATTTATTTTTATTTTTCTGGCTCTGGTAACAAGACAAAGCGCGGCGTTGAGTTCCGCTACTCTATACGTAATGTTTCAAAATTTGTCGGAAAGTGGCGAGCGAGGCTCAACGCTAGGTCTCCTCTGTCTACCCTGCTAGATGCGGGACACAGTGTAAAGCTAAAAAATAAATTCCTACCATAAAGTGACGTGGTGACAAAATTAAGTAATTATTAAAAATATATTATAGCAGAAATTGCATCCGTAATGAATGAAGTAAAAATCTAAATAATTAAATATTTTACAGGACAATCAGGACGACGACGAAGATATTGAATACGGCAAGGAGATACACGAATACCACGACCTGTCAGACGAAGACAAGCCCGTCAAAGCTCTAAACCGACGACAGAGCAAGGACAAAGACGAATCCGACGAGCAACTCCTCCCCGACCTGACAGCCGACCTGACAGCCGACGCTGACAGCCCCAACGTCAAATCTGACAGCGACAACCTGACGCTACTGACGGAGCTGGGGCTGGTCGACGCGAAGGACGATTTTGGGGAATTCCAACAGGGCTTAGACGATTACAAGAGCAATTCGGACGTCTTGGATAAGTTGTTGAATTTGGGTATTGATGAGTGATATAGTTTGGATTGATCGGTTTGTTTTTGTTGTATTTTATTATAGTTTTATTTATGTATTATTATTTAATAAGAAGTGTATTTTCTAGACACATTTGTAGCGTCGATTCCGTATGCAGATATACAAAAAAATTATATATGTCAAAATCGCGCGCTCTGACCAAAAATAAAAGGAGTCTCAATATTATCTTCCTTGTATTGAAATAATTATCTATATAGTATTTAGTTGTAATAAAGAATATTAAATAATAAACTGTGTTATTATATTATAAAAGAGTTTTATTTAAAAAATAATCACATATATTTTTTTAACATAATCATTTTGTACTAAAATATCCACCGGTATAATTCATATAACACAATTTCACGCCTTTTCCCGCACAGCAGGATTGGCAGAGGGAAGCTAGTGATAAGACACTCCGCTATCCGCACCGCCTTTAGAGACATTGTGTATTTAGAGGCGTAATTTAACGCCACGTTTAGTTCGACTCCATCGCATTTAAAACCAGACTGGCTTATGACGTCATGAACTTAGACCTAATGAGTTCGTTATAAATTGTATGAAATATATATAAAATTATTTTTGGCGCATCGGACCGGTGTCTGTCTGTAAACGCGTTGGGTATATAGGTTCGATAATTATATTCTAATGGATAATTGTTTTTTTTCCATTGTGGTAAAACCGGATGGCCTTGATTGGTCTTTACACTAGATTGCGCTAAGCCCATCCCGTTATATGCGGGATACAGCGTGAAATTAAAAGTGAACTTGCGTTTTATACTATTATAAAATACGTGTAACACTTTAGAATATTATAAAATAATGCTGTTAAGTCTAAATACAAAAATATATGATAATATTATTTAACAATACATATATTTAATTCTAATTTATTATATACATAGATACATATGCCCTTTTGATCGCTTCTTCACAATCTTCTTATTTATTTAGACATGTAACACAAATGTTTCAAATTTGTCACGAATATAAGATTTTTATTATTATTAGTTTTTGGCATAAAAATTATTTACAGAAAATTTCAGTTAAATAACTTTCAATATTACAATATTTGTCCACAGATTCTTAAATTCTCTACCAAACACGTAAACTGGTTTGTATCACACATTTATAAAATATCAAATTAAATAACATTAACCTTTTATTAATCTCAATTAAAATCTAATTTCCCTAAAATGCAAGCTAAAAATGTCCATAGTGCTCAAAATGATGGTAATGTATAGGCGCTGGCTTGTGAGGCTCGAAATACTTCTTCAATCTTTCAACTTGGTGTTGGTCTATAACTAATGGAGTTTTCTTAGAATAATGCTCGTGTACGTAATGCTTGTGGGCGTAAGGCAACAAACGTAATACATCTAATTGATGTAACTTCTTCAAATCTATACTCTCTTTCAGTTTATGCAGCTTAGTGACTGTTTTCTCCTTTAGAGATTTCAATCCGGCGTGAACTTTTTCTGTGATCTTGTCCAAAGTCACTGTCGCGGTCGCCATTTGGAAGGCTATTAATATCATTATCTGTAATATGGTTTACTTTAATCTTTATTTTATCTACATACTACATATATATATATTATATATATATATATATATATATATATATATATATATATATACTATATATAATATAGTATATATATTAATATATATATATATATAGATATATATATATATAATATATATTATATATATATATATATATATATATATTTAGATTTCTGTATTGTTTTGGTGAAGATTAAACGTTATTTTAGAAGGTATTTTAGTTTTATTTAGGTCGAAGACCTTTGTTATGGCTGTTTCAGATTCGATTCCCACTCAATGCCAATAAAGGGCATGTTTATATAAAAAAATATAGTAAACATTTCACTTCTATTATAAGAATACTATATTTATAAAACAACAAAGTCTGATAACAAATCTGACTATATTATGTTATCTGTACACTGACACTATTTTTCTTTGGAGTTCCTATTTACGGAGAATGGAAAGAATTATCACTATATCCTAGTTTTATGGAATTAAATAAGTACTTACAAGTAAATATGCCTTCATCGTGCTTCTTAGTTACTACTATAGAAGTGACTGGGCGCGTTAAATCATAGCATCCTAATATAATGTAGGGTTACAGTACAAATTATTGTGCAGGACTATTCTGTGATAGCTTGGATGGGGATATATATATATATATATATACTATATATATCTATATATATATATAATATATATATATATATATATATATATATAAATATATATATAACCGATAATTATCGCGTTAGTTTATTCTGATGTGGTTGTTATCGTATTAAATTGTTTTTGGATAATATACTAAATATTATACATAAATAAATAAATTTTAGGCAGAGAGACGGTGAAAATTTAGCTATTACTAGAGATGTTTTTTAAATGATTTTTGAAGTGTTAATCCACACTAAGGATAGCAATATTCTTAAAGAAAACATAAAAATTTTAATGATGAATGGAGCGGGATTTGATCCCGCGCCTCATGGCATGGCATGACTTAGTGGTCACATCGCTTGGACGGTTTCCATGATTTCTTTAAGTATTTTTACCAGAAAGAGTTTATGGAAGGTGCATGCATGAGATCACCGTGATGCACCTCATGCATGTAACTTCTCTATACTTTAGTGTTTTCGATTTATTTCAACAATCAAAGATTTTCTCGAAACAAGTTATATTGTAAAATAATGGCAGAGATAGTGTGTGCCTTCGTTGTCAAGTCAAATGTTTTTTATTTATATATTTTTTCACGCTGTAGCTGTGTGTGCAGGAGCACATAGCAAGGTAGGCAGAGGGAACTGTAGGCTCAAGGAGCCTAGTGTTAAGACACTCCGTTCCCCGCTTTCCGCCTTCCGAGTCCTTTCGTGTTGAGTGGTGGAACTCAACGCCGCGCTTTTGCCTCGTTGTCAGAGTGAGGAAATCGAAAATAATTCAATCTCCCCTCATGGGAATCGAACCCACGAACCATCGCGTTTTAGGGCAGACGTTGTGCCTCTGAGCCACGACGGTCCTTCGTTAAGCATACATTTAAATCACGAAAATTACATTTCCTTTTAGTTAGTCATTCATGGATGAAATACGCTATATATGACGAAAAATCTGACAATTAAATTACTACTATACTGACATACAAGAAAGATTGAAGAAGTACTTCGAGCCTCACAAGCCAGCGCCTATACATTACCATGATTTTGAGCACTATGGACATTTTTAGATTGTATTTTAGGGAAATTAGATTTTAATTGAGATTTTAATGTGGTGCAGTGGGACTGTGTGATGTATTTCCTTTATATATATATATATATATATATATATATATATATATATATATATATATATATATATATATATATATATATATATATATATATATATATATATATATATAATATATATCAATAATAGTTAGAATTTAAACTATGTACATACTCTTGACACTAGTACGGCTTTAACTTTTATAACCTATCAGTCTGAAGTCTCGAAAACTATGAAGACTAGTGCCTTTATTCTAAGTCTTTCTGCTAATTTCAATAAAAGCTAAAAATATATTTGCATTAAAAAAATAACAGCTAAAAATCAATCAACCAGAATATACCCGCGAGGGAAAGTCGAAATATATCGAAATTCAACTCACAAGGTTAGTGTTCTTCCGCGCATCACAATCATGAAAATAGATTCTTATTTAATATTAAATTATAATAAAACACTCCTTAAGCGCCTTCAAATAGAGGTTATATTGCCTTCCATTATATATGCGTGGCTTGAAACATTATTTGTATAATTATATAACAATTATACAATTATTACGTGTTAAGGATGTGTCGAAATTTGGGTCAGATTAGGCTAGATAGTATAGACGGCGTAGTAATATGTAATTGGTATATATTGTGGATACATACCCTAACTACAGATTAATTTAAATAATACTATGTTTAACAAGGACTGACATATAGCTTTGATCTGACTTTGACAAATATATAATATTATATATTACATATAAATTATATGTAATTTATTTAGGTATAATTAGATAATTCTATTTATTGTACTCTATTATACATCATGTCCTGGAAGTCAATCGAACCCAAGACCACTGAATTTAAAGTACTTTTAAAGACTATTCGATGTCAAAGGAAAGATAGTATACAAGTATTTAGGCAATATTTTTTCATAATCATACGTTTTTTATCCTTTACTTAAAGCTACGTTTATACTTAGGGTACGTAAAACCGCCTTTATAATAAAAACCCAAGAAATTCAGGGCCACATTCTTATGAAGGCTCCTGATCCTATAAAAGTCTTCAGTGTACTCTATTACAATTTATTCTCCCAAGAGCCCCCAAATTCATGTATGACCTAGGGCTCCGTCATGTCATAAGACGACCCTCAGTCATAAAATAAGTCTTCCGCTTACATTGCACGACAATGCATGTATCGTTTCATTAATAGATATAAGAAATATTCACATTTACTTCATGCTTGTAGTTCCAATCGAAGGAGTATTTATATTTATAACTAATTGTCACTCCCGACTTTGGTGCATTACAGCACTTTCTATATAACTTCCGTTTATCTATTGTTTTTATCATAATTGGACTGAGATTTACTATAGAAATATTTAAGGCTACCAAGAGCTTTAGCTAGATGAAGCGTAGTTCTCCAGATGAATATTGACGTCATATGCAAAGAAAATCAAATCTGACATGTAGTTCCAGAGATTAGCACAAACAGATTCACATATTAGTATAAAGAATGGAGAACAAAAAAATTTTAATAAAATATAAAAGGAAATTTGCTTAGCCTCCGTTCACTGACGAAAATCCCCATTCTCCCTATCTTATCTATCTTAATACAATTATTATTAATAGATACTAATAGTGTTTAAAATTAGTTTTTAATTTACTATACAATACAAATTTTCATAGTATATACACTTTTACCAAGCCGATATTCCTGAGAGGTATTCTTGTACTATAAGAATGGCAATGTTGAAATTTTTATGTTAATTATAGATGGAAAGTGCTCGTTATAAGTTTTTATATCCGCAAAGCAATGGCGGACTTACTACGACGCAGTACGAAGTCAGCCTAGGGCTAGGCTGTCCACTAAATATCCCAGATTCTAGGGACAATAAACTTGAAGTCCCTTCGTTTTTTGCTCCTTAATAAATTAGAAATATTCTTCTATGACAGCTTTCTAATGTCAACCATTGATATATTTACTGGATATTTTTATTTTCGTTTATCAGTCATTTGTTAAAAAACAGTACAACAATCTTATATATCGTGCACTAAGTACTAGCCTACATTAGGAATATTGTCATATGAAAATATATAAATAATTATTTGGGGTTAATTACAAGTCTGTATGTACTTATATATATTTATTTCATAAATAGTAAAAGCTGCTTCGTGGGTTAAGATCTAAATTTTCAATACACTATAAAACTAATGTGTCTAGCAATAATCCATTAAATAATTTAATTGGCATTTTTTCATAGAATAATATTAAAATGACGTACAAATATTTGTATATAGCAGACCTTTTTTATTATTCTATAAGGCGTGGATAACATAACAAACGTTCTTAAACTGCTAATTTAATAAAAATTGTGTTCGTTTTTTTTATTTTAAGTTGTCATTCATGTACTAATACAAAAAAAATATTTTCTTTCCTTAGTGTGTGAATGACACTTTAAAAAATATAAAAATATTTTATTTATGTCGATTCTAAGTCAATACATTTACCTACAAATTCAATTGTATTTAGAATTTCATAATCACAAAGACATTGCTTGAAAACGTCATACATATCAACTTTAATATATTCATACAACAGTCATCTGGTTCACTTTCATATGTTGATTAAAATAGCAAATAATTCAATATAGTGTGTAACGTCCCTTTTATTAGTACAAACAAAAAAAAAGTTAGTAAAAACAAAGTAAAAAAAACAAAATATATATATATATATATATATATATATATATATATATATATATATATATATATATATATATATATATATATATATATATATATATATATATATATATATATATATATATATATATATATATATATATTACAAAATTAATTAATTGTTTTAGTAAAGCAGAGAAATGACTATAATTTCAATATAAATATTACTCTAAATGATATTTAAATAGACATTGCGTCAGACTTTTTTTATTTTTATTACTTTTAAAGTGTTAATCTACACTAAGGATAGCAAAATACTTTAAAAAACATATAAACATTGGAACGCAGCGGGATTTGAACCAGTGCTCCTTGGTTAGACAGAGAGAGAGCGGAGAGAGCTAGTAACGCTTAGACGACACAAGGACACTCCTTTCTTCTTACTATAGAAATATTTAACTAAATAATAACATCGTTTTTAAAAAAACATTATTCTTGAATTAATATTCTTACTATATTTCAATTATAATCGAACCCACGTATACAGTTTTACAAGCTCGAGCTCGCTAAACCATAAACACTATATCATATTCTTAGAATGAAAGGGACCTAACTCGAGATTTCTATAACGTCTTGTTTTGGAAACCACAGATAATGTCTATCGCAAGATTCTCTAATGTGTAATTTTTCAGTTAGGACACTTTCATCCGAAGCCGTCATACGATATAAGTATTGCACTCGTACAATATGTAAACGCTATCAATATTTATCTATTCTAGAAAATCCTTTAAACAGTGCATTTTTTATATTAAAAAATATGATAATTATATTAATTCCAGCCTGTATCTGAATGTAAACGTGGTTTTGGGTAAGACCCCGTTCACAGTCAGACGCTGTCAGTAAGTGCCACAGTGGCTCATTGTTATTAATACTTAATTTAGATATATCTAGCAGTTTAAAGGATTTTCAATATTTAAGGCATATCATTTGTTTTTAATAAGCGAATGTTACATTTAAATGTTTGATTATTGGTTTTACGCAGTAAGTTAATAATTAAAAATGTAATATAATGAATAATAAAAAAAAAATTGCTATAAATTAAAATTATTAAAAGATGTAACTTAAAAAAATTCATTCAAGTACAAATAAATTTGATACCTAATAAAATATTTTTGATTTAATTGAAAAGCGGACCTCAACGCCGCGTTTTCTTAACAGAACGGGGAAATTGAATTTCTCCGAATGGGTATCGAACCCTCAACCTTCTTGTTTTAAATTAAAATAATCATATATCTAAATAATTTAAATTCTTTACTAAAAATTTTGTACTTCTAAATTTATTAAGGCAGTGCTATTCTCTTCTGCTCACATGTGGAGATTGAGGAAAACCAGACCATCCTATATAATAACTTAATTTAAAGTTTTAAAAGAGATTAATTTTAATGACACAATAAAAGTTTATATTGTGTTTAAATTGATAAAGTAAAAAGCGACATACATTAATTTTTTAAGTATCATTTACTTTGCAGAATGAGTCAAATATTTATTTTATTTCAATTATAAAACAAGCCGGCTTGTGGCTTCGATTCCCACTTGGGTAGAATGAATAATTTTCATTTTCTTCGCTCTGGCAACAAGGCAAAGCGCGACGTTGAGTTCTGCCACACAACGCGCAATGACTCAAAAAGGCAGTAAGCGAGAAACGGAGTGTCTTAACACTAGGTTCTTGAGCCTTCAGTTCTCTGTGCCTACCCTGCCATGCGGGATACAGCGTGAAGCTATTAATTTTATTATAAAACCAACTATGTTACATTTGTGACATTGTTATTATTTTAAAATAATTTAAAAGCATAATTCAAGTCAGCCATATGCTAAAATTTTATTTAAGATGTACTTTCAACTCGTTAGTTTAGGCAGACAATAGTGTTAAGACACTCCGTTCTTCGCTTTCTGCCCAATTTGCGAGACATTGCGCGTAGAGTGGCGGAACTCAACGCCGCGCTGTCTTCATACCAATTTAAGAAAATTATTATTTCCTCTGAGTGAGAATTGAACCTGCACCGTTATTATAATATTCATTAGTAATCTTTCAAAGTTATTTTGTATCATTTTCATTTGTAATATTTATTTTGAAATAAATTGCATATTAAAAAAAAATATAATGAAATTTCTTCGACAATGTCTCATCTCCACATATACAAATAAATTATAAAAAAAAAGAAAAACAATATAAAGTATATTTTAATTTATTTAATATTATAAACAAAATATATATATATACAAAAATTAAACAAATATGAACATAACACAAATACTCGCTTAATTCGACGCTAGCTATTTATAAAAAAAAAGATTATATCATATTGTTACAGCGTTAGTAGCGTTTTTTTTTTACTTTTATTCCACAGATTATTAATAACGCAGATTATATCACCAGCTTAAAACATATTTATGTAGCCCAGGATTTGAGCAATTCAAAGTCTTTGTCATCCTCTGAAAAAAGAAAAATAAATTTTCTTAGTAATTATTATTGTCTATGTAATGTTGAGGTTTTGTGTTCCAACATAATTTTTTACCATTATTATTATATTAAGCATATAATATATTTTTAGTGAGTAAGTATAGAGAACATAGTGATGACATTTCATCTTTTACTTTTTGCCCATTTAACTTAAGGGGCACGGTTGGTTCCCGGTTGTTATACACAGGTTTTATAGTTAAACAAATACCTTGAGACTTGCTCGGCTTGGACTTCTCAGGCACTGGTTCGGTGGAGGGCACGTCGGGCAGCGTGTCCGACGGCACGTTGATACCTATCATTTCCTTGTCGAGTTCCTCCTGGAATAGTTAATTAATTGGTTAGTGTGAACAATTGGCTCGACATGCGACAGCTTCAAGAGCTTGCTTGCTAATAAAAGCTTGATTTTAGTTGCGGGTGTTTATTTATTTTTATCTCAGCTAAATGCTCCATACTCTGCTCGAATTAAAAATATGTTGAGTGAAAATGCAACAATTTTTTTCTAGAAGATTATGAACCCACTTTAACCGTACGTAATGGGTTTACGTACGGTTAAAATAATTTATTTTATCTAATTTTTTTTTGTTTACTTTTTGTTACTAAGAAAAATGTATTAAACACAATAACCACAGACAACGCTTCTAGGTCATCCTTATAAACGTATGAGTCATAGATTTTTAATGGATAATTTATTATTCCAATTAACCAAATTACCTAAAACACCATGTATAGCGGCCATAGCTTATCTAGGTTCGAATTTAACAGATTAAGTTAGGAAGTTCATTATTTACTTGTTCATAGAACAGCATGTGTCTGAAAAAAATACAATAAATATTTCCTTCAAATGAGATTCGAACACACAAACCATCACACCACTCACCTGTTCCAACTCTTCGAGCTCCCTCTCGAGCTCGTCTTCATCCACGTCGTTGGAGAACGCGACGTTGTTGCTAATAGCGTCCGTTATCTCGCGCGATATGTCGTGCTGCTCCGCGATGTCGTCCATGATGTCGTGCACTTTGTCTACATCGCTGTGGGATTGTTTGAAATACATGTATTTAATGTACCCTGAGTCTTGTGGTATAGTTAGACAAGTAAAAAAAAAATTATTACGTTCCACACCTTCAAATATTGTAAGAAAACTTATATATATATAAAATTTCGTATCTACACACATACACGCAATTTTTATAAGTTCAATGAATCCAGTCAATATTTGAAATTTAAATTATTCCCAATCTGGTTACAACTATTACATGTAATATGTCACATAATCTCCAGAATATTCTAAGTAAAGCTAAAAATGGACAAAATACAGGTTTTGAACCTGTATCTCTTTAATATTCATGATCAAATAAAAAAGAAAAAAAATTACTATGAAAGTGATCTGCTTACAATTTGTGTGTAAGAACCATACATATATTAACAAACAATTAAACAAAACAAAATATAATATTTAAATTATTTTTATAGTTTCTTAGGGTTTGGGTTCTAAGGGTTTCTTAGGGATGAATATTTTTTCCGCCTAATTGCAATACATTTCTTAATAGCTAGCAAAATAACCCCATGCTCTAACTTGCAAGAATGGAAAATTAAAAATAATAAAATATTGCATACTCTCTTAGATTGACATTCCCTTGACATTATTTACAGTCAGACACTGTTTCACTGCATTGAAAATAAAATTAAACAACTTACATATCCTTATGAGCTAATTTCATTGCATTAGCCGCCTCTTTCATAGTATTCAATACTTGGGCATTAGTGTTAGCTCCCTCCAAAGCTTCTCGCTGAGCTTCAATTTGTGTTAAAGTGCCATCTATTTGGGTTAGCTGCTTCTCGTAACGCTTTTTACGTTTCAAAGCCGCAATTGCAGCTAAAATTAGTAATTTATTATTATTATTAATTATAATAAAATAATAATTATGCACATATTCAAGTCTTCTTTTCTATTATATCTATATCTTTATAAATATTAATGATCTAAGATTATACTCAATTAAATTAAGTCAAACACACACAAATGTCTTGACAAAAATATGTTTTAAAGTATATTTAAATTAAAAAAAGCTTGTATGTTTAATGTTATATAAATTTAAGTAAAGCACACTAACTAGCATATAAATATAACAAAAGAAAAATAATCTTTTCTTGATTATTGAGTAAATTTCAATTAATATTATGTTTTCCCTAAAACAACATAAAACGATTACAGCTTTATAAAGGCATACTCATTTCTCTGTTAGTTCTTTGTTGATTCTAAAAGATTGACAGATAAAGTGACTAATTATTGTCTTTTAAAGTTACAATTTAAAATACAATCTAGATATTTAATTTACTTTTGAATTTAATTATAATGACTTAAATGTTCATTAGGAGATACATAATACCTATACACATTTATATTTACAAAGTGTCAACAAACAAAAAATATAAGGTACTTATAATATTGCAGTTACCTCTTTTATTTTTGGTGCCATTTTTTTTTGCCGTCTGTATTTCTAGTTCAATCTTTCTTTCAAGAAATTCTTGTTTTTTAATCAACAATTCTTCAGTCTCACGTAATTTCTGTATAGCTTCATGAGTAGTTGGTCCTTTCTCTTCCTTTTTCCCACCAAATAATTTCCCCAAAAAACTCATTTTGCTTTACTTGCATGCAATAACAACAATAACACAGTTGAAATATATCGAGAATAACAAATTACGCGTAAAACGGGCAAAATTACATATTAGCTCTATTCTCTTCTTTTAGCAGTATGCGTCATCTATTATTGCCATGTTTTGAAATCATATCGACTAACACTTATGCATGAGTAAGGAACTTTTGATGAATTTAAAACAAGAAATAGCCATCTGGTAATAAAATATTGCTAAAATATTACACAAATATTAAAAATATGATAAACAAAATTTAATAAGTATTTTTCTTTATTAATTGAAATATATAAATTAATAATTTAACTAATAATTATTTAAATGTAGTACATTTCGAACTTACACCACACAGACCAGTAAGGACAAGCTGAAAATATTGTAGATAGTCTGTAACAAAAATATGAAAAGATTAAATATAAAAAATAAATAAATCAATCAACCAAGCCAACACACACAAAACACAAGCAACTAACAATATTTCAATACATATTTTTCCTTCATGTATTTAGTATTTTGTACTTCTTTCTTTATTCTTTCTACATTCAAGTTACAGCTTCTACATAATTAATTAGTTCTTTATATTTTTTCAAATAGACACCAATAGCTCTGAATATTATTATTTTAATAATCCGACCAGCTTGTCTTTAAAAAAACAACCAGTTTCGCCTAGGTAGATAGCTTGATACTTTCCTTTTTAAGCTTTTGATGATTCCCAAAATTTTATTTGTGACTTGTATAAATTAAACAAGGGACAATAGATCTTTGCCCAAATAAAAAAAATCTAAAGTACTACATTTGAAGGCACCAGAGTGAGAGTGAGTAAATAGTAAAATAATAAAAAAATAAGTTTCAAGAGTATAAACCGTTTCAATAACAGAAGATCTTAGTTTAATAAAAATTTAAAATGGCTATGCCTCAATACATAATATAATATATCTGTCGCCGATATCATTGAACTTACTATCAAGTATCGCGGAAATGTCACAGACATTGTATGACGCATTATGTCAAAACTCAAAAGTAATAACAATCGTAGCTCCGAACTCGTTCATGTATTCAACCGTAACCGGTTGGCGGTAAAAGTATGTATATTATTATATTAGATATTAGTGTTTTATTTGAGGTAAACAATATATTTTGCATAATGATACAACCTTGAAATACTTTTTTCAGTAAAACCAATATTTAAATTCAAACCGTGTTGTGTTTTTATTATTAAAATTTCTTTCCGTTTTCAAAAGTACTAAAGCATTTTAGTAAAGCTAATGATTTTAAATGAATTATTTAAATAAGAATATAAATGAACTGTTGAAAAAAATTAATTATTATTGTAATCGTGTAATTCGTTTAAATTTTATTTCACGAAATGTTATTTTTAGTCAACTGACATTGTCAAGTGATGTAATGTCGATAATAGTGAATTTATTGCAGTAATTTCCTAACTGCAAAAAAATTAAAGAGAAGAAGAAGAAAATACGTTCATAAGAGCATTAGACTATATTTTCTATTCTATATAATTCACCTTTAGTTGGATGTAAACTAGTGTACAGGTTAATAATGAAGTATTAAGTTCCCTCTTTTTTTTATTTATTACTTTAGATGTCAATTAGATATCTTGTTTAATTTATAATTATTAAGTTTTTTTTAATATCTCAAATTGAAGTTATATTTAGTACTAATTTAATTTAATTTAATAATTTATTCTGAATTAAAACAAATTTACTAATTATGTATCTATTTTCAGATTGTTAAATTAAATGATACAAGAATAAGAAAATAAATATTTTAAAAAGGAAAATAATAAACTATGTGATGCAACTGAAAAAAACTAATAAAATGTCTAATATAAGTACAGGAGAATTCAAACCTGGTTCGATTTGTAAAATAACATTAAATAATTTTATGTAAGTATATTTTATTTCGTTTTATGGGAATGGAAGCCATTGCTCAATATATTGAAATTTTTAATCTTAAACTTAAAAAATGAATTTAAATAAGAGATACTACTTTCTTATGATCAATTTTAATTCTATATAATTGCAATAATATAAAAAAAAAGCAAGAATACAAGATATTATAGGTCTAAAAAAGTACAGTCCCAGAGTTTGTAGTGTCATACTATTTAAATTAAATTGAATAAAAAATATCTTAAACTCTAATGGAAGCACATTTGCAACCTTAAGTGGTTGTTACAATTTATTTATATTAATTTCTACCACAGCAGGTTTCACTTTTCTAATACAAATTTGCAAAATTTTAGCTATGTTCAAAAATGTCTCATTGTTTACTAGTTTGCAATAGAAGAACTGTTTGTGGTCTCATTTGAACCATTTTTTTTTATTATAGCTAAATGAGTGAAAAATTGATCTGTTTACAGACACTTATTTTTCACAGTTAATTTATTTATTTTCTTTTTCATTTATTGGTAGCAATTTACAAATTATTTCAAGAAACATGTAAAATTCTAATTAATTATTTGAAATGTTTACTTTACTAATTATTGTTAATATGATCTAACTTTCATGTTTTTCTGTGAGTTTCAATTTCCAATCAAGGATGGATGATTTTGAAAAGATGTTAATTTACCCTCTCTAAATATAGGATGGAGTATGGGTACCACTAGGTTGTCTCAGCTTACTCACATGTATGCCAAATATGCATAAATAATATAATATATATGTACTAATTTTCAGGTCATATACAGAAATTGAGTTTATCCCAGGACCAACATTAAATATAATTATAGGACCAAATGGTACAGGAAAATCTTCACTTATCAATGCCATAATACTAGGACTAGGAGGCATGCCAGCTGACATTGGTAGCGGTAAAGTAAGTGGTATTGGTTGATTTGGTTTATGCATTATTTCATTGCAAGCTCCAAAGCCATTATAACTGTACAATTCTATAAAGTAGAACTAAGTATAGTATTTACATTATATACTATTATAAATTTAGTGAACCAGTGGTAAATAGTTTTGATTTGAATTTGATGGTCAAAAATTAAAATTAAATTAATATCATTTAATCTCATTTTTAATAAAATTATTTGTCTTCGACTGTATATATTATATACTGTAACTATTAGTGCCTGAGGCTGTCCAGCCTAAAGACAGGTTTAACTTAATACAATTTTTTAAATAATTTAATACTGATCATAATCTAGATATATCTACAATTAACATCATATAACATAAACACTTATCTAGTCTATTAAGATAAAGTGTAGCTGAAAAGATAATATAGGACTTGAATATCACTGTGTGTCACAGGTAGAATGATTATTTTATACAGTAACGATGAAATTGAATTATCCAGCTTGACATGTTTTCCGTTATATGGTATTCAGAGGGCACTTAGTGTTAAGACACTGCGTTTCCGTGTGTTGAGTGGTAGAACTCGACGCTGCGACTGACTGACTGACTCTGTGACTTTTATGCCCAAGTTGCAATGACACTTAAAAAACTTATAATTTCAATTTCAGCGGTCAGACTATATCCACAAAAAATGTGTTAATGCCAAAATAGAAATTGAATTGTATCAAAAGAAGGGCCAGAGAAACATGGTCGTTACAACAATATTGAAAAACACCAACAAAATAGATTACGAAATAAATGGCGAATCAACAACTAGAGTTGATCTACTGAATAAATTAGATAAGTACAAAATTCAAGTAAGTCATCGTATTTTTTATGTAATTTATTATTGTTTTTTATTTTTACATGTTTTATTTAATTTTTTCATAAGTATTCTTTTTTGCTATTGCAACGCCTCCGTTGTCTGTCTGTCATCAGGCTGTATCTCATAAACCGTTATAGCTAGGAAGCTGAAATTTTCACAAATTATGTATTTCCGTTGTTGTTGTTGTTGTACTAAAAATTAAAAAATTAAAATTTAGTCAGCGGAATACCCCACTATCATGAAATTGGTATGGCTTGTCCCTTGGTGCGGGAGTACTGCATGCTCTTGACTGATGGCCGACTGTTCATTATGGTCAAGGCAATTATATTTTAATTGGTTAAAATCCAAACTGTTTCTAAGTTTTTTTAACTGTTTATAATTATGTTAAATAAAAAACCCTAAGACACATATCTATTAAGACGAGGCATGGCGTTAAGTTACGTCCTCTTAGTAAATATCTCTAATATTTGCTATTATGGTGGAGAATGAAATATCTTGACACGTTTATTTAAAATTACGATTAAAATTGTATTTTTAACAATCTATATAAATCGTATGTATTATATTTTAGGTCAGCAACTTATGTCAAGTGTTACCACAACTAAGAGTACACGAGTTTTCCAATCTCTCTCCAACCGAGCTTCTAGTTAACACTCTGACTTCGGTGTCGGGCTTGAGCGGAGTAAATATAAGGAACGATTTGATAGAAATGTCCCACAGACTGAACGATAAGGTCAATGAAAAGAAAATTGTTGAAAAGGAATTGCGGCAAATTGTGAAATTGAATGAGAGGTACGCTCTCATTATATGAATTGTTACATACAATAGCACTTTTGAGACTATAATGTATAGACTATAGAAGTATAAACTGTCTAATAATAATCTGTGGTGATTCTCTATATATTGCGTTTTTCGAGTTATGACACTTTGAGCCTTAGTGTGTAATTAATAAAAAAAAAAATAATTATTAAGAAAAAAACGCTAAACTATTTTCTGGTCGTGCTGACTACATACGTTATCTATCGCACTAGGAATGAAAAAAATATACTGGTGTAATTTAAAAAAATCACAACTGTTTAAATTTTAAGCTATAATCTTTAAGTAATTTTAAGTTAAATTTAAGTTATAATTTGAACGCATTTCAGAGACAAATTAAGCGTGGACAATATGAAGAAAAAAGAAATGTTAGAACACGATTTAAATATGTGTAGATTGAAACAAAACTGGCTGGAACTGGTTCCTTTGGAAAAAGAAATAGAAAAGCTTCAATTAGATATACACGAAAAGCACATTGAAGTGGATAAATGCGAGAAAAATATTAAGAAAAAACAAAAAGACAAAAATGGCGTACATACAAAATTGCAGGATAGAGAGGCATTGAAAAATATAATTGTACGTATTTTTTGCGTTTGAAGGCTATATATTTAGCTAGATAAATAGATATTTTAACTCATATATATTATTAAATGCATATATAAGAAATAATTATTGTTAGAAATATTTTTATCATTTGCATATTTTTGTTATTTAATTTGCAAATATATTTTAGTTTCTTTTCTTTATTCTTTTTTTTTTTTTAATTTTTACATTTTATATCAATTAAATAATTGAACTCGATGATTTATACACAAGGTACTTCTATTTCTTCTAGAATAACAAAATCAGAGATTTCAAAAAGAATGTAGAGAATTTACAAGATTCTATTAGATCCAATGAAAATAAATTTCGTACGATCGACGCTCATTTGTCGAGGAAAGAAGAAGAAAACAAAAGTAGGGAACAGAAGTTAAACAAAATGGAGGCTGAACTGGAGAAGCTTAAAGAAGATAGAAACGCATTTGTGAATAATTACGGAGATGGTATGTAGAATAAATATTATTATGTTATATATTTTATACTTATCCCAAATTACGAGGTGGCTTGCCGTGTTGAGTGGTGGAACTTAACGCCGTTCTCTCTTACTAGCGATGAATTGTCACCACAATTTCATTTAGCATATTTTTTTGATTTTTTTTTGATATTTTATCATTATCAATATTGATTCTAGCAATCATTTTGTTTTTTCTTTTAATATTTTTATAATGTTATTATTTATTTTCTCACAGAAAATACGTTACAAAATAAAGTGAGTAGCGTGTACCAGGAGATTAGATTAAAAAATGCTGAAAAAAAAGAGCAAGAAGATAAAAGAATGGACATTGAATATGGTTCAGCATATAAGAATATTATCGATAACATAACCTCTTATGATGCACAGTGAGTGGTTTTTTTAATTTTTTTTTTATTTTACGCCTCTTCTTATATTTAAGAGGTGTATGTGGTGAGTAGCGTAACCTAACCTTGCACTTTGTCTTGTCATACTTAAAATGTATATTGAAAGTAGTTATTTTATATGTTTATTTTTCTTAAATCAGAACAGTGTCTATAACAAAAGCGTGTACAGTCAGACTGGTCTATTTTTACTGAAATTAATAAAATAATTATATTTCAGGTTAAAATCACTTTGTAATCAAGATAAGAGGCGTATGGAGCTTTTGAGGAAACATTTTAATCACACTTATCAAGCGCTCGAGTGGTTTAGAAGTAATAGAAATTTGTTTGCACACCCTGTATATGAGCCGATGTTACTTGAGGTAGGGTTGATATTTCAATTGCATTAGGATTGCAAATGGTTTTTATTTTATAAACATGAGAAACAGAGCCACATTCACTCTGAACAGGCTATACCCCCTTATCTGCAAACGGAGTAAAATGTAACAAGCTGACATTATATAAAACTTGCATCCGCCCCCGTCATGACAGTACGTTTGTGTGGTGTTCCCACACATCAAGATAGATCTCCTTCAGAGAGTCCAAAATAAATTCCTCAGAATGGTATCCGCATGTCCCTGGTATATACATAACGTGGACCTACATAAAGACTTCGAGTTGGAATCGATAAAGGAGTTCTGCAAAGGCTTAGCCAAGCGCTACTACGAGGTCGCAGACTCCCACCCCAATCCCCTCATAGTCGAAGCGTCTAACTACGCTCCCCATCCACTCCTATTACTTCGACGCCCTCGTAAGGTCCTTCTAGACCCCGATGACCCCATCACTGTAGCCAGCTGCACTAGAACGGAAGGCTTCTCTTCTGTCGCCGAGGCCGGTCCATGACCGTCTTCTTAGCTTCCACAATGCTCATTTTATTCTCTGGAGACGAGACACCCCCATTTAACTACTATAATATCAGTCATTTGATGCCACTTTAATTTAATATTAATATTTAATCTTTATAAAATATATAACCATACAATTCAGATAGTATTAGTATGAATCAATTGGAAAACGTTACTTTAAATTCACATCTAACATTTCAAATGTTTATCTTTTTATAAAAAATATGTACAAAAAATAGTAGGCGCCCTAATATGATGTCAATCGATCTTGTAAACAAAATAAAAAAATAAGAGCAAAAAAACTTTTTTGATAAAAAAGCATTTTTAAAAAATTTAAAAAATTTGATAAAAAAGCATTTTAAAAATTTGATAAAAAAGCATTTTAAAAAAGCAAACATTTTTGATAAAAAGGCATTTTTCGCGCCAATTACTTGTGTAAATAAACTAGTACCAATTGAATTATGTAAAATTTGCTTCAAAGATTCCACTTGAACGAACGTGCTTACATACATACATACATACATTGCGAGTTAAATAAAAGCTTTTAAAAAGCAATTGATGTCACAGCCATGCAACGATTCTGGTGGAAATAATCGCGGTAAATTTGAAAATTTTTATTAATGTTTAAGTCACTTATTGAAAATACTTCTTTAATTTTTAGGGAATTTATAAAATTATCTTAAAATGGATGCAATACTTTACTATGCTTTATAGATATTTTTTGGTTCACGCTGTAGCCCTCACATAGCGGGGTTACACTCCGTTCCCCGATTGCCCTATTTTTTATAAAAAATAGATATTTTATTTCCATTCCCACAGATAACATTCCCTGACGAATCTTTAGCGCCTTACTTGGAGAACACCGTCTCCAACCGCGACCTGACCGCCTTCTCGTTCGCGGACGCGGGCGACATGGAGACGTTCCTGCGCGAGGTCAAGCAGGGGCGCGGCCTCCGGCGCGTCAGCGCGCTGCACGTGCAGGGGGGCGCGCCGCCGCCCGCGCCCGCCCTCGACCCCGTGCGGTGCGTGTGTGCGCGTGCGTGCGTGTGTGCGCGTGCGTGCGCGCGTGCGTGTGCGCGTGCGTGCGTGTGAGTGTGCGTGTGTGAGCGCGTGCCAGTGTGCGCGTGTGAGTATGCATACGAACAAATACAACAACTCCTTGTATTAATTGCAGGCACCTAGGCTTCACAAAGTATATATCAAATACATTTGAAGCACCTCCCGCCATCAAACAATACCTTTGTGACCAGTACAGCGTGCACCAGATACCTATAGGAAACGCGCATACTTCAGCCAACATGGACCACGTGCCGAGCAACATTAGCATATACTTCACCGGTGGGTGGCGGGTTCATTTCTTAACCTATGTCGCGATTTGCAATATGCGTTTTTTTCAAATTTATATACAACAATAATAACTGCTTAATTACGTCGGAATTTTTTAATATGTTACATACAGCCGTTGCATAATAATATGAAATATATCGGCACAGCGTCGACCTGAAAACGCCACGTTAACGGGTTCGATTCCCGCACGGTGAGAATGACTTACTTTCGTTTCTTCGCTCTGGTATCAAAACAAGCGCGTCGTTGTGTTCTACTATCTCATAAATAGGTATATGAGGATATAAAAGACTAAACCTAATTGTCGCATCCTTTTCCTTCCCTAGATAAATACAGGGTGCGCGTGAAGAGGTCCATGTACAGTAATAAAAGTTCCAAGAATATATCGGAGTTTGGGCCGGCGCGTCTGCTCGGGAGCAATCGCAACCAAATACATGAGGTGCAAAACACGTAAGTATTCAGCGTTGAGGCTCGTTGAGGTTCATGCTTATTTATTTAGGCAAGCCAACGTAACATGCAATGAGACTTATTGAGAAAAAAGTATTGTGTCCAATAATGAGAAAGGGAATTACACTGTACATCACACTTACAGGCTAGCTCAACATGATTAAAACAAAACAACAAGCATTTCTAATCTATGAGATCTATTAACTGCGTAGGGCCAAGTTAAATACAACAAAAAAAAATTGAAATATTTTTTTTGTTGCAAATATATAAGCAAAGAGAACTCAGTGCAAAAAATACTGTTCTCATTTAAAAGCATCACGCGTTGTGTTGCTGAACTCAACGCCGCGTAATAGAACGTGTAAAAATAAATGTCTTTTTGACAATATTCAATAATACACATTAAATGAGCTACTAATTGCTTACTAACATATTGTGTTTGGGAGCTAGTGAATTCTCCATGGTATAGACCTAGACATATGGTCAAGTAGACCAGAAGTCATAATTATTATAACATGCGAATTTCCACAGAACTTATAGTGGGATTAAATTTATAATATTAATGTAACTTTAACAGGATTTATAGTGGGATTAAATTTATAATATTAATGAAACTTAAATTACAACCATTGTGTGTTAATATTGACTGATACAAAAGTTGTCGAATGTTATGTACCAGGATACCATAATATATAGATACCATAATATAATGCCTTTCTCATATATTGAAATTATTGCGTAACTTTCAACTAGAGTGGCGGAACTTAATGCCGGCCCGTCCGGTACCAGAGCCAACACACCAAAATTAAACATGATTTCTTTCCTCTTAAAAAAGTTTCAATGGATACTTCTTCATATTATATATCTATAGCAACTATTTATGTGATGACTTAAGTTATGACAAGTATATTCTTTTTATTTTCAGCTTATCAGTACTGGATGGCTGAAAAAGAGAAGATTATGATAAAACTGGCGGAAATAAAGGATAAGGAGCAAAAAGTTATAGAAGAAATAAGTGCATTAGAAAGTTCTAAGAATACTATAGATATTTATATTGATAAGGTGTTTATTTTTTTTATAAACTATTTTAACATACATTCTTTTATTTATATCTTTAATGTTTTGTTGATCCAAAATATGTTACAAAAACATATTATATTTAGCTTAGCATTCTTTTTTTATAAGTAATTGCTTACTTTTTTTTTTTATTTATTTTTAATCTTTATAGCTAAAGAAAATCACTAGGGCAATCAACGATCGCACCACCAAGGTACAGGAAGAAAGAGACACAAGACCAATAGATATGGACGCGGAACGTGTTAGAGCGAGACGACAACAGGCAGATGTTGCGCGTTGCATTGTCGCGGAACATCCCGAGTTAATACGAGCGATGACGAAGTTACATACAACTGTGATCTATCGTAACGCTCTCCTGGTATATAATGAATTCCTGGTATTTGATAGTTTCAAAGTACAGAAAGTGACGGGAATAACTTAAAAGAAAAAAAACCTAATGAGACTTAAGAGAATAGTCAGGCGTCCGCATTTAAATAACACATTAGAAAAAATACTTAAAAAAAACGTATAAGAAATAAAAAGTAGCGGGATTTGAACCCACGCCTCATGTTTACCGACCAAGCACTATGACCACTTAGCCATGCATTAAATTTAAAATAATACTAACTAATAACTAAAAGCATAATTTTAGACGCAACCTGACGAAGAACGCATGGCTCAGTGGTCAGAGCGCTTGGATGGTAAAATCCAATTCAAATCCCGCTGTGTGATAATTTTCATATATATTTTTTAAGTATTTTTCCTATCCTTAGTGTGGATTAACACTTTAAAAAAACATTAACACATTACTCATATATAATAAATAGAACATTAACAGTCTCACTCCACAAGAAGAGAAGCTACTTAGCATTGTATGTCAGCTTTCTATACAATTATAATAATCTTCTAGTTGTTTATTATCTCCTAGTACTTGTAATGTAAAACAGTATCTGATTAAATTATTGTATATTCCACCGCTCTGGATACAGATATAACGAACGTGGCGTTGATTGACAGACAGTTTTGTATATATATATATATATATATATATATATATATATATATATATATATATATATATATATATATATATATATATATATATTTTAGTAAATATTTATGATTTTTTAAAGTGTTTTTTTTTAAACAAAAAAATTTATATGTTTTCTTTAAGTATTATTTTTTTGTTTCACGCTGTATCACGCGGAATACAAATTATAACAGAATGAAAGAACAACGGGAAGGCACGGGGGATGTAGTGTTAAGACCCTTCAATATTAGAGACGTAACTCAACGCCGCGTAAGAAATAAAAATAATGAAAACTCTGGAGTAGTTATTTATCAACATTAATTACTTTTATACGTTTGTTGCAGAAACGTATTACAAATTTACACAGCATATCAGCCAAATGTGAAGACGAATTAAAACAAATTGAACACAATCTTAAAGAAGTTAAGGTAAGATATTATATTTATGTGATAATGAATAATAATATATTTTATTTATTATGTATTAAAAAGAAAAGATATATATATATATATATATATATATATATATATATATATATATATATATATATATATATATATATATATATATTATATATGTATATATTTAATACTTTTTTCTTTCGTTGGTATAGAAGTAAATAATACTTATAAATTATCAAAACATATTAGACCCTTTTTAATATGTGAAATGAAGCGCTATATACAATGGCTTTAAATAATACGATGACGTCACATGTTACAGGAAATTTGGCAAAATGTGAAGAGAGAAAAGCAAAAAGTAGAACAAAAAAGGGACGAGAAGTTACGGCAATTAGAAAGGGCGTGTCAAGGCAAATTACCCATTCATTCCGATTTTCCATACAAAGATGATTTTGAGAAGTTGCCGTCGAATTTAAATGCATTATTAAGACAACAGTATAAAATTGATCGAGAAATGAACTCCATATCCTTTGATACAGAGGTATAAAGATTTTTACTAATGAAATTTTCAATATAATATTGTATAGGAAAAGGGTATTTTTAGGGTTCCTTTCCTAAAAATAATAATCCTCCTGACCGTTTTCGGCCACAGTGACTGACACCTAACTAACGAGAGCTTCGTTCATGTGCTCTAACGTGACTGACATGACCGATCTTCGCAGAGAATGTACGACTACACTCCCTGCAAGTCAGCACACCTCCGATATATTTGCAATAAAAGGCTCTAGTTTTCCGCTCTAGCTCTAGTTTCCGAGTCTTGCGCTCGTCACCATTCAGATTAGGCTTGTTTTTTCTTTTAATCCCAAACTCCGACACCTTAGTGTTGACGAGACGCCTCCAGCTAGGCCGATGTCTGGCCATTATTTCCCCTTCGGTTGGATCCAGATTACATTTCTTCATGAGGCGCTTGAGCACATCCTTGTACCGCAAGAACTGACCGCCATGTTTCCGCTTGCCAAACTGCAGTTCAGAATAAAAGACGCGTTTTGCTATTCTCTTTTTGGGCATCCGGGAGATATGACCAGCCCAACGCAACTGTCTCCGCATTAAAAAAGCTTAACCTATGCAATATTATACTGATATTTTTTAATACTTGGTTGATCTGCTATCATTAAATGGTACGGAACCCTCGCTGCGCGAGCACTACTCGTGCTTGAGCGATATATTTTAATGTTGATAATATAGTATTGAGTAGAGTTCCGCCACTCAAGGGAAAATATTATAAATAAAATATATTCTATTTTAATTTTACTATATCGTATACAGCGGCTTGAACCCAGTGCCGAGACATACATACACACACACACACATATATATATATATATATATATATATATATATATATATATATATATATATATATATATGTGTGTGAGTGTGTTTTAGCTTCACACTTCGGATCATTTAATTCATTTCTTAACTTAGGCTTTATTCTAAATGTTACAGCTAGTTAAGAATTATAAGGAGAGAGAAAAAGCTAAAGTCGAGTTGAAGACGACTATAGAGAACATGGACTCGGAAATACAAGCACTAAATGCGGATATTGCGCGATTAAAGTAAATATTGTACTCGTGTCTAACCTAACTGTGTACATTGCGCGTTGAGTGCGGAACTCAACGCTGCGTTTTGTATTATTGAAGCGAAGTATGGATGATGATTATGTTAAAATTAATTAAAATTAAATTGATATATGCGAAGACAGCGTGAAAATATATAATAACAAAAATATAATTTTTATATGTATACAAATTTTAACGTTGCGGGACTCGAACCCGCGCTTCGTGGATACTAGTGTTCACAGTGACAATTAAGCCATGTGTTTTTAACTTTACAGTGATTGGTGACAATTTTTATATATAGTATGGTCTTAATATATTTATCTCCTTAGTATAATAGTTGAATTTTTTTTAAAAATAAATGTATACATTTATATGCTTAAATATAAAGATTATATACATACATGCGTAAGCGCAGGCTACCAAAGCACACACAGACTCCAGTTTTATAATGATTTATTTTAATTTCCAATTTCATAATAATGGCGTCATGTACTCTTCTTGTCACTTAGTATACAATTCCGTAGACATATAACTACACACTCCAGTGACAGAATTTCCGCGTGTAATGCCTTTCCAAAAATGGACCCCGAGTGCTGTGCCTTGTGCGGCTATATTCATATCTGACCGGAAAAGATGCAGACGTCAATAACAATAATTAATTCATCAACGCCATCTATAAATGCCGTTTAACTCAAATAACATTCAATATGTAATTATGAGTAAATTGTGCTAACATACATATATATCATAATTTCAGACCAGACTGGGTGAATAACTTGAAACATATAGTGGAAACTATAAACAGACGTTTCTCCAGTATAGTACACGAGCTACGGTTTGCTGGAGAAGTGTTGTTGAATACAGGTGATGATGTAAGTATTTCTAATTCAATATATTGTACTAATTTGCTGGAATATTAGAATATAGTATAAACATTTCTACGTGCGAGAAACGAGGAGGATATAGTGTATTTATATAATTTTCTGTGATTATTTTAATGTGTGTGGTCACAAGTGTCTGTGCACTAGCACAAGATCTCTTAATAGCGGCAAAAAATCACTATTTTTTACATTTGACTAAACCTGGCATGGGCTCTAATAATTGTATTGATCTTGAAAGTGCCTTTAAATTGATTTCTCGTACCTCGTAACGTATAAAGAGTAGCGTTCCATATTTATTTCTGTAGGCATTCGCGGCAATATGCGCTGGTACAAGTAGCTGTAATGATATTATTGACAATAAAGAAGATGTCATACGTTCTTAAATGAAAATGATTTTATATTCCTTTTATTAAACATTTTTATTTTTTTTAAGATATATTCTTTGTCTTTATTAATTTAAGCTATCTTCCCGCGGTACACTGCCCACCTAGGCATACTGTAACCGACAGTATGCCTATCTCAGCTTACTTCCATACTCTTAGTAATAGATTCGTCTCAGGGCGGAAATTGGAGCTCCAGCTTAACGACTACTAGAAGTAGTCCATTTAAACCTGTGTAGATATCCACCACTACCACCCAATATCTACTGGGGAATTGGCCTTCTGACCCGATGAAACTGCTTGATATGCTGGACTTCTTCGTCACAGAGCGCAGTTCTGCTGAGAAGAGCTGGCGAGAAACTCAAGAGTTGCTCTTTTTAATGTAAATTTAAGCCTTACGAATGAGCATCAACAGTACTTAAAACTCAATACACTAATATCCGTATAATTTTCTTGGATAATATGTTTGTAATCTTGACTTTAAATTGTTCAAAGGGTATGTCTGTATTTGTGAAATTTTATTATACATGCGTATACCTTGGGACATGAACGATTTATTTACCTTCTGAAGGCGAAAACTAGGTGTAATCAGTTTATTTTTACTCCTTGTATTTATACCGTGCTTATCACCGTTCTTTAGGTAATTGTTTATATTTTTACGTACAAGCAAAATATTATTGTATATGTATTGTGACGCAACCGTAAGAATACCCGCTTTATTAAAAACTTCTCGCAAAGAAACCCGAGCTCTCATTTATAAATATTGATTCAATATCTGCAGCATTGCCCCAATTGCCCCACAGGTGGTTGCCCCATTGAAGTCTCGAATCCAGAATTATTCCTGAAAACACTGCAGAATCAGTGAAATTAAGATCGCGTTCAATACTAGATTATTAGCAGTAAACCAGTAAAGAATCTGCAACTAGTGGCTTCGTCAAAATTATCTTTATTACGGTCTACTTTAAAGATCAAAGAAGTATCGTCAGCAAACAATACAAGATCGCATAAATTCTCAGAAAAAAAGGAAGATCGTTTGCATATAAAAATAGGAAAGGCCCCAAAATCGATCCTTGTGGCACACCCTTTCGTTAATAACAACCGGACGACTTTACATTATTTAGATATGAAGCAATTAGATTACGAGCGTTGTTGTGTGTGATTCCATAATAACTAAGTTTGAGTAATAATGTATCGTGGTCTACGCAGTGAAAACCCTTAGACAAATCACAAAATACTGCGACTGCGTTCTGTGACCTTTCCCAAGCATCATATATATGTGTTTAAGGAGCGCAACTCCTGCATCTACCGTAGATCTACCCCTACTAAAACCATACTATGCATTATGGAACATTTAATTCTTAGCAAATTGGCTTGTGTTAACTGATTCAGAATAATTTTTTTGAAAATTGTGCTCAGTGATGGCATGTCTATAGTTGCTTGGCCGGCCTATAGTTGGCCTATAGTATAGTATAGTTGGCCTATAGTTAGATGGCCGGTCTATATCTTGGGTCATTATTTTCTCCACTTTTAATAACGGAACTACTTTACTGTTTTTCATAAGGTCAGGGAAAATACCTTTGTCAACACATTCGTTAAATATCTTAGCCAACTGAGGTGCAATGTGACATATGATAGAGCTCAGTAGCTTTACAGATATACCCCATAAATCACCAGTATTTTTTATATTAAGGCTTTTAAAAGTTTTAACATTTTCTTCTGGTGTCACATGGTCAAAAGTAAAATGAATATTACAACTAGTATTACTTTGCAAGAACTGATTTGTAACTCAATGAGATGAAGTAACTTTAACCGGTATTTCAGCAAAGTAATTTTCAAAAATATTTACAACTTCTAAGTATACCTATTATTTTATTATGAATTCTACCAGCTTATTATAAGTTTTCGATCTTAGTTATACTAGTTATGATGTCCCACGTAGTAGATACTCGTATTTTATTCTTAGAATTTAATATTCTATTTCTCATTTATATAGATTTTGCTTCAATGCAAACTTTTTTAAATATCTTGGAGAAAATACTGAACGCTTCAGAAATTTGGGATCACGATTCAATTGCCTTATATCGTATAATTCATATAATGTATTTCTACAGTTGCCCAGTCACTAAATTTCATTTAAAAACGTTTACACAATGTTTTCTGTTTAAACACTGTGTAAAATTCATTTAAAAGTAAATTAAATTTATTGTTATAAAACTTATTGGGATTTTCTATTCTCGATATTTTTTTTTTCACGTTTTCGCTAAATGTATTTAATCTACGGGTAGTAACTGGCCTACATATAATTTTCCGTGTGTTATTAACATGTTGGCCTGACACTGAAAATGTCAGTCCATAATTGTCAGAACTTAAATTATTTATTATGCGTATGTCTTCCACGTCACAGCGACAGAACACGTTATCTATACAGGTTAATCCCTGGGCCTCGATGATTGTTAGTATGCGCGCCTTTCTCATATCCTTGCCATATCCTCTCCTGGTTAGATCCGCTTTCTCTGCTTGCGTATGCACTAGGTACAGGGTGTTGAGGGAGTCTGTTGGAATGGCAGCACCCGTGTATCTACTCAAGGAACGAGTCATGAGTTGGGCCGAATAGATTCTATCGTAAACCTCGTTGAGTGCAGAAGTCACGTCCAATGGATATCTATATGATATTGCAAGCTCTTGAGTGATGGTCGTTACGAGGCTTGGACTGATAATTGGAATTCGGAAGATGTTTAATCTATCGATGAAAAGCAGTTGGTTAATGTCACCGACGAGCGTAATTGTTTGGGCCTTTGCTAATATGGCTGCGATAACGATCGCCTGCCCGATCGCCGTGAACGATCGAAAATGATCATTAAGGCCTCGCCCACGATGGCCTTGTGGGCTTTTCTGTAATACCATTTACCAATATTGATGCGATCGTACGGATTTAAGTTTTTGCGACCCTTGTGCAACTAAAGGCGACCTTCCCTCTGAGGTCCTCTGCTGCCTCTGTAGTTGTAGTTGCTATTAAGTCACTTAGGAATAAAATGCTTGACCACCCAGGTGGATTTCTCGCAGCCAGCTACACCATTAACCAATTGTAAACGGGTGCCTCCCAATGCTTCAAGATGTTTATTGGACCTTTGGCGTTATATATCGTCTGTGCTGAGAATTTTCTGTTCCAGCGCGACCTCTGTGCATCGAGTTACCACGAGGATTGGGTCATCTGTCGGTGTCATATATCTAGGTGGACTGTGGCTGACTTCTTTCCCTTCTGCTTCCGAGGTGCCACCTTTGTCCAAGGCGCATTAGAAGGGGTGGTGGAGGGCAGAAGTGGGTCTTCCCTCACGACAACCTGAGTTGCCGTTTGGGCAGTCGTGGCTGCACTGGAATTTTTGCCCTTGCCCTTGTCTTTACCCTTGGGCTGCTCTCGCTGGGCTGGGGCCGTTGAGGGACCAGCTTCCATTATCCTGTCGTCCTTATATACGAAGCCATGTTTTCCAATGTAGGCCGCCATAAGGGTGGATTTTGGCGATTTTCCCGGCAGGTATTCTAGTTTGTTGTTATCATAAACATCAGCCTTCTTTTCCTCGAGTAACACCCCGAGCAGACCTTCGTTTTAAAGTTCGAAAGTCTTCCTGATCTTTTCACAGGTCACAAAGTTGACTTGGATGGTTGACTCGTAAGGGATACGACTGCCATGTACTCAAAGAAGGCTATCAATGTACTCAAACAGGTCCGGTGTTGTAACCTGTCCTTTATCAGCCTTGATTACTCTGCCTCAATCAGGTTATTCCAAGTCAAGTACGGTGATACCTGATCAACTTAGAACTCTTTAAGCCGGCACCTCAAGCCTCTGCCCTCGGTCCTATATCATATAACATTTGCACGTCGGAACTACCAACCTTAGATAAAGTCGTATCTGCTACCTACGCTGAAGACATTTCCTTCTTAATAGTGGGTAATAAATAAACTGCAAGCAGAAACCCACACACTAGTAGGATTCAACTCCTTTACTCGAAGCGCTTCGTCGTATTTGAACATTCTTAACCTGGATTTGGATTATATCAGATAAACAAAATTTTCGGGGTATGATGCCAGTGGTAGATTTATTAAACCTATAAAATTTCAATTGCATAGCTTTTATACATGTAGAGTTAGAATCTTCGCTCTATATGAGATCTGATTGCTTTTTGAGAGTGCGAGCTATATGATCCTGTCTTAATTACAAATCCTAGACCTAATATGTATACAAAATAAAAAGATTTATATAAATCCGTCCAGTAATTTTGTAAATGTGTATAAACAATCGTTTACCATTCCAGCCGGAGAGCAATGACATCTCTAAGTACGGCATAGACGTGTCGGTGTCGTTCCGCAGCGACGCGCGCCTGCAGCGCCTGGACGGCGGCCGCCAGTCCGGCGGGGAGCGCGCGCTCGCCACCGCCTGCTACGTGCTCGCGCTGCAGGCCGTCGCCGCCTCGCCCTTCAAGTGAGTACGCTGACGGTGACGCTGACGGTGACGCGCGCTCGTTACTTTAGACACTGCGTTTTCCACATTCGGTCTGTTTTTAAGGCCGCTATCGATTTCGTTATAACGAAACAATGCATTTTGTCTTAACAAAACGTATAAATGAGGATTACTTAAATATATAATTATACGAGTACAATAAATAATATTCTCAACCACCGCGTATGTGCTTTGTACAGCGAGAAAAAAATTGAGCACCAAGTACCAGGACACCATAGAATATCAAGAGAACCACCACCAAATACGAAAAATGCTGTATTAATTATATTTCCTTCAATCATAAAACAACGTTTATGTTTCAGATGTCTAGATGAAATCAACCAGGGCATGGACGCCAACAACGAGCGCAACTTAATCGATCTGTTAATACGAGAGGCGACGGAACAGCACCCGTGCCAATATTTCCTTCTGTCGCCTAAAGTAAGTTTACGAATATAACAAAATGAAACCCCCCAGCCTCCCCCCCCCCTCATTCCCCCCACAAGTGAGAAATACCCCCCTACAATCATTGCGTTTACAATGATATGAAGATATTATATTTTTACTTTTCAGCTTCTCAAGAATTTGGAATACAATGATAAAGTGAAAGTGCACGTCGTTATGAATGGTAACTCCAACGCTTCGTCCAAGGAATGGAAGATAGACAAATTCTTAAAGAAAGCTAGATTATTGCAAAATTAATATTTTGAGGTAATTTCTGATGTCAATATAAATAATGTTTGGACGATTTTTTTTTAATTACTTAAATAGGTTTGGGACAAGTTGATATGCGATAAATAAGAAAATGAATAATAATTTATATTAGAACTTATGTGAGGAAATCAAGGAATTTGATTTTTTAAATGTTTTTGTATATAACTTAAAAAAAAATTATTATTATTATTATTATTTTTGCAGGTGCCATATTTTTGATACGAAAATGATGTGATTGGAACATTGTAATAATGTTTCATATAAAAAAATCCGTATTTGAAGTAGAATTTCATTAAAATTATGTTTTATTATTTTGTTCTGTGTGAAAAATTGCATACGAATAGTATCTATTTATATGATTTTAAAATTGTATCTGAAAATCCTAAATACTTTACTAGTCAGATGTTAGTAACGTTTTTTCGCTTTCCTATAGCTACAATCTTGTAATATTTAACAATTTCTTACATTTTAGTTTCCTTTAAAAGTTGCTTCCGTTAACGTCAATTTAAAAAAATAAATAAAAAATACCCAGAGATATATAGAGATGCTAACAACTTAATAAGTTGTAAAAAGCATATAAGAATTTCGACGCAGCGTGAGGAAGAACGCATGGCTTAGGGTTCAAATCCCGCTGTGTTAAAATTTTTATGTTTTCTTTAAATATGTAAATCTCTTTCGTTCCCGAGTAACTGACTGACTGACTGACTGACAACCTACAGCCGGAACTACTGAAATTAGATATTTAACATTTTATAGTCTATGCAAATGGTAGCGCGGGTAACTACTTTAGTTTTTATTTGCTTTAATTGTTTTTGGGCTTTTTAAAGGAATTCTATTAATATTTTAAAATATAGCAATTATTAACAGATAAGACCTAGTTCTTTTGGATTTACCGTTATTTTTAGGTTTATATTATGGGATTGTGTTGTTATAGAATTAGTGGTATTTGTATGTATGTATGTATTGATATATAGTACTACTTTTCATACTTTTATGTTTTATACATTTTATGTATAGGGTTCTCGGAATTTATTCTAAATCTTTCAATATATTTGAAACGCTTGTGGTCGTCAGCTCTATTTTAATTTTTAAATAAGAATTAGCGTACAAATTGTCTTGTTTTTCCTTTTTCTGCGGAACTCTAAAAGTGCCCGCGATTTCGTCCGCGTGAACTTTCGTTTGTTAGCTACCGATGTGTGAACCGATGAGTGGAGTTTTCAAAAACCCTTTCTTAGTAAACCGCTTTATACTAAGACAAATAATTGATATGCTTATTAAATCACCTTCGCAAATAATGTATTATTTTAGAACTATTTTGATTACCATAACAATGGTTATAGTAAGTCAGCCTTAAAAGCTAGAGTTACCTTAATAGCTTTTTTTGGAACTTTTCGAGGGGAATAATTTTGTGATACATGACGTCACGTTACGTCACGTACGTCACTTCCACCGCCTACTCAGCGCACGCGCACGCGCACGTCATAAAATATATATTCGCAACATTTTTTGTTACCGCTCCTCTCCTATTATTCATAGCGTGATGTCAAATAGCCTACCTCCTACCTCAATCAATGGGCTATTCAACACTAAATTTTTTTTTTTTTTTTTTTTTTTTTTAAATACAACTAGTAGTTCCCGAGACTAGTGTTGTAGATGTGATAGATGTGACTTAAGAAGTTGTTGGAAAATTAAACTCTGACTCAACACTAAACAGCTTATTGTATACACAAGTATAGTAAAGAAGGTGAAACGGAGAACAAACGTATGAGAGAAAGTTGGAAGAAACTTTTTAGTGTTGGGTGACAATGTCGACGTGACGTGTTTTTTACTTTAGGTATATTCTATTACCATTCTAAAGTACTATGTAGTTTCTAAATTAAATTTCTAAGGTAAATTTTTATGATTGACATGATGAATGTATGTGTGAGGTATATAAGTAGGAGAGAAAGTATCGGTGGTCCCCACGGCGTGTTTAAACAAACAAACAAATTTTCAGCTTTATATTATTAATAAGTATAGATTAGTCATTCTTGTTAATTATAATGTAATTATAGTTAGTGTAGGAATACCAACTCAATATATGAAACAGTGTCCGCGGAAATGGAGCCAGTTGTGGTGGCGCCGCTGTAGCGAGTAGTGCCTTTTTAAATTCTAATAGTAATTTCAACCCGCTACTCTAACGACAATAATTGAATGCTTACATCTGGATACTTGTTCAACTTACAAGGTTCTCCTTATACTTATATCCCATTGATAATACTCCGTCATATATGATAAAACTAATAAGATTATGATAACATTCACAAACTTTTATTTTTAACTTTTGTTTTATTCTTAATATTATGTTATTTTTTAACAAATATTCCCATTAATATAAGCTTGAAGGTTTTAATCTACATTGAAGATAGTGCCATTTGTTTATATCAAAGTATATGTGGTCATTTTATAGAACGACTACGTATTTTAAATAAATTTATGTTATTACGTTGTTGTTGTCATAAACGACATTTTTAATTATTATTCAGCATTTTATATTTTTTCTAAATATATTTTAATGTGGAATACAACTTGAAAGGATATTAAAATATTTTTTTCTTTTTAAAATATAATGTCACATGTCCATATTATACCCATACATAGGCGGCAATTTGTGATGTCAATATTACCTTGTTGCGCGTTCTTGGAAGAAATGGTTTGATAGACAGACAGACAGTCTGTCCTGCGTTATTTTCTTTTGACATCGTTTTGGGTACGGAACATCTTGTAAAATTAGTTACCAAATTTCTAAGAAATTAGAACAAAAATATTAGATATTTAATATAAACTTTCCTCGGTTGGTCTATTTTTGTATAAAATAGAGTTGAAAGTCACATAGGTATATAATATTGTGCCTTAACTTATGATAATAATATATACATATATTTATATATGAAATTGAAAAACTTACAGTTTTGTAAGTGGACTCTGATAATCATATCTTTACAAACAATAGATAAAAAAACCTATTTAAATATTAATTGTATTAAAAATTTGTAGATCTTTTCAGCTTGAATCAGTTATATTTTACATAATAAAGAAAATAAAATAAATATTATTATGGACTCTGTTTAAAATCGATTCAGTTTAATCTTTTAAAGTACAGTGTAGTTAAAAAAATAGACTATCATATTTTATATAGATATATATTTATATATATATATATATATATATATATATATATATATATATATATATATATATATATATATATATATATATATATATATATATATATATATATATATATATATAAAGTAGTTAACTGTACTTATAGTCTTTATTTTAATGTTAATATTGACACATTATTCTTACTTAATAACACTTAATTACAGTATACTCACAAACATTCTATGGTCATCTATCTATATATATATATACTTATCATAATATAATTTAAGTACTGCTTGTTTTTTTCTATGATGTAGTAATTTGACTATATGTGTATACCTTTTTAATTATCATCTTTTAAGAAAAAAAATGAAATTTGCCATAATATATGTAGTGTTTTTCATATTGTTATATGTTCTAATTGTTGCAAATTACCAATTACGGTGTGTTAAGTGTTTTATATATGTGCTGTTTTTTTTTCTCTCTATTGTATTTGTATTTTTTGTATATGTTAAATATATTAAATACATATGAGCAGTTATTATTAATATATATATATATATATATATATATATATATATATATATATATATATATAATACGACATACTTGGACAGAATGATAACATTTCTATAATAGTACTTACTGATTGTGTGATGAAGTATTAACTCTAGAGCCTCAAAAATGTATTTTATTAATTTTAATGAAACATGCATTTATATGAAAGTTAAAGTATTTTTGAGTTATATTCTTTTTGTCCATGTCACAATACCTTAAAAATATAGGCACTGTTCGCGCGCTAGCTTAGGAGGCGTATTTGCCCATATTTATGAGGCTATTAAGTTTTCGCCGCCATTACCTCAGCAATTGTCTGTCCCCCTAGACTATTAAAACAATCTGATATATCTTGAAATTGCATCAGAAATAGTTTTTGGGCACATTTCTTACTTAATCTGAGAAAACTGTCATAAACAAATAAAAAAAAAAGAAAAATAAAAAGCCGCTATTGGCTTGGAACGGTATTTGTATTGATTTTTCTACCTCCAGAATATTTTTAAATTAGTTTTAGTCTTTTTATAATAAACACAGTGTGAATATATGTAATATTCTTACTTATTGCACCTTCAGTGATAAAGTGGCCTAAATTGAAAACATATGTTTTTTCATTATCTATTTGAACAAAATTTAAGATTATATAAATGAGTTAGGTCACTTTTGATCTAAGTTAGTTTAGTGTAATATATAAATGTACATATGTTTTATTATACGTATTTCTCTTATCTACGCGCTAACTAGATAAGCTGTGCGTCTTAAAAACAATCTTAAACTGTTTACTTTAATGCTCATTTTTTTGTTGAATAAATGATATATTAGAATTTTAGACTTTATTATAAGTACAAACAAAATGACAGTTAAATTATGTGAACAAGAAAATAAAAGTCACAAATACTTATCTAAGTTGTTGCTTAATTTGTTTATTTAATGTAATTTTAGTTGCTGTTAAATAATTTAGATGTACAGTACTTTTGTCAATACTTTTTTTTCACACATATATATATATATATATATATATATATATATATATATATATATATATATATATATATATATATATATATATATATATATATATATATGTTCCAGACACATTTCTTTATCTATTTAGTTAGTTGATTAGTACTAGTTAGTTATAATTATATTTTTGTATTTGATGTCAAACAATATATGTATCTTTTTTACTTCTCTTATTTTACACTCTCTTATACATCCTCCTATACTTATAATGCTTATATACATGATTGAAATGATATGGGCTGTCTTATATAATATTATATTAATATTAGGTAAATAAAACAATTTGATATTTTACTTTATATGAAAATAAGTATCTAAAAATTAATAGTTTAAATATCAATTCATATACTTGCCTACTTTTAATTCATAAAATAATTTAATTTATTTTTAATTAATTCATATATAAGTTTTAACTTTTAATGTGTATTTTTAAATACACTAAACAGCAGCCGCCATGGTATGACGTCATACGGTCTTGTAAACAAATTTTCAAATGATCATTACAAGTTTTGTTCTTACCTTTGCATTTTGGTAGTAAATGAATACACTGATATTAATTATAACCAATATCAGTGCAATTTGTTTACGAGATCAACTGACGTCACAGCATAGCAAAATTCGTGTCCAGCGTTTCCGCCTAATTGGCGCGAAATTTAAAAATGTAAAATTTTAATGCTTTTATAAATATTGAATAAAAAAGTATTTTTTACAGGTTCAAAAGGTCCTGATAACTTTAGAATCAAATTGAGATACTTTTAGTGTATTATCATATTAGGTTCCAATCGCATTCAGAGAAATGATTTTAAGCATGATTTTCTTTTCCATAATAAGGTTTGACCAAATATCACATTTGATAATAATTTTTTTTTTTGGAAGGAAAGTGAAAACAGTGACTTCTCTTGAATTGAGGTTATCTTGAAGAAATACAAAAAAGTTGTAAAAATATTCAATATATAAAATTTATTGTTACATAGATTTATTATTATAAGGCAATATTATGTTTTTTTTTTAAATTAACAAAAAAATATGATGTTTATTATGATGTTTTATTGATAATAGGAAACTGATTAAAAATTATATTTAGTTCGACTCGTGTGTATCAGGTTTTACTTGCAAAAGATTTTTATTAATATTATACAGGTTTTGAATTACAAATTTATATTTTTATACAACAAATATGTATCATTATCGCATTAAGTATATATAACACCAGCTATTATCTATTATCTATGGATTAAAGAAATGCCACGCTATACGTGATGGTATAGCCTGGCAGTCCTGAGATTAGTGCGTCCAAACTAACAATTTTTTTCAGTTTTATAATATCAAGAATTAATGTGATTGCCAAAATCTACAAATATAGAGAAGTAATAACTTCCATATTGCTTTTATTGTGTCTAAGGATGAGTTTCAAGTTCAAACCCTATAGGCCGTCGTGGCGCAGAGCCACTGACAATGACAACATTGACTGTAATCGTGACGGTTATTGGTTCGATTCCCATGAAAGGGTAAGAATCCTTTTCTTTTGCTTACAGGCTCTTGTAACTAGGCAAAACGTGGCTTTGAGTTCTGCCACTCAACTAGTAATGTCTCGAAAATTGGGGAGAGTGGGGAACGGAGTGTCCCAGCTCTGTGCCCTCCGCCTACCCAGCTATATGCGGGTTACAATGAAATGCAACATTGGGTTATGTGTAATAGAATGTCAACTTACTTTACTCTACTTGTTACGTTAAATATAATTTGCGATTTTAAATCCAAATTCCTAACTGGATTAATCGTATTAATTTTGCTATTTAGTATTCGAAAACATATTTTAGAAAATTTGACATTTCATAGTAATTGAAAGGTATTTAATCATACTGTTTTGATATATATCAATACACATGTGACTATTCCAGCTGAAATAGTTTAATTTGAACGCTAAATATTTTATTATAATTTCGGAGGTTTTTTTTTTTAAATTAAACATTATATAGACGCAATGAGGAATGATTACCTGAATGTATATATTACGTTTGCTAAGAGAAAGCGTTGCGTTGAATACCGCCATTCAACACGCATAGATATAAAATTAAGGAACGTAGTGTCTTAACACTAGGGTTCCTTTCTCTGTTATATGCGGGATACAGCGTGAAGCTTGAAAAAGTAGATTATTTAATAAAAAATATATATAATTATTCCATTTGCACCCCTTTCCCCGTCCACTGTTCGTCAAACTTGACATTACATTCTAAATCTCTTAACGCAGATTTTATATCGAAGCCGAAATCTTTTCCGAATTGCTCATACGCCTTGTTTAGTACAGGTTCGATTCCCAGCTCGTGAAATTTTGTGTTGTACTCGCGACATCTTGCCACCATATTGCGAATTGCCCAGCAACCGTTTTTCTGTGAAGCAAATTAAAAAGTTTTTTTTATTGTTTAATACTATACCTACTCAATATTACATTTGAAATAAATAATATTAGCTATAAAATCGTACCACAAATATATTCAAAGTTAAGTTACACTTTTAACCAAATTTATTTAGTCCAGATTAAGAGAATAAATATTTTAAGCATTTTAAAAATATTATTCCACACTTGTTATAATTTATATTTTTTTTAAATTTTCAATGAACATTTGATACGAGAAAATGCCATTATTTAAGCAAAATAAATATTTATATATTAATATTTTACATTGTTTAAGTTATGGAAAATATTTTGTACGTGTTCCAAAAAAAAAAAAAAATTCAAACAGAATAAAAATAAAAAGTAAAATAACTTTCCCACCTGTACACTAGAATTATTAGAGTGAACAGTCATACACTCAACTATGACCTCTATGACACCGTTCTCTAAGAACATTATCCCGTGACTCACTTCGCGTAGACTTAACGCCGATATGCATTTTAGCAATAGAGATGTAGCTATTGGGTTGCTCTGGAAATTAATTCAGTACTAGTAATATTAACCTACTAGCGATTTTGGACTTAATTAATTTAATATATGAAGCTTATTACATGTTTAATTAAATATTTAAAACTTACGGAATGTCTTTTGAGTAAGGCTATAATTATAGGCGCGATACCAGCTTTGACCAACTGCCTTTTGACATCGTCATTTCCAGCCAAAGCAGTAATTCTGATAATGATAAAGGAAACGTTATAAACGACATATCTCTTTGTGCTCTCCCAGAATATTAAGGTATTTTTTTTGGTCTGGAAATATAGTGAACATTTTGTTTATATTTCAATGAATTAATTTTCGGCTTCCGTTTTGAGTTGCGGAACTTAACGCTGAAGCAACTTTACCTTTCTCGTACCCTAATGTACATATATACGTATAAGAATTCGCAACAATCACGATCCACCAGCTACATACCAAATGCTATACAAAAACTTAATCGATATAAGACACATTGTTTATTCGTTACCATAACAATGTGTTAAGATCATTATTTGATCGGTATCAGTTGCCTACTTTTGTTCCACACTATTCACAAGTTTCAATAAAAAATGTCTTCGAATCAGAACGGCGACTATATGTCTTTTGGCGACAAAAATTTTGGCCTAACGACATTAAGAAATTGGGATAGCCATAATAAACGTGTACTTAAAGGAGACATTATCGGCACCACTGATAGAAATACCTCCATTACGAAAAATTGCATTGTCAAAGTAAATCAGAGTTCGTGTAATAACTTTAGCGCGAGCACCGACCAACTCAAGCATCGCACTCGTCATATCAACTATTGGAAATGTGAACTAGAGAGAGCTATACGAGACATCGATGCTGAAATATCTATACTGGAAGCTTTGAGGCAACAGCTCAAAAATGCAATGGATACGTTGAAAATTCCAGAATATATTACCGAAGAATGTCTTAATGTTAGGACATACAGAATGCAATCCGACATGGTATATGATGATCCTCAGCATAATTTGTTCAACGAATCGGTTTTAATCGATAACATTAAGCGGTTGCATCGAGAACTGTTACGAGATATCGAAACACAAATGAAGATGAACGTATCAGCAAAGAACAGTTTAGAAGCTGATTGGAGTAATAAATATTTAGCTTTTAAATATGAAAGTCACATTTCTGACTTAGAAACCAAATCTGAAAATGTTAAAGATTCGTCTGGTGCTACGAGACTCTCTGAGGGCCAGTCCAACGTCCAGTCTTGGGAAAACTACACTGTGAATTCTTTGGATCAGTTTAAATCTGCTATGGACAAGTCGAAGGCATTAAGAGAAAAGGTTGACGCCATTTTGATAAATTCAGCGCGAGATCTTCGCTCACAAGATATAAAAGTAAACAAATCATTAAGTGAACGCATCGCTCGAGCTGAGCAAGTTAAAAAGGAATTAGAAAATCAGTTAAATTTAACTTTAGTTAAAATAACCGAAACAGAGAATATACTCCAAACACTGCACGAGGAAACTTTAAAGGTATCGCAACGAATCCAAGTTGCTCAGACGAGACTTAATGTGAAAAACATTCGGCCAAATGTGGAAAATTGTAGGGAAGGATCTTTATTGGAGTTGATAGAAGAAGTAAGAGATTTGAACAGCAGTATGAGTATTTTGCAGACGAGGTCGTTGGAAACGGAGAAGTTGCGGGCGGACCTAATACACGAACGATCTCTGATAGAGAATGAAATAATAGTTAAAATGAAAAGCATATATTTGGATAATGAAAGATGTTTGTTTTTGAGATCTCATTTTCAGTCAGCTGAAAAGCTATGTGGGTTTTAAGCTTAAAATAATAACTCGCACAACTTACTTAAGCCTTAGGCATGTCTATGCATAATTGGCACAAAACATTTTTATCAAATCCTTAAAAAGTTCTATAATTACCATAATAAATTAATAAATTATACTAAAACTTTTAATTTAATTCAATATGCTAATGAATAATAATATTAATATGATCCTTAAATTCCTCACATCTCCCACCTCTATTCCACTTACAATCCATTTCTTACTTCCACTTAAGCTTGTATAAAATAATAACACCCACAACTTGTTAAACGTATACATCTTTAACATTTAAAAAATATAAATAAATAAAATACATTGTGTACACATTTCTTAATTTCAAAGATAATTTAAAAATATATATAAATAAAAAGCTATCAAACATTAATATGAAAAAGGTCCTTAACTTCTTCAACTTATTAACATCTCCCATCTCTATCCCAGACGCATCTTAACTCTTTATCCCACCGTTTCTTCCTCTTTCCTTTGAACCATAACCATAATAAAAAAATTGAAGTAAACTCACAGCTTAGCCGCTTGCTGCACAACTGCTACGTTATCGTAGTTATCAGTGAGCACACTGTATATGACGTCATCGTGCGCGCGCGCACACAACTCGTGGCGCACCAGCAGAGTGGATATTGTCAGCATCAGCTCCGATACTAGCGGAGGTTTTGTGTTTTCTATAAGGAATAATATATTTTTGATTAGTATGTAATGCAATGGGTAGGGAAAAAACAACTTAACTGCTTTTTTCGCGTCAGAGACTAGTCGAGAAAAATCTTAATATTACCCATTGGCCGCCCATATTTATTAGAATATTGGGAATTATGGTTTTTCAATTTACTTTTTATTACCAGAGCGGAAATATGAAAATATATGAAGAATCCCAGGAGTGGGAATTGAACCCTTAATCGCATCGTTTATAGCTTCATGCCACGATCGCCTTGTAAAATTAATATAGGTAATAATAAAAAAAAACAACTTTTCAAGTCCTAGTCATAATGCGGCATAATTACTTACAACACAACAACTTACCTCGCCACAATTCAGTTAAGTTTTCCAGCACCTTAGTGCCTATATCACGCGCGTGTTCGTGCGCTTTGCCGAATTCCACGCGAATATCATCGTCGAGTGTGAACCGTCTTATTACTTGTAATGTTTCACTCAATAACTAGAAGAACATTGTCAAAAACTAAAATCATTTAATAATGGAACCCCTATATATATATATAACCCCTGTAATAAGCGGGAGATGTGGGAATGTAGCCTAAAAAATATATTGCTATATATCACGTATATATCTTATAGTATTTCAGCACATTTTTCAGATGACACGAACCGGACCGGCGAATCATTGTGCTTGACGCTTTGTGCCGCAGCGGAGTAAGCAGAGAGCACCTAGTATAGTGACACTCCGCTCTCCGATTTGTCTTATTAGACCAATAAAAATAATATGTAATGTCATCATTCGCTGGACTGCTGACTGTCTACTGCCGAGGCTATTTTAATAGCCTCTGTGGTAAATCACCACTAAGATTGAGGTATCAAATATTTTAATATAGTGATTTAAGTATAGAACAATTAATATACAAATATATTATTTCATACAATTAATGAATATTATTAATTATTTAGCTTAATTATTTAACTTATATAAATAGATTATTTAGCTCACTCAAGAAATTAAAATATGTAATTATAGTTTCTTAGGTGTCCAAAATATTTTTTTTTTATGATATTTCAATAAATCTTAACAATTTAAATACTATTTTCAGAAAGTCTTATTGGTTTATTTTATATTAAAATAAAACAAAAAGAAATTACAATTTACCTTAGTGTTTCCCTTTTTTTGAAGTAGTGTTTTTATATTTGTACTTATATTTTTAGCAAATAATTTCTGTCTGTTCATTTCATGTTTTAAACAACACACACTAACCCACTGTAATGTTGCCACAATTATATCCTCATTTGTTATATTATCTAGATTACTGCAACAGAAATGATTAAGTTTCATTAGCTGATCAAAGATAATTTTGTACTAAGACACTACATTTTCCAATAAAAAAATATTTTTAAAGAATTGCATAGAAGGTTAGAACATATTTTTAATATAATTGAATGTTTCTAAAGCCTTTTTGTTGTATCGGCACAGTTTTTGAGTTGTGGGTGAGATTCTCACGAGGTGAATAGAATAATTTTGATTTCTTTACTTTGTGTTAGCAATATGGAGGGCTGTGTTGGAACCCAACCCCAGAGGTTGAATGCTTATTTTCCCTCTCAGATAGAAACAAATTAATAACTTTAATGGTTACAGCCATACACTATCCAAGTGTGTCATAATGATAATATTATACAGTATATACAAGTATACTATGTAGATACATAGATGTAGATACGTAGATACATAGTATTTTAGTTTTGTATTCTTAAGCTACTATCAAAAATTAAAAAAACATAAGAAATTTATTGTTATATATAATTTTTTTAAGCAAAAAAAGAATCAATTACCTCTTTATTATTTCTATACCTTTCGTATCAAGTACATCCGGATTCATATCCATTAAAGCACATAAACTATTTAAAAGTTTTATAATAATATTGTTATTATTATCATTTTGTGTCTTCAAATTTGCATCTAGTAAATTTATCAATATTACATATGCACCTTCATTGCTTGCTCTAATTCTATGTGCTATATCTTTTTCACATTCTGCCTGATAAATAAGAAAAAATATTAAAATTAATTATAAATTATTTTAAAATTTACATTTTTAATTTTAGTACACAGACTTTATTATAGAAGCTCAAACACTAGATCAATAATAATAAAGCATCTCAACTAAACTGAAATAAATTTTAGCCACCAAAGTTAATAAAAAAATGTGAACAGTAATTTTATAAAAGAAAATAAATTATTTATAGACACAAGAAGTTTACATACCTTGAATATGTCTAATTCATTAATAATAAGATTGTTATCTTCAGATTTTTTTGATAGCTCTTTTAGTTTGTTAATAGATAAGCTGATGAGATGATTTTCATTTGCACTCAGAGCAAGATCTTTAATTATATTGGATAGGTCCACACCCTGAAATCAGATAGATTGATAAAATTCTCTATCAGATACACAAAAGATACAATTATTTAATACATACAATATAAATATTATTTTATTTGGCCCAATAGTAACTTCAGAGAATTTTAAATACAAAAATTAGATTGAGATTTGAATCTACAGTATATAACAGTGAAATAATCAATATTGCATTTTACTTGTTATCGCTTTTGGAGCTGAAGTTGAGACGAAGTGAAGTATCGTAGCCAACGAATATAAAACGCTCCTTTATTTTTTTTAAAACAAAAGTGATTGAATTAGAAACATAATATATAAATAAATAATTTTAAAACATAACATTTTCATTTAAAACAAATTTACCTGTGCTTCAAATTGTGCTACAGCTTCTTTGATAGCCTCCTCAGGTGACATATCAAATTCATCAATATTTTCCTTTACAACCTCATCATAAGTCTGTTGAGTTATTACTCGAACCATTTTAATTGTATTTTAATATATGAATACTATTATAAGTAATATATGTGTAAAATGTTATAAGTAGACAATATTTTTTGAACAGCCGGCGAGCTAGCACTCTTCTATTTACATCAGAATTTTGACAGTCACATATGAGTCATTATGACAGTATGAAAGCTGTCCAGAAACCAATTTCATGTTATTCGATATTCTAATAAATTAAATTATTTCATTTTCTTCATTATAACAGATTTAAATCGAACATAAATTGGTTTCAATAATGCATATTATATTTGCTATTAATATACTATTTTACATGGCAACAAAATAAAATTATATACTAATAGCAACAGCAACAGGAGTTGCGTATGTTTATATTATAGGGCAAAATCATTTATGTGGAAAACAAAACAATAATAATAATAAAAGTTTAATTAGCACACGTCAATATAACTCTTACATATAATTTCAATGAGCGTTATTAAGCTCCATTTCTTACTTTCTCTTATCTTTGTTTCAGTGATTCTTTTACATAAAATTTATTGCTTCTTGTACCATTTTTAAAATAAAAAAATATACAAAGGAATGTATTTAATAATCTTAAATTTTAATATTAATAAAGGTAAAATTAAATATCAATAATCTTAAATTTTAATATTAATAATCTAGGTGTTATTCTATGTAATAATATTGTGTTCTAGAATATTAAAGAGCTGGGTATTTAAACGTCTTTATACTGGCAGCCCCAATTTCTCAACTACCAAACAAACCGATTGTGGCAGTCGGCTTGTCGCTTCGCTGTTACGGCTTTATTTAATTGTAATCGTGTTTTGTGTATGAAAACGAGTCTCTTATCGCTTTTTTTGAATGAAAAAGAATTAATTAGATTCGATTTTATATACCACTAATTTTAATATGTGTATTTAATATAAAATTTTGCAAAAATATAAACTTTTACACCCGTGTCCTGGTTCAATGGAGGATTTTTGTGTTTATAAATATTGATTTATTACATTCGTTGTTAAAGCATTGCATTTTGTCCTTGAAGAAAAAGTGAAATGTAGTAGGTAGTACATAATAATTGAGTGCCAGTTAATTACTGTTATTTAAACAAAAATGCAACAGTTGCCGTATTGTGGCTATGGCGCATATAGGGCATTGTGCGATGTGAAAAGTGCTTAATTGTTTTTTGTGTTTTTGAGTGTAACTTGTGTTTATTTTGACAATGGAGGGGACTACAGAGAAGGATTGTTCTCCCCTGTGGAACCTATACCAGCAAATCGTATCAGATATGAAGGTAGGTCGTACTGAAATGAAAATTCTATACTGCTACCTATCTATCGTGATTTCTAAAAAATTACAACTTTTTAAATTAGATCACTTTAAATTTGAGGATTCCAATTCAATACAGTTAATGAGAGAGAAATTAAGAAAAACAGAATTAATTACGATAGGATTTTAATTTGTCCGTCACAGTTGGTCGACAGTTTTCTAGATCGGAAGTTGTTAGTCCACATTTTCTAAGCCGCTCTTAAAAACCGCTCAAATTGAACGAAATGTGTTTATCTTTGTTTGGAAAATCTAACTTTTTATAATAACACGGTTACGGGAACGCCGCACCGTTAGGAAAATTTATTACATTAAAAAGTTAGCTCCTTATTTGTTGTTACGCGATAAGTATAAAAGCAGACTAATTAATGTTCTATTTATGAAATTAAAAACCAATTATGTTTGTCACGCTTCCTTGTACATTATAAAATAAATTTTCTATTTATTCAGCTTTATTGATCTATTCATAGTTAATAATTTTGATTAGGCCACTTCTTGTTGTTGTTTATCTCTTGTTGTGGTAATATCTCAAAAAGCTTGTATTAAAAAGAAAAAAAAGAGAGATATATATATATATATATATATATATATATATATATATATATATATATATATATATATATATATATATATATGTATATATATATATATATATATATATATATATATATATATATATATATATATATATATATATATATATATATATATATATATATATATTCTTTTTAATACAAGCTTTTCGAGATATTACCACAACAAGAGATAAACAACAACAAGAAGTGGCCTAATCAAAATTATTAACTATGAATAGATCAATAAAGCTGAATAATAGAAAATTTATTTTATAATGTACAATGTATATATATATATATATATATATATATATATATATATATATATATATATATATATATATATATATATATATATATATATATATATATATATATATATATATATATATATATATATATATATATATATATATATATATATATATATATATATATATATATATATATATATATATATATATATATATATATATATATATATATATATATATATATATATATATATATATATATATATATATATATATATATATATATATATATATATATATATATATATGTATATATATATTCTTTTTAATACAAGCATATTTTTAAGATACCATACAAGTACAATATTTAAACAAAATTTAAAATTCCTAACAGTATGTAATGTGCTCATCTTCTAAATCAACATGCATGAGCATGCCTATCAATATTTATACCTTTAAAGTGTTGATGTTTACGTAAGAAATTAAATTCATTAATATTTAAGCCTTATTAGTCTGAGATCAGCTTTAGAATTGCGCATTATAGTAAGCTACTATAAATGAAACTATTATTATTATATTATACTACCTGAAATACTACCTATATGGTATTGAATTGGATTGACATTGTGTTTGAAATTGTTACATGCAATGCATCAAGTATTGTATATTTTGTATAATTTTTTTTTTTAAATAAATTGACATATTGTTATTAACAAAGAAAATGAAGGGAATATTAAAATTGTAATATACAAATTGTAATAGAATTATAAATTGTAATAAAACTGGCTATTTTTGTTTGTGTTGTCATTTTATCAAATGTGTAAAACAATTCAATTCATTAAATTATTCAATTTTATATATAGTTAGGTAAAAATTGTAAAAATGGCTAGAATTTTAGCCTAATAAATAAGTAAATTAAATAGTAATTTACTTATTTATTAGGCTAAAATTCTATTATTCATGTAATCTTTTGTAATTCTTTTGTTGCAATGTGCAAAATCCAATCATAATATTTAAAGAATGTTAGTAGGCTTAAATAAACACAGGATATTTTGTATATTTACAAATAAATTTTAGCATGATTTATGTATTATTAGAAAATTGACTTACATTATTGGAGTAGCAAAGTGTTTTTATATATGTAGAATAAAATTAAGTATATATCAAACACAATATAAAGACTGTAAACACTACGGTTGTGGATTCAATTCCGATTTGGGGGAATTAATGATTTCGTTTTCTCGCTCCGGTAACAAGACAAAGCGCGGCTTTGATTTCCGCCACTCAATAGGCGATGTCTCGAAAATTGGACGTAAAGTGGGTGACATAGTGTCTTAACAATAATTTTCCTTTGTCTACCCTGCTACATGCAGGAAGAGGTGTGAGACTGTTTTCTTTATTTGTGCAGTACAGGTTATTTTTAAATTACTTTCGTTAGTCATAACTCATAAATAGTGTAAAAATTATCATTCTGTCAAAAAAGTGCTCTATACTTTGAAGATATTTAATTCTTTACAAGTACGACCTCAGGTTTGGTAAGGCAGACAGACGGCTTAAACTTCTTCTTTTAATATTATATTATATGTGGTGACACTCATTAACATTATTTTAATTTTCGTACATTTGATATATAATACATAAAGATATAAAACTCAACTCCCTAACTCCTAAGTGAAAATTTCTTAGCATTCCATGGATTTATCGTGCCGAGCCTATCGCGTTGCAAGTAAGAACGTTTGCGATCCAAGTGTAGATTTGGTGGTCCCTTTTATATGCGTATTAATGATGGCCGCACAGTCCAAACAAATTTCATATTGAACAGCAAAGTTAGCCTCAAGACCAGAGACCAGACACCAGACAAGACCGGTGAAAAGCTTTTATTTTAAATACCTTAAATTTCCCTCCATGATATTGAACTCATCCATCAAATGCAGTCATGCTATCACGATTACTGCGCCACGATAGATTATTTATATTGGATTCACTCGTCAAACGTGATTTAAAAAAAAGAACATTCTTACGTAATGCAATTTACACCTACCTAGTGGTAGGTGCATGCAAATAAGATTTGTACTAGGAAACTCTTCTAAGGCCTTATTTGATTAGGTACTTATTTTGAAAAAGTATATTTTAATTCTAAGTTAATACTTCTTTAGTACAAGTACGATATGATATAGACCTGGACTCTGTCTAGAACTTCGGAAAAGTTGAGAACGGAATGTATTATAATTTTTAAAAAAATAAAGATTTTGTATGCATTAATATAATTTGCAATCTTCTCAATTCCAACTATCCACAGCAGTAATGTCGGGCTCTGTTTGCGATAGGCAATTAAAGTTTTTCAATCATTTGTTACACCTCGGTATGGTTTCGTGTCCAATTAACTACTGCGGTCTTTAAGCTGCATTGTTTTACTGTTAACGCTGAATTTCGTCAGTTGGTTTAGTTAAGGCGAAGTGATATTCAGTTCGATATTTTGATGGTGAAATTATGAGGTGGTCCTCGAGGGTCTGAGGGTTATGGTGACATAAAATAAATAATTGTTATTAAAGATATTATGGTATGTGAGACCGATTTGGAGCAACGTCGCATCTGTTTAAATGTAAATATGACGATTGTGGGGACTCCCTGTTGTGGAAATGGATTATTTTCGTTTCCTCGCTCTGGCAACAAAAATTTCGCCTCTCAATGTCTCGAAAATATGACAAAAGAATGGAAACGACTTAATATCTTGAATTTGAACGGAATATGGAGAGATTTTCTATGCCTATCCTGTTATATGCGGGATAAAAGCGTGAAGATAGAAAAGAGAGTATGATGTATTTAAATTAAACTGCATTTTTAATAGCTCGATGTTCATTTTTATTGTGCCTACACAATATGATCATCGTATATTTTTGTATCTGTTACATTTAAATTTTCTATTAATAATCAGTAATAGATAAGATTTATTTCTTTACACACATCTTGACCTTAACAGTGCAGAATTTAAAAAAAAAAAATCGATCGACTTATTACGGGCGACTCGCACTATTCGGTCCGGTCCGGTCACGGCCTATTTCACGCGGTAATATTAATGCAATGTGTTACGTTGTTATACGTAGTCGTATTGACAGCACATATGCTATTGTTTAATATTTATTGTAATTGGTAGAGGATTTCATTTAAAATTTAAAGTCTACAATTTTCTGGAAATGGGTCAAAATTAGCACTCTCAAAGTGTGAGATACTTTAAATGGAATATAAAGGGTTTGTTCAGAAATTACCACCAAAAGTTATGGGATATTTTTTAGAGTAAATGATGTTAAAAAAGTCTGTGATATATTATTTCCCTTGTGTATTGTAAGGATGTGTGTATAATTATATATTGGTAAAGGAGCTATTGGTGATGTTCGATCATCATCATCATATATATTCTTCGTTTCGTTTCGCTTCTACGTTTAGGACGGTCCAGTGGGCTCGTGTTCTGGTCGAATGTTAATTTTTTATACGTTTTTTAAATGTTTTTTTTAATGTGTGTTTTTATACGCTGTTTTAATGTGTTTTTAAGACGTGTTTCGTGTGGATCACGCTTAAAATATTGAAACATATAATCATGCATGCATTTTCATTGTGTGTAAAGTTTTTTTATTTGCTTGAATTTTACAAGCAAAAAATATCTAAGTAATAAAGCAATAAGCCTCGATGTTATTTCGTTATCCAACTATCGCTGACTTAAAGAACTTTGATTTATTCTATCAAAGAATCCACCATTTTACAAATAAGAGGTAAGGGAAGACCTTGGTTGACCTTTGGAAACACAGTAGCGAAGATACTGGAACAGTCACGTAAAAAGCATGAGGACCTCCCGGACAGCATGTATGAAGAGGTTAATGACAGTGGATCAGGCGGAAGAGGTATGCAGGGACCGCAGCGTGTGGCACCTTGTCCTATTACTACCCCAGTAGGGATAAAGCGTGAAGATATGTATGTATGTATGTACAAATAACCTACCGATGCATGGTCACCGTGCCATGGTGTCATTTTAAACGTCTATATATTTGTTTCTATCGCTACTTAAGCTAAAAATAGGTCTCATTACTGTTAAATTATTTTCATATTATGAACAAGTAGGTACAGAAATAAGTTATCAAATTTTAACTTAATGAACATAGTACCAATGAACTGGTTAAATTATCTAATCGATACAGTTAATTAGCATATTGACGGAAACTTAATGCTTTGTTAGTCACAGACACAGTCGCCCTGTTATCAATATATTCGGTGTAAGGCGACAAATTATTGAGTTGCTAAGGAAATATATTTATTTGAGCCTCATGTTTTCTATGAAATTTTAAGATAAAAAAATTAATAATGTCAAATATTAGGTAAATAATTAGGACTGTCGTGGCGCATAGGCACAGCGTCTGCCTGTAATGGTTTGTGGATTCGATTCCCATGAGGGGAGAATGAAAAGGCAGGCAAGAGGCAAAGCGCAGCGTTGAGTTCCGTCACTTAACACGCAATGCCTCCAAAGGCAGGCTCCAACCCAGTGTGAAGACACGCGGGAACGGAGTGTCTTAACAATGGGTTCCTAGAGCCTAGGGTTTCCTCCGCTTACCCTGCTATGGTACAGCGTGAAGATAATATGTATATATAAAACTGGAGTATAAATTGACGACAAACCTATTTATGATAATAAAAGCCTTACAATTTTATAGGACAAGTTGTCTGCGATTTCGTTTGCGTGGACTATTAAACTTAAAAGCCGGTTGTATATTCTTCTTCCTGTAAGAATTTTGTAAAGTCGTCTCCCCTACAATACGTTACGTTTTTACGTGTTACGTGTTTTACTTGTTACGTTTTTGGTCCTGCATTGTTTCTATGTTTTCGTCAAGTAGGTACAAATCCGCAGTTATTAATTGGTAAGTGATTTAAATTAAGATAAATTGAAATAAGCATTTTTTTTAAATATAATTCAATTAAATTAGTATTTATATTTCATGCTTCGTCATTTTATTCAACAATACAATGCGGATCCAATAAAACAAACTATGCCAACGCCAGTAAATAAGTATCACAGTAAAAGTTATATTACTATATTAATTTCACATACGCTTTTATTTCGTTTCACTTCAATGTGTTCTCTAAATACATTTGAAAGCTATTGACTTCAAATCATTTAGGTTTTCGTAAATAGTGTTAATTTTCAGCTTTTTTTCACACATTTTTTTTTGTTTTAAACATGAAAGCTATTATATAATTTATATGTCCACCATTAATCGTCACATGGCTCTTCGAACGCCATGTGACCGAAGCGTATGCTCTTTTTAACGGTACAAGAACAGGTCGGCGACACAAACTCCATGACACTAACTGTAGTGCAATTGACTGCAAAATATAATGTAAAGTAAATAGGTATGCGAGAATGATGTTATATTGATGAATTCTCAAAAGTAATAGGTGATAGAGTGGTGTGAAAAGGTTGTAGGTTCAATTCTGTACGGGTATTTCGTTATAGAGTTTATTCTTCGTGACAAATGAGGACGTAACCTTATTTTTTGCTTCTCTCTTTATTTCCCAAATATCGTCCATTTCTGGCTTTATGCTAGAATATGAGACATAGTGGTTGAGTGGTAGAACCAAACGCCGTGCTTTATCTTGCTAGAGTAGAAAAATGTAAATAGGCCACTACCCCGAAACAAGATAAAATAAAAAAAAACAAAATGTAGCGATAAATCTTAAATTTCAAAATGGGTAATCAAAGGGAATATTCATCAGAATAAATAAATATAAATAAAATAAGTAAAGTTTTCCAATGAATCATTTAAGCGCATTACAGGTCCCATCATAAATGATTTACACGCGGCTCCACCGCTCCGTAACTATAAACTTTGAATAACAGCTGTTACTATATACTATTGCCTTTATTTTTAGATCGTATGGTTCGTGTTTTACGCGGTACGGCGCTGTGCTGTGCGTTGTACAAATAAATATCGACGTTTAACCTGTATTGTGCATCGGCTAGTTCCTTATTTGGTGTATATTAATAGCTTGCTTATTAATTATTAATATATAATATACCTATATGCAGATGCATAATTTTTTTATTACCTAGATTTAAATCAAACATGGGTGTGTTCGGTATTATTAGTAAGATCTTCTAGTCTTTAATTGTCATTCGAAACGCCCGAGTTAAATAAGAAACACAAAAACTGGTTAAAAAAAAAAACTGGCTGCAGTTACAGTGGGTTACAGTTACAGCCTATTATTGCCTGCGATATAGCCTGCCTGTACTATTTAAATATCCAACAATAATGTAATTTGTCAATTTGAACCAGCAGCTCCTGCGATAAGCGCCTTCAACCAATCAGTCTTCAGCGTTATAATATTAGTAGGTATATATATTTTTTACTAATGTATCGGGCAGTGTAGGGAACTTGAGCAAAGGGCTCAATAAATTATTCCCTTTTTCAGTGAAAGTAGAGCAGGATAATGTGTCAATTGCTTCTCTATGCCTACATATATAGGTTTGTATAAAATCAATAACAAATATTCAAATTGTTAGTGTGTTTGCTCGTTACTTAGAGTTGATTGTTTCATAATTATAAAAGCAAATCAAAGTAATTGAGGCGGTCGTGCCACAGTTGGGGAGCGTCTGATGGTAATGACGGTGGTCGTGGGTCCATTTCCTTTTTGGGGCAATGAGTTATCTTCATGCCCCCCTCTGATGAGACAAAGTTTGGCGTTGAAATCTGCCACTCAACACGCAACTGTATGTCGGTAGTAAGCGGAGAACGGAGTGTCTCCACTTTATTTTTGCCTACCTTGCCAGATGCGGGGTACAGCATGAAGCTAAGCTTTTTTTTATTTTGAACTACTTAGTTTTACTTAGTTTCTACCCCTTTATGAACACAATTGCGTGCAAATAAATCCAAATTCTACTAAAATGTTATTTATGCAAAAATAAATAATTTTATGATTCCACATTAGATGATCCTAAAATGTAGTTCCTTTTCGTTTACTTAAGTGTAACGACCTTAGAGCTTATTTACCATTACATTACCGTTCTACAGTTTTATCGTTCTATTTGCTCGTTTATTTTATTACGAATATTTCCGAGTGTCGTAGCCGAATGTACTTAGCCTCTACTAAAGACAGAGCTATTTATATTCATTTTACTTTTGTATATAAGAAAATAGTACTTCCATTTTCGCGAGGAACTCAGTGTCTTAACACGAGGAGGAACTCAGTGTCTTAACACGAGGTTACCTCTGCCTATCCCGCAAGATACTGCGTGAACTAAGAAAAAAAAATGTCTACTTACAATTAATGTTAATGTCAAAGCTTATTATGATATTTTCACTGAGTGGGAATCGAACCCACAACCGCGGCGCTTACAGTCTATATATACGCTGTGCCGCTGCGCCACGTTGGCCTCTCAAATATAATTAAGATAAATCATGAATTTACGATTTCTCGTATTATATACACGCTATATAATGATAATAATGCGTTAGCTCTACGTTTATAGTTAATACGTTCTCAACCAGAAATACATTCGCAATACAGTTCTCAAGCGTACAGACCGTTTTGACCCAAAAATGGGATGCTTTCTTACTTAATGCCGTTAGGGTTGGCGAAGTGGGTATAAAATATAAATTGTATAATATATATATATATATATATATATATATATATATATATTATATATATATATAGATATATATATATAAATTGTCAGGTGTATTGGAGATTCTTAATATTAGCTGTGTATAGTGAAATCACATGCTAGCATTATTAATTGTAAATTTATTAATTAGTAATCCTTTAGATTTTGTGAAGTCCGGCCCTATATTTATATTAAGTTTAAGTTTAAAACTTTAAATTGCAGTGTATTATAAATCTCTATGAATTCAATCAGCTCAATATTAATTTACTTCCATTCGCCGACCCTATATTGTGAGAAATTAAGAAATGCAACAGAATGGGGATGGTTTCATTAGGCGCTGTCCCATTTCTGCTCTCGGATAAGCTCGTCCTTTGTTACTTTATTCAAGAGCTTTTTTTTAATATTGCACAAACCATTGCAGTTTTAAATGAAATTGTTTATTCAATGCAGTGTTCAGAAATTATTCTTATATATCTGGAATAGTGTTGGTGTAAGAAATGGCGTTTTGTAATCGTTTTCTAGTTAGGTTTTCATTAAGTACTGTATTGATTGAGTGGTGACATCTGTTATTTATTTATTCTTTGTGAACAATAAAGAATATAAAATTAAAGAAAATAAAACAGAAGTTATGTACTAAAGGCGGGCTTATCGCTAATCATCGATTTCTTCCTAGTCATAAACATAGTACACATATAACTAAAAAATTATACGTACTATAATATTATATCAATTAATTAATCCATATTATTTTTAGTACTCAACTAAGAGACTCCGTTCTCCATTTTTTGCACGTTTTAAAGACGAACTATGATAAAGTGCTTAAAGAAAACATATAAAAATTTTAACGCAGCGAGATTCGAAGCCGCGACTCATGGAAACCGTCCAAGAGCTCTGACTAGTGGTCAGCCATGAGTTCTTCCTCACGCTGTGTCGAAATTCTAATATGCTTTATACAACTTATTACGTTGTTAGCAGTTCTGTAGGGAGATTTTTGAAAAATTCCGCCACCCAAAGATTATTGCAAAGAACAATCATTTGGCAAGAGAGAATGCTATTTTTATTAAATATTTTGATGATTTTGAAAGTGTTAATCCACACTAAGGATAGAAAAAATACTTAAAGAAATAAATAAATATAATAATAAAAATATAATAAATAAATATCATAGAACGTATAAAAATTTGAACGCAGCGGGGGGAAAATTTTTATACGTTTTCATTAAGTATTTTTTTCTATCCTTAGTGTGGAGTAACACTTTCAAAATAATCAAAACATACGATAAAGTGTCTTGCTAAAACCTGTGCTCTCCAACACCGTATTATAAAACTTACTTATAAAAATAATAATATAAGTTTAGAACTCCAAGCTTGCAATACAGTTATCTGTTGGTTTGTCACGGTTAGTAGCTATGTTGGTAGGCATCCGTCGGATAGTATTATTTTTAACCGCAAAAATTCAAGCTTTTTGCTTTGTTTTTCTATTATGGTATTGTACATTTATCATTAAATTAAAATAACTCGTATCAACTAAGTACCAGGTTGATTAACCACTTTGTTCTTGTAATGTTTCAAGCATTATTTGCCAAAGCATTGCAATACGCATATATGGGAGATTTTATCTCCTGGCCGTTCATAAAAAGTCTTACTGATATTTGTGTTATTTAAACGGTTTTTATATGGCAATACTTCCTTCAGATCCGGTTTTATGATGCTCAATATTAGTATCTATTCTGTATGTACATAGGTGCTAGTATAATAAATTTTTAGGGTACCGGACCTCAATAGGAAAAAACGGAACCCCTTTTGAATCACTTTATTGAATTATTAAATATAAGTATACTTAATGATTATTTTAAAGCATATATACATTAATGAAAATTATGTAAAATAAATGCATACAAATAAAAAAATTATATATAAGTATGTTCTATACAATAATTACATATACTATAGATAAATCTATATAAAAAAAGCATGATGCGGTTAATTGTTCTTACAATGTTAAATGTTTTTTTGAATGGGAAGGATTGGATATGATTTTGTACCAAAGGGAAGCAGTGTACACAGAAAAGGATTTTTGTAAACATTTCGTGTTGCTCATCGGTACGTCAAGCGTAGAAACCACGTTGAAGCGGGATAAGAAGGCAAATAATGGCAACTAAGGATCTTAAAAAGAAATACAAGGATGTGCAAGGATGCAAGGACGGATTGGGAGCCAATTGAGTTGAGCGCGAATTTGAGAATATATGTAGAACATATTGTAAAACTGAAAATAAATATTTCACTGTGTTCGTTGCGTGAGAATTAATTATCCACTTTGTCAAATTAAATAAGAAAAATGTGTATTTTAAATGCAAATGTTGCATTTATGTGAAATGTTCACTCACGAAGTTAAGCAATTGTAAGACAATATAAAGCGGTGATTGAACCAGTAACTAACGTCTCACTGACGTATAGAAGTTACATACGGCTTCGCCCGCGTGGGTAAATTGAAACAACTTATAATATAAGATAGATATATATTGATATAGATATCTATATTATAGATTGTCTGTGACATATTCTAATTTCCAGAGGTAGCTCTGACCAGTGGTATTGACAATATTGAAACGAATACTGTGATGATATATTAATATAAACTAAATTCTGCCTGTCCTAATCTTCCTCGACAAATGGATTGAACAAAACAAAAAAATATTTTCAATTCGTACCAGTAGTTCCCGAGATAAGCGCGGTCAACCGAATAAACTCATCAGCTTTATAATTAACTGTAGAGGTATAGTTAGTATGGATTTCATAATAATGGTACGCGTGTGGCTCGCGCTTAATGTTTTCGACACTTCATAAGTTATTTTATACTTCATCGTGTTATTATTTATCGCGCATGTTTAAGTTAATACACTTTTGGATTTGGAGTGAAATTTTTGTTTTTTTTTTTAAATTGAATTTTTTAAGTACAAGGATGAGTATTGATTTATGTTTATTATTTACATTTTTTTATGACTTTTAATGTAACCCATTCATCAGATAATTGTGATTAGTTATTGTGGCGCAGTGGTACTTTTTTTGTATGCAAGAGTTGGGTCTTAACCTCTTAACCTCAACCTCAAGTCTCTCGAGAGAGAATAAAGAGATAGAGAGATTCTCTGCCTACCTGTCTATATATGGGAAATATTACATATACTATTTTTACATAAAATAAATAACATTAGGCGGGAATTTGTAATAACGATTGAAATCTACTTCTCTCTTGTTAATTAAGATTAAGAAGTACTAGGAACTTTTAATATATAGCCTGTTCTAAATGTCTGTTTTCCCATTGGCAGAATATTTTTTATCCATTGCCTCCGTGAACTAAAAACGTCAGGTAATTTGCTAAACCAGTTTTATCGTTTTGTACCAATTGATGAATGTTTCAGTTAAATTACGATTCAAGGATGCCTGTATGGAATATTCGATTGAGCTACGTCTCGCGGTGGAGCGATAGTCTAGATATGTATGTTTGAAGTAGGGGGTTCACTTTTGTTATGGACTAAGTCAATTTATTGTAAAGTTCAGTCACTTCAATAAAATAAGTATTTTGTAGCAGTTTCGTCGTATAAAATACACTAAATTAGTACAACTTTTAATTTATCAATGAAATCAAGTAAACTCTCAATATTAAGTGAGGTTTACCATAATAATAAGTTTACAATAGTGAAATCGGCATTTGAATCGGTTAAGCCGTTCCTGAGATTAGCGTGCTTAAACGCACAGACAGACATACATTTTAAAAAATATTCCATTCGTAAGTGCCCCCAATAATAGCCTTTTCAATATATGTATCTTCCATGTACATGTATTAATAGACTAGTATATACTACACTACTACTCTGTTTATTGGCTCTAAAAACATAATATTACTTTTATACGTCAATCCCATAGCGTGGCACATTGGGACTATAAACATGATTAATTATTGGTTCCAACTTATATTAGATAATAGGTTATCTTTGCCTACCCTGCTATATGCGGGATATAGCGTGAAGCTAACTCAATCAACTAAATAAGGCTTGATATTTCATTGTCTAACATACAAAGCTTCCAAATCATTGTTTTATTACTCTCTTTTCACGGTGTTGAGTTCCGCCACTCAATTTGCAATGTCTCGAAAGGCGAAAAAGCCAGGAACGGAGTGTCATAACATTAAGTTGTCACCTGTAACCCTGCTATGTGCGGGTTACAGCGTGAAGCTCTCTTTGCCTTCAATTTTGCTAGCTTTATTCTATTTGTTTAATACGGTAGTTTTCAACTTACCCAATGCCAACGAGTCATTGAAATAAGTAAAATGCTGCCATCATCCAGTAATAGTCATGATGTCATCTCTGATCTCAGATTTGAACTTTATGCATGTAATTATTTGCTATTGGTGACGTAATTTTTTAGAATTATGTTTTGTTATTTTTTTTATGACAGGCATATTTTTTAAATGCGACTTCTGATAATCTAATGTCAATTAACTGATATTCTTGGTGCTGGTGTATATGTATACTTTACTATCTAAAATATATATCATGTATTATCTATATAGAATATTTTTTTATTCAGAAATACCTAGCAGGTCTCTGGTGAAAATAACCTATACTAACAGGGTGACAAAGCCAATATCATAATTAAATTGCACATTAAAATATTTTGTCTTCCAAGGAAGGGGTGGGGGGTATCGTTACTAGGGTTTCAATCGCCTCGAGACCCTAAAAGATACGCGTGTACTGTGTAAATATATTCATGCGTAAGAGAACCAACGTTGTTTGTTTATTATTTCTTGTACATATACGGTTTCATTAAAAAAATATGAACATCTGGTTTAAACCGGTTGGTGCGCTCGCAAATTGTGAGCGCTTTTTTAAACACTTAGGATACGAAGATATTAAATTTTACTCATAGTTAGCGATTTTTATGGATAACTAGTGTTTTATTTGAAGGGTACTCGCTAGAGTAGTCAATTTGTGTTTAATTGACATTAAAACAAATGAAAGCTAATTGACATCTCTAGGTTGTATGTAAATTTGCATAATCACTAATTAATTAATAGTTAATATATGAGATATAACACAAATTATATGATATAATCACAGTTAATATATGAGATATAACACAAATTATATGATATAATCACAGTTAATATATGAGATATAACACAAATTTTCAGAATAGTGCTTTTACATGGAAGGTTTATAATTATGGTGAACTGGTTTTAGATCATTTTCTTTATCAAATAAATTAAGGCCATCGTGGCACAGTGAAACAAGTGACTCGAAATATGATGGGCGTGAGTTTTATCCCCACTCGGGGGCAGGAATTATTTTCATTTCCCCACTTTAAAGAGACAAAATACGTCGTTGTCTTCTGACGCTTACCACGTTATGTATGACACTAGATTCTTTTAGGCCTACTCTGCTATATGCGAGATAGAGCCAGAAGCTAAACAAACTAATAAAACTATTAATTGTTAACAATTAACATGCATTCTCTTATTGTGTAATGTATATTCTATCTCTTTTGTAGCGTACAATCTCCTTCGTGTGTTCTCCATACAACGTGACTTTGGCACTAAATCTGAATCTAAAGATATGAATTGAATTACAACTATTAAGATTATTTGTTGGCAATATTAATTTACTGGATCCTTCTTGCATAAGTTAAATCGGTCAAAACGGCCCGCTGAGGGTGCGATCTTTTATAGAGGGTGACTATCGATTTTCGTACGAAGGTTAGGGTTACATTCAAGATATAACAAGTGTTGTGTAATAACTTCAATATTGATTTTATTTTTGGACTACTTTATGTATTTGTGGAACACTAAAACTATGAATTTGTACTGAATTTCGATATGGATTATTTATAAAGTTTAAGGATAATATGTAACTATTTAAAAATTGTCGTGGCGCAGTAGACAGTGTCTCACTGTAGACACGATGGTTGTGAGTGTGTGGGTTCGATTCTCACTTAAGGCACTGGACTTGTTTTTATTTTTCCGGTCCGGCAAAATAAAGTTCGAATTTGGCCAGAAAGCTGCGCACAGGGTGGCTTTGCAGTCTAGATTATCTCAATCTACCATGCTAGTGTATGTAGAGACATGTTATAAAGTGAAGCAGCAGTGAAGCGTGAAGCGTGAAGAAACGTGAAGAGTGAAGCAGTAGTGTTAAATCAATGTCATGAATGTCAAAATGTTTGAAATACTCCTAGAAAAATTTCAAGATTCTTCTAAATTTTTTAAAATCCTGTTACAATTTAATAAGAAGCCAGCTGATCGAAAGATTAATTTAATTAACAACAGTTAAAAAATAATAGGTGTATGTGTGTGGCAGTTAATCTTCGAAACGGTGAGCAGCATTATAATCAAGATATAAAACTAGCTTCACTAATAATAAAAAAATAACAAACCTAATAACAATTATAATGCCTTTCCGCTTGATGCAGATATATGAATATGAGTAGAAAGCGTAAAGTTAATTATGTAATTAATTGTGTCAACGCAAAGAAATTAATAAACGCAAGTAATAAAAGAGCATGTTGTGTTTAGGATGTTTAAAACGTTATTTTTTTACAATTTTGATTACAGTACTGACTGACCAGGGGAGTCACCTAGAATTATATAGCTTCACGCTACCTCCCTCATATAGCGGGGTAGGAAGAGGGAACTTAGTGTTAAGACACTGTGTTCCCCTCTTTAGGCCCCATTTCAGAGACATTGCGTGTTGAAGGTCGAAATTCGACGCAAGTCTTGTTACCAGAGCGAGGAAATTGATATAATTTATTTTCCAAAGTGGAAATCGAACCCACAATCGCGTGTGTAATGGGGACGCTGTACCACTGCGCTACGACAGCCTTTAGAACTAGATTATAAAGTAAATTTTAATACCCCAGAATAGGTACCGCATCGAAAATTGGACGGAAAGCGAGTAACGGAGTTTTTTAACAGTAGGTTGTCTTTGTCTACCCTACTATACGCGGGATATAGCGTGAAGCTTAAAATACATTTATGTTTATTATATACGTAAAATCACCAGAACAACAATCACTCTATTATTATAGAGTCAGTTTGTACAATTTTATTGTCATGCTACCGATAAATAGATAGATAGATAGATACCTTTATACGGCGCCGCCATTATACTGTGTTAATTTTATTTACTACCTACCTACTCCTGCCATATATATTGATGTTTCGGTGCTTGGTACTATACGTCCAAGTCCATATTGTCGACGATCGATGCATTATTCAGTGTATTGGATTCTTTTATATTTGAATATCTTATTTCAAGGACAATATTATGGTTAGGTTATTCCTGTACTTAGTGTTTGAACACTCCGTTTTCCATGCCGAGGAAAAGAAAAGAATTAAAATATCATAATTCATGTGAGTGGAGTCGGACCCACAATCATCGCGTTATTATTATATTCTCGATATCTTCTAAACAACCGATCTGGATCCTGGATCCTGAGGGAATATCTAAATTACAAAATGTGTACTCGGCCTCGTGTTATTTACGCTTACTAAGCCTATATGTTAATTTTGTATATTCCTATATTGTTTAATACTACAACTATAAAGCTTTACAGCGATGCTATCATCCTAACTATACCAGACGCTTAGATGCAGAGGTATTTAAAAACAAAGGAAAGTAGTAAAGTGCCCATTGTACTTGGCGTTCAAAGTAAAGTATCTTAACTCGTCTGAGAGGCGTATTCAATGAGCTCTAAAGTCTAACTTGCAAGGGGTGCTGTCAAACCATCTCATTAGAAGCGTGTAGTGGCCAATCGAAATGTTTCTTTATACAAAGAGTTGTGAAGAATGTGGACGTCTCCGGTCTCGGGGAGAGAAGGTGTACCGTAGTGCATAGTGGTGTTGTTTAGCTTGTATAGTTAGGGTTGTAGGTTAGCTTTTTTTTGGAGTTTATGTTAAAATAGTGAAATTTTCTTTTTTTTATTTTAATTGGGGTTTAAATAAATGTTATTAAAATACTGTACCTAATAATTGTTGCGCGTTGTTGGTTTCCGTCACTATATATAAAGCAATGTCTTGAAAATTAGATGGAAAATAGGCAAAAAGTATCGTAACACTAAGTTCCTTTTGCTTACCCTGCAATTTGCAGGAAGAAGCGTGAAAGCGTGTCTCAAGGCGTTTTCTAGAGTAAATTTCAAATCGATATTTAGATAGGTATATGCAAATTATCTTAAATTTCAATTCTAAAATATTTGTCTACTAGCTTGTTGCATAGTTAGTAGTAAAATTTTCCATTAACTTCAAAGTCGGCCATACGATTTCCACTTATTTGTGTATACTTGTATGATAAACTTCAAAGTAGAATAAATATATTATCGACGGAATTTATGAAGAACCTATTAAATGTTAGAAGTTAGAAATTTTTCTGCTTTATGATAGCAATATTACAAACTCGGTCCAATTTGTATTCAGTAACTTCTTGAGAGTTGGGAAGAGACGTCTTTTAATCTATAGTTTTTCATTCATCGATGTGTATTTAAAATAGTATTAGAGTTAAAAATGAATACACAATTTTAGGAAATGAGTTTCCTTTTTAATTGTTCTGAATATAAATACTACAATTATTACTTAAGTCACAACGAAGATCCTAATCTTAAATTTTTTAAGTTAAAATTGATAATATTTAAACATGTTTGTATATTTAGCGATAGGTATTTATATTAGTCATAATATCTAACATATCGACTCTACCATCACCATCTACCATCACTACCATCTACCATCACTACCATATTTGTTATAGATTTCTTTAACGTCTCCTTTATTAGGTATGGGCTCTAGTTAATTAAATAATATGACAAATTAAAAATAGCATACATACGAATGAATCTCTTTGGGTGCTTGAAAAGGAGTCAACGCGACTACAAGAGCTTTTCTGCACAAATGTGGCTTTGTCTACGCTAGATTTTCATACCGCGGGCCCTTGATCCCGTCAAAGAAGTACCTCTTGCGAGGAGTTGTGTTATTTTTTTACGTTCACGTGAATGGAAAAAGTTTTTGAAACCATCTGTCTGTGGTGGAAAAGCGTATTTTTTTGGGCTTTCTAGTGATTTTGGTAGTGAATGTGAAGCTCGCTTTTGCTTACATGTGTCAACACTTGTATAGAAGAAGCGAACTTACTCAAAAAAATAAGTGTGTACTTTTTATCGTAGCTTGAACTTTTTACTTTGTGGCCAAGCGACGAAGAGACGTTTAAGACATTCATATTAAAATACAATTAAAAACTAAGCTGGCATTTCAAACAAAAAATATGTTATACCGACCTTTGACCTTAAACATCTAAGGAACAATTCAAATTAAGATAATACAATTTGTTTCGGGCTACGAAACCGTATACCATCGCGCGTACCTCACAGTCGCAATATACGTACGTACGATCACAACGCGTTCTCAATAGTACTATCGTTTTTATGTAAACTACTAGTAATTAAATATAAACACTAAATTCGAATGTGTAGTGTTAGTGAACATTTAGAAAGCTCATTTCACTGACCATTACACGAAGAAAGTCCAACGTATGGTGCTTGCACTCGGTAATGACGGCTATAAATTGCGTATTAAAATAACAATGTCATTGTTTTCTTTAATTTCGTTTTGTGTACACATTTTGTTTGATACGTTCTGTCTTTGGTGCCTGGTTTGTGTATATTATGTGGGATTTAGTCGGGAATAGTAGATTTTTATAGGTTTTAGATATTAGGTAATTATTTAGTTGAATCCTGGACTTTACATTTTATATGAGAAGAAATGTGTATGACAATTTAATACTCTATAAACTTTTATAAAGTTAACAATTAAGTTCTCTATGTTGTACACTTTATTGTTATATGGGTGGCAAGTAACATACTTTAAATTTTTTTTTCTTGTTTAATTTTTCAGTAGAATAGCGAAATATTTGGATATTTGTAATATATACGTATGTGTTTTCTACTATTTGCGTCCAATATTGTTAATTCCTACTTTAGAATTTTTATTACATAAAAATAACATTCTAATAACTAGTGTCCTAACTTTAAAATAAACTGAAACCAGGAGGAATGGGTAAAGTTGAGTAACTTTACTCAAAATAAAAATTGTTAATAAACAACATACAGTGAATGACACATAGGTAGGTAGGTACCTACCTACTAGTTTAGAACCTAGGTAGGTAGGTAGGTAGGTACATTTGCCAAGTCGATTGCAGAATATAACTAAAACGAAATGTTTTGGAAAACGGAAAGTGTTCTTTTAGCGCATATAAAGCGAGGCCAGCTGTCACCCGGGCTGCGAGCACGCCCTGCATAGTAACCAAATTTTTTGTAACACTCAATTGAACTTGCCGCGGACATTTGTACGGGTGCTTTGTGTAAACTGGTCATAGGCTTTTACTTATTGACGTATTGAAATTGTTGAAAGTCTCTAGATTTATTTAGTGACCGTCGTGGCGTAGCGGCACGGTGTCTGACTAAACACGACGGTTGTTAGCTCGATTCCCACACGGGGGAATGTATTATTTTACTCGTTCTGTAACTAAGACTCAGCACGTTGAGTTCCGCTTCTTAACTGACAATGTCTCGTAAAATTGAGCGGAGTAGGGAACGGAGGGCTCTTTAAGCTAGATTCCCTCTGCCCACCCAGCTTTATGCAGAATATCCTATAAATGTCATATCAACATTTTATTTTAAAACTAGTGGATTCTTTTTCATTGGGATATATGAGATTGTATTCTACATAATAGATTTTTACATGATACGGAAAAATGGTCATCACGCTCGGCTACTTTTAGTAAAGAGCAATTTTTTTTTGGTTTCTTATAGTTTAGATATTCTATTGTGGTTGTCTATATTACCTACATCAGGTGATGAAAAAAAATTAAACAGTCAAAAATCAGATTGGTGAACGCTGTTGCATAGTATGTAAATTTAAATACTTTCGCAGAACGAAACTTACGAGTAATATGCACCTAGTGAGTATTTGAGGATGTACATATTTTATACTTTTTGTAGTACACTTATTAATTTCATAGGTATTTTGAATAAAACAAATTTTAAGAAGCTTTTTTTTATAAAATACTTTACACTTGTTCTTTAATATAATCGCTTGTAATCATTTTCCTCTGCTAATTACGCTGTAAAGTGGAAGTGATCCACCGCAGTGTTTAACGATTGAACATACAGCAAATTCACTAGAACTCATAGCAATGTACAGCTATTTATAAACAAAAGTGTATTGTCTCTCGATAACGGTGCGGGTCCCACGGGCTCGTGATAACGGACCTCAAATTACGACCTCTTTCTAAAAGTCCTAGTTTTATGTATATATATACATACTTAGTTAGATGAACAAATCATTTGAATAGAGAAAATGCTCTTTAAGACAAAGAATTTTAAATAAAAATTCAAAATATTCTTTCTTTTATTTATTAATCAATATTATTTAATTAATATTATTTTTGAAGAACCGCCATGGCGTAAAGGCACAACGTCTACCTGTAATCGCGACGGTTTGTAGGTTCGATTCACACTCGAGGAGAATGAATTAGTTTCATTTTCTTCGCTCTGGTAACAAGGCAAAAAGCGTGGCGTTAAGTTCCGCCACTAAACACGCAATGCCTCGAAAAGCGGAAAGCGGGGAACGAAATGTTTTAACACAAAGTACCTATGGTTCCAACGGTGGTTCCCACTGCCTATCCTGCCATGACCGGGATATAGCGTGAAGCTAAATAAATAAATATAGATTTTACACACACTTTTGTGAATAGAATTCAATATAAAAATTTCAATAATTTAATAGTAGCTATGCCTGCATGAAACTACAGAATAATGATAGAAATATGAGTAGCATAACAGATACCATAAGTACATATTACCTATATAGAATACTGAAGACCAAAAATTTAAAACAAAACTTCTCTACATTTTGCTTGATATTGTATATTTTACGAGTGCCAAAAATAGATGTATGTTTACTAAAGCCTGCCACTTTTTCTATATCTAAAATAAAAAAATACTTTTATATTTTTGAAATATATGTAGGTATTTTTTTATACATGGAGGTATTTTTTTTCTCGTCTGTAAATAAACGATTCATAAGGTATTTGGGCATCCATCTGAAAATGGTGGTTTTTAACTCTACTGCATATAATTTTGAATTTGAATATATGAATTAAAATAATTAACTATCACTATAGTGATCAAAATGACCTAAAAAAGTTGAATTTAAACTTCTTCTTCTTCTGTTTAGTTTCGTTTTAAATTAAAAAATCTTTGTTATTATATAATATTGACTGACAGTTAAAAATTACTTCCAGTAGCATTTTGCTTGTTTAAAACATATATATTTTAATTTTAAAATTATATATCTAGTTTAATTAAACTAGTAAACCTAAGAGGGTGTACGTCGTAAACCATACGCATGGCCACACCGTAACTAATTACCGCTACGAGCTAACGACCGGCCGCTGAGCGCTGACCATATACATACAGGTAATCTCGTTTGATTTTTATATTAACTAAATTTTAACTTAAATATATTCTGCGCTATTGTATGTATATGAATTAGTTAGTTTGTTTTTAATTGTTTCAGAACGATTTTGTAAGGTATTTTTATGTAAGTCGAAGTGAAAAGTTGAATCCAACATTTGTTTTAGGTACATATATATGCGCCTTCAGAAGTATTTAGTTAAATTATACTGAAAATACAGTGACAAATCACTCCTTTTTTCGACTTTTCATCAATCATATACATTTTTGTTTTTATAATAAGAGCCTATAAAACTCATACTTAGAGGTCGTACCTTGTCTAAAGCAAAGTTAAATTATACAAAAACAACTTACTTTAATATGCTATATATCTACTTTAATATCTTAATAATTTGAAATTTGTTACAAATAAACGGATACTTCCATTTCAAATTGCCGAGTGATAAAAATTCCCTACGATAGTCAATTTGTCGTTCCCAGCTGACCTATATAGCGGCAGTCCATTATACCTTGGCCCATTGTACCCAACCTCTTTCCTCTACGGCACATTCAGCCTAACAATGTCTTCGAGTCACGAAAAAGCTATATTTTTTCGTGTTCATGCATGATTTTTTGTGCCATACATTTTATGATAATACTTTGATGGTTGATATGACTGCGTTTATTTGGCTCGCTGGAGGTGAGCGGTGGAATAGATTTACGCCGATGGTGGGTTCGGTTCCCATTTGGGGGAATGGATTATTCCCCACTCTGGCAAGACAATGTAGACGTCAAGTTCTACCACTTAACACACAATATTTCGAAGTTATGTGGATAGCATAAAACGAAATGGCTAAGATTTTTCGGCTTTGCTATATGCAAAATGAAGCGTAACAATGGAGTAAAATGTCATTATTTTCTAGAACATCTTGGAAAATGAAATTGATATGGGAACAATTAAATTTGTTTATTTTTTGTAGAATGTAGATTATAATATATTTTTTCCTTATCGTTGAAAATCTTTAAATTTATTTTGGGACATCGTTGGTCACCTAAATCATAGCCACGTACATACCACCCAAACCGTTAGTAACGTCTCTGACCTAAATTTGATAAATAGAAACAAATCGTAAACCTAATTATATCAGCTTACTAATACTGAATAGTGTTTAAAAAAGCATACCCGATATTTACGTCTTTTAGGGTTAGGTACGGATCCAAAAAAAACGGAATGTAAAAACGGGATACCAGCTATTACTAAGTCTCCGCTGCCTGTCTGTCTGTCCGTCACTAGGCTGTACCTTATAAACCGTGATAGCTAGAAAACTGCAATTTCCACAAATTATGAATTTCCGTTGCCGCTATAACAACAAATACTAAAAATTAAAAAAAATAAAATATTTCGTCAGCGGAATACTTACAATTATAAAATAATATAATACGGAAACCTCGGTGCGCGAGTACTATTCGCACTTGATTTTCCTTTTTTTATGATTAGCAAGGCGAAGATTATTTGTTTTTAGTAAATTTTATTACACTATTTTTCTTTCTTTTTTTAATCTTAAAGCAGTCCCCGTGTTCAAAAGGCAAGTTAAGACCTAGTAATAATTAGCTACATAATATGTTACTGCATTATAAATAGCAAAACTCGCCACAATCTATCAGATCAGTAGAATGCTTCTTTGATTGGTATAAAAATTAATGAATAATTTTAAAAACAATTCTACGGCTAAAAATGTCTATTCTATTAATGCACTAAGACGTCCTGCTTGCTTTGGCAATTAAAAAATATATAATAATAAATAAAAAAAAATATTAATAAAGGACATATTGATTATAACAATCATCAGGATGGGTTAAAAAATACAATTTCCAAAAAAAATCAGCTATACCAATTATCGTACCGTTCTATCTTGTAATATCTCATCACGTGAGACAGTTCATAAAGGCAGGTTACTGTACTGTATGTAGGTCGGGTCGGGGGTGAGGGTGCTACGAGTATATGGTAGTTGACCTCATGCACACCTGCCAAGAAATGCTTTTTTTATATATGCATTAGTGGAGTGTAGATTCTTGTGTTTTCGCTTTGGTTAGGATCGTTGAAATTGTGCTTACACAGCATCTTTATCTATGAGGGGAACAAGACTGCCGACAACTGTGCGGTTGGGTCTTGTCCTCTTGATAAGCTTTCTTGTTAAGCTTCTCATGCTTTCCATGATGATGCCACCACTACCATCATAACGAGAAAATACTTTAATTTTGTTTTCAATTTTAATGTAAATGTGTGAGATATCAAAGAAGAACCTTTTTTTTTAAATTATTCTATCTGGCACATTAATTCAAATGTAAGCTAGTTACTTACAGCAAGTAAAACACCATTTTAATCCCATTTATTTTCATGAGACTTAAACTTTCGCACGCCTTTCTCTGAAACTAATAGCACTAAGCCGTTTTATAGTCTTCTGTCTGCAAAACTAATCCTCAGATTAAATTTGCAGCGAATTTCTGATATTATTCAGAAACTTATTTGAACTTATTACAGACGATTTCAGGTTTACCTTTATTTCCTAATGGATTGACAAAAAGAATCTAGGGTCAAGAATTTTAGTTTGCAATCAAAGATACTGTCACCATCAGATCGCCTGAGTTTCGTATAAAAATATTTACTATTTAAAGCTAGTTATTCATATATCTACACAATTTTATATTCAACGAATAAAGTTTTAACGCCGACTGTGTAACTTTATGTAACGACTAGGGACGTACATACATATGATAATATCAGAATTTATATATGCTATCTAATATTATGTATATATAGTACAGGATTGCCAGAGGAATCAATGCAATCTAATTATTACAGCTTTCGCTCTTATAGAGAAGGAACTACTTAGCATACCGTACTATATATTCATAGTGGGAGTTTTGTACGAAGAGGAGTTCAAGATCTCCTTAAATTAGCTAATTAAATGTATTATCAATTAATTGCGTTAGGTAATTTTTGTACCACACTTGTATATCCATGGATGTCCTCGTGACCGGACCCTGTCTGACTGTACGCGCAATGGTTCTGGATTGGTTTGCCACTCGGGTAAAGTTTATATTTTTTTTATATTTTATATTAGCCTGAACTGTCCCATTGTTGGGCAAAGGCCTCTCTCCAGTTTTTCCACTCTTCCCTGGTTTGCGCTATTTTGGTCCAGTCAGGTTTGTACTGGTAAAGTTTATGTATATATATATATTTTATTTTTTTCTTTCCCTGTTATATAATGTCTTGCCATTACTACTAATTACTTGAACATGGCTATTTTGCCCACTCTGCTCAATGCGAGAGTAAAGCCGTAATAAAACATTATATACTCTATTATTCAATAAGTAAGACGTGTTAATCGTAGTGTCGTCGTATACTTCAGTGTTGCCAACGCTCCAGGGACGCCACCTGATTTACTTTTAACTATATTGCTGTTGCATAATTGACTATAATTACACATATACATATGTAAGTAATCGTTTTATTTCCACTACATATTGAAATAAATATAGATAAACAATATATGTGTATGTATGTTACATACATTTCATAGATGTTTAGGATTGTATTAGATTGTTTTTATGTACTTTTAAATGTAAATATCTTTTTATGGTTTGCTTGGTTATATATCAATTTTTTTTAGGTATACGTATGATACAATACGGCCATGTAGCAATTTCATTGTTCCATGAAGTTAGTTATAAATTACGTCAAGACTTAATGGACGGATGAACATTTTTGACATTAGTGATATTTTGGCGTTGGATTTCGCAACCAGAATAGTGATTATTATAGAATAGCGAACAGTTTTCTTTGAACACTAATATATATATATATATATATATATATATATATATATATATATATATATATATATATATATATATATATATATATATATATATATATACATATATATGTATATACATATATATATATATACAGTAGGTAGGCGGGGAAGGCAGAGGCATTGCGTGTTGAGTAATGGAACTCAACGCTGCGCTTTATCTTGTTGCGAGAGTGAAGAAAATGAAAATAATTCATTCTCCTCGACTGGAAATCGAACCCACAAACCATCGCGCTTACAATCAGACGCTGTCACCTTTGTGCCACTACGGTCCTCAGACATACTTTTAATATATATTTTAAATACATTTATAAATTAAAGCTCTTTAAAGTTTTCGATAAAAAAAATACACTGGTTATTTTAAATACATATATATATCAATTAATTTGTTTAACACTTTTCTTAACACCTGTATCTTACTAAGAAATACCATAGTAATATTTAATTATGAAGTTTATGCTAATCATTTAACATTAGTACCTATAGCCTAATATGTACTGCCTAGATTATTGAAAAGTTGTACTTGTTTCACTAAGCTTTAAATATTATCTATTATAATATTTGAGGACCGTCGTGGCTCAGAGGCACAGATAGCCTCTGCCTGTAAACGCGTCGGTTTGTGGGTTCGAGTCCACTCCGGGAGAATGAATGATTTTCATTTTCTTCGTAACAAGGCGAAAAGCGCGGCGTTGAGTTCCGTCACTCAACGCGCAATGCCTTGAAAGGCAGAAAGCGGGGAACGGAGTGTCTTATCACTAGGTTCCTTCAGTTCCTACGGTTCCCACTGTCTACCCTGCCATGTGCGGGATACAGCGTGAAGCTAATTTAATTATTTCATTTATAATATTTGAATTTATAATAATATTTAAGGTTTTGCCATATTATGTCCAATTTTAAACAGATTTATAAATTTCTCTACGTCTAAGCCTGCTATTATATATATGTATAAAATATTAAGATATTTTAATTACATTCGATAACGAGCTTGACATTTACTATGTGATAAAATACTGTAAATAAAGATTGATTGTGAACGAAACAAAATATCCTTTTAGGAGCGACCAATAAACATATCGGTCGTTGATACAATCTTACTTTAAATTATTGAATACGGAATGAGAGCACTGAGTGAGATCATTTTGATTAACAGACTTTCAAAAAGGAATACAATTTTATGCGTAATTGAACTTTTTCATTATTAATATTAATATTGAGGCCTTCGTGGTGTAACACATCGACTGTTAACGCGACGGTTACGTGTTTGATTCCTGACCAGTAAAGATTTATAAATACAGAAAAACATAAAGCCCTGTATTTCAATAGGTCAGTTCTAGTCTCTCTGACGATACCCACTACATAGAGATAGTTAAGCAATTTCTCTTTAAGCTTTGTTTAATTTTGTTAATTAAACAAACAGTAGGAACAATGTATTAAATCTATTTTTGTATGGACGAATCGTACTAAATAAATTAATATAACGCTATTAAAATAAATGAAAATAAAATAATTAAATTTACATGTGCATTTTCTTCTTAGAATGAAAATTTGAATTTGCTACCGCTTACTAAAAAGTGTTAAAATAAACCCATATCTATTTTTAGGTCAAACAGTTAGGAATTTCCATACTTTATAGTATAGGTTGTGTTGTATTTAGCGGAGGCTGAGCGCAGTGGAAATTGCTTTATTATTGCGTTAGAGTGGTGGCTGCGCTGTCAACGCTGCGGGAGATCGGTGGACAGAATTCGATTACCACGAGAGTAATGAATTTCAGTTTCAAAATGTGTTTTTTTTTGTTTTTTCGTATTTAAAGTGTTGCTTTTTTGGCTTGGTTCCATTGGTTCGATAATATTCCGTTTAGGCAGCTACCCAGTCAGAACTTTTGACAGAAATTTTGGCCTTTCGTCCCTGTTCTATAGTAATCTATGCATTAATGAAAATATAATATACATTTTTTGCAAACGCATAATGTTATTATAAAAAAAAAACAGTTATTTATAAAAAAAAAATTAAGTTTCACTTTATTTTTAACTTAATTTTCTACATTTTTGTGTATAGTGTTAAGTATGTTCTTTGATGGATCTATTACTTTCTAAATCTTCTTAAAGTTACTAATAGTCCTACAATTTCCTAAACCTGTGGTTCCAATCATCGGTTTACTGGAAACGCGCTTGCGGTGATACCGTTGTCACGGTTGTAGCTGTGACAGTCTGTCGATGTTACTGGGTTACTGTTATGTACTCAGTTGTGATAAAAAGTAAAGAAGGCAGGGATTTATAGGCTTTGTCCAATATAACGGATTGATTTTCTTTTCTCTCTTGTAGCATTAATAACCGTTAGCGTTTTGTGGATCGGTTATTTAATATTGTTTTAAACGGGTTATTTCTTTATATTGTCAGAGAATGTGAGTTGTATTTGTACATTTTTATTATTATATTATATTAGAAAATATAAATAACCGTAGATAACATAAATTAGCTACTATTAACCTATATGATATAATACTGTAAGTTACAGTAAAATGAGTGCGTTAGAAATTAGGTATAAATAAAATATCGTATTGTAGTCAGTAACCAATAACTTACTTACCTGCCTATTTAGTCTATATCATATATATAGACTAAATAGGTAGGTAAGTAAGTTATAGAATAGTTAGCAGCAGTTAAGTATTATTGTACAGTTACTTACATATTTAGTCCATATTATAGCCTAGATATATAGATAAATTGTTCTTTTTGTTATTCTTTCTTTTTATGTTTGTTTATGGAAATATGATGTTTATGCAAAAACATTTATGTTTCTCATCGGAATATAGACTTTTTGAACATAATTTAACTTGATTTAAAACTAAGAGCTTGTAACGTCATTTCGTCATTATCATCTCAGCCTTTGTACGCCCACTGCTGGTTACAGGTCTCTCCTAAAACGACGATTTCCACGACGACGGGCGGTGGCTTCCGGTAAACTTGAGCAGATTGTTACCATGCCATTTACCTATATGTAAATTTTACTTAAAATGTATTTTAATTTAGCAACTATATAAATTTTGCTATATTTTTGTCGATAGTTGATTAAGAGGACATTGACCTAGCAATTACTAGGTGTCGCTCGATAACAGCAATCAAAGTGTCCAAACAAATGTTGATTGATAAAGAACCTAATGATGTCAATGTAAATATTGGCGGTGATGACTGCGTGATACTTTGGAATTGGTGACGTGTTTTAAATTAAATATAATCATAATTGGTTTTTCATAAAAAAATAATTATAGTAGTTTTTTATTATTATAGTAGCTACTATGGATAAAAGCATTTGTTGAAGTTTTCTTGAGAGCATCGTGGCGCAGTGGCATCTGCCAAATAACTGTGCACGCGATGGTTCTGGGTTCGATCCCCACTTACAATTTTCCCCGCTAATAATAAAGCGCGGCGTTCAGTAACGCCAATTATCAAGAAACTGAGTGTCTTGACACTAGATTGATACTTGATTCTCTCTGCCTAAGATGAAAAAAATAATATTTAAAATACATAGTATGAAATTTTACGATAATTGACTCATTTAGACATTATATTAAACAAGTTTAAACGTGTTTGCTCTGTAAGGAAGAACTGGTCATCTGGAGTGTTTCTGCGTGTATTATTATTAGTTACTAATTAGGGAACATTAGCTTAAAAGTTTTACACTTTTATACATTTTTATTTTATTTATATTAAGATTTTCACATTTTTACCCATTTAAAATGAAACAATTTTACCGGACTAATTTTGTATTTGGACATTATTAAGAAAATGAATTCTATGGCAGTACGAGAGGCGACTGAACCGTTGGCGGTAGTTTTTTATAATAATTATGTCAACTGACAGACGAATTCCATCTCAGTCTAACCACAGACTACTTAAGAGTGTTCAAAACGTCGGTGTTCCAAAAAAAAATTCCAATCCGGTACACGAGATTACTCCGTAAGCTTAAATTAAGTAAGTAAGTTAAATTAAGTAAGTAAAGTTCCGGTAAACGAGATTACTCCGGTAAAATTGTTTTATTTAAAATGTTATTCATCTGATATTTTAACTTTATCAATAATTTTTTTCGTTATCTTCCTTATATATTACGATAAATACGATTATATTACAAAAAAAAACAAGTAAAAAATTATTCGCTTGGAGTGACTACCAAATTATGCATTTCTAAAAGCTCATTTCAATATTCAGTAGCACAGTAACGTAATTAACTTCGTGGCGCTATAGAGCTTTTGGTAAATTCATTACAGTCGATGCACGGTATAAATTATAAAGTCAAACTTGTGCCACTTTAGCTTTTGGCTTAAGCTGCGTTTAATAAAAGTTTTGTTGGTTTCGTTTCGTTGGCGAAATCGTGGCGCTCTAATTTTAAAACATTACTGAGTAAGATCCATTGGTTTTCGCGATTTCTACACAATTTAAATGAAAATCTTTAACTGGATCATTGCAGTACGTAATACCACAGTACCACCAAGCCCACAGCAGCACATGGGTGGTCTGCGTAAAAGGCATTTAATAGCGAAAAAAAATGTATTCCGTGGTCTTAATGAAAGACAATATAGGTTAGATTTTAATTTAAAATACTGTAAAGATTTTCGAGGAGTGATTAATAGGACACGAGCTTCCGATTTTTAAAACTCGATTGTTAGATTAGTTAGTAACAAGAGAACGGAGTATTTCGTCCCTAATTTGTTTGTTCAAGTTTGAAGTAGGTATGTGAGAATTCGAATGCTGCTAGATTATGGATCTATCAATGTTATTATCTTGAGTGAGTCTATAGTCTATGCTAATATTACGAAGCTGAAGAGTTTGTTTAATTGAACGTAGATAATCTTAGGAACAGTTGGTCCAAATCGATTTTTTTATTGCTTTCGATAGTACCTATATACTTTTATATCGTAATGTTTCGATAACTCTCAGATATTTCCAATTGAACATGGACAAATATTAAATGCCAGGGTCATTTGCACGCGACTATAATGCATTCAAATTGATCTCGACTATAACGCATTCATATTTAGTTATTAAATTTAGTTTCTTTACACTGACAATAATAATAAGCGCCCTCGTGCGAGTTCTTTTCATGTAATTTTATATCATTCTCATGTTGAGTATTGTAATTTTAATTTGTCTTAATTATTGATTATATATTATGTTATTTGTTAAGTTCTTGGTCTCAGTTAAACATTTGTATGATTTTATTTTTGTTCTTATGTTAAGCGGATTTGGTTCCTTATTTAATTTTACCTATAATTGTTTTATATAATTTCGATGCTAACTATAATTTAGTTTATAATATTATTTGTTTTAATTTTTAAGTTAATTGATCTCAGTTAAATTATACTAGGTGTTTACAAAACATGCTGTGGCTACCTGTCATTGTAAGAACAGTTAAGGAAGATAGTTTATAAGCAATTAATATAAGGGAGATTACACATTACACTGTATCTTATGTTGGTGATCCAATAAATGAATAATTCAGAAGTGAATGTTTTCACTTTCACCTTGAATATATTATTAAAATAAAAAGTGACTTTATTATTTTTCACCATTATAACTAAACTACGTCTACAGAATAGTTTTTATATAATATTTTTGCTCTCAGCAGATGATCACAGCCATATGACTCTATAAATATTGAGCGTTTAGAATTCGAAGGACTTCCTGTATCTGTAAAATGTAAATGTAAATTTAGATCAGCCGCATCTAACCTTCACGGATGAATGAAATAACGCTTTGATCATTCGAAACTAAAGATTTGTCTATGACAAAACAATATCTTTAATTTATTACTGTATCATTCTAGCATCAATTCAGATTCAGCCACATAATATACATATGTTTATGTAATATTCATTGAATTTCTTAGTTGTTGTAATTGTGAATTATCTTATATTATATTTTTAATATATTTCAGAAGAACACTAGAGATGGACTTAAGCCATATTTGTTGCATTTTTAATAACGTTATATATACTAATGAGATATTTTTTTTTATTAAATAAAAAACATTTTTTATGAATAGTTGTGTCATTATATTATTTTTTCCTACTAAAGAAAGAAGATATCATAAAATAGTGATACTGGCCTGTTTTTATATGTGACCTATATTTAGATTTACTTCATTTGCCTTTACCGGGCCCTGATGGACGTTGATTGACGTGTACAGAGATTTGTGCACTTTGTATAGCTTAGAGCTATTGCGAGTGTACAGCGCTTTTGTGATTTAATATTCCTCTTTGCATTAACTATCTCTAATGTAGACTTTATTAATTAACAAAAGTACTCGTTGTTGGACTCGTCGAATATGTGACGCGGTTGCTATTAAGTGTATCGAATCAGTATTTTCTAATCAAAATAATATCTAACTCTATATTTGTATATTTTAATCGTTTACATATAAGATTAATGGCAAAAAAACTCTAAAACGGGGGCGTTACACAAACTTGGTTTTTATTGCTTATTGCATTATATGGTGATTTCGACTTTTTTGCATGTCCCTTGTACATTAACCTTAGAGTGTGGGAAGCTTTAACGAGGTAAATTATATATATATATATATATATATATATATATATATATATATATATATATATATATATATATATATATATATATATATATATATATATATATATATATATATTTGGGTAAAATCTGTTTTTTGTTTTACTTATTGGTAAATAGTTAAAACATCTTACTTTGCTCAGTTTTTATTGAATTGTTCAAAATGTGTACTTTTTTGTTGCAGGTAAAGTGTGATACTGTTACGTCCACGTCAATAATAGACCATGCTGCTTTGTAACGAAATTCGTAAGTAAAATATATCTTGGTGTGTATAAATAAGAATCATATGTTTTACGAAGAAAATGGAGAGTGACAAATTCCTCTATTCTTCTATATGTCGTGTATCCTTTATATTGCATATAGGTAGCTAAAGCGGACCTTTATTACTATAACTGTCCTGGAAATCATTTTAATTTTTTTGTAAACCCATCAGAAGAAATCATGGGACATTCTGGCTGTTCACGTGATATATAAAACCTATAGATATATTCCCAATTAAAAATTTTATATTTTTATCTTTTTAACTAGTCGGTAACACATTACGGTGTTGTCTTCCACTCCATAACAAACAATATCTTGAAATGGATATCCAAGATTAAGTACCTATATAAACAAAATCCATTGTTAAGCTTAATAGGTAGAATTTACGAACACGATATTGTTGTATTTCATAAATACAACGATATTGTTGTATTTCTGAAATACAACAATATCGTGTTCGTAAATTCTCACTGCACACGTCAGGTCATAAGTAAAAGTGCAATCGATTTTGAGATTATAGCATCGCGTGCATCTTCGTAAATAAGATTTTCCTTTCTTCCATTACCTGCTTCGTCTATTGTTTCGTTGACATTGTTTTATATGCCTTTTATATGTTTTTTTTTTGTTTACGTTTCTATTTTATGCAATTTCTATAGTAAATTCTTTTTTTTTTAACTTTTAGTAAGACTATAATCGATTTTAATTTAAGTTAGTAAAAATGGCGTGAATTTATCATCATTAATCAATTGTCTTGATGTACTCCACGGTGTTTGAGTCCTTAAATCATGAGCTGATCCTTAGCACAAGGTAATCCTTGGAGCTTGGGCACTTAGAATGTTGACACGTGTATTATATATATCTCTTAGTTATGACCATTTGAGCTAGTAAAAACTAGTTAATGATAGAGTGCCTGATTTTGTCGTTTTATATTTATTCTACCATTTCAACTATCTGACATTTACGTATATCTCTTATTTATTAATTAATAATTTAATTAAAAATAATAATTTAATGAATAAGGGCATTTAGTAACGAACAAATTGGCTTAATATTTGTAAGATAGAAACACAAATCTATAGGTTGATTAAAACATAAAGAAAAAGAAAAAATTAATGATTTTTTTAAAGAATGTAGCAAAAATACGTAATAGGTAAAGCGACTGATAAATATTAATAAAGTGTGTGTAAGTAGTACGTACTATAACAACTACACTAAGGTTAACTTTCCACAGAGTGAACAACTTCAAACTTATTTTGTCATATTATTTCACTTTACTAGCTATGAGACTAGTTGCGTCTCAAACAAGTGCATGTAGAGGATGTTTCAGTGGAAGCTACCAATTTTACAATTATCAGAATCTTGAAATAGACTATAATCGTTATTTTTAGTCTTAGATCGAAGAATTAGCAGAATGTATGAGCTAAAATTGACATAAGCTTATTTATATTGCCTTTTTATTTAAAGTTAATCTAGAACTAGAACAAGCCTTTGTCTATGAACTGTTAAAAATGTGTAATATTAGTGACGCTATAGTGGTGTATCTGACTGAACGCGAAGGTTTTTGGGTTAAATTCCCACTTCACAATTGCTTATTAATTTTATGTTATTCTCCACTTGTAAAACCTTCTTTTTAGGGGAAAAATGGAGAACGGAGAAATTTCTTTCGTTTTACTCTACGAAATCGCAAATTTTAAAATAAACAAAAATAATAAAGAAATCTTGTTAGTTCTTTGGAGGATAGAATTACACAAGAAAGTGGATTGGAAATGAACTTTGTGGTTTGTATGTGGTTGAACGTCTTTGTATGATTTCTGATTAGGTACTAGAAAGTTACTAAAAGTCACCTCCAATTTGATTGATTGGAGTTCAAAATAAAGTTTTATAACAATGTTGCAATACGTTACTTTGATATATCAAAATTATCTTTAATATTGTAAAATAAGCGGACAGAACTGAGAATCTCGTAATATTTTAGTTTTCGGCCATTTAGACTTTACATGTTTATGGCGACACACAAGCGCCGCACGTTCCATTCAAAATGAAATTTACTAATGGTGTATATGTATAGGTACACTACCCTGTCTGTCTGTCTATCACGAATATAGAAAAGCTGCTCTAGCATTAATAGCAGCTATTAACATATTTTTTTTTTACCATTATTAATTGCTTGTACAATAATCTAAGTACGTCCTACGCTTAACATCACTCATTTCACGGTCATTATCCTTCAATGCGGATGTTACGTAGACTGAGGCCCTAAAAATAGCATACACTGTACACGTCGACAGAATTTGTTCCGCTGTATGGTATCCTCAGGATTCAGGATGTTTCAACGAATAGGAAACTACCAATTGTTAGTTTCTGCTTAATTTTAAGTTTAAATTTAAAGGATTTTAACGATATGGGACTTATTTTGTTATTGAGACAATCTGTCATGCAGATTGAAGTAATCACTCTAGTAATTATCAAATGTGTCGGTCGGGCTGTGTAAACGAAATGCATCACGTATATTGTTATTGGAAATTGTATACAATTTTTGTAACGTAACTATAAATTGGTTTTAATTAAAATCGTCCAATTATTGTTTAAAGTTCTTTATGTCATAATATATACTAATTTAAAAATGGTTTACAAGTATATTCTATTAAATAAGAAAATAAATAAATTTAACCACGTTTTTGAAAACTAGTATAGTATCGACATGAAATTTGGTGAAGCTGTGGAAATCCTAAATGGAACTATTTAAATGAGAAATCTTCCTATCTGAGTTCATCATTCATGAACGAATGTAATCTTAATAAGTCTAAGTTTGATTTTTGTAAATATTGTCTTAATGGTAAAGTAACTATCCAGGTGTACTGGGTTCGAATCTCGAGTCGCACAAAGGCAACTCTATTTTTTACACTTAGGTACTCAATGTGGAAATTAAATCTAGCCCTATATTTAAAAATATATAAAAAAAATATATACATGAACATCACCGTTACCGCATAAATTTCATAAAAAAGTTCACTTTTAAAACTAAGTCACGTATGTATTTGTATATTGTTTTTAATTTTAAGCTATGCTACAAGCTATGCTTACAATGATGAATTACTCTCAAAATGGCAAACAGTGTTCGCAAATAATTTTAAACAATCCTTTTAAAGCGGCTCTCTAATGTGAATGTATTTTAAGTGCAAGTATTTAAATGTTTGTTATTTAGCATTTTGAACTAAATTCTAATCATGGTATTAATATGAAACATTGAAACGATAAACGCAATGTAATATAGCCTATTATAGTCTTCCTATATAAAGAGACTATATAACTATTAAATTTGAACCTGTACTTTCTGAGATTACGGAGTTCAGCCAAACAAACACTCAGCTTAACAATGTTAGTTTAGATAAGTAAGTATAGCTTTTGTACATAATATAGGTATATCTGTGTAAGGTAGGAATTTGTAAATACCTCTCCGATTGGTAACTAACTACAAATATATCAATAACCGAGTTGCTAATTATCATGATAATGAAACATTTTCGCCACAAAAAATGCATATTATTTTACCTATAAAAAACTTCAACTACGGAAGGAAGTAGTTGGTACTAAAATTATAATGATTGCCTTCACATCCGTACTAGTTTTTTTTAATATTGTTAAACAGCAGTGTACCGCGCTAATTCTCTAGAGAAGATTAAGCAAGAAATTTTTACAATATCATACATATTTTTAAAGACGACTTTGTTACTATTAAGTATTATATAGTCACTTGATGTATCATAAAAGAGATAAAGATAGATTATTCAATATAATTTGCTCTTTTATGTATTTAAGTGAAATTTGAAATATTTCCCGCATATAGCTTGTAGTAACGTTCCGTCCCCTACTTTTCACCAGATTTACGAGACATTGCGGTATGAGTGGCGGAACTCAACGCCGTGCTTTGTCCACAAGAGCGTAATTTCAATATAATCATTCCACCGTGTGGATATCGAACCCACAACCACCGTGTTTACAATGAGACGCTGTCTTATGACCGTGCCACGATTCCTTCTAATGGAAACATTTGAAATGTTAAAAGTTTATTATCAGACTTGCCTCAGTAATACACCATGACTTGGTAGCGACAAAGCAAAATGCTACTTTCTACTCGTGATACCATCAACAATGGGGGTACAGTTATTATTGACGCTTGCTATGTATAGTCATTAAACATTAAAAGAAATAATTATTAGTATGTACGCTGTACTTAAATAATATGATAATAATATAAATAATATAATATTTTTAGAAAATGTATTAAATTTTGTAAGAAGCGGGACGTTTTCTATAAAATATTTTTGTTCTCCCTGATTACGGATACTTAGCATATTTAAAAGAGGCTCAGTAGAACTGCCTTCTGAGTTGTGTACGTTGCTAGCGGCTCGTTAGTTAGACGATTCAATTTTTTGCTTGAAAAATTTTGAACATGGATAATTTTACAAATATATATGTAGGAAGGAAATACATAGGTGTATAATTAGAATTACTAATATAAAATCTAAATTTTAAATAAAAAAAATTGGTGCGGTTATGTCGCAGTGGGACAGCGTCTGACTATAAATGTAATAGTTCGATCCACTTTAGTAGGAATAGTTGCATTTCGGTTATTTTCATATATATGAACACACTGAACAACGGAGTGTCTTAACACTAAGTGTCCAGTAGTGATGTTGTTTTCTGCCGAAGTAAGAAAGTCGGATGCATGTACATATAACTTTGGCGTAATAAATAACGATTTGTTTAGGATTTAGTAAAAATAAGTAAATCACAATAATATGACACTTAAATTTTCATCATCTATTCGATATAATTGTTTGAAATTGAAATTTTAACCATAAAAGGAATTTACCCAACGGGAAAATGTAAACCAATTGAATGCTAAATCGTTAGAGAATATCTGAAAATCCTACCAAACATTGGAATCTATCCCTCGCCGCTTGCGATCCTTCCTTTTTGTTTTCAAGAGGTTTTCATTCCCAGTCGCTTTGCAGTTGCCATTTTTATTGGTTTAGCGCTCGTTTGAATTTTCTGTGTTCTAAATATTCTCATTTATATACCTATACCAAATTTACAATATTTTGTTATTGCTTATTAACAAGTGTCTCTTCTTAAATGTACATATATCTTTTGACAATCTAAAACTGATAATTTTATAAGAGCGCCGACCGCCAATTATATCTAGGTGCAAATATTTCCTAATACCTCTCTTTGCGGGCTCTCTGCGCTTTTACTTTCGATACTCTAAAACGTAATATACTTTGCGTTTCACTTGCAATGGAGAATGAGTTCTTTTAATTAAGCAACAACGCTTGTTTATCTTGTAGAGGATCTCTCGGCATATTCCGATTACAGTAGAGTAGATTAAGGATTAAGGATTTTTAATATATGGCCCCCCCTTCTCTAGCGTGATCCTTTGTTTAGTTTTTGTACCTTTTTCTTCATTTTCACGCTGTATAGCTCAGATTGGTTTCATTTTGCAGTTCATCAAAAGTATCACTATGTATGCATATAGCAAATGTATTTTATTTTACGTAAATAAAATATAATTTTCTAATATATATATATATATATATATATATATATATATATATATATATATATATATATATATATATATATATATATATATATATATATATTTAAATAAATTAAAGCGCTCTAACGTATCCCAGCTATGTTCACAACGGGCAATACGTGCAGAATAACGACGGCGATCAATACACAGCGCCGGCACAAAGACGGAGGAAGCTGCATCTCATTGATGACAGGATGCTCGGTAAAAACTGGACCAGTTAGTAGCTTTGTTAAACAGTCATTTTGTACTCTGTCACGTATGTCATTGTGACTACGGCCGTAAAGTGTTGATTATTTTTGTTTACATATCTTATTTGCGTTTTTTCCTGCATATATCTAGCAAGATAGGCCGAGGCGATCTAAGGTTAAGACACTCCGAGCACTACTTTAAGGCCAATTTTTGAGCAATCGAACTGACTGTCGCATCTATAGTCAGACGCTGTCCTCAATGTGCTACGATAGCCTCGAATTGTTATTTATTTGCTTGAATTTAGTTATAGATTCAAGATATATATGTAGATATGATTTTAAAAATGAACAAATCTCGTAGATTTTAAAATATTATGTTGTTATTGATAGACCAACCATTGGGGACGAAGCGAAATCTTTCAATTCATATATATTAAACATACCTGATATTTATTAATTTCGCAGTCCGTCACATAATAACAGAGCTATTATTCTCATTCGGCGACAGTTGCTTAATTTATCGTAGAGTAGTAATTGTTATGAATTAAAGTGAAAATTATATATTTTAAAGTCTTATTTTAAAGTTTTCTTGATTGTTATCGTCTCCTTTTTTTTCAATCTTTAATCGTTCTTCAACAAATATGAATTATACTAAACTTAATTAAAATGATACCATTTTTATATTGTAATATAGCATTTAGGCACCTAAAAAAGAACAAATCACTTCATTGTCATAACTTTAATGCGTAAGTATGCCTAGTTAATGTTGTGATATGGAATGGAGTGGCCATCAACAGCGCGCACTGTGCAGTGCGAGCAATAACAATATACGAGCTCATTGATCGACGTAAATAGTCTATTGAAAACACTAAAATATTCCGACTGTTCACATATAATGCAGGCCTTTTTCTGAAACAAAGGTACATACAGACAAAAGGTATTGCAACGCGCCGCCGTCGCGCCCCAAACAACTTGTAAATTTTCAACTTTATATCGAAGCTGTAAGAGTGATATAGTATTCACTTCCCCCCAAATGATTCTCTCATGTGTTCAAGTGTATAGAACACACCCATATGTTTTGTTGTTCAGCTTTTTCGTTTGTGGAGGGTAAGGCAAGTTCGATGGCCTTGAAACAAAAGTCATGGGATATTTATATGTATGTTTTTGTATGTACGTGGAAATAAGTATGAATGTTTGTTTTGTTTTTCGTTTTGGTATGTACGTCTCATGGGACATATAGACTGTATTCTTTACTCAAAGACGGTGATTATTGTTAAACTTATGTTAATTATTTATAATTCTAATTAAAAGCCGATTAACGCTGTAATTTCTAAGCAAGTAAGCTGTAGGTGATAAATAGATGTTATAAAAGATAAGACCGTCCAAGATTTAAACCCATAACCATCATGTCTATAAGACTTTCCAGTTGTATTGTATAAACTGATAAATATTTTTATATTAAGTTTTACACTGTTAAATGAAAATGTCCAATAATTGCCAAAACCCGTTTGGCAAGCTGCTTGTATTATTCTTTTTGGTTTAACCGATTTTTTTTTAATTAAAATAAAGTAATCCTCGGATTTGTAAAATCTGTATTTTTAGTAATAAGATCTTTTATTTTGGTGATTTTTATACAATTCTAATTAATTTTGTATATTTGACTTGACATTTTTTGGAACTCGAGAATTCGAGTTGTTTGATTAAAATGTTGTATTTTTAGTAGGATATAATGGTTTCCGTTGTGTATACACTGCTTGCAATAAGGACTTTATATAAGTAAGCTTTTGTATAAAAAGTAAATTATTAAGTTTAAATATAAGATAAAAGCTCACTAATTAGTAGCCATTTTGTTTATTTTATTACTAAAAGTTATACTTATAGTAGTGATATGGGCAGAATTAAATAAGTAGCGTTTGGATACTACAAGTGTATTACAAATACTTCAAGCCTCTTATTATTCTTTTGACAGTACAGTTTATAATTTCAAAGTAATATTCATATCTACTACTTCTGCTGTTGTATATTACATTTGTAAAGTATTTATATAAAATAAATATGTTTATTTATTCATAATTTACAAATTTAACTGTCAATATAAATAATTATATATCCTATTTAATTTCGTAATTACGTACTCTTCAAATAAACTGAAATAATAATATTAGGACTCTATTTAGTATTGCTAGTGTAAGTTAAGTTAATTGTCAAATAACGGCTAAACTTTATAATTATATAACTTTATTATAAATAATAGTTTTTGTTCACACAGTGTCCCGTATATACAGGCGGTAGGCATTTGATACCTAGTGTTCAGACACTCCCTTTTCGATTTCTTACTTATTGTTCCAGAGTAGTCCGCTTTTGTGTAGTTACCAGAGCGAGGACATAAAAATAATTCATTTCCCCAAGTGGGCATCGAACCCACAGCCGTCGCGTGTGAAGTCAAACGCTGCGCTAGTGCGTCTAGATGGGCTTTTTAAATTCTCATTTTTACATATATCTACAATTTCAATTACCTAAACGTCTCAGTATGTCAGTAATTTGAATATCAATAGTATATGTAACACGGAATGCATTCTCTTATATGAATAAGTTAGAGATACGTGATGTTTTGCTTCTGTCGACGTAAGTGCTGCGTTGTTATTACGACTGTAACACATAGTTTTATATTAAATATTATATTCATGAGTTCCTTTTAGATCATATTTTTATGGCTTATTTAATATAAGCCTCGCTTATACAGATACGTTAAAATATTAGTAAGTTAATAGAACTCCAAAGTATTTAAACAAAAAATATTGATCAATGTACGTGACATAGTGATGCAGTTTCGTTGTGAAACGTGTTTGGTTCCTACCAGGGATATAGGAAGATTGATATAACGGTTACGGTTGTGGACGTACGTACGGTAGTTTCGGATAATTTCGGTCACACACATTTTTGAGGAGAAAAAGAGAAGCAACAAAACAGACACGCTGAAACTATACTTTATATATATATATATATATATATTATATATATATATATATATATATATATATATATATATATATATATATATATATATATATATATATATATATATATATATATATATATATATATATATATATATATCTCATCAAATCAGCCTATAACTGTCCACTGCTGGACATAGGCCTCCCCTAGGGTGCGCCAGAGATCCTGATCCTTCGCCTTCCGCATCCAGTCAGAGCCGGCTACCTTTATATATATATATATATATATATATATATATATATATATATATATATATATATATATATATATATATATATATATATATATATATATAAATTATTCATGATTACATTGGTACATTGGGTTGAAAACAATATAAATATGTATATATTTCATAAAAAACCACTATGGGCGTTAAATGAGAGTTGCAACGTGTTTAGTTCACTAACTTTGCCCTGCAATATTTAGCGCTCGCCTACCGTGAATGATACTACTATAAACAAATGACGTAACAAACAATACAAAGCGTTGGCAGCGTGTCAAGTACGTATGGTGACTATGTTTTATCATTTTGGGGCTAATTAAAAATCTATATATTAATACGTGAAACAAATCTTTGGACCTCTTTTTACGAAAATTACGCGGACGGAGGAGTATGAAATTTGGTTATAAAGTACATTAAACCAATAAATAAATCTTTACACACTACCATATGTTTATATGAACAATTTCAACTTTTGTATAAAGTGACACACAAGTTGCTATGGCAACGCGTCAACGGGACCTCTAGTTTTCATTAGTACATATTATAGCATATAGTGTAGGTTAAAAATATCTGCAATTTTTTTTATTTTAAAAGTCTGTTTCACGCTTTATCCCTAGCTATGTAGTGTGCCCTACGTTGTGTTACAGGACACAATGTCTGTCTGTCTGGAAACGAGTGGACAGCTGAGACTGCTGTACTTGTTTGTTTTACTAGAGCGAGAAAATAAAAATTATTGAATTATACTAGTAATTTCTCTTTATCAAAATATAGAAAAGAGGATAATGGTTGAAGATAAGAACTTATATGCGTTACATGAGTCATTCACTAGATATATCATTGCCTGGTTGGTTTTATAATACTCGTATTATAAATGTGAATAAGAACATTTAAATCCAATACTTACTTGTATATATTTATTACGTTTTTTTATGTATATATTATTGTCACCCTACAATTGGTTGAACGTTCCGTTATGGCTATAGTAATAATGTAATTCGACTCAGTAACCGCTGTTATAAACTTTGGTGAGGTCAAATGTAGGTAGTAGCAGTAGTAGGTACAAACCAAGTGCAAAAGCTATTAAGTAAGCTTTAATCACTTCTTTAACCACTGTTCTAGAAGTGGTTACAAGTGTTGACAAGTGTAACATTAAATCAAGTTATTCATTTTAAAATTACGTTTAATATTGATTTTTATACGAATATTTACAAATTTACTTTTTTTATGGGCTGAAATAAAAGTTATGAATAGTACTGTGTATTGCTATTTGCTATACTTAACCATATGATACGACGCTTATGAATGGAATTCCAGGATATCGGTATTAAAAATATTTTCAGCCTGGTTTATAAACAACAGTTTTGAGCTTCAGTGGCCGAACCAGTGTATAAACGCGTAATCTACTTATTTATGCTAGATGTGAAATACTCATAAAACTCTCTCCACCATCTTCTGTTTCATATAAAACTAGACGTAGAAAGTAGAAGAAACTTAATTTCATAACATGTTCTCCACTTTTTAACCAAATTGTATTTTGAATGGGACTCTTAATAAAATTTACTTCTCATATTGTTGTTACATTTATTGTCTCATGAATCGAACCTATTACCATTGCGTACTTTCCCACTGTACCTTCTTGGTCTCAACTTTTTTTAGAAATCAATCTATTACATAACTTTAAATTAGATAATATACAATGTTAAAAAATAATATTCTATACTGCTACTATTACTACTATCTAAAGACAGTCTCTATATACTACCCCGCTAGGGATAAAGCGTGAAGATATTATATATGTATATGTATGTATGTATGTATATAAAGACAGTCAAAGCGAGCCGCATATAAGAAATTACCTGCTAATGTTCCTCAGTAATAGCAATGTTGTAGTCATCGATCATGTTTATCTATGCAGTAGCTCTGCATGTATGATTAAAGTTATGGATGAGATATGGGAAAGGTTTTGTTTCTTTTTCTACTCAGCTACAGTAGCTCGGCAACATTGTAAATATATTCGAACTCAGTGAAGCTGCGTCATTGTAGAGTAATTAAGATCAGTATGCTATAGGTATACCTTCAAGTCCTATTATTTGTTTTCATGTAATAATAAAACAGTACACAGTTTAAATGTGCGGAAAGTGAATAGTGCTATGTCACCATATATTTTGCCTATTTAGAGACTAATGTAAATAATAAAATGTGTTGATCAAGAAGAGATTTATAAATAGAAGCTATATTGGCAAATACTCTAAAAGTTATTTTAAAATTTATTGATTAGTTTTCCACAACGACGTCTATCTCGCTGTAGTTATACAATTTTAGGAATCTGGGGTACGTTCTACAAATATTAGATTATTTTATACTTATACGTAATCCATATTGCGTTGATATTAGTAGCTACCATATTGGTATAACCGACCGTCCTTAGCAAATACAACCTTTTTAACCTTTTGGAATAATATTCTACATAAGTTATTATTTTATATTCATCTTGGATAACCGTTTTTGTGATTATTTTATGAATAAGATATACCTATATTATTACATACATATGTACATACAAATATTTACACTTTAACCCTAGCGGGGTAGTCAGAGAGAACGGAGCGCCAATCGCTGGGGGGTATATATTTATCATTTTTTTTATTTGCTCACAATTACAGTTTATCAGTTAAATTTGTTTTGTTTTCATATTCGAACTGTACTCATTTTTACATTAGATTTTCCAAACATTGACAAACAGGCTACTGGCAAACGCTATTGTGCTGTCTTACATTTAAAAGACATGAGAAAAAATACCATTTGTATTCTAATGGAAAACTATTTAATGTTAAAGCAGAATACACGTGATATAGTTTTACAAGAGGATACGTTTACTTTAAACATGATTTTTTACTTTTAGCTTGTGAGCTTGTGTACAATCCAACCCAATATGATATTTGAAATTGATAATATAACTATGTTTTATGTACATCCAGTAGCTCATGACTATATATGTATATATCTTCTATAAATTGAAATCTTATATACAAGATATCCTATTTTTCGTCAGCAATACAATTGTTAATGCCTAACAAAATAAACAGAGAAAACGTAGTGTTAAGATATACACGCTATTCTCCACTTTCCGCCCAAACATGCATTGATATTGCATAATGAGTTGCCAGATTATACTTTACAGCTATACGCTGTCCCACTCCCACGCTATATCACAGTGGTTTATGATGCGTAACGACGGCCTAAATAATATAATATTAAACTATTATTTATTTCACATTATTAGTAATTGCATTGCATTTAATAGTATTTATATTACATACTCATTAAAATAATTACATGTGGATTGTACTCGCCTATAGGTATCTATCTACCTACGTTAATAAATTGCATCAGACCGTTACAACTAACCTATGACTTCCTCGCAATTCGCAAATATACCGTTTCACTTAAAAAATGATCGTAAAATGTGTTCCGCCGTTGCGCCATGCGGGAGGTTGAGCAAACAATGGGGAAAACTAATCGCCGGTATCGTTTTTTTTTCGGTAATTCTATTTACTGTACTATTAAATTTTTTGTATATATATATATATATATATATATATATATATATATATATATATATATATATATATATATATATATATATATATATATATATATATATATATGTGAAATGGTTGTGGTTTTAGATGGAAAGAGTATAATAACTCTAGCTCCTCTATTCTACCTATGTCAATATCAAATATTATGTATTTGTATTGTATATGAGATTGGCAGAGAGGACCCAGTCGGTCTGTTTGTCACTTTTTTGTTTGGATTTAAAAGCCTTTTTTAATATTACATAAAGTGCTTTACAATTATCAAATGTAATGATAGGTTTATAAATATAAAGGTATATGATATATTTATACGATAATTTAAAAAAAAAATCATCGCTTAAATAACATAACAAATTAAACAACACGCGTCATCGGCCGTGTTTGCGCTACGCTGCCAGCTATCGGTAACTACTCGTGCAAATATTGGACGCTGATACACGTACGTACGTGTTCAATGACAGTAAATAGATTTGTAGACAAAATTATTAATTTATGTTTACGCAGACTAAGTGATTTTTTTATATATAGATATATTATGTTTACATGATTATGGTGTTTTTTTAATGATAAATAACATGTCTATGGACTAAGGAAAGTTATCGAAGTATGATACTAACTCATCAGCATCGCTTGTAGTTAGTTATATGTTAATCCACAACTATGCCACGAGTAACAACAACGTTAATTTCCGCTTCTATAATTTGCTCATAAACGTACCGTAATAAATAGTATGTTTATTAGGCAATTATAATGAATGATAGTAAACTCTAAGGGATAAAGATTTGGAGAAGTAGTTAGATAAAACAAGTTCAAATCCCAATTGGGGATAGTAATTATTTACAAAATTTGTATATAAATGATTTTTTAATTTTTCTGCTCTGTGTCTCGCACATAAAGCAAGGTATTACAGTGGGCTATGATGTGTTGTTTATCGTTAGGACACTTTCGTTTCCCACGCACAAATTCGAATCTTTGCGCATTGGTTTTTAGTACACAAAACGAGCAAAAACCTACAGCGATTTACCACTTAATATATTGAAGTAAAAAATATATATTACTTAACATAAAAAGTCAAAAAATACTATGTTTTTTACCATATTGTAGCTTGGGAATTTATTCTATAGAATTTAAAACGATACAGAAATGAATTGATAGGGCCCAGGAGAAGCTGATTACATACAAGGCACGTGCGCCGAACAACTGTATCAATAGTTGTGTAATTTTTTCCCAACAATGAATTGTTAATATTCCAATAGTGGTGTCACTTGTATATTCAAAATGGAATTTGGAGGCTTTGCTTTGAATTGTCTTGGTTTTTTTTGGTCTTATTTTAAAATAAATATATGAAGAAGTTAGGGAATGTGTTACTGACGACTTGAAAATAAGCTTTCTTTTTTGTCCCCTTTTCTTCATATATTTCCTGCATTTTGTGGGATATGCAAACTATAATAAGTATAATAAGCTAACTATAATAAGCTGATAAATTATTTGTTTTCCATTTTAAATTTGCTATCGCAACCCAATGCCGCAATTTGGTGAACCGGACCGCAGAAACGAAAATATTTTTACTTATGGAATTTAAATTGCAAACTATCACGCTCGAGTCATAATGCCACCACTTTACTCATTTTGTTCTATTACATAAGTCTCGGTGTTGAGACATTTTGTTAAAAACTATATCTAAATGTTGAAAATGTTGTCTTAGTAGAGAAAGAATATCCTCCTTGGGTTTTATTATTCAGACTCATACTGTATACCTCACATAGCATGTAGCATATACAATTTAGGTAAGCAGAGAGAAGCTAATGTCAAGACACTCCGTTCTACTCTGTCCTTTCAATCGACTCGACGCCGCACTTTGTTTGGCAAGAGTGAATATGTTAATATTTCACCCCGCCCGAGTGAGAATCAAACCTACAGTTATCGCGTTAATAGTTACAAAATATTTATAGACTGTCACTTCAAATTTAAAACGTATTAATAACTTCTTAATGAGTATGTTTTTTTTTTAAATACATATTATATGTTGAATAACACAACCTTGTTTAACAACAATTTAATTTTGCCCCAAGTCTTTGCCGCAAAGACATTATTGCCTCGGGTAGTCGGGACGTGTCTGCTCACACAAAGCCTTTGAAATTTATATTCTTATTTTACTTGCATATTTTTACCAATCTTTTATATAATATATTTTAATTTTAAATCGACAATAATAAGTAGTTAATGAAACATGTATTAAATGTCGAATTTTGTATTATGTTGAACATCGTTTATAATATAGGTAATTAATTTTAAATAAACATGTTAATGTCTACATATACTATAAGCTATATATATATATATATATATATATATATATATATATATATATATATATATATATATATATATATATATATATATATATATGAAATGATTTGATATTTTAAAATTTTTAATTAGTTAATGTTTTACAAATTGAGCAACTTTCATAAAATCGTTTCGAGTCGTTTTTGAGATATCTCTATTTCCTCGTGTCCATTTCTGAAAAGGACATACATATATAAATAATAATATATTCGACATTGTTTTTATATATTGTAACAATTGGACTTAGTTTATATTTAAGTTGGTTTAATTATGTAAACTAAAATTAAATTACTTAATGAAATATTTTATATGCAATATATAATGAAGCTTTATTATGATGTTTGATGATTCTCTATTCTACACTACAATTTCAGCTTTACTAATACTATTTAAGTCTTACCACTAGTATGTAGTAAGTAGTTTTAGTTTCTATAGTGTTATGGTAAAGTTTGTT